>OY856410.1:1331222303-1332422303 GCA_963693085.1 Alisma plantago-aquatica | reverse complement strand
ATGGGCATGTTTCCTCTCTTTGAGTCAACCACATTGAACCTCTTAAAAAAATTGTCAATGTATGTTCTCTAACTTAGTCCAATAAGCCTTATGGATCTATCTCTATAGATCTTGATTCCCAAGATGTAAGATGCTTCACCTAAGTCCTTCATAGAGAAAGTATTTCCCAGCCAGATCTTTACTATTTGTAAAGTAGGGATGTCTTTCCCCATCAATACTATGTCATCTGCATACAATATGAGGAATACTACCATGCACCCATTAACTTCTTGTATACACAAGGTTCATTTTTATTTTGACTAAAGCTAAACTTTTTGACTATTTTGTCAAATTGAAGATTCCAACTCTGAGTTGCTTTCTTCAATCCATAGATTGACCTTTGTAGATTATAGACTTTGTTTGCATCCTTTGGATATATAAAATCCTTAGGTTGTGTCATGTACACATCCTCAAGAAAATTCTCGTTAAGGAATGTAATTTTAACATCCATCTGCCAAATCTCATAGTCTTGATAATCTGGAATGACAAGTATGATCTTGATGGATTTAACCATGGAAACTAGAGAAAAGGTTTCTTCATAGTCAACATCTTGAACAAAGGTTTGCCAATGATAATACAACTCCAGACAAATACCATCTACTAGTGAGAAAGAACATATAAACAAGCACCTCATCAGGCATCAAGGAATACACCTACCATAACAGGAAGCAAACCATGCTGACTGATCAACTTGAAAAGTTCTACCTTAAGCAACCAGACCAGTCCTTAATCTGGCACTCTTTCCACCCATCTGTTCTCCCCATCTACTTAGATGATCTTAGTAACTTCCCTTTAATTTTCCCGCCCTTGCATGAACCAACGATGTAATTTCTACTTTATTTCCAAAAAAAAACATCTTGAACTTGTTTGAAACCCTTTGCAACCAATCTACCCTTATAGTTTTATACATTATCATCCATGACAATCTTCTTCTTGAAGACCCACTTGCACCCTATGAGTTTTACCCCTTCAGTTGGATCCATCAAGGTCCATACCTTTTTGGTGTACATGGATTCCATCTCAGATCTCATGTCCTTAAGCCATTTCTCAGACTCTAGTCCCTTAGTAGCTTCTAGATAGGTTGTTGTCTCGTCATCTATGTACAAGTCACCGCCTTCTTGAGTCATAAGATAACCATATATTTCAGTCTCAAGGTGTATCCTATTACATCAATGAAGCCCTTGTGTTACCAGAGGAACTTGAGATTCTACAACAATTTCTGATTCTCGTTGTTCCACTTGTACCTCTTTAGGTTCAACATTTTCTCATTGGTCTCAAACTTCTTTGAGTTCTACTTTCCTCCAACTACTTCCTTTGGAAATAAATTCCTTTCCTAGGAATGCAACATCTCTGACAACAAACACTTTGTTGTTAGTTAAGTTATAAGTAGTATCCCTTGGTTTCTTTGGGATATCCACTAAAATAACATTTATTAGATCTAGGGACAAGCTTTGCAGGAAATTTTTTCATCACATCAACTTCACATCCCCAATTCATCATCAAAGACATTTTGGGATGCTTCCAAATCAATATCTCATATGGTTTCTTTTGAAGTGATATAGATGGTACGTGATTAAGTGTAAATGCGGCAGTTTTAAAAGAATAACCCTAGAAGTTATTCTAAAGATTAGCAAAAATGATCATTGATCACACTGTATCTAGCAATGTGATTCCTTCTTTCTGATACACCATTATGTTTAGGTGTTCATGTTGGAGTCCATTATGATACAATACCATAGTCTTTTAAAAGGTTGACTTAAATACTTTTTCCGAGTTGGTTTTGCACTTCATTCATGAAATCCTTGAACTTTTTAAGTGTTTCAGATTTATCTTTCATCAGGTAAACATAACCATACCTAATGATGTTATCAGTAAATGTAATGAAGTATTGCTAACCACCTTTAGCATTTATTCTTAAATGGCAACATACATCGGTATGCATGAGTCCTAATAGATCTTTAGTCCTCTAATTATTTCTATTGAAAGGGGTCTTAGTCATATTGCCTAATAAAGATGACTCACATGTCTCTATTGATTCAAAATCAAAAGAGTCTAGATAACCATGTTTATGGAGTCTAGATATCCGATTGACATTTATGTTCCATAGATGGCAATGCAAAAGATATGTCTTGTTTGAGTTATTGAGTTTTAGTCTTTTGATATTTAAGTTATAAACATCTGTCTTTAGATCCAATAAATAAAGATGATAAGATATTGGGGCACTTACATAAGAGATCCCATCTTTTCTAATAGAACATCAACCATTCTAAAAAACATCTTGAACTTGTTTGAAACCCTTTGCAACCAATCTACCCTTATAGTTTTATACATTATCATCCATGTCAGTCTTCTTCTTGAAGACCCACTTGCACACTATGGGTTTTACCCCTCAGGTGGATCCACCAAGGTCCATTCCTTATTGTTGTACATGGATTCCACCTCAGATCTCATGGCCTCAAGCCATTTCTCAGACTCTAGTCCCTTAGTAGCTTCTAGATAGGTTGTTGTCTCATCATCCATGTACAAGTCACCACCTTATTGAGTCATAAGATAACCATATATTTCAGTCTCAAGGTATATCCTATTACATCAATGAAGTTCTTGTGTTACCAGAGGAACTTGAGATTCCACAACAATTTGTGATTCTCCTTGTTCCACTTGTACCTCTTTAGGTTTAACATTTTCTCATTGGTCTCAAACTTCTTTGAGTTCTAATTTCCTCCCACTACTTCCTTTGGAAATAAATTCCTTTCCTAGGAATGCAACATCTCTGATAACAAACACTTTGTTGTTAGTTAAGTTATACAAGTAGTATCCCTTAGTTTCTTTGGGATATCTACTAAAATAACATTTATTACATCTAGGGACAAGCTTTGCAGGAAACATTTTCCTCACATAAGCTTCACATCCCCAATTCATCATCAAAGACACTTTGGGATGCTTCCAAGTCAATATCTCGTATGGTTTCTTTTGAACTAATATAGACGGTACGTGATTAAGTGTAAATGCGGCAGTTTTAAAAGCATAACCCCAGATGTTATTCGAAAGATTAGCAAAATTGATCATTGATCACACTGTATCTAGCAATGTGATTCCTTCTTTCTGATACACCATTATGTTTAGGTGTTCCTGTTGGAGTCCATTATGATATAGTACCATAGTCTTTTAGAAGGATGACTTAAATACTTTTTCTGAGTTGGTTTTGCACTTCATTCATGAAATCCTTGAACTTTTCAAGAGTTTCAGATTTATGTATCATCAGGTAAACATAACCATATGTAATGATGTTATTAGTAAAGGTAATGAAGTATTTCTAACCACCTTTAGCATTTATTCTGAAAGGGCAACATACATCAGTATGCATGAGTCCTAATAGATCTTTAGTCCTCTCTTTATTTCTACTGAAAGGGGTCTTAGTCATATTGCCTAATAAAGACAACTCACATGACTCTATTGATTCAAAATCAAAAGAGTCTAGATAACCATGTTTATGGTGTCTAGATATGCGATTGACATTTATGTTCCATAGATGGAAGTGCCAAAGATATGTCTTGTTTGAGTTATCGAGTTTTAGTCTTTTGATATTTAAGCTATAAACAATTGTCTTTAGATCTAATAAATAAATACCATAAGATATTGGGGCACTTACATAGGAGATCCCATCTTTTCTAATAGAACATTGACCATTCTAATATGAAATTCATTTCTATCGTTGTCCATACAAGATACAAAAATGATGTTTCTATTTATAGCAAGCACTTAATAGCAGTTCATTAACTCTATTACAAGCCTTGTGGGTAGGATAAATTAAAGGTTCCAATTGTTGTGGTTGTAACTCTTGCTCTATTTGTGACTCATAGTTTGATCTTTCTTAAAGGGTTGCTTCTTTTTGGATCTTGCATATTCGAACATATGTGAGATCTACATATGGTATCTAGTACCCATGATGAAGAAGTAGACAAATTTAACTCAATAATGTATATACCTGACGTGGAGATCTGATCCTCATCCTCATCTTCCTTAATCCCTTCAAGTACAAAGGACAAATTCCTCTTATACTTTTCTTTTGCCTTAGAGTGTTGTAGATATGGATATATGCTTAGCCTCAGAACTCTTCATGGTCTTGCTTTCATCATTGTACTCCATCTCCATGATCACTATCATAGATTTGTACTTCATTCTTTCTTAGACATTTATCAACATGCCAAGCAAATATGAGATCAGTCTAGCCATGTTATTCAAGTGGTAAGACTCGATAAAATGGCTATATGATTCAGGAAATGATTGTCGAATCATATATGTGGCCAACTTGTGGCTTAAAGAAAATCCTAGACTTCTAGATGTTCCACATCTCCAATCATATTGAGGACATGGGTCTCTATTGGGTCTCCTTATGTCATCTTACACTCAGAGTGTGCCTTTGAGACATTGCACCTTTCTTTCTTTGTATGACTATGGTTCATATTCTTAATATGTGTTACCATCTCAAGGATCCGCATGTTTCCAGATTGCTCATGCAAATCATAGTTCATGTAGCTAAGCATAAGGTGATTTATGTGTGAGGCATTGTTGGCATGCTCCCAGTGAGTATCCCTCAGTGCATCAGGAGGAGGTAGTTCTGGTACTGGTATATCTAGGACATAGAGTTTATGATCATCATTGAGAACCCTTCTCAAAGTCCAAAAGAAGTCATGAAAATTTGTCCCATTAAGTTTGTCCTTACTAAGGACTGTGAGAAATGTTGACCTAATTGCTATTTGTTTCTACAGGAGAAACTTTTCATATGTCAAAACACATTTTGATTTGATTTGAATAAAAACTGATGATATTTAATTATGCCTTAAAAAATCATTTCTCCCAAAATTTTGTTCAAATTTATTGCCCTCTCATATCAATATGGAAGACTGTAGCGTACAACCTTGTAGTGAGACAAGATCTATATTTCATCAAATCATGAGTCAATTTTGGCTGATTGCCCACAACTTTATTATTTTGATAGGCAACTCTTGTCAATTACATTCTCAATGAAACTCTTAGATAGATGGTGTACACAACTCTTTGTCACAATCCATATATTGGTTCTAGGTACTTAATCTCATTAAGATCACCAAGTTAAGCTTGACCCAAAAGCCAACATGATAGAATATGAATTCTACTTTGGAAGCTCAACATATCTAACACCACACTTCCACGAGATAGATGACACACCACACTTTAGCATAACCTATGCTTGGTCGATTAATTTTTTCATGTGTGTTTCTTATGGAAAGCATCTTAGGCTTAATATATATTGAGGGATTTTTATTTATAAATACATAAAAATATCCAATCACCACATACTATAGTACGTATCATATACATTCATATCCGACAAATGTAAACATGCAATAAAACTTAAGCAATAGTTATGGACATTGTATTGTAATTCACTGGAGCCACAAGGAATTACCACCTCCTAGGGTTTACATCACATGAAGAAACCTATTGTTGATGAAGATTTGTACTTGAACCAGTCTGGGTTGATCAGTTCAACCATTAAACTGACCGACTCATCTCTTAGCTAGTTGGATGCTTGCCTCTGCGGTTGTTTGATCTTTAGTTCACAATCTTCTAGATCCTCCCTTTGATCACATGATCCACTAGCCAATCGGTTCAACTCCTCCTATGGTCAGTCCTCATTGGTCCTCCAGTTGATCGACTTCTTTGGGTGTAGAATGTCTTCTTCATCATAACAAGAAATTAAAACTATCCTAATGCTATTTAACATATTAAAACTATGCTAATGCAAACTGAGATGTAAATAGGAATCAACATCCACACAAACACCATGCACAAATATTTGGGTTTTTGGTCATAACTATACTTCAGATCCACCATCAAAACCAACTTTTAGGCCAACTTGTATAAATCGCACATACCTCATATATATATATATATATGTAGAGAGAGAGAGTTGGGATCATATGTGGTTTTTAATTGGATATGCACATTAATCATTTGAAATAATCGCTTTGTATGCAATAAATACATAGTAAATTAATGTGGATTTGTTACCACTATTAGGTAAATATGTCTACCGAGAGGCAACACATTTTTTTTTTCCAAATTCCCCTTTAACAGACGATCATGTCAATAACTATGTAATGGAAAGGATTGTTTACAAGGTCATACCTGATCTTGAAGCAAGTCCAAAGACAACTCCCTCGCGGAAGTATGCACCATTCTTCATTTTGTACGCAGACAATGTCAACAATAGCTCCTAGTTGATTACCACAGACAGAGGTTGACAAAATCCTACTAGAGATAAAAACTCCTAGCCTCTATAGTAGTCCACATGGACCACTTTGAATTCCTATCATTCTACAAGAATAGACAAGAAGGAGTTGCCATTTTTCATTGGTGTATAGCACCAATTTTCTCTCTCATTTTTGTTCTCCCTTGCTATCCCTCCCTTCATCAGGTAGGACTTGCTCAGGTTCTCTTGGTTACCACAACTAGAGAAGACAACGATTGTCATAGATGATTGATGTGTTAGAGAAGGCCTCAATACCCCTCTAATTATAGAACGTTCAGGGTCAGGGTTCCTAGTCTGAGCGAGAGTGTAAAGGGTTGAAACTTCATGAATTGTCACATCATGCAAGTGATGAATAAATCAGTTCACAGGTGAACTAATCAGTTGTCATGTTAGCCAACCGATTCAACCCTTGAACCAATGAATTCATCAAGTTTCCCAATTAGAATTGTATCTATAATTAATATTCAATTAATGCATAACATTATATTAGCACTAATCCTTAATGCACTCAAATTGATCAATGAACAAGGCAATTCATGATAATAACCAGTTGCTTGTCCGACCTTGAGCCAATTAGTTCACTCAGTGAATCGGTCAGTTCATGCCATAGTTCAACCAATATTCAAAAAATACATTTTCAATCAACTTGACACTCCAACAGATTGGTGCACCACTTGAATCGGTCAGTTCAAAAGTCTAATTAGTCAATTGTTGTTTAAATTGAATACTCAAACACTTTAGTAATGAAGTTAACCATTATTCATGAATAAATTCCTATTCCCAGTGTATCCTATGTGTGTGACCTTATAGGTTCCAAGTGTTGTTGGCAGTGAATGTACATAACTAATTTATGATATCACAAGCAATGAGTGGCATCTAGAAACATATCATTGCTACATAAGTAATTCAGAAAGTTGGAGTACAACTTCAACCTACAATTTGTGATTGGTGTTATAGTGTTTGTACAGTTCCTTTGTCACTGATATCTAGATTGAACTTGAGGAATTCCAACATTATCCTTTTCAACATTCAATCTATGTCCATGAACTAGAGAAGATTGTCTAAGATATATGTAAGTTCAATATCACATATTGACTTATAAGAGCATGACCATGCATTTCTCAGTTCAATATCACATATTGACTTATAAGAGCATGAACATGCATTTCTCAGTCTAACTTATCAAGTGGCCATGATATCATACTCCTATAGGAGGGACAAATCCCATCTACATCACTCACAGTCATTCCCATGTATCACAATGCATCTGATCATGACCTTTATGGGAACTCTTATTCAAGGTCACAGTAGATCATGTCAAAGTACACTAAATGATGTGTGATGAGTGTAGTGATTTTAGGTCAAAGAACCACTACACTATGAGAGATTATTAAGACTACCATGTAATGGTTTCCATGTGTCACTCTCATGGTGGGTCTGTCTGATACACTATTCTACAACAATTATCTATGTGTTTAGTTTGATATCACATATCATGATTGATGATTTTATATCATCAATCAACACACACTCTAGTCCTATGTGTTATTGCTATCAAATAACCTTCCAGAATAACAACTAACTAGGGACATAACACGAATGTATACTCTTAACATCTGTCTAATCTCATTTTCAGGTCATCAACCCGAAGGCATACATCATAGAGTTATTTCATTCTCTACACATTTATTATGTACATCATTACCTCATAACTTAATAAACAAAATAAATTGGAAGATTTCCATTATTATTAATCAAATCATTTACAAGATATGCCATTTCAACCATCATATGATTTTCTTTGAGAGCATTCATACCAACAATTATAGCATGAATCAAATGAAGTTCGCACCAAAATTCATTAGTAGGTTAAGAATGATTTTGCAGTGGATGCAATAGGACTCATATTCTTGAATAAAAATATTACATAAAAGGTATACCATGGGATTGATTTGTTTCGACAACATAATATAGTAATTGTTGCACATCCTTAAGAAGTGGGTGCTTCAAAATTCAAATTGTGTGTGCACATTGATTGTAGATCAAGTTGATGTGTGATATTTGTTCACTTCATTTTCACTAAGTTATAGGAACCCTAGATTTACCTAAACTATGTGCATGATAAAATCACCTATAAGATAACCATTCCTATAGCAACATAGTTTTAGGGTAGAATCCCAATGGACAACATTTTTAAGAACTATCTTTATAAAGTTAGGCCTAATTCAAAATTGTATTTAATCCAAATGTTGAGTTGATTATTGAATTAAGTTTCAAGAATGCAATTATTGAGTTAAGGTTAAATTTTTATAATGATTGAAACACTAGAGAGAATGGGAACCATGATTGTTACCTATATTCAGTCATTCTTACCACATAAGTAAAAATATATACAATAAAATTGAGGCTACAAAAAACCCTAATTCTTTTCGCATGAGGATTTTTCATAGAGAGATTTCATAATCTCTCCTTTGATGATTTATCTCAATCTTAATATCAAAATGTGGTATGGATTCCACGCACTTGGATCACTTCATAGACGGTATTTAAGATAAATAGGCCAAAACATGTCAAATGAATGAGGAAGAATTAATATTTAATAGATATGCAATCATATCAATTGTAAAATTAAATTCTAGACTAGTCATAATTGAAATAAGTCAAGTAAACATGTTATTTCCCACAAAAGTGATGCCAAAATTTTATGTAAAATATTTTCCCACTTAAAATTCACTAAGGTATTGACCACTAGATCTACCAAAACTATGCATATGCCACATTTATTTGATAGAAGAAGGATATTATTGTAACATTTTTAGGTTTAGCACCCAACATTGGTGAAAATGGTCAAGACAGGCACCTCCCATCCTACCCACCCGAGTTTGATTCTCAATTGGGAGAGAGCTCTCTGCAAAAAAAAAACTGCCTAGTAGATGTTCGGACCAGGCAACATTGTGACTTCATATCATAATATTGGGTGTGGCGTGAGGGTGAGTGACCACACCATGTTTGACCCCAAGGTTGAACCTATTTGGGGGAGTGCATTAGTGGCTCATTTTAGGAAGTATTTCTCATCATCAAAAAAAGTATCTAACTAAAAGACTTGAATTGATTAGTAGAATAAGTTGTAAGTTTGTAATGATTGAATTAAGTTTGTTTTTGTCTAGTAATGGAAACATTGAGGATCACATGCTTGGTGTTGTTACGTATGTTCACTTATCCTTGTTGCATCACCATATATATGAAAAGTAAATTTGAGGTTGTATAAGATACAATCATTTCAAATTGGTAAATTTTTAAGGACAAATATTTCCCTAAGCTTATTTTTGTGGTACTTACGGGTCATGTACCCATCGCCTTGGAGACTACCCTTCAAAATTATCATTCAGGGGGTCATGTGAATTGAGTCAATAATTTACCCATCTTGTTTGAAGGATCCTACATTTAAGGTTAAATTAACATGAAAATGGTTGATGAAATGAGAATGACAGCAATCCAATATTCATTCATAGAAAATTTATTCTTATAATGCTAAAAAAATAATAAATTATAAACATGGGTTATTGGGTACTCATTGTACCCTATCCCATGAAATACTTTCATGTCAAGTATAAGATTGTCCAATACAAGGAGAAAGAAATAAATTGAGTTTCATGATGGAGAGGAGAGAAGCCTTGGTGTACAACTATTGTTCTTTAGTCCAATAATAATGAGAAATCCAACACAACAACCTGACTAAGCTTCAAACCTTCATTGAGGCTTCTCCTTATTTGATCTATTCTTTTTTCCTTAGAGTAGGGTAGAAGTAACAAAATGATAATGGGAACAGATCATCTATCCTTCATTAGGTCAAACTCTATTATATATATACTATTGGACCCACCAAATTATGTGATTAGTGGTTGTTGTACTTTAATTTTGCTTTGACAAAAAATAAGTCATTTGAATGGATGTCTAGTTGATCTTCTCAGCTACATCATACTTAGAATATTGGTATTAGACAATTGACTAAGAAGACCATTCGATTGATTAGTTGTTGAAAATTGCGTCTAACTTTGTGTCATTTGATCAAATAGATGGTCTATCTAGTGAATTGGGGTTACCATAGTTTTCCTATTGTGGTTCCAGTCCTTTGATTGAACAAGCCAACTAGTTGACTAAAAATCCTATGATTATACTAATCTTCTCTATTGAGGTGAGTTGATGGATTTCATGATTTAGTCAATTGGCTCACCAATTGGATGAGTTGCAAGATATGTAGTTCTCCAGCCAATCCATTGGATGTCGCAACCAACTTTTGATACTAAAAAAAATTCCAAATTTGTATCTAAGTTTTTATGGTGTATCTATGAATTAGGTATATCATAACCAATTCTTAACAAAAAGTATGGGTGAATATTCCACTAGACCTGACAAGTATCATTATCAGTAACTATTTACAAAGTATTTTCCTAACCAAATAAATTATTGAAATAAGGAGTCACATGTTTCCATTGATATAGGAGAATTTGTGAGATTGCATGTGTTAAATAGTTGACCAGTACTCCTAGAGAGTGTTTAGAACTTTTTTATCTTGGCATCATCACTCCATAGATTGCATTTGTGGTGTGTCTTGTGGGGGATACAAGGGTGCATCTCATTCCACTAATCACAACCTACAGAAGAGAAAAAATTTCTAGTAAAACACACTAGAATAATATAAAGTAGTAAAAAATAATCAATTTCTAAGATTATATACATAAATAAAATGCTAGTCAAAGATAATAATGCAATCATAACTAAGATGAATGCCCATTCATCACAAGTTCATTGGCATTCAAATTGTTCATGTACCATGACTTATTATGGAGCATCACATGCTTCAAAAGTGGGAGCACTAAGATTTGAATATACATGTGGAATCATTCAATAGTACTTGCACATAGAGTTTGTACTAGTTTGTGTAAACTTTAGATGTGGTTACACCAAGATTCAAATGTGAATGCAGTTGTAGACATTAGTAGGCACATAGTTATTTAAATTTCACTTGTACCATGATTTAATAGTAAGTGGTGCACATTTTATATGTGGTTCTATCTTGATTTAGTCATATATGCACCTGATTAAAAGTAGATTTAGGGTTTTCAAAAAATTGGGTCTGGGTTGGTACCAAGTAAAAAATCCAACCCATTGTTTCATTATCTACCCATATCCAAACTCAGACCCGGATTTTATTTACACCTCTTAACTTGGAACCGACTTGAATTGAAAATTCTAAAAATCAAACTAAGCCGCGACCCAAATTTGAAGGTGATTATCATAGAAAAAACAATTGTTTTATTGAATAACAGATAGAGTTGCAATCTATATCATATATTATACCAAACTAACATATATATCACTATAGAACATATTCCATAATGCATAAATATATGTATGTGAGTAAGTATTTAGAACCAAGTTTTCTCCCATTTCTATATTGACTGACCCCATTAGATTTGGACACATAATATAAATCTTGAAACCAAACCAGAACGTCAAATTTGAAATTGGAACCTATTTTTTCTAGGTCAGACACAACTGGGTTCATGGGTTCAGACAAATTTTGACATCCATATGTAGATTCACCATAATTTAGTTATAGGCGCATCATCAATCATATTTGTACGCACTAGATTTCAAAATATAGTTAATCATTATAATGTTGTCGGCACATGGGTATTTGAATGAAGTGCAAACTTGGATTCGGTAGTAGTGCACTTTGTGTAGAACAATCTGCATGTGTGTAGTTGGATTCTAGCATTGCTTGCAAAAGGAGTCAGCTATATCCACGCAATTTTATTTCATGAATTTGAGTCACTTTATTAGATTTTTTTAGTACAACAAAAAGCTTACATTTTAAAAATTATGTGTGTATAAATAATCCTACTACTAAATTATTTCCCTTTAGGTGGTTTGAACTGTATTAAGGATATGAATACAAAGAATATTATCATTTCCATATGATTCATGTTAGATGGAATAGCCTATGTGGATGCATAGAAGCTATAATTTCATTGAAAGGTAAATATTTTATTATTTGGGCCTAGTGAGAGTAAAACAAAATAAGAAAAGGGTTTTGAACCAGTTACTTCATGGTTCCATTAGTGTTTCATGTAACCACAATGTAACTAATAAAAAATTGGCATATGTCTTGCTAGACACTAATGTACTTCATTTCTCTAGAAATATTACTTCATATGTTTGAATAAGTACAATCCCAACTGAGTTATGGCCTCATAGGTATTTTTCTTCATATATTACAACACTTGCCAAATCTTTTAACAACATTCTTCACAATATTAACTACATTAAGGGACATGTTATGTGGTGATATCAAAATGGACGTGTGATTTTATTATAGAAGAATACAATCTATTTTCCAAATTACTAATTCTTTAAGTAACAAAGATACTTCAAAGGAAGTATTATCTTTGATTTTTTATACTCAAATAAAAAATTTGTCATATTAAAGATGCCCTACTCATGCTCAATCAGGTAATGATGATTTGATTTTGAAAGGCCTTATTTTGGATATGTTGATTCAATTTATCCAATGTGCATCACTAACCCATGGAGCCTTGGGAATATTCTCTCTTATGCACATGTTTCAAAATATTTAACATTGTATGGGTTTACAACAATAGATTACTTCAGGTAGTATTTGTGTGGGTACTCATTTGGATAATGAGCTTAACCATGTCTTTCCATAGGAATGGTTATTGGATAATTAAATTGGTCAAAGCATGAACTAGATGCATGTATTACATCAAAATCCTCCTTCACTCTATACTTGATATATATATATATATATATATATATATATATATATATATATATATATATATATATATATATATATTATATATATATATGTATATGTATACATATATATATATATTAGGAATGGGACAATATGTTAATAAAAAAAGTGTGTCAAATCCCTCCAGACTCTCTCTCTCTCTCTCTTATATATATATATATATATATATATATATATATATATATATATATATATATATATATATGAACAAAACCATTTTTTGCATATTATTAAGAATATTTGAATACTTTAAAGATAGTAAAAATAGTGTTGCATATGTTATTCTAATAAAAAACAAGGAAATAAAATTGGAGTTCATATGCAATTGAATCGTATGGGAGGGAGAAAGAAAACTATATTAGTTGAATCTTTTTTTTACTTGTATCATGTTAGGCATAATGTTAAGAAAAATTAAAGGAGGGGGAAAAGACAAAACCATACTTGAATCAAACATGATGAAAGGATTGATAATTACTTCCTGATGTCAGCAACGTCATTCCATATGATCCTTTCTAGTGTCGACACATTGTACGAACCACATAATCCACCTCCTTCAACCTTGGTTCCCCTACACTTCCAACATTAGAAAATTGAAAAACTTGGTTCCCCTACACTTCCAACCTTGATTTGTTACCAAGAGGCCTCAAGTTCAAGCCCCAATGATGTCATGCATAGAATTGTGAATCTTATAAAAACAATTTTTGGGATTTGTGGAAGAGACATGCACAACTGAAGTAATAAATGTTCATCCATATTCCCAAGAACAGATCTTGTTAGCAACAATATATAGAGAAGGAAAGATACATGGTACACCTTTTCATAGAGAAGAACCAGTGATGCTCTTTAAGTATAATAGGTGCAGGTAGCAGCGGATGCATTGTTGATGACATCTCTCAACACAATCATTCAATTGAAGTGTCTCTACATAGCCCTCATAGATGAAAGGATCTCCACATTGTGCTCCTAGAGCTAGTGGGAAGGAGAACCATTTCTTTGGCAATGTTCTAGAATTGCACTCTATCTACTTCTCTCTCCCACTTTGTAGATAGTTATAATTAGGGTTCATGTATTAAAAGGTGTAACAAAAAACCTACCCTTCATGTACCTTTAAATAGAAGAAGCAAGGGGGAATGCTTTTTGAAAACCCCAGTCATAAAAAAGGCGCCAATTGTGTTTAAGCAATTCACTCGCATACATCAAGTTGGGTAATTGTCCAGTCTAGTTGGTCGATTGGGTTGTATCAAAACTCTCTAGAGTAAGTAACTTGACTTGTTGATTTTGTCTACTCGGCCGAATAGATTGTCCAATTGACCGATTTGGCTGATTTCTCATAGTCATCTTACTGGATTGTCTAGTCGACTGATTGGGTCAACATACTAGACTTTTCAATTGATCTATGAGTCTATCCACTCATACTATAGGAATGTCTAATCATCTGACAGGGTTTATTTATTAAGTCATTGATATAATTGTAGACCTAAACATTGTACTAATTAATTAATCTTTTTCCATGATTATACTTTGCTTCCATATGCATCCCATTTTTGTGACCCTATAGGCTCCATGCTTCATCGATAATGTTGTATATAATCATATTATGACTTTGTAGTTAATGATCAGTATCTTGTAAGACTCCATTGCCACCCAAGTATTTGGAAAAGTTAGAGAACAACTTCAAACTAGTGATATGTTTAGTATTATTGTCATTGATATTTATATTGAATCTGAGTCATGTAAATTTAATCCTCTTAATTCTCAACCATTATACCTTGATCAATGGTAGACTATATTGAGAACATCTGTCCTCAATTGTAATATCAGTATCATATATTTACTCACATGAGCATGCCCATGAAATTCATACTCTCACTCATCGAGTGGATGTGATATCACTTGTGAAGTCCCCTGGTTTATAATGCCTTGAAAACGTGTGTGACATCCAAATTTAAACCATCACCTTATGAAAGTGTGTCATCTTTTTATATTTTGGAATAGGGAAAACTCACTCCTATAAATAGGAGGAGGTTGTACAGGAAAGCAAACTAAAAACTCTAATGGCCATGTTTATACATAAGCCCATGTTACAAGATAAGTAACAATAAGTAATTGGAAAGATAAATATAGTAATACATATCAATATCCCCCCTCAAGTTGGAGAATACATGTCAATCATGCCCAAATTGTAGCATAACTCCACAACTCTTTTTCCACAGAGAGGCTTAGTAAATATATCTGCAGTATTATCATGTGATGGTAGAAAAGGAGTACCAATATTCTTATTCAATATTAATGCTAGAGAAAATGGCAGTTGACTTCAAAATGTTTGGCCCTCTCATGGAAAATAGGGTTACTGGTGATCAAGGTAGCAACACAATTATCACAATACACTGGGATAGCATAAGTGATAGGGAATCTAAAGTTTGTAAGAATTGATTTTATCCATAATAGTTCACAAGTAGTATGTGACATTGCATAATACTCATACTCTACATTAGATCTGAAACAACACTTGTTTCTTTCTTCTCCAACTAACTAGATTACCTCCTGCAAAGGTTCAATAACCAAAAGTGGATCTCTTGTCAGAATTACATCTTGCATGATCAACATCAGAATATCCAATGACATTAAGGTGTCATTTACAAAATAGTCCCTATCTAGGTGCATTTTTCAAATATTCTAGGACATGACATGCAACCTCCCAGTGGCATTGCCTAGGGAAATCCATAAACTGACTAAGAACTTCCATAGAAAAACATATATCTAGCCTAGTAATAGTGAGATAAAAAAGTTTGCTGACCAACCACTTGTTGCAATACTTATCTTGTAAGGGTGGAGTGGACTCAGCCCATAATCATATGCTTGATCCATAGGTGAGACTACAGGTCAACACCCCAAGCATTCTAGTTTCAGTTAGTAAGTTTAGAGTATACTTCCTCTATGATAGAGATACTCCAGTTTTGTTGTGTGCTACCTCAATGCCAACAAAATACCAAAGACAACCAAGGTCTTTGGTAATAAAGTGTTTCACAAGATAGTGATTTATATCAGCAATCCCTATGTCATCACTACCAGACAAGTTCATATCATCAACATACACAATGAGAATAATAATTTCATGAGTAGTGGTCTTGATAAAAACATAATGGTCACATTGAGGCCATGTGAAATCAAATTGGTGTAGTATAAGGGATAATTAGTCAAACCATGCTCGAGGACTTTGCTTGAGACCATAAATATCCTTCTTTAGGAGACACACTTTCCAAGAATGCTCCTCCTCAACAACATAACCTAGAGGTTGGGACATACAAATAGTCTCCTGCAAATGACCATATGGATAGGCATTCTTGACATCTAGCCAATGCAAATGCCATCCTTGATTGATGGAAACATAACTAAGAATGGGGACATAATTAAGAAGAGCTACTTCAGAAAAGGTTTCAAAGTATTCAATCCCAGATTCTTGTATGCATATTTTAGCAACTGGTCCAACCTTCAGATGTTCAACTGTCCCTTCTGGTAGATATTTAACAGTATACATGATGACAACCATCAAGATTGCTACCCATAGGAAAGTCAACAAGTTTCCATATCCCACGTGATCGAAGGGCATCAATCTCCTCATCCTTAGCTTGTATCTAACTAGGGTGTAGAAGTGCCTCCTGAACATTCTTTGGGATAGAAATAGTAGAAAAGCATCAATACATTAAGCCATGGAAGGATTGAGATGGTCCATAGAAACATGTTGGGAAATACAATATTTGGCACCAGATCATTGTCCTTTCTTTAATGCAATAGGAATGTCCAAATAAGAAATAGGAATAGAGGTAGTAGAATTACCATCATCTTGTGGTGGATCATTAGTTCTAGAAGAGGTCATAGCAAGGAATATTGCAGGTGGAGGCCCTTTGTTTTGTCACTCATGCACATTCAAAACAAGGGTACAAGACTCGTTCAAGGAAGGTACACTTGGAAGTGGCACATCAGGAAGAGACACATGTTTACTAGACTCAGAGAAGAATAACATATCTTCAAAGACGGTGACATTGGCACTGACATACAATCGACATGCAATAGGATCAAAACATTTATACCCCTTTTGTGTATGAGAATAGCCATGGAAACAATAGGAAAAAGCTCATGGAGACAATTTATCACACCCATGTCATTGATTGTGAACAAAACATATGAAGCAAAAAACGTTTAGAGGTAGGAAAAATATTGGTTCATGAGGGTAGAGGAGTTGGTAGGGTATTTTATCTTTTAAGATAGAAGAAGACATCCAAATGATGAGGTAGTTGGCTAAAAGAATGCCATCAACCCAATAAAACTTAGGAACATTCATTTCAATCATATGAGTATGAGATACATCAAGTAGATGCCTATTTTTCCTTTCAACTACACCATTTTGTTGTGGATTATATGGGCAAGAGTTTTGATGAATAATTCCTTTGGAGAAGCAAAGTTTTTGAAAACTATATTACACATATTCATAAGCATTATCAATGCGAACAAACTTAGGTATAGAAGAAAATTGAGTCCTTTTCATTCAAGAATTTGGAGAAAACATTCATAATTTCAGAATGATCTTTTATGAGATAAAGACTAGTGGAACAAGACCAATCATCGATAAAGGTTACTAAATATTGCACACTAGTATGATTACCAATACTACATGGTCCCCAAACATCAGATTGAACTAGATAAAATAAACTTGGACTCCTATTATCATGATGAGGAGGAAACCCAGACCGATGATGTTTTCCAAGTTGACAAGATTCACATGTAAAGTTTTAAGACAAAATACTAGGAAATAACGACTTGAACTTAATGGTGAAAGGATGACCAAGCCTCAGATGGCATTGATACATAGAGGTAGATTGGGCCACAAGAGAAGTAGCAGGAGAAGTTGACGAGGTGTTTAGGTAGTGCGAACCATATCCACCTTCATATCCCCCACCAATTGTCTTCTTCATCCTGTGATCCAACATGGAGACGGTGTCAGGAATGAATGTTACACTGAAGTTTAAAGACATTGTAATTTTACTGGAAAACATCAAGTTCAATGGTAATCTGGGCATAAACATTATATATTTAGGAAGGGTGTTATTAACATCCCCTATTCTAGTGGTGGGAGTAGTAGATCCATCATCCATATACACTGGAGAATGATATGTGGATTTCTATATATAAGTGAAGAGATTTTTATTACCTATTATAGGAGTCGTAGCACCTGAATCAACAATCCAATCTTATTTTGCTGAAGAAGAAGATGTTTGAAGACAAAAAAGATTACCTAAGTAATGAGTGATATTTCCTGAGGCGTTGTAGTAATAAAAAAAGTGGTTTTGATTAGCTTGTCTAGGTCAGCCAAACTTAGTGTTACCATATGAGAAGCAACACCACTAGAGACATGTAGATTCTCTATCAGCGTCAACAGTGGAGGTTGGTTTTCCCATTCTATTTTTTATGCTTCTTCCAACATTTGTCTTTGGTATGATTAGTCCATTTACAATAGTTGTAGTATCAAGACTGAACATGAGAGGATGTTCTTCTAGAATACTGAGGAGGAGGAAGCCATGTTCCATCATTGTTTAAACCTCTACCCCATCCACAAGTAGAATTACCACATCCTCATCCAACAACAACTAGAGCAGGAAGTTCTTCTTTGGTAGTAAAATACACCAAGCTAGAAAAATGAAGATAAACACCATCTAGCATGGGAAATGGTTAAGACGCTAGAATTTCTTGATGAACAACTTCATAGGTGGGAGACAAGGATGCCAAAAATGGCATAGCTGGACTTCATATTATTGATTTTTTTAGTTTAGTGAGATTAGTTGATAGTGGATGGTGGTTTTAAGAACTCCCTAAATACCTTTGAAGGTATAAAAGTGTGAAGAAAATGATGCAACTTTTTCAAGTCTTAGAGAATGCATGTGTTTATAGAGTTCAAAATTAGGGAGGCACTTCCCTTACTAGAATAGATATGAGTAATATGATCACAAGATTCCTTGGCAGTGTTAGTAAATAGAAGATTGGTGGACACATGAGATTCACAACTATTTAGAATCTAAGAGAGGACTTGAGATTCACACTCTTCCAATTTCTTATACTCGACTTTCTTTTTGTTAGTTGTATCATCTTTAGGTGGAGGAAGTTTGATGAGATTCTCAAGCTTTCCCAGGGAGTGAGCAAAACTTTGAAAGGATCGTGCCTATAAAATATAGTTGGATCAGTTGAACTTGACACAAGTTACACATCTAGCATGTGTCTCAAGGATCATAGAAGAAGATGAAGCCATGATTCCAAAGCATAGAATAATGGTAGTTGATAGAAGTTGACGGATGTAGGAACATGACGTGTCAGGAAATTGACACAGCATGCGTACAGTTGACAAAAGTCTTTAGCTAAAGGAACATTATGTGTCAAGAGACAGACATGGAATGTGCAAAATTAATAGATATGTTTAGAAGCAGAGACACATCATGTTGATAAGGCAACATGACGTGTGAAACTAATAATAATGGAAACATGTAGTATGGACACAGTGTATGCAGAAAGAGACACAGTGGGTCTGGAGGCAGCAGTGGGTAGTTCATGGAAGACACACAACATATGAAGAAAGAGACACAACATGTACCCATTGTGTAGGGCGGTATTTGGAAGAATAAGTAGGTGTTGGTATGGTATTCCCAGAGAGAAAATCATATGATGATAGACATGAAATATAACATAAATGATTTGATTAATAACAATAAAGTCAAGCTTCCAATTAATTTTATTTCACTCAATTATGAGTTAATGAGGAAATACTGAGTGAAACATTGTGAATGTCTAAAGAATGACAATACACAATGATGTATGTCTTCAAGTACATGACTTGGACAATGAGATCATATGAATGTTAATTGTATGTACATTGTTGTTATGTCCTTGGTCATTTGTTACTATGAAAGGAATATAGACACCAATAACACTTAAGATAGGAGTGTGGGTTGGTTGATGATAAAATCTCATTAGTCATGATATGTGATATCAAACAAAGCACATAGATACTTGTTAGAGAGCAGTGTATCCGACAGACCCACCTAGAGAGTGACACATGGAAACCATTCTTGGTGGTCATAGTCCTCATAGTGAAGGTTGTGATTGTGGTTCTTAGACTTGACGTTACTACACTCATCACATGTTGTTTGGCATATTTTGACATCATAAAACATAATATTAAATAAGGCTTTCCATAACAGTGATGATTGGGTGATTGTGGCACATGGCGACTGACTGCGAGTGATGTAGATCGGATTTGTCCCTCCTTCTGGAGTTTGATATCCTAGACACTTGATAAGAGAGATTGAGAAATGCATGACAATGCACATGTGAATCAATATTTGATATGGATGTAACACATATCTCCAACTGTCTGCTCTAGTTCAAAGAACATGGATTGAACATTGAGAGGATGATGATTCCATGCCCTGAGTTCATTCCAGATATCAGAGACAAAGGAATTATAACATCACTACAATAACTTACAAAGATTGTAGGTTTAAGGTGTTCTCCACCTTTCCATTCACTTGGGTACCACTGATGTGTGGCTAGGCACCACTCTTTGCTTGTGATGTTATAAGCTAGTTATGGACATTCATTGCCAACATGATATTGGACCTATAGGGTCACACACAAAGGAACTCATCTACAAGGTGATTGTTTAGTTATGAAAGGTGATTTGATTGATTACTAAAATGTTTAGTTATTCAATTAAAGCAACAAATCAACTGACTAGATTGCCAACTGATCGACTCAAGCGTTGAGACAACAATTTGGAGTCTCAGGTTGATTAGAAATTGAATTGGTTGAGTACTACATGAATTAGGTATCAACCAATCGACTCACTGGGTGAACCGATCATCTCAGGTTGTGTGAGATGACCAGTTCACCTAGTTAATCGATCAACTCAATCATGCCAACTAAAGGTTCTTGTGGTTTCATGAATTCATGAGAAAATTTTATTGTTTCACTTGCTCAATGTGATTGGTGAACGGAATTAATGTTTAATATTAACTAGAAACAAATTGCCAAATTATATGTGATTGGGAAATATGATGTGAACTGATCGGTTCAGTTGCAAACCGACCAATTCAACTCTCACAGGTTGTGAAATTTCATGATCTTTTAGTCCCTTCCACTCCTACACAGACTAGGAGCCCATACTCTAACCCCTCCTATAAATAAAGGGGTATTGGGGAATTCTTAGAACATAACTCAATTACCTCTGACAATTGTTGTCTTCTCTAGTTGTGATAACCAATAGAGAGCCCGAGCAAGTCCTTCCCACTAAAGGGAGGGATAGAAAAGGAGAAACAATTGTGGTAGAGCTAGTTGGTGACTAGTACACCAAGGGGAGGGACAACACATTCTTGTATGTTCTACTAGAACAACATGAGTTCTAGTTGGTCTGTGTGAAATTCTCTAGAGGCGAGGTGACCTTTACCCATCGCTAGGAGAGAAATGCTAGCCTGCAGTCTGTGGTGAGACCAGGAGCTTCCCCAAGGTCTATTCGAAGCTATCATTCGTGGTGAAGACCATGAGTTGTACATACACTATCCAAGAGAAACTAAGAGTTGTTGTAGATGAGCCCCAATGCCACTAGGAGTGCTTGACTACTGTGATGAGTTATATTCATTGGACTTGCTCCAGGACCAGGTATGAACTCATTAAACCATCCTTCCCTTTACATAGTTGTTGACACGATCTTGCTATCATGGGGAATACAAATAGTAAATTTTTCATTGTTGTTACTTACTATAATTTGGTGTTTCCCAATAGTGGTATTAGAGCAATGTCAAATTAGTATATTTTTGGATAATCAATATTATTAGATTTTAGTTTATTGTGTTTATTTATTGCATACAATATGAATATTCAAACTGATTAATATGTGTATCTGATCAAATACCACACATAATCCCATACAATATATATATATATATATATACACGTCACCCTAAAAGTAGTTTTGATGGTGAATGTGTAGGGTGGTTATGGCTAATAACCCAAATATGTGTGTGGTTGGATGGTTCAGTTTCATTCCTATTTTATCTCAATTTGCATACCGAGCCTCTACCTTCCTATTCCCAATGTAAATATAATTCTTTCCTACCTTTGCTCCCCTGGATTGTAACTTGAGATTTCTCTTTACCATATAATAATTTTAATAGGAATGTGATAGTTTATTTTCTTGCAATGATGAAGATGACGACCAGTGTCAGACGATTCGACTGTTCCACATGATGATTCGATAGGATGGAGGACTAAGGAGGACATACCATAGGAGAAAATCGACTGGCTCGTGGTACCAACCGACCGTCTGGAGGTGTCCATACATTGGTTGGACAGGAGACCAACCCATCGGCTCAGGTGACCAACCGAATGGCTAAGAGGTGAGATGACCGATTCAAGGGTTGAACCAATCAACCCAGATTGGCAAGTACAAATCTACACCAATAGTAGGTTTATGCATGTGATGTGATGTTGACCTATGTTGTAGAAATTCCTTGTGGCTCCAAGGAATTACCAAATACATGGCTAGAACCATTGCCTTTTATTTTATATTGCATGTTTAAGTTATGAGATACAGCATGTATATGATATGTACTAGTATGTGGTGATTGGATATGTACTTATATTTATATATATATATGTACTTATATATATATATATATATATATATATATATATATATATATTAATATAAAATCCCTCAATCAAACATATTAGTTTTAGATGCTTTCCATTAGAGACACACATGAAAATCTTGATTGACTAAGAGTGGACATCCCAAGGTTGTGCACTCTCTATCTGGTGTAAGTGTGATGGTAATAACGTGGGCTCGCCAAGCGTGGTGCATTATTATTGTGTCAGATTTTGGGTCAGGCTTAACTGTGTGGTATTAATGAGATTAAGAACTAGTAGGATATAGATGATTTTGGCAAAGAGTTGTGCTTATTTTCTATCCAAAAATTGCATATGATGCAATTAGAAAATGTTTCCTACCTTCATGATTGATTATGGATGCTGGAGTTGGCTGAGTAATAATTGAATCATTTTGGATCTTGGCTCATTAGAAGATTGTTCACTACAATCTTCTGAATTGATAATTGAGGATTGTCAATTTGATCAAAATAATGAGAACGATAGCTAATTAAAGGCCTAATTAACATTGCCAATTTTAATGAAAACAAATCAAATAATAAAAAAATGAATTTTGACAAAATTGCAAATTCTTTTGTAGAATCAAATGGAAATGAACAACAATCACTTTTCTCTATGATCGGTTCTTTAGAAGGACGTGCTAAATAGGAACAGGTTACACAACTAGTTTAGGACGTTGAGAATCATTCTCACATAGGAGCAAGAGCTCTATGTCCTGAAGATGTAGAACCAGATGAGCCCCTTCCAAATGCACCAAGGGCTGACAGGGATGCTTACAATAAGCATATTGAAGATGTAGTGTATGTGAAGTGTATGATGCTATGCTCCATGAACTCTAAGTTGCAGAGGCAACATGAGAACATGGATGTGATTGAGATGGTCACACATCTCAAGAACATGTTGCAAGATCAGGCAAGACAAGAGAGATGCAATTTCTTCAAGGCATTGATCAAGTGCAACATGGAAGAAGGAGATCCAGTAGGTCATCATGTACTCAAGCTCATTGGGTATGTGGAGAACCTAGCTAGAGTGGGATCCCCCTTGGGTCAAGAGTTGGCCACTGACATGTGGTACCTTCTCGAGTTATATAATTAATTTGTCATGAACTACAACATGAATGACTTTGACAAGCCATTGATAGAGTTGTTGGGCATGTTGAGAACAAATGAGGCACAAATGAAGAAAGACAAGTCCAAGTGCGTGATGATGATCAACAAGACTAAGGGGAAGTCTAAAGGCAAAGGCAAAGCTAAGAAGAGTTACAAAGCTAGCCAGAAGCCCACATCTTCAGATCTCAAGGCAAAGGAAGGAGTAAAGAAAAGAGGTGTTTGTCACAATTGTCACCAGTCAGTACATTTAAAAAGAAATTTCCCACTTTGGTTAGAGGAACTAAAAAAAGAATAAAGGGGAAGATGCCTCCACTTAAAGTATAAATGTTATAAGATAAATTTTATTACTTCTTCATCTTGGTATGTGAGACTAGATAGATATCTGACATATATGATGTGCATGATCTGACAAGAAGTAAAGCCTTTATGAAAGGACAAAGATGGACTATGCCAATAGTTGCTGAAGCTTTAGTCTACATTTAAATTTATCTTAGCCCACTAGGAGTGTCATAGAGTTAGATGAACTACTAATTCATTATGCCAATAAATAGAAATATTTATTGTATGCATCTTATATGACAAGGATGATAAATAAATAAATAAATAAAGACTTATTAATGTTTTTGTTTCAAAGATGTGATATTATATGGCAATGTTTATGACGTATTTACCAAAGGATTATATTTTATATCTCAAATAATCTTTAGCATTGCCATTTAATGAACATATGTAGAAATGCATTACTAGAATCCATATTGATGGTTATCTAGACTCTTTTTGTTATTGAGATACATGCAAGTCTAAATTATGAGCACTATGAAGCAACACCCTTCGCTAGATGTAGTGGGAGGATATGCATTCTATTAGATCTTACACATGTTGATGTATTAAAATCTTATAGAATAACTACTAAAGGTAATTTCTTGTACTTCATTATATTAACTCATGATCTCAGTTGATATGTGGGTTTGTATTTGGTGAAATACATACATAAATCTCTTGAAGTGTTCAATGATATTATAAATGAAGTATAATTTTGATAAAAGTATTAAGAGAATTTGATATGATCAAATGTTGAAATACTTTACATGAATAGTTTGAGAACCTCCTAAACTATGATAGTGCATCACAAGTCATCTGAGGATAATGACATGTTAGAAAGAAAGAATTATATCATGATGGGTCACGATGTGATTATAATACTAATCTAATGTTCTCCTCATCTATATGTACTTAACACTAAGAAAATGTATCATCTTAAATGGTTTAAAAGACATCACATGTGATATGACATGGGAATAGCCTGATATGTCTTAAGCATAGACGCCTATATAAAGAAAGCAATTTCTTGAAAAGGTTTATCCACAAACCATGTTATTTGATTGTTTCTATTAAGACCAATCCAATAACAAAAGTGTTTTGTTGATATGATAGTTAAGTTCCAAAAGAATCAGTGGGAGTAAAAGTAGAAGTCAAGATTCAAAGTTAACAAGGAGGTACAATAAAAACATGTGAGAATCACAAATTGTTGTGAAAAATCAAGTTGCTCATGTAGAACAGAACACCACAGTTCTAGTCACTACTACAGAAATGACATATAACGTCACATTTTGAGGTGTCGTTTGTATTCGAAAAACTGACGCCTAAACCCTACAACGTCGACTGAAAAAACAAACTGGCATCTATATATGAAGATCGGCCAATTTTCATAAGACATGAGTATCGCTTTTTATTTAGCATCGGTTGCACAATAAGAAACCAACATCTAAAATCACCCGCCAAATTCAAATTTTCCAGTGCAAAAAAATTACCTCCAAAATTTCACATATGGCATCGGTTGTTGACCAAGTAACTGACGACTAAAGGTTTTTCACGAGATAGAAATCAGCCCCATTTTTGTCGTTGGTTTTCTTACAATAACCGACGTAGATGTATTTTCACGCATTGTCCCCGTGAAAATTTTTACCCCCAAATTGCCCAATTGGCGTTGATTGTTGACCAAGTAACCGACGACTATGGTCGTAATTCAAGAACATTTTTTGTCGGAATATGTAGATAGACATTGGTGTTTCTAGTTGAAACTGAAAACTATAATTGAACATAGGTGTTAGTTTCTGAAACAATAGACGACAATGGTAAATTTAATAGCACCCATGAAATAGACTCTTCCCCATTCTCTGTTTCATTGTGATTTCACCAGCGCTAGGTCTAGTGATTCTATTTCCGCTCGTTGTGCCGCCAATCTCCATCTACCACTGCCTGCCACTCGTCGCACCACCAATCTCTATCTGTCACCGCCTGCCACTATCGTGATATCACCAGCCGTTGTGCTTGACCACCACTTGTGCTCAATGCCACCAGAGCTTTGGAGGTCAACACCGCCAGAACTCGGCGGAGTTTGTTCCACCACTTCCCTCTCTTCCCCGCCGGAGCTGCCGCCGCCGCTACCCCTCTTCCTTGCCAGACCCGCCTGAGCCCAACTACTACTCCTCCATCTACTCTACTGACTGTTGCTCCTCCAACTGCTCTACAACTACTGCTCCTCCATCTGCTCTACCTCTATCGCCTTGGACGGTAGGCAGTAAAGAATTTTTCATGATTAATATATATTATATGAAATGCATGGATGCTTTTATGATTTTTGCACTTCTATTTATACTATATGAAATGAAATAAATGTTTGTGCAAATAAATCTTAGGGGCATGAATCCATATTGTATGATGTAGAATGATGATGATAATGCATGAGCTAGTTTGAAATTTTGAAATCAATTATGAATGATAGGATACCTACATTTATGTTTAATTATGAATCCATATTGTATGATGTAGAATGATGATGATAATGCATGAGCTAGTTTGAAATTTGAAATCAAATATCAATGATAGGATACCTACATTTCATGTTTAATGATTATCTTGTTGACAACATATGCATGTATATTTGAGATGTTGAATTGAATTATGTTATTGTAAATAAACCTAGGATATGAATGATGAAACTAGGATCGTTGGTATAGGAATGAGATCACATGTATTTGTTGGCCTAGAAACCCCTCCAAGATTTACTCATTAGGAGTAAATCTTGGATAGTCCTCGGTTTGGGACTATTATTGAACACTTAATCTCACTTAGGATGTAAGTGTATAATGTGTATTGGGTTTTCAAGAAAATTTCAGTAGCATTTCCCCATTTGTTCTCTAAGTACATATGTACTTGGAGAACAATGGGGAAATGTTGCCGAAATTTTTTTGAAAACCCAATACACATTATACACATACTAGTGAGATTAGGTGTTCAAGAATGGGATAGGTGGTACAAATTTATTATATATGACCTTAAACCCTAAACTTTTAACCATAAAGCCTAATATTTTAACCCTAGACCCTAATCTTTTAACCCTAAATCCTAATGTATACTTGTTTTCTCTTTGATCATAGAATGGATACATCATGGATGTCCATTCCAAATCACTACACCCCAGAGTTTCTTTCTGATCTTGATCAATTTATTAGATTTGCCGAGGAACATAGGAAACAAACTGGAGATAGGTTCTATTGTCCATGTAGGCATTGTGGTAACAACTTGAAAGTTAGCACTGGTGATGAAATCAAAAGTCATGTCATGTGCAACGAAATTGTACAAGGCTATACATAATGGCACTGGCATGGAGAGATTTCAAACTTGAAATCATTAGATATCAATAGCAGTGCTTGCGTGGAAGAAGAAATTTCCTTCGGTGATGTAGATGTGAACGAACCAGTTCCAGTAGACATCATTGATGCAATGCTGGATATTTGTGGGGTAGAGCACAACGATCCACCTCCCATGTTTAGAAACATTGTGCATGACGTTGAGATACCGTTATACACAGGTTGTACTAAGTTTACGAAGCTTAACATTGTGTTGAGATTATATAAGATGAAAGCTAACAATAGATGGAGTGAGAAAAGCTTCACGTCATTGTTGTCTTTGTTGAAAGAAATTCTTCCTAAAGGAAACGAGCTACCAATCTCAACATACCAGTTAAAGAAATTGTTGTGCCCAATGGGAATGGAGGCCAAGAAGATACACGCATGCCCGAATGATTGTGTATTATTTTAAAAGGACTATGTGGATTTCAAAGATTGGCCAAAATGTGGTGTGTCAAGGTATAAATTGACGACTTCAGAGGAGTCCAAAACTGGTTCTCCTGCCAAGGTGATGTGGTATCTACCTATAATATCATGGTATCAACGCTTGTTTGTCAATCCGATAGATGTGAAGAATTTGAGGTGGCATGCAGATGTTAAGAAAAATAATGATGGGATCCTACGACATGCGTCTGATTCCCCACAGTGGAAGAAGATTGATTTATTGTACCCTAAATTTGGTGAAGAAGTCATGAATCTAAGACTTGGGCTTTGTATAGATGGGATGAATCTATACGGGACATTGAGAAGCCAACATAGTACTTGGCCAGTTATGCTTATTATATACAATCTTCCTCCCTGGTTGTGTATGAAAAATAAGTACATTATGCTTTCGTTGTTGATATCAGTCCGTAAACAACCTAGAAATGATATCGACATTTATCTTGAACCTCTGATTGATGACTTAAAGTAACTCTGGGGTGAATGTGTGAGGACCTATGATGCTTCATGAAGAGAGACATTTCGTTTGCACGCTATGTTGTTTTGCACTGTTAATGACTTTCCAGCATATGGGAATTTGCCTGGATATAATGTCAAAGGATCTAAATCATGTCTATATGTGAAGAGAACACTGATTCAAAACGACTAAAACATGGCGGCAAGACCATTTATCTTGGCCATCGAAGGTTTCTTCCAAAATTCCATCCATATCATAGGTTGTGTAAAGCATTCAATGGACATAATGAAGAACGAAGTACACCTAAACCTATACTAGGGGAGGTTGTATATGAAAGAGTAAAAGACTTTTACAATGAATTTGGTAAGAGATCATAATGTACCATGGCCACACGGAGTGACAAATCTTTATTCAAGAAGAAGTCAATATTTTGGGATCTTCCTTATTGTAGTTCTTTGGCAGTCAGGCATTGTATCGATGTCATGCACGTTGAGAAAAATGTTTGTGATAGCGTCATTGGTATTCTGTTGAATATACCAGGTAAGACTAAAGATGGGATAAAATCCAGAATGGACCTACATGAAATGGAAATAAAGATAAAATTAACAGAAGTAGTTAGTAGTGATCTGAGAACAAACTTACCTCCCACTTGTTTCATGTTGTCTAGAAAGGAGAAGAAAAAGCTTTTTGTGAATGCTTGGTAAATGTTAAGGTGCCACAGGGTTACTCATCCAACATCTGTAGAATGGTATCAATGAAAGATATGAAGTTGATAGGTCTTAAATCTCATGATTGTCACAATCTAATGCAACAAATATTGCCCGTGGCAATTCGATCTATATTTCCGAAGCATGTAAGGTTTGCAATCACCAGACTTTGTTTCTTTTTCAACAGTCTATGCAACAAAGTTATTGAACCTGATACTCTCGATAAATCACAAAGAGAAGTGGTTGTTACCCTATGTCAGCTTGAGATTTATTTTCCTCCTTCATTCTTTGATATCATGGTACATCTTGTTGTCCACTTGACTAGGGAAGTGAAAATTTTGGGACCCGTTTTCTTGCATTGGATGTATCCCTTTGAACGATACATGAGCATTTTTATAGGTGATGTTCAAAATTGTTATCGGCCTGAAGGGAGTATTATTGAGAGTTATGTGTCGAGAGAGGTTATGGATTTTTGCAATGACTTTCTGAGTAGTAATGATGCTCCTGTTAATGACAAGAATATTGAGGAGTATTCTGGAAAAGGAATTTTGGGATCACAGATGAAAGTAAGCAGTCGTGAGTAGTTGGAACAAGGTCACTTGTATATTTTACACAACATCGATGAAGTGAGTGTTTATATCGAGGAACATAACAATTTCATCAAGAGACAATATCCTCAAGCCAATTCAATGTGGCTTGCTAGAGAGCATAACGAGACATTTACTAAGTAGTTTTAATATAAAGTCTTATATCAACTATCTCAACCACCAAATAATCTTACTGAAACTATCAAATGCCTCACCTTTAAACCAAAATTGAATGTTATGTCTTATGAAGGGTTTGAAATAAATGGATTCTCATATTACACTTCTCATATTACACAAAGCGTCAAGATGATGAGAGTGTCGCCCAAAATAGTGGGGTCACCCTTAAAGCGTCTTCATTGTTTTTTGCAAGTGTCAAGGATAAGAGTCCACGTTAAGCTAAAATGTCATATTACAGTGTCATTGAAGACATATGGGAGTTTGACTACATATATTTCAGAATTCTGCTCTTTAAATGTAATTGGGTTGATAAATCCGAAGGAGTTATAGTGGATGAATTGGGTTTCACATTTGTGAACTTTGAAAAGATTGGCGAGAATGGTGAACTATTCATATTGGCATCACAGGAAAAATATGTATTTTCTATCGATGATCCTACAAATTATAAATGGTCGATTGTTCTTCATGGTAAAAGATAGTTCATTGAAGATCCTATAGATGAAGAAGAGTACTATGATAAGTATGAGGACTCCAGTCCATTCTCAGTTGGGTTGCCAACACCACCAAATATTGAAGCTAATGATGACTTGTATGTGCGCGGAGATCACAATGAAGGATTGTTAATTGATAAAAGATCGCAATATTAGAGGCATGCATGTTTATATTTTTTTATATTTTTTATTTTTCTAAATGTGAACTTTACAATGTTTTATTATCTTCTAGTTATGTCAAATGCTAAATGTTTGATTTTTTAATGCCACTTTCAGATGGATGAGCATGAGCATGATGACCGTGATGATGATTACTGTGAGGGTGAGGATATCAATGTGTCACCTCGCAATGCAAGTTCTAAAAATATATCCTATATTTCTATCTATATGTCAATTTATAGTTATATCCTATTAGTATGTTTATTTTGTCAAATTTTAGGTTGATGATGTACCCCCTGAAGAATTTGGGGCACTTGATGAGCAGCAAAAAAAATTGAAAAAGTGAGGAGCATCACTATGATGAACAAGTTACTACAACAAAGGGGTAATGGACCCAAACTGGCTGTGGATTTTGATCATGTAGGAAATCTAGTTAGAATGAACCACAACTCGTTTATTTCATATCATGGGGTTCTTACTCGTAGCCATTGTAGTCCTAATGTAGAATCTTGGCATAAAGTTCCTAACGGGTAGAAAGACTTAGTATGGAAGGAACTATGCGTGAGTTATTATTATTTGCAATTCTATTTTGTAGATTACTAATTTTTAGGATACTAGTTAATAGCAATTCTATTTTGTAGAGTATATTTGAACTGCATGAAAAGTTGCATCATAAATGCGTGATGCAACACTATGGGAGGGTCCTAAGGAACTATAAGACAAATCTCATATGAGATTACATACGAGATGCTGAGAAGAGGAAGAAGCCAACCACTAAGCAATGAAACTACATGGATCCCAATGACTGGGAGGAGTTTGTTACAAAAAAAACTAATGAATTCAAGGTATTAAGTGCCACTCCCAATTTAATTAATATACATTCTTATGTATTCACCTATTCAAGATTAACCTTTAGTGTTACTAACCAAATTAATGTGCTTACTAACAAGTCTATCAGCGATGCTCAAAGAGCAAGGCATGCACTAAATGTGCATGGCCACATGATGGGTCCAAAAGGCTATGCAGGTGTTTGCCAAAGACTACAGACTAAGTCTACTGCTCAGTCTACTGCTACTCAAGAGACTGCATAGTCCTCAATTATTGGTCGCGCACCTTTGCCTCACCATGCTATGTCGATAGCTGGGAGGAAAAACAAGACAGGAAATATAACCAAGCCCGCAACTGCTGAGGCGGCTGCAAAAATGGTAAAATTCAACTCTTAGAGAAATCAATATTGATTATTGTTATATTTACTTACCAATTTCTATTGATGGCGATTAGCGGGAGCTTCACCAGCAGAGGAAGGAAGGCAAGTTCATCCCTGAGGGCACAAGGGATGAATTAATAGTTGCTCTTGGTAACCCAGAGCATCTTGGATGTGTTAGGGGTGCAGGTGCTGGTGTGGGCATAAAAGTGTTCTTTGGGCCATCATAATGTAAACCTATTTCAAAAGCTGGATTATCAAATGTTGAGGCAATCTATTCTTTTTTTAATGTTATTGTGAAAGGGAATTCAATAATAAAAAGCTAGTGTTTCTTTTGTCGATGTATAAGTAGATGAGTTAATTAATAAGAGAATCCAAGAAGCAATGGTGAAGTGGCAGGCATCTCAGACTGCCACTTAGATAGTACTTGTAGCATGCTACTCTTCTCCTACTATAGAAGTTGGGAGTAATCCTGTAGACCCACCTAGTACGTCCACTATAAGTATTTTTATGACATAGTAGCTAGTCTTTTCAAGATGATATGTTTATTTATATATGTATATAACATTCTTTATGTAAATTTGTACGGGTTGAAGCCATGCCATCTAAAAAGTCAAGAATGTATCATTGCAGAGGCTGAGGCATACCCACCCCTTACAGGGGACATGTTTCATGGGACTCCAGTACCAGATGGTGTGGTTCATGTGATCCTGATACATATACTCCCCAATTGGAGGGATCTTCATTTCCATATGCCCACCCAGATTTTGAAACGCTTGGTGAAGTAGAAGGGGGAGTGATATTGTGGCCCAAAATGGATGTCATCTATACTGATATTGTATGGTAAATTTACATTACGATACTTTGTTAGTGTGTATATATGAGTCAATTGATCTGAAATTATATATACAGGTCAAAAGGAAGATACCCGCTACATCTCGACCTCCACCTCCTGAAGTACCTAGTTGGTGTTGGTATGCATGCCCTGAGAGACAATCATGGGATGATTGGTGGGATACATTAAGACTGATTTGATAAACATCAAAGGCAAGCTTCCAAATCCTTCTGGTTCAGTCATATGAGATAGTGATAGAACAGATTAAATGTCTGGAGAATGACAGTACTCAATGACGTATGTTTTTAGGTTGAGGACCGGAACGATGAGATCATACATATGCTAAGAGTTTGTACATTCTTGTTATGTCCCTAGTCGGATGTCATTGTGGAAGGTAGATAGACAATAATGACACACAAGACTAGATTGTGGTGTTGGTTGATGATAGAATCTCATTATTCATGATATAGAGATATCAAACCAAACACATAGGTACTTGTTAGAGAACAAGTGTACCAGACAGACCCACCATGAGTTTGACACATGGAACCATGACATGGTAGTCACAGTCAGTACTCACAGAGATGGTGGTGAGTGTGATTCTTTGACCTGAAATCACTACACTCAACACATGTCGTTGGGCACTCTTTGACATCATCAAACGCAGTCCTGAAACATGGATTGCTATAAAGGTGATGATTGGGTGGCTTTGACACATGGGGCTTTTGAGGGGTGAGTGATAGATATGGGATTTGTCCCTCCCGAGGGAGTATGATATCCAAGGCCACTTGATGAGTAGGATTGAAATAGGCGTGCGCACACATGTGTGAATCAGTATGTGATATTGATGTCATACATATCTCTTCCAATCTACTCTAGGATCAAGAAAGTGAATGAACGTTGACAGGATGATTGTTCCATGCCTCGAGTTCATTCGGGATATCAGTGATAAAGGAATTATACATTCGATGTAACACCATTCACAGATTGTAGGATAGAAAGTTGTTCTCCAACTTTCTACTTTCACTTGGGTAGCACTGATGTGTGACTAGGCACCGCTCTTTGCTTGTGAAGTTAAAAGTGTTATGGACTTTCACTGCCAACATGAAATGGACCTGCAGGGTCACACACATAGGATTTAACCTGGAAGAGGTGTTTTGTCGACAAACAATGTTAAGATTGATTACTAAAGTAGTTTAGTAGTTCAATTAAACACTCAATTGATTGATAGCTTAAAATCATAGTGTTCAAGGTGTTGGACAGATTGATTAGAGTATCGGATTGATTGAAATCGCAATTGACTGATTTTGCACAATCTACACTCACAACTGATCAGCTCATGAGATGAACTGAGCGGCTCAGCTTGGTGAACCGGTCGGATCAAGTGGTGAGTCGATCGGCTCATGATCAGGGTTAAACCATTGCTTCAAGTGTTGAAATGATCGGTTTAACTGGTGCAACCAAGCAAGTTGGGAAAGTAGGATTGGTGAGAATTTTCTTTTTGTTTCACTTGTCCATTTTGATTGGAACAAGGATTGGTATTTGATACCAATTAGAAACAAATGAAGGAAAGTCAATCGGGAACTAATCAGGACCATGAACCGACCGGTTCAGAAGTGAACCGATCGGCTCATGGGTCCCAACCGATCGATTGTGGTGTCAACCGACCGACTCATGTCCCCAACTGACCGTTTCATTTGTGAAACGATCAGTTCAGGTTGCGAGTTGGTTGTTTTGTGGAAAATCTCGAACCCTTCTACTCCTTCTTTTAGTCTCGCATTGCCCGGGATGGAGAACCCTGTGCCATGACCCTCCTATATATAGGGGTATTGGGGGCTTCTCAAAGTAAAACTCAGTGCAACCAATTGCTCTGTAAAGTTGTCGTTCTCTCTGGTTTTGGTAACCGAGAGAGAGCCCGAGCAAGTGCTACCCGATAAGGGAGGCACAATAAGGGAAAGACAACTGTAGAAAGCAACTGGTGGTAGGAGAGTGTGTCGGAGACTAGTATGCCGACAGGAGGGTGCGACTCCTTCCAATTCCTTGTGAGACAAGGAGATTGGAGTTCCAGGTGGTCCATGTAGACTACTTCAGAGGCGGGAGGTTTTTGCCTCTAGGAGGACAACCTTCAATCTCGTCAGTTCCGGTGTGACGAGGAGCTGCACAGACACCGTCCAAGACAGGAGGTGCAGATCGCGCAAGGCGCGAGGTATTGTCACCGAGCAAGCCTCGGGACAAGGTATGATTCCACAAACCATCCTTTCCTATTGTATAGACGTTGATGCGTTTCCTTGATCTGGGTTTGGGGAGGAAATTTTTGTTTCCGCTGCCTTCTCTACCTCCCCTAAAATCCAACAGTGATATCAGAGCCACGTCAATTGCTATATACTTTAGGGATTATTGATATGATCGATTTTGGTTTGTCGCCTTTATTTATTGCCTACAATGTGAATAATATTGGCTTTATGCATGTCCAATCCTAAATCCACAAATCCCAATTTACATATATGATATGTATTATGAATGCACTCGATATGCGTCACCCTTAAACGAGTTTTGTGGTTGATGTATAGCATGGTTATGGCCAATAAACCTTATCTGTATATGGTTGTATGTGGTTGCTTGCATCTCGGTCTGTGCACCGATCTTCCTTCTCCTATTCCTGATGTAACTCAAAATAATTCGAGATTTCTTTCCTACCTTTGTTCCCATCGAATGTAACTCGAGGTTTCTCTTTTTACAATGTAAAATAGGATAGATTTTTTTCCTGTTATGTCGAAGAACGGAGGACATCTTGATGACAGCTGAAACGATCGGTTCAAGGCGTGAACCGATCGGTTGACATTCCAGACGATCGGTTTAAGGAGTGAGCCGATCGGTTGATGACCGGTTCGAGGAGTGAGACGAGCGGGTGGCGGCAATGAAGAGATGCATGATGACCAGGCGAACCAATCGGTTGGAGGAGCCAACCGATCGACTGGTGGCACCCACCCGACTAGTCTGATGGCGAGCCGATCATTCATGTGATGAATTATCAAACCCAGAAAGGCAAAGCACAAAGATCATCTTGTACAGGTTGCATGTGATGTAGACCTAGATGACTGTGATTCCTCTTGGCTCGAGGAATCACATTAGGATGGACATAATCATCGATTTTATCATTTTGCATGTTTTCTATGGGATATCGCATGTTTATGATATGTACTATGTATTGTGGTGATTGGATATGTATCTATATATAAAAACCAAATCCCTCATTAAAATATTGAGTCTCATATGCCTTCCAATAGAGGCACACATGAAAAACTAGATCGACCAAGCGTAGGTTACGCCAAAGCATGGTGCGTCGTCTATCTTGTGAAAGTGTGAAGGGTAGACATGTAGGTTCTACCAAAGCAGGGTGCATGTTTACCGAGTCGACTTTTCGGTTAGACTTCACTGGTGATTCTTAGAGCGTCTAAGCCCAGAGGCAAGGAATGTTCATGGCAAGGTGTTGCGCATGTTCATTCATTAAGAGTTGCAAATGATGCAATTGGCATGATGGCCTACCTAAATAGTCAAGATTGTGGGCGATCATCCAAAGCTGACTCATAACTTGATGAAATACGGATCTAGCCCACTAGAAGGTTGTACGCTACAATCTTCTGAATTGATGGTGAGGGCTATCAATTTGAATTAAAATAGTGGGAGCGATAATTAATTAAAGGCCTAATTTTATCGTCAACTTTTCAAATCAATCAAATAAGTCAAAAATGAGTTTTTGGACTAAAATTGCATATTTTCTTTTTGTAGTACAAATGGAAACAAACAACAATCACTTTTCTTTGCGATCGGTCCTTGAAAAGGACAAGCTAAATAAGACAAACTTCCACGAATGGTATAGGACATTGAGAAATGTTCTCACTCAAGAGAAAAAGCTCTATGTCCTGGATACTCCAATTCCATAGGAACCTGCTCCTAATGCACCAAAGGCAGAAAGGGATGCTTACAAGAAGCATTTTGATGATGCCATTGATGCAAAGTTCTTGATGTTGTGCTCTATGAACCACGATTTGCAGAGACAGCATGAGAACATGGGTGTCATTGAGATGATTCAGCATCTTAGGAACATGTATGAAGATCAAGCACGACAAGAGCGATACAATGTCTCAAGGGCACTGTTCAAGTGTGTCATGCCAGAAGGAGATCCAGTTGGTCCTCACACACTCAAGATGATTGGGTATGTGGAGAACCTGACAAGAATGGGATTTCCACTGAGCCAAGAGTTGGCTACTAATGTGATACTACAATCGTTGCCAGAATCCTACAGTCAGTTTGTGATGAACTACAACATGAACAACTTTGATAGACCACTTTCAGAGTTTTTGGGCATGTTGAGGACAACCGAGATACAGATGAAGAAGGACAAGCCTAAGTCTGTGATGGTGATCACGAGTAAGAAAGGCAAGTCCAAGCGCAAGGGCAAGGGAAAAGCTAAGAAAGGTTCTGATGCTAGCCAGGAGCCCAAGTCATCTTCATCTCTCAAGGCCAAGGGAGGCGTGACCAAGAAAGGAAATTGTCACTATTGTCAAAAGCCAGGACATTGGAAAAGGAATTGTCCTCTCTATCTGGAAGAACAGAAGAAGAAGGAGGCGACATAAGTCTCTACTTAAAGGTGTCATGAAAGTAAACTTGTAACACTTTTTGAGGTATATGATACCAAGATGTAAAGTGTAAAGCACTCAATAAATGGGGCAAGTGTTGCCGCCATAGATAGGAGTACTTTAGTTTATTTTCAGCCTAAAAGGCATGTAATACAGTTATGAACCGCTATTTCATATTTGCCAATAGATAGAAACACTTTATTTTTGCATATTGTATGACAATGATAGCAATGAATAAAGTTGATGTTTCAATCTTTTAAAGATATGATCTTTGTGGCAATGCCTTGTTTATCTTGTAGTATTTGATATGCATAAGATAAAATGATACCTAAAAGTTATAGATAACTCAAACAATAAAATTAACATCAATCATGAGAAGTTCATTACTAGTGTCCATATGATGGATAAATCTAGACTCTTTTGGTTAGAGAACCAGCAAGAGACATGAATAACTTGGACATGATTAATCAATCTTCACTAATGGTAGTGGGAGAATGATTATCCTATTAGGTATGATACATGTGATGTATTTACATACCTTTTGGAACAAATGCTAATACTTCAAATGGTGTTTAGAGAAATACCAATATGAATATCTTGAAGTGTTCAAGATTATCATAGATAAAGTGCAAATTTGGTAAAGTGTTAATTCTTAATGAGATCAATGAATGAAATACTTGGACCAAATGTTTGAGATCCTTATGAGTGATTGTGATAGTGTATCATAGTGAACTCATGATTAAGGCATGGGGATGTCTAAATCAACAAGGAATCATACTCTAAGGAGTTAGAGAATGATTATCAAATAACTGAATTCTTCTTAATAAAAGAATACCCCTCACTAATAAAGGACATTAAGAATCACAAGGAGTTGTGAGTTCTTATATCCTTAACGGATACACCTCATTTATCTATGTGATGAGTTGTTCATGTGATGAGTCAACTATCTAGATGAATATGAGGAACTGAATTTTGAGTTATGGTTTATGACCATTACATCCTAAATGACATCCATTTGAACCATAAGGTATGACCTTGATGGTAGCACTCATTGGATGAAATCCATAAGTGCAAATGAGTCTTAAGTGTTGAGACACATGGACAATATTTTGAGAAGGATGATGCTTGTTGATTGCAACTTGATGACTAAGACATTTGGCATATGGATACTAAAACCACATTCCTATGTGGAATAAAACAAGGATGTGTACGTGACACAAACTATAAGGTTTATGAATCCACTAATGCAAATGAAGTCTATCAGTTACAATGAACTAATCAATGTGATTGATTGAGTATAAGAAACTCAAAATTAGATCTTTACTTTGATGATATAGTCAAAGGGTTTGACTGATATGTCAAAGTTAAAGAAGGGATCTATGATTTAGTGGGAGAACGTTCACATTCCACATGTTGATGTGAAATGGAAATGTTCTACAATGGAAATCCAAAAGTGGAAATTATCTTTAAGGAAGATAGAGATGTTTCCTATGTGATAGGAATAGAGATCTATAGAGATAGTTCTTGAAAACCTCTTGACCTGAAAAGAGAAAGCATACATTGGCAATCTCTACTAAAGAGTTCAGTATGCACAGATTCAGTGGGAAAAAATGTGTCCATGTTACATGGAGTTAGTATCCCAAGACCAAGTGTCCAATTCTTATGAAGAATGGGAACACTAAGAATAGATATGGATCTATCATGTATGTAATCATCCCAGTATCTTGCATGTATGGACATGGAAAGAACAAAATCCATTTATCATCTTGTATGTAGGACATGACAATTTGGTATGCTCATCCTGATAACTCGTATGTGGGACATGATGAGTGGATGTCTGTCTACTTGCAGTAAGGGTTACTGGAAACCATAAGAACTTCATAAGTACTTGAGAAGTACTAGTTCTATGGACATAAGGAAGAGTTTGATGTAAAGAGTTACATTGATGCGAACTTCCAAAAAGGACAGAAAATTAATCGCAATATATATATAGGATATATAAAAGTGAAAGTTTGTTAATAATTGGAAGTGTTCCAATGAAACCATTTAAAGGGAAATGTTGAGTATCCGTGTGTTAGAGAACAACCACAGATACTATATGGATCTGGAAGTTCATGAGATGAACTTATAGATATTCCGCTCATTGATGACAAGTATGGAATCCTTGATCATGCAATGTGGCTAAAAGTTAGCAAAGGAATACTAGATCGCATATTACGACAACTCTATCTCATATGTGTGACGTACATCGAAGAGATGTGAGACATGCAATTTATACTAACTTTGGCAAGGTGTTGCCATAACTCACTATGTTCGCACTAGAGCACAATAACATGTGGGACATGTTGAAGATCACTATGAATATGATTCAAGGGTGATTGGCTCACAATGCAAGTGGGAGTCTGATGGTATGTATGCCCTGAGAGCAAATCATGGGATGATTGGTGGGATACATTAAGATTGATTTGATAAACATCAAAGGCAAGCTTCCAATTCTTTCTAGTTCAGTCATATGAGATAGTGATAGAATAGATTGAATGTCTAGAGAATGACAACACTCAATGACGTATGTTTTCAGGTTGAGGATTTGAACGATGAGATCATACAGATGCTAAGAGTTTGTACATTCTTATTAAGTCCCTAGTCAGATGTCATTGTGGAAGGTAGATAGATAGCAATGACACACAAGACTAGATTGTGGTGTTGGTTGATGACATAATCTCATTAGTCATGATATAGAGATATCAAACCAAACACATAGGTACTTGTTAACGAACAAGTGTACCAGACAGACCCACCGTGAGTTTGACACATGGAACCATGATATGGTAGTCACAGTCAGTACTCACAGTGATGGTGGTGAGTGTGATTCTTTGACCTGAAATCACTACACTCAACACATGTCGTTGGGCACACTTTGACATCATCAAATGCAGTCCTGAAACATGGATTGTTATAAAGGTGATGATTGGGTGGCTTTGATACAGGGGGCTTTTGAAGGGTGAGTGATAGATATTGGATTTGTCCCTCCTGAGGGAGTATGATATCCAAGGCCACTTGATGAGTAGGATTGAAATAGGCATGCGTACGCATGTGTGAATCAGTATGTGATATTGATGTCATACATATCTCTTCCAATCTACTCTGAGATCAAGAAAGTGAATGAACGTTGACAGGATGACTGTTCCATGCCTCGAGTTCATTCGGGATATCAGTGACAAAGGAATTATACATTCGCTGTAACACCACTCACAGATTGTAGGATTGAAAGTTGTTCTCCAACTTTCTACTTTCACTTGGGTAGCACTGATGTGTGACTAGGCACTGCTCTTTGCTTGTGAAGTCATAAGTGTTATGGACTTTCACTGCCAACGTGAAATGGACATGCAGGGTCACACACATAGGATTTAAACTAGAAGAGGAGTTTTGTCCACAAACAATGTTTATATTGATTACTAAAGGAGTTTAGTAGTTCAATTAAACACTTTAACCTAGAAGAGAAGAGGGTCACACACATAGGATTTAACCTAGAAGAGGAGTTTGATAGCTCAAAATCATAGTGTTCAAGGTGTTGGACAGATTGATTAGAGTATCAGATTGATTGAAACCGCAATTGACTGATTCTGCACAATCTGCACTCCCAACCGATCGACTCATGAGATGAACCGATCGACTTAGCTTGGTGAACCAATCGGCTCAAGTGGTGAGTCAATCGGCTCATGATCAGGGTGAAACGATTGCTTCAAGTGTTGAAATGATCGGTTTAACTAGTGCAACCGAGCAAGTTGGGAAAGTAGGATTGGTGAGAATTTTCCTTTCGTTTCACTTGTTCAATTTGATTGGAACAAGGATTGGTATTTGATACCAATTAGAAACAAAAGAAGGAAAGTCAATCGGGAAATGATCAGGACCACAAACCGACCGGTTCAGAAGTGAACCAATCGGCTCATGGGTCCCAACCGATCGGTTGAGGTGTCAACCGATCGACTCAGGTCCCCAACCGATTCAGTTGTGAAATGATCAGTTCAGGTTGCGAGTTGGTTGTTTTGTGGAAAATCTCAAACCCTTCTACTCCTGCTTTTAGTCCTGCATTGTCTGGGATGGAGAACCCTGTCCCATGACCCTCCTATATATAGGGGTATTGGGGGCTTCTCAAAGTACAACTTAGTGCAACCAGTTGCTCTGTGAAGTTGTCATTCTCTCTAGTTTTGGTAACCGAGAGAGAGCCTGAGAAAGTACTACCTGATAAGGGAGGCACAACAAGGGAAAGACAACTACAGAAAGAAACTGGTGGTAGGAGAGTGTGTTGGCGACTAGTACGCCGATAGGAGGGTGTGACTCCTTCCAATTCCTTGTGAGACAAGGAGATTGGAGTTCCAGGTGGTCCATGTGGACTACTTTAGAGGCGGGAGGTTTCTGCCGCTAGGAGGACAACCTTCAATCTTGTCAGTCCCGGTGCAACCAGGAGCTGCACAGACACCGTCCAAGATAGGAGGTGAAGACTGCGTAAGGCACAAGGTATTGTCGCCGAGCAAGCCTCGGGGAAAGGTATAATTACACAAACCATCCTTTCCTATTGTATAGACGTTGATGGGTTTCCTTGTTCTGGGTTTGGGGAGGAAATTTTTGTTTCCGCTGCCTTCTCTGCCTCCCCTAAAACCCAAGAGTTGGCTTCTAAGGGGCCTATACACCTCGTTAGGTCCTAATTGTAGGGGTATGGCGGTATGGATAGGCGAACATAACCCAAATTGTCCTATAATTGTTTCTATTCCGGAGGATGTTGCAGGTGAATCATACGATAACAATCTATTTATACAAAATATTTTGGAGTTGTTTCGTTATGATTGTTGAATACATCTATGATAGATATATGGATATGGTGAGATCTTGTTTATACATCCATATACCTTGTTTTATATATGGTGATCTAGTTTCTTATATATTATTGCATATGTAATACATGTTTGCAACCACTTACACACGATCTGTAAAGATTTTTTATTTTCCCATGTGGGATTTTTTAATTTCATCTTTTATTAGTCTTGTAGATAAAGACCCTTCATCAATTACCTCATACTGCTCTGCTGCTTTTAAATATTTTGGTAAAAAAAAAAAGAAGTCGGTGATAATAACTCCATTCAATGCTGAGTAAGTTTACTTTGCTTATAATTTGGACTTAAGAAAATTGCATTTTTATTGTGGATTTTGAGTTATTAATTTTTAACTTGCTTACCTCTAGTGGTAGGCATTGGGAGTTATAGGTTATTGTCCCCAAGGTGTTTACTGTTTATTATCTAGATCCTGCGGGGAAGGAATTGGACACATTATATGGACATTCAATGAAAAGGCCATTATTCACGTGAGAAATATTTCATATATTTATACTCGTTAACATCTGTTATTACATTACTATTTAATTATGCAATTTAATATGTTACATTAACATGTAGGGATTTAAGAGAGTTCAAAAAAGTTGGAGGAAACATCTCCAAGAAAAAGAAACAGTTACTAATTTGGGAGAATGTGAAAGTCATTTCCCGACTCCAATGTATATATTATTTATGTGAACTGTGCTTGTTTGTATTTTTGAACATTTTGTATGTTTCAATTTATAGTGTGCTAAACAAGACAATGATTGGGCATGTGCATACTATGTGATGTGATATATAGACCTAATTATCAAATATGCTGCAATGAAAATCGATACCATACAACATGTATTATATATAGTCTCATTAGATAATATGAAATATATCAATCTTATTATATATTATTAATTATATATATACATCAATCTCTTTGCAGGTGTTTAAAAATAGTGACTTCACTATAGGTGAAAAGTTATTAGATGTACATACTCCCTATACGATGGAAGAATTAGATGATGTAAGAGAACAATGGGAAAAATCTTTACAAGTAGAGAGAATTTTTTATTATGATTGGGATATTGATGACGACAATGACGATGATGAAAATAACAAAGAATGATATTTCTAAACTTTGTTCTATAATTATTTTTGTATTTGATGACATTTGAATGAATTTTTTTGAATTGTCATATGTGTGAATGTGAAGATGATCAATACATGAATGTTTCTACATATGTCTGAATGTGGAAAGAGATGAAATGAATGGAACTACAGGTTGCTAAATGTGTGTGAAAATGGAGGAAATGTGAAATGGAACTACTGGTTTCTACATGTGTGTGATGAAAAATAATATGAATTAAATGTGCTTATACATGTGTGTGAATCACATCATCATAAATTGGTGTCTATCCTTGTTACTTTTGTAAGTTTGTGGCATGTTGTTGGCTGAAATCAAAGGGTGTTGTAAACTTGTAGTTCAAAACTGAACTATAGGTTCTGCATCCTACTGACCAGCTAGACAGTTGGCTTGCAAACTGATAAGAAAAAAAATCCAAACATAGGCATCGATTATTAGTATAAAACCGACAACAAAACCTTACTACGTCGGTTATTAGTATAACACTAACGTCTTTATCCCTTTTCTAGGGGTGCCTATTGTGCCCTTGCTAGTGCATTTTATTAGTGGCGGGAAGGGTTATGGTGTCGGTTATTAGTACAAAGCCGACGTCTTTTAGAGGTATATAGTGTCGGTTATCCGTAAAAACCGATGCCTATTGTGCCCTTGTTGGCATGTTTTATTGGTGGTGGGAAGGGTTATGGTGTCGCTGTTGAAACCGACGCTGAAGGTTTCTACTTTTAGCGGTGCCCACTTGGGTGTCTCTTTGAAACCGATGCCAAAAGGCTTAGTTAACTGACACTAAATGGCAATTCTGTACTAGCGAGTAGAACACATTTGAGATTGAAAGATTGTGAATCTAACAACTTAGAAAGGTTGGTCATAAGATTATGAGCCAACATATAAACTAGAAGCTATTGAGAACCATAATCTAAGAATGCCTCAAAGCCATTATGGAGGCCATGTACACTAACAAGGTACAATCTTATTAGTACCACCTTAAGGGGTAAAACCTAAAGGATGAAATCGGATTTTCATTGGAAGACCGACATGGATAACTTATAAGGACAAATTGGTTACAAACGTTTTCAATTTAGTTCATGTTTTTGAACATGAAAAAATTCCTTTACCAATTATCATGCTTGTTGATTGCAGCTAGTATAGACTTTGTGATTTGGCATATGAATTTTAAAAACCAGATTCCTTAGCAGGAATACATGAAAGGATAGGTATGTGATATAACCTATTGGTTTTACAACTTTATTAATGAAAAAAAAATTATAAGATACAAAGTGTAATTTGAGAAAATGAGATAAGCATCTCAGATATGGGATTTTGACACGATAATCAAAGAGTTTGACTTGAGATAAGATAGAAAATGAAATATGTGATTGTTGGTATGAATGCCATGAGAGCTAATCATGGGATGATTGATGGGATACATTAAGATTGATTTGATAAACATCAAAGGCAAGCTTCCAATTCTTTCTGGTTCAGTCATATGAGATAGTGATAGAACAGATTGAATGTCTAGAGAATGAAAGTACTCAATGACGTATGCTTTCAGGTTGAGGACATGAACGATGAGATCATACGAATGCTAAGAGTTTGTACATTCTTGTTAGGTCCCTAGTCGAATGTCATTGTGGAAGGTAGATAGATAGCAATGACACACAAGACTAGATTGTGGTGTTGGTTGATGACATAATCTCATTAGTCATGATATAGAGATATCAAACTAAACACATAGGTACTTGTTAGAGAACAAGTGTACCAGACAGACCCACCGTGAGTTTAACACATGGAACCATGACATGGTAGTCACAGTCAGTACTCACAGTGATGGTGGTGAGTGTGATTCTTTGACCTGAAATCACTACACTCAACACATGTCATTGGGCACACTTTGACATCATCAAATGTAGTCCTGAAACATGGGTTGTTATAAAGGTGATGATTGGGTGGCTTTGACACATGGGGATTTTGAGGGGTGAGTGATAGATATGGGATTTGTCCCTCCTGAGGGAGTTTGATATCCAAGGCCACTTGATGAGTAGGATTGAAATAGGCGTGCGCACGCATGTGTGAATCAGTATGTGATATTGGTGTCACACATATCTCTCCCAATCTACTCTGAGATCAAGAAAGTGAATGAATGTTGACAAGATGACTGTTCCATGCCTCGAGTTCATTCAGGATATCAGTGACAAAGGAATTATACATTCACTGTAACACCATTCATGGATTATAGGATTGAAAGTTGTTCTCCAACTTTCTATTTCACTTGGGTAGCACTGATGTGTGACTAGGCACCACTCTTTGCTTGTGAAGTCATAAGTGTTATGGACTTTCACTGCCAACGTGAAATGGACATGTAGGGTCACACACATAGGATTTAACTTGGAAGAGGAGTTTTGTCCACAAACAATGTTTAAATTGATTGCTAAAGGAGTTTAGTAGTTCAATTAAACACTCAATCAATCGATAGCTCAGTATCATAATGTTCAAGGTGTTGGACACATTGATTAGAGTATTGAATTGATAGAAACCGCAATTGACTGATTCTGCACAATCTGCACTCGCAACTGATCGGCTCATGAGATGAACCGATCGGCTCAGCTTGGTGAACCGGTCGGCTCAGGTGGTGAGTCGATCGGCTCATGATCAGGGTGAAACAATTGCTTCAAGTGTTGAAATGATCAGTTTAACTGGTTCAACTGAGCAAGTTGGGAAAGTAGGATTGGTGAGAATTTTCTTTTCATTTCACTTGCCCAATTTGATTGGAACAAGGATCGGTATTTGATACCAATTAGAAACAAAAGAGAAAAAGTCAATCGGGAACTGACCAGGGCCACGAACTGACCAGTTCAGAAATGAACCGACTGGTTGAGGTGTCCCATCCGATCGGTTGAGGTGTCAACCGACTGGCTCAGGTCCCCAACCGATCGTTTTAGTTGTGAAACGATCGGTTCAGGTTGCGAGTTGGTTGTTTTTGTGGAAAATCGCAAACCCTTCTACTCCTGCTTTTAGTCCCACATTGCCTGGGATGGAGAACCATGTCCCATGACCCTCCTATATATATAGCGGTATTGGGGGCTTCTCAAAGTACAACTCAGTGCAACCAGTTGCTCTGTGAAGTTGTCGTTCTCTCTAGTTTTGGTAACCGAGAGAGTGCCCGAGCAAGTGCTACCCGATAAGGGAGGCACCGCAAGGGAAAGACAACTGCAGAAAGTGACAAGTGGTAGGAGAGTGTGTCGGCGACTAGTACGCTGACAGGAGGGTGTGACTCTATCCAATTCCTTGTGGGACAAGGAGATTGGAGTTCCAGGTGGTCCGTGTGGACTACTTTAGAGGCGGGAGGTTTTTGCAGCTCGGAGGACAACTGTCAATACCGACAGTCCCAGTGAGACCAGGAGCCGTCAGTCCCGGTGCGACCAGGAGCTGCACAGACACCGTCCAAGACAGGAGGTGAAGACTGCGCAAGGCGCGAGGTATTGTCGCCGAGCAAGCCTCGGGACAAGGTATGATTCCACAAACCATCCTTTCCTATTGTATAGACGATGACGTGTTTCCTTGTTCTGGGTTTGGGGAGGAATTTGTTTTATTTCTGTTGCCTTCTATGCTTCCCCTAAAACCCATCAGTGATTGCAAAATATTTAGTGGGAGATAGAAAATGAAATATGTGATTGCAAAATATTTAGTGGGAGCATATATAAATATTCCACATATCATGGGGAATAATATCTCAAATTGTAGGTATTGTGGCTTGACATGGAAAACACATTCAACGATGAAGGATTAGGTGAAATATCTAGTGTGATAGGGATCAAGATCTATAAAGATAGTTCTTAAAAGTTTCATAACCTAAGTTTGAGCACATACAATAATAGGACGTTGAATGAGTTCAATATAAAGGATTAATTGAGAAAGAATCCAGATTGGTCTCTCATGAACCCTAAAATTCCAATTCATGTGAGGTATGAAAGGAGATGAGTAAGATACCATGTGCACTTGTAATGGATTTATCATGTATTCTATATAATGTACTCATCCCATATAATCTTGTATGTACTAGACATGACAAGATGATATTACTTTCCAATAAGGGTTATTCGAATGTCATTTAAAGACATCCATTAGTACTTGTGAAGTACTTTAGGATCAGTTTCTAGTTAATAGTAGAAAGGAAGAGTTGGCTGTAAAGGGTTACACTAGTGCAAGCTTCCTAAATGATAAAAGTGATCGAAATAATATATGTTTAATAATAAGAAAAGAGTTGTGAGTTGGAATGGTTATGAACTATTAGTCATTAATTCTCTTCTACAATAGAAGTTAAGTATCCTAGTCTTATAGACATTGGAGTGGATACTATATGGATCTAGAAGTTTGTATAGATGAACTTAAAGATGTTCCAATCATTGATGCATAATAGAGATACTATGACAATAATGGAGCTACTAGTTAGGCAAGAAATATCATATATCATATTACAGAAGTTCTGTCTCATATGATAAATTGTACAATGAAGAGAAGAGGAACATGTAATATACCGACTAATAGTAAAATGTTGCTAACCTACTGGATTAGCACTTACACAATAGAAACATGATGGACATGTTTAGATCACTAAGAATGAGATTCATGGGTGATTGGCTCTAAGTGCAAGTGGGAGTCTGTTGGTATGGTATGCCCAGAGAGTCAATTTTATGATGATTGACATGACATATAACATAAAATATTTGATTAATAACAATAAAGGCAAGACTTCGATTCATTCCATTTCACTCTGTTATGAGATAATGAGGAAACAATGTGAATGGCTAAAGAATGACAATACTCAATGACATATGTCTTCAAGTATGTGACTTGGACAATGAGATCATACAGATGTTAAGAGTATGTACATCCTTGTTATGTCCCTGGTCATTTGTTACCGTGAAAGGAAAATAGACATCGATAACACTTAAGACATGAGTGTGAGTTGGTTAATGAAAAAATCTCATTACTCATGATATGTGATATCAAACCAAGCACACAAATATTTGTTACAGAATAGTGTATCAAATAGATCCACCTTGAGAGTGACACATGGAAACCATGCTTGATGGTCATCGTCGTCTCTCATAAGGAAGGTGGTGATTGTGGTTCTTGGACCTAAAATTACTACACTCATCACACTTTGTTTGACACTCTTTGACATCATCAAACATAATCTTGAATAATGGTTGCCATGATGGTGATGATTGGGTGACTGTGACACATGGGGACTGAATGTGAGTGATGTAGATGGGATTTGTCCCTTCTAATAGATTTTGATATCATGTCCACTTGATAAACGAGACTGAGAAACACATGGGAATGCACGTGAGAATCAATGTATGATGTTGAGGTCACGTGTATCTTAGATAGTCTGCTCTAGTTCAAGTAAAATGGATGAAAATTGAGAGGATGACAATTCCATGCCTCAATTTCATTCTGGATATCAGAGACATAGGAATTATATGATCACTACAACATATTACATAGATTTTTTGTTGAAGTTGTTCTCCAATTTCCATTTACTTGGATAGAACTGATGTGTGACTAAGCACCACTCTTTTCTTGTGATGTCATAAGCTAGTTATGGACATTCACTACCAATGTGATATTTGACCTATAGGGCCACACACATAGGAAATCATCTAGAAGAGGAGTTTAATCATGTGTAATGATTGGATTGATTTCTAAAGTGGTTAGGTATTCAATTCAAGCAACAAGTCAACTGATTGGACTGCCAACCAATCAGCTGAAGTGTGGAGACAGCCTTTTGGAGTGTCAAGTTTATAATAAATTAAGTTGGTTGAGTTATGCATAAAATATGACACCAACCGATTGACTCACTAGGTGAAGTGATCCGCTCAGGTGGGGTGAGATGTCTAGTTCACCTGGCTAACCAATCAGCTCATTCATGCCAATCAAAGGTTCTAGTGCTTTCCCAAATTCATGAGAAAAGTTTATTGTTTCACTTGCTCAATTTGATTGGTGTAAGGAATTAATGTTAAGGATGAATTAGAAACAAATTTCCGATTCATATACAATTAGGAAACATTGTGAAATGACCGGTTAGTTGAGAGAACTGATCATCTCACATGTGAATTGATGGGTCAATGCTCACATGTTGTGAAAACTCATGATCTTCCGGTCCCTTCCACTCCCTCACAGACTGGGAACCCATACCCGAACCCCTTCTATAAATAGAGGGTACTGGGGGCTTTTCAGAACACAACTCAAAGCCTTTAACGGTTGTTATCCTCTCTAGTTGTGGTAACTAATAGAGAGAACGAACACATCCTACTCACTAAAGGGAGGGATAACAAGGGAGAAACAATTGTGGGAAAGCAAGTTTGTGACTAGTACATTGCTTCCTATTCTACTAGAAAAACATGATTTCTATTTGGTCAGTGTGGACTTCTCTACAGGCGAGGTGGCCTTTGCCCATCTCTAGGAGTGCGACGTCAGCCGACAATCTGTAGTAAGACCATGAGCCGTCACAGGCACTATTTGAGTAAGTCATTCCTGGTGAAGACCATGAGCTACATAGACACCATCCAAGAGAAAGTAGGAGTTGTTGTAGATAAGTCCCAGTGCTACTAGGAGTGCTCAACCACTGCAATGAGTTATAGTCATTGGACTTGCTCCAGGACCAGGTATGAACTCGTTAAACCATCCTTCCCATTACATAGTTGTTGAAGCAATCTTACTATCATGGGGAATTCAGATAGTAAATTTTTCATTTCCGTTGCCTACTCCTGATTCGATATTTTCCAACAGCAGGTAGTTTTCCAAAGACACACGATGTGTCAGATAGATACGTGGAGTGTCCACATCATGCAGAACTAGAATAAAGGTCACAAAAGGACCCAAAAATACATGGTAAACAATATGGTTCACCAAGAAGAAGCACACTATGTTGGATAGATCCAATCATATCAATAATTAGATAGATAGATCCCTATAATAGGTGGGCATGGATGACCATATAGATTTTCCAAATGGTTTTTCAAAGAGTAGTCTTTGGGGCATAAGACCATTGGAAAGATGGTTGACCATGTCCATAGATCCTCTTGTTGGAGAAGAGGATAAGATTAGGTTGGGGAGTAGATCCCCTTAGGCATGATCAACAACAACAGTGAAGATGGAGGATGCTAGCGGAAGCGGTGGATGGAGGGAAAGAGAGAGAAGGTTACAGTCACTGGTGGAGATTAGGGCTAGGTATCCTGCTCTGATACCAGATCAAGGTGTACTACCTTTCAATATTTTGGAAAAGGGAAAACTCACTCATATAAATAGGAGGAGTTTGTACAGGGAAGCAAATAGAAAACCCTAATGGGCCTGTTTATTCAAAGTCTCATGTTACATGATAAGTAACAATAAGAAACTAGAAATAAAACTACAAAAATATATCTTAATAAACAAGGATCTCAATTTAAACACCGCACATTAGACCAAGAAGAAGAAAATCAAGGAGGTCAGAAGGAAATAATAGTAAAACATGGACATGAACAAGAACAAACCATAACCACAAGATCACTATTCAACATAAAATATAAAAATAAAGTATTATAACTTTTGATATTAAATATTGAACCGGTAAACTTTTACATACACATACTATGAGTACAACATTATCCTTTAGACAATAGGTCCTTCTGTACATCATCTCATCACACAACTCCCACTATCACGATCTTCAACATCACATATCAACATCACCTAAAGAAGAAATTACAAGTGGCATATGTCCACACAAAATCATAAAATATTGTGTTGAGCACACTACATGATTCATATACCTCCTTAATACTATCAATTGGAAATAAGATAAATCTAGAACTTGGTAGTAATAAACACATATAAAAAGGCCAACTTGAATACATATATTTATTAGCACTATAGAACACATATTTTAAGCACATTGCCATTATATCTTCTATGCATCTACCTACTAAAAGGAAAGATGCATTAAGGACTTATGATCTGCTTACCAAAGAGATAGATCATTACACATGTATTCTAATTACAAAAAGAAATCGAGCATTCACTCCATGATTCTTACTAAAGGGATATAGTTCTAAGATATGACGGGACCAATATATTATGTTTTGTGTCTTGAATATTATATATATAGAAAATCAAGCAAGGTATCTACAACAACAAATTCTCATCCCATATTATATGGCAAGCATTTTGAGCACATATAATACAATTGTACTAAATAGTAGACCAAGTAAGAGGTAAAGCTTACCATGAAAAGAGATATCCTAATCATCACATTCATGAGTCAAATATATCCTTGGTCAACCCTAATTAAGACAATATAACATTTACAAGCATTATATTATCATCATATTAATTCTAGTTATGTTCCTTAGGGTTTGACTTTATAATTATGCATATTTTGATACCCAGTGCATTTTAAAATAACAATTAGGTAAATTGTATCATATTATGAATTATTTGACTATTTTGTTACTTGTCATTTTGTGCATACATAACCCTAGATTGTATTAATCGACCTGTGTTGGGGTTTCTCACCATTTTAAGAACAAATAACATGTAATTTTATTTATATGCACCATTGTGATCTCATAATTTAATAAAGGGTTCCAGGTACTAATATGAGTTTACATTATAATTGCTAGGATTCCTCTCCCATTATTATTCTTGTTGCATTTTATTTAGTGTTACTAGCCCTAAATTCATATATGGAGAAAATTATAAAAGCTTATGGTCAAATATTATTATATAAGGCCTATTACGATTTATACACATTATTGAGTACAATCTTATGATTTTTTCATGTCATTTGTTATTTACTATACATGATATGAGCATTCTCCATTTCATGCCTTATTTTTGATATTAAAGCATAAAATGACTGATATTATGCTTCCATGGTGTTCTACATATTTTTTAGCAATTTTGATCTGTTTTTTTATATTTTTTAGATAACAATGCTAATTACTATGTTTATCTAAGATATGTATTTTTTGGGGAATTTACCTTATTCTTCCAATCGCGCTCTACCATATCTTTTCTTGGCACACAACTCATAGCTTGAGACTGTCAATTCTCATTTTGGGTCACCTTGGTTTGACAAGTTTATGACACTTTTTCCCCTTTCTCTCCGCACCTAGTCAATGATGTTTCTCAGCTTCCATTCAGTGCTCACCCCATCCTATGTTTTCATAGGAGCGTTGTTGCTGACCTGGAACACTAGCTAGAGATTGGCAATGGTCTCCTCCTCCTCCCCAGCACCTTCTGTAGACAAAGTTTCTTCTGAATATGAATCACATTGTCATCCTCCATGCTCATTATTGGGGGATACATCCCAAGCTAGTCGAGTTAATTGATCTCCACTGCCTTTATGATCAGAAGAGAACCGGATAGATGTTCCCCACATCACATCTCTGGAAAAAGTGTTCAGAAGCATCTTAGAACCTCCAAAAACTCCATAGAACCATCTTATTCAGTGGAGAGTCTCTACATAGGGCTTCATAACTTGGTATCTACTCCAACCAATGTTGGCTATGTTGGATATAAAGGAAACATTTGCAAGGGAGCATCCACAAATCTCTATGTTTTTTCAACCTAAGTGAACATTTCCCCCTCCTCACCTTCTTCCTTGACACCTCTACCTTAGACTCGTGTTTAGATATTCTGATGGTGATGCATCGATGCACAATGACCCCCCCATTACTTTGATTATACCATAGAAAGAAGATGAAAAACTCACATCTCGATCTATATCCAAAGGATAGGGTTGCCTCACTCCTAAATGGGACCACACATATCAAACTAAGAGCATGCCACCCAGAACCAAATTGGGAGCATGTGATGCAAGATCCAATCATCAACATTACTCTATATAAATTTGTACTTTGTTCCTAAAATACATCAAAATACACATATCACTAGTTTTAAAGCTTAATGACTACTTCTATAAAACTTAAAAGTACATAAAGTTCAAACCATAATTTTATTGTAAATCAATCTTCATTCAACTAAAATTTGGAAGAAAAATAATTTATTTGACCTTTCAAAATAAATATATCAAAAATACATAGTATTAGGGATTTTAACCATAAAATTAATGGCTAGAATTCTCTAAAATTCACCAAAATAAAAGATACACTATGTTATGATCATGAGACCCTTCCATAATCATTTTATATCATACAAAATTGTGTTACCGTCTAACTTATTAATTAGTCCAATAAACAAATAAATCAAGTTAAGGTGTTATCTTCACCACATATGCGCATGCCTAATCTCAATTTTTGTTCAACCCTCCAAGTAATGGATTAATTTCAATAATTGAGTATCAAAGAACATTCAAAGTTTAATCTATCACATCCTACACACCTTAAAAGAAATTTCATCCTCAAAATTAAGCCAAAACCAATCCAACACATCATATACATCTTAAGAGAAATTCCATCCTATAAATTAAACCATTTACTTAAAGAGAGAACAAAAGATATCTATACATATGTAGGGCATCACTATAGGTACAATATCTTCTTAAACAAGATCTTCATCACTCTATCCAGCCATCAACTATGAGCTTCTATATTAAAACTAAGGTGACCTACCTCTTCACATAAGGTTAAAATTAAAATAGTATGTTAGGTCATGAAGTTTTTTACATTTAGGATTTACATCCTCATTCAACTCAAGCATGAAGACTCCTAAATTACTTTGTCATTTCTTAAAGGAGTTAACTAGGATTAATACATATATCAATCTATATCTTATTAAGGTGTCAACTACCAGCAATGTGCTGCTTCCCAAACCATATGTGACTTCTTTATTATGCATCATGAATAACACCGCACAACAAAAAATATAGCATTTAATATTATCTTAGTGAACTTTCTCATATTAGACTATAAGCATGTTTAGTGACTTCATCACTAGATTCACCAACCTTGTAATGTCATTGTTACTCATGTGTATAGTTATCTATATATACATTGATATCTAAAACCATGTCTAGGTTTCCATCGTGTCATACCCATATATCACATATAAAGATAAAACCACATTCTCACATATATGACATCACGTTTGTACTATAGGAACTTATACAAGTAGTTTGTCAAACATGTCCCAAAATTTTAACTAGTCCAATTGAGGTTCTCCTAACCCTTATCAAGAAAGTAGTTTTGTGCTTAGTCTCTCTAAGCACACTAAAAGTTAAGATAATTTCATATGCATATATTGCATCTTCCCTCATTGGTTTATGGTTCTTAGGTCTACCTCATTGGAACACGGAAGATAGGTTGACAAATTCTAGCCATATAATCACAAACCAAAACATGACATAACATTATCTTTATAGGTTCTCTATCCAAGATATATGTGTATCCAACTCTCTCTCTCTCTCTTATATACACCACTAGAGTCTTATGTAGGGAACCAACAACATGAGCATGAGACTTCACAACATATTAACATTTTTGACCTCCCAAGATTTTGGGGCTCTCTCTCCCTCACCGAGATGGTAGGTACTTGTATTCATGTTCACATATACATAAATAGACAATATCTCTTTGAATCTATGGTTTGTTCCTCCCAATGACATTTAGGGTTAAAAAATAGGAATCATGCTTGAAGCAACTTAACCCATTCATCCAAGATTAGTCTAGTTTAGGATATATTATATAATGTATTTTTCATATTTCTCATATTTTGGAGTATAGGTTCTCTGACCTTCTCCATGTGGGTCTCACTCTCTATGGAGTTAACCCTACAATTGTTACTAACACTAGAGGTCCTCCTTTTTAAAAGAGATTAAGGATCTTTTTGATTCACATCCTTATCTTATCTCATCTTAACTTGGATAATAAAATAGACTTGCATCATCAGAACTTATCTTAAATTCCTAAAATTGAACTTAGGTCCTTAAAGACAAACATGATCATAATAAACCAACTTATATGATAATTCCAACTTGTATCATATCATCCTTTCTTATACCATCTATCATTCTAATTATCACATACTCAGATATGGTTATCGACATCTTATTTAGAACTACTCTCTCTTTTTTACTTACGCCATTCAATTTTACTTAAGTTTAATGACTACCTCCTACTCGTACATCTACGGGGAAACATTTTTTGATTTACTAATAATAAATATTCACTTGTCTCCAGTGATTACAAATCAAATAATCATATATATCATCTCTTATGCACTCTAGAAATAAGCTTCTCATTTATCCTGCCTGGACGACAATCCCAGAGATAAATTCCATTTGATTCATGATTTTAATATTCTTAGTATTTATGTTATAGATATTTGTATCAAGGTCATAAAAATCAAGATTATCATAAGAAACAAGGAAATCCCATTAAATATCACATCTTTATAAAAAGATCATCGACCATTATTGATCTGAAATTTGAAACATTTTTGTCCAAAACTGAAGTTCAAATGGTGTTCCTATTCATAGCATGTACATAATAGTGATTCTCTAACTCTATAAAAAATCCAATAGATATAGATAAATATATAGTGCCTACAATAGTAGACACAACTATTGATCCATTTGTGACGTGTATCTTCACCTCCCCTTTCTTCAGGGGTAAATTCTTTTCAAATTCTGGAAATTTTAGAATATGTGAGATCCACAACCACTATCTAATACCCATGATGAAGAGGTAGATAACTTTATCTCTATAACATATATATGCAAAGTGGATATCTCTATATCCTACTTCTTGTTCTTCATTTCCTCTAGGTAGAGAGGATAGTTTATCTTCTTCTAATGTCTAGTCAGGTGAAAATGGTGACACTTTCCTTCTTTGCTCACTCCTCCCTAATCCATAAGTACAAAAGACTTAGAATTATGACCAGCCTTAGAACATTTCTTGAGTTTGTCTTTTCTTGTTGGACTTCTCTTTTCCTATTGACAATTTGGACTTGTCTTTGGTTATTTTTTTTGGGTTTTAGGGGAGACAAAAAACATTCTTCTCCCAAACCCAGAATAAAGGAATCACATCAACGTCTATACAGTAGGATGAATGGTTTGTAGAGACATACCTTGTCCCGAGGCTTGCTCAGCAACATTACCTCACGGCTTGCGCGGTCTTCACCTCCGGTCCTGGACGGTGTCTATGTAGCTCCTGGTCTCATCGGGACTATCAGGATTGATAGCAGTTCTGTGAGCGGCAGAAGTCTCCCGCCTATGTTGTAGTCCACACAGACCACCTAGAACTCCGATCTCCTTGTCCCACAAGGAATCGGAAGGAGTCACACCCTCCAGTTGGCATAGTAGTCATCGACACACTCTCCTGCAACCAATTGCTTTTTTGCAGTTGTCTTTCCCTTGTTATACCTCCCTTATCGGGAAGCACTTGCTTGGGCTCTCTCGGTTACCACAACCAGAGAGAATGACAACTTTGTTGAGCAACTAGTGTTCTGAGTTGTTGTTGCTGAGAAGTCCTCAATACCCCTATATATATAGGAGGGTCATGGGACAGGGTTCTCTACCCCGGACAATGCGGGATTAAAGTAGGAGTAGAAGGATTCAAGATTTTCCACAAAACAACCAAATGTGCCAGCTGAACCGATCGTTTCAAGCATGAACCGATCGGTTGGGGACATGAGTCGATCGATTCACACTTGAATCGATCAGTTGGAACACCTGAGCCGATCGGTTCAACCATGAGGCGATTGGTTCGTGGTCCTGGTCCAACTCGAATTGACTTTCATGTTTGTTTCGAACTAATCAAATATTAGTCCTTGTCCAAATCAAATTTGTACACATGAAACAAATATGTATTTGCAAAAGAGTCTTTTCACTTTCCAAACGATCTAGGTTGGTCACACAAATTGACCAGTTCAATAATTGAGTCGATCGTTTCATTGACACATGAGCCGATTGACTCACCACTTGAGCCGATTGGTTCATCAACCTGAGCCGATCAGTTCATCCCTGTGAGACGATCGGTTGGGGTAGTAGACTATGCAAATCATTCAATTGCAGTTCCAATCAATCTGATACTCTATTCAATTGGTCCAACACCTTGAACACTATGATATTGAGCTATCAATTGATTGAGTGTTTAATTGAACTACTAAACTCCTTTAGTAATCAATCTAAACATCATTTGTGGATAAAATCCTCTTCCAGGTTAAATCCTATGTGTGTGACCCTAGAGGTCCATTTCACGTTGCAAGTGAAAGTTCATAAAACTTATGACTTCACAAGAAAAGAGCGATGCCTAGTCGCACATCAGTGGTACCCAAGTGAAAAGGAAAGTTGGAGAACAACTTTCAACCCTGCAATTCGTGAATGGTGTTACAGTGATCGTATAATTCCTTTGGCACTGATATCCCAAATGAACTCAAGGCGTGGAACAGTCAACCTGCCAACGTCCATTCACTTTCTTGATCTCAGAATAGATTGGAGGAGATATGTATGACATCAATATCAATTACTAATTCACACATGCCTACACACCTATCTCAATCCTACTCATCAAGTGGCCATGGATATCAAACTCCCTCAGGAGGGACAAATCCCATATCTATCACTCACCCCTCAAAAGCCCCATGTATCAAAGCCACCCATCATCACCTTTATAACAACCCATGTTTCAGGACTGCGTTTGATGATGTCAAAGTCTACCCAATGACATGTGTTGAGTGTAGTGATTTTAGGTCAAAGAATCACACTCACCACCTCACTGTGAGAACTGACTGTGACTTCCATGTCATGGTTCCATGTGTCAAACTCATGGTGGTTTTGTCCGGTACACTTGTTCTCTAACAAGTACCTATGTGTTTGGTTTTATATCTCCATATCATGACTAACGAGATTCTATAATCAACCAACACCACAATCTAGTTTTGTGTGTCATTATTGTCTATCTACCTTCCACAATGACATCCGACTAGGGACATAATAAGAATGTACAAACTCTTAGCATCCATATGATCTCATCATTCAGGTCCTGAACCTGAAGGCATACATCATTGAGTACTGTCATTCTCTAGACATTCAATCTGTTCTATCATTATCTCATATGACTGAACCAGAAAGAATTGGAAGATTGCCTTTGATGTTTATCAAATCAATCTTAATGTATCCCACCAATCATCCCATGATTGGCTCTCAGGGCATACATACCAACAGACTCCCACTTGCACTCTGAGCCAATCACCCTTAAATCATATTCATAGTGATCTTCAAACATCTCCCACATGTTACTATGCTCTAGTGCTTATGCAGTGAGTTATGGCAACACCTTACCAGAGTCGATGTTAATTGCATGTCTCACATCTCTTCGTTGTACGTCACACACATGAGGTGGATTTGTCATAATATGTGATCTAGTATTCCTTTTCTAACCTTTATCCACATTGATGACCAGAATATCTATAAGTCCATCTCATGAACTTACAGATCCATATAGTATCCACTAATGTTCTTTAACGCATGGATACTCGACTTTTCCTTTTAAACGTCTTTATTGGAACATTTCCATTTATCAACAAACATTCACTTTTATATATCTCATATATGTTTTGCGATTAATTTTCTGTCCTTTTCATAAGTTCGCATCAGTGTAACTCTTTACAGTGAACCCTTCCTTATTTCCATAGAACTAGTACTTCTCAAGTACTTATCAGGTTCTTATGGTATTCCAGTAACCCTTACTGGAACTAGACAGACATCCACTCGTCATATCCCACATATGAGTTATCATGATGAGCACATCATATTGTCATGTCCTACATACAAGATGATGAATGCATTTTATTCTTGCTATGTCCTATACATGAAAGATAATGGGATGATTACATACATGATAGATCCATATCTATTCTTAGTGTTCCCATTCTTCATAAGAATTGGACACTTGGCCTTGGGATACTAACTCCATGTAACATGGACAAGTTTTCTCCCACTGAATCTGTGCACACTGAACCTTTCATTATAGATTTCCAATGTATGCTTTCTCTTTTCAGGTCAAGAGGTTTTCGAGTACTATATCTATTGCTCTCTATTCCTATTATATAGGAAGCGTCTCTATCTTCCCTAAAGATAATATCCACTTTGGATTTCCATTCTAGAACATTTCCATTTCACATCAATATGTAGAATATAAATACGTTCCCACTAAATCACAAATCCCTTCTTTATCTTTGTCATATCAATCAAACCCTTTGACCATATCATCAAAGTAAAGATCCAGCTCTGAGTTTCTTGTACTTAATCAATCACATTGATTAGTCCATTGCAACTTATAGACATCATTTGCATTAATGGATTCATAAACCTTATAGGTTGTGTCACGTACACATCCTTGTCTTATTCGTTATAGGAATGCGGTTTCAGTATTTGTATGCCAAATGTCTTAGTCATTAAGTTGCAATCAACAAGCACCATCCTTCTCAAAATGTTATCCATGTGTCTTAACGCTTAAGACTCATTTGCACTCATGGATTTCATCCCATTGGGTGCTACCATCAAGGTCATACCTTATGGTTCACATGGAAGTCATTTAGGATGTAATGGTCATAAACCATAACTCAAAATATGGTTCCTCATATTCATCTAGATAGTTGACTCATCACATGATCAACTCATCACTTAGATAATTGTGGTGCATCTGTTAAGGATATAAGAACTCACAACCCTTTGTGATTCTTAATGTCCTTTATTAGTGTGGGGTATTCTTTATTTAAGAAGAAATTAGTTATTTGATAATCATCCTCTAACTCCTTAGAGTATGACTCCATTTTATTTAGACATCACCATGCCTTAATCATGAGTTTACTATGATACACTATCATAATTACTCACAAGGTTCTCAAAACATTTGGTCCAAGTATTTCATTCATTGATCTCATGATTAATTAACACTTTACCAAATTCATACTTCATCTATGATATTCCTGAACACTTCAAGATATTCATATTGATATTTCTCTAAACACCGTTTGAAGTATTAACATTTTCTCCAATAGGTATGTAAATACATCACATGTATTATACCTAACAGGATAATCATACTCCCACTACCACTAGTGAAGATCATGTTTAAGAGATTCATGTCTCTTACTAGTTCTCTAACTAAAAGAGTCTAGATTTATCCATCATATGGAAACTAGAAATGAATTTCTCATGATTTATGCTAATTTGATTGTTTGAGTTATCAATAACTTTTAGGTATCATTTTATCTTATGCATACCAAGTACCACAAGATAAATAAGGCATTTCCATAAGAAAACATCAACTTTATTAATTGCCATTATTGTCATACAATATGAAAAAATAATGTGTTTCTATCTATTGGCAAATATGAAATAGCAGTTCATAACACTATTACATGCCTTTAAGGATGAAAATAAACTAAAGTACTCCTATCTATGGTGGAAACACTTGCCCCATGTATTGGGTGCTTTACATGTTATATCTTCATATCATATACCTCAAAAGTGTTATAAGTTTATTTTATGACACCTTCAGGTGGAGACATCTGTCGCCTCCTTCTTCTTTAGTTCTTCCAGATAGAGTGGACAATTCCTTTTCCAATGTCATGGATTTTGACAATAGTGGCAATTGCCTCTCTTGGTCACGCCTCCCTTGGCCTTAAGAGTTGAAGACGACTTAGCCTTCTGGCTAGCATCAAAACCTTTCTTAGCCTTGCCTTTGCCCTTGCGCTTGGACTTGCCTTTCTTGTTGTTGATCATCATTACAGACATAGGCTTGTCCTTCTTCATCTATGCCTCGGCTATCCTCAACATGCCCAACAACTCTGTCAACGGCTTGTCAAATATGTTCATATTGTAGTTCATCACAAACTGAATGTAGGATTATGGCAATGATTGCAGTATCACGTCAGTAGCCAACTCTTGGCTCAGGGGAAATCCCAGTCTTGTTAGGTTCTCCACATACCCAATTATTTTGACCATGTGAGGACCAACTGGATCTCCTTCTGTCATGACACACTTGAACAATGCCCTGGAGACATCATATCTCTCTTGTCGGGCTTGATCTTCATACATGTTCTTGAGATGATGAATCATCTCAATAACACCCATGTTCTCATGTTGTCTCTACAATTCATGGTTCATGGAACACAAAATCAAGCACTTTACATCAATGGCATCTTCAGAATGCTTCTTATAAGCATCCCTTTCTGCCTTTGGTGTGGTAGGAGTAGGTTCCTCTGGAGCTCGAGTATCCAGGACATAGAGCTTTCGCTCTTGAGTGAGAACAATTCTCAATGTCCTAAACCAATCGTGGAAGTTAGTCCCATTCAGCTTTTCCTTTTCAAGGACTGATCACAATGAAAGGTGATTGTTTTTTGTTGTCATTTAAACTACAAAAGGAAATATTTGCAAATTAGTCCAAAACTCAATTTTGACTTATTTGATTGATTTGAAAGGTTGACGATATAATTAGAACTTTAATTAATTATCGCTCCAACTATTTTTGTTCAAATTGATAGCCCTCACCATCAATTTGGAAGATTGTAGCGTACAATCTTCTAGTGGGTCAAGATCCATATTTCATCAAGTCATGAGTCAGCTTTGGCTGATCGCCCACAATCTTGACTATTTAGGTAGGCCATCATGCCAATTGCATCATATGCAACTCTTGATGAATGAATATGCACAACACCTTGCCGTGAACATTTTGTGCCTCTGGGCTTAGATGCTCTAAGAATCACCAGTTAAGTCTAACCCAAAAGCCGACACGGTAAACATGCACCCTACTTTGGCAGAACCTACATGTTTACCCTACACACTTCCACGAGATAGACGGTGCACCACGCTTTGGTATAACCTACGCTTGGTCAATCATGTTTTTCATGTGTGTCACTATGGAAGGCATATAAGACTTAATATTTAATGAGGGATTTGGTTTTATAGGTACATATACATATCCAATCACCACAATGCATAGTATGTATCATATACATGCTATATCTCACAGAAATCATGTGAAATGATAAAAGCAATGATTATGGCCATCCTAATGTGATTCCTCGAGCCAAGAGGAATCACGGTCATCTAGGTCTACATAAAATGCAACATGTATAATATGAACTTTGTGCTTTACCGTTCTGGGTTTGATCAACTCATCTCCATGATTGATTGGCTCGCCATCAGTCTGGTCGGTTGGGTGCCACCAGTCGATCGATTGGCTCCTCCAACCGATCGGTTTACTAGTCGTCGTGTATCTCCTCAGGGCTGCCACCTACTCATCTTGTTCCTCAAACTGATCGTCTGGAACACCAACTGATCGGTTCACGCCTTGAACTGATCCTCTCAGTTGTTGTGAGGTTTTCCACTATTCTTTGACATAACATGATATAAAAGTTCTATCCTATTTACATTTGAATTGAGAAACCCCAAGTTACATTCAGGGGGAGAAAAGGTAGGAAAGAAATCTCGAGTTATCTCGAGTTACATCAAGAGTAAGAGATAGGGAATCAATGCATAGACTGAGATGCAAGCAACCACATTCAACCATACATAGACATAGGGGTTTATTGGCCATAACCATGTTATACATCTACCACAAAATTTGTTTAAGGGTGATGTGTATCGAGTGCATTCATATTACATATCATATATGTATATTAGGATTTGTGGAGTTAGGATTGGACATGCATAAAGCCAATTTTATTTGCATCGTATGAAATAAATAAAGGTGACAAACCAAAATCAATCACATCAATAATCCTAAAGTATAGAGTAGTTGACGTGGCTCTGATACCATTGTTGGGTTTTAAGGGAGACAGAGAAGGCAACGGAAACAAAAAAAATTCTTCTCCCAAACCCACAATAAAGGAATCACGTAAATGTCTATACAGTAGGAAGGATGGTTTGTAGAGACATACCTTGTCACGAGACTTGCTCGGTGATGTTACCTCGCGGCTTGCGCGGTCTTCACCTCCAGTCTTGAACGGTGTCTGTGCAGCTCCTGGTCTCACTGGAACTGTCGGGATTGATAGTTGTTCTCTGACCAGTAGTAGTCTCCCGCCTCTGTAGTAGTCCACACGGACCACCTAAACTCCGATCTCCTTGTCCCACAAGGAATCGGAAGGAGTCGCACCCTCCTATCGGCGTACTAGTCACCGACACACTCTCCTACAACCAATTGCTTTTCTTCAATTGTCTTTCCCTTGTTGTGCCTCCCTTATTGGGTAGCACTTGCTTGGGCTCTCTCAGTTACCACAACCAGAGAGAATGACAACTTTGCAAAGCAATTGGTGTTCCGAGTTGTTGTTGCTGAGAAGCCCCCAATACCCATATATATAGGAGGGTCATGGGATAGGGTTCTCTACCCCAGGAAATGCGGGATTAAAGCAGGAGTAGAAAGATTCAAGATTTTCCACAAAACAACCAACTGCGCCAGCTGAACCGATCATTTCGAGAATGAACCGATTGGTTGGGGACCTGAGTTGCTCGGTTCACACTTGAACCGATCGGTTGGAACACCTGAGCCAATCGGTTCAAGTATGAGTCGATCGGTTTGAGGTCCTGGTCCAACTCGAATTGACTTTCATGTTTGTTTACAACTAATCAAATATTAGTCCCTGTCAAAATCAAACTTTTACACGTGAAACAAATATGTATTTGCAAAAGAGCCTTCTGACTTTCCAAACGATTTCAGTTGGTCACACAAATCGACCGGTTCAACAATTGAGCTGATCATTTCATTGACACATGAGCCGATCGACTCAACACTTGAGCCGATCGGTTCATCAACCTGAACCGATCGGTTCAGCCTTGTGACCGATCAGTTGGGGAAGTAGATTGTGAAAATCAGTCAATTGCAGTTCTAATCAATCTGATACTCTATTAAATCAGTCCAACACCTTGAACACTATGATATTGAGCTATCAATTGTTTGAGTGTTTAATTGAACTAATAAACTCCTTTAGTAATCAATCTAAACATCATTTGTGGATAAACTCCTCTTCCAGGTTAAATCCTATGTGTGTGACCCTGCAGGTCCATTTCATGTTGGCAGTGAAAATCCATAACACTTATGACTTCACAAGCAAAGAGTGGTGCCTAGTCGCACATCATTGCTACCCAAGTGAACAGGAAAGTTGGAGAACAACTTTCAATCCTTCAATTCGTGAATGGTGTTACAGTGAATGTATAATTCCTTTGTCACTGATATCTCGAATGAACTCAAGGCATGGAACAGTCATCCTATCAATGTTCATTCACTTTCTTGATCTCAGAGTAGATTGGAGGAGATATGTATGACCTCAATATCACATACTAATTCACACATGCGTGCACACCTATCTCAATCCTACTCATCAAGTGCCCATCGATATCAAACTCCCTCAGGAGGGACAAATCCCATATCTATCACTCACCTCTTAAAAGCCCCATGTGTCAAAGCCACCCAATCATCACCTTTATAACAACCCATGTTTCAGGACTACGTTTGATGATGTCAAAGTGTACCCAACAACATGTGTTGAGTGTAGTGATTTCAAGTCAAAGAATCACATTGACCACCATCAATGTGAGAACTGATTGTGACTACCATGTCATGGTTCCATGTGTCAAACTCATAGTGGGTCCGTCTGGTACACTTGTTCTCTAACAAGTACCTATGTGTTTGGTTTGATATCTCCATATCATGACTAATGAGATTCTTTCATCAACCAACACCACAATCTAGTCTTGTGTATTAATGATGTCTATATACCTTCCACAATGACATCCGACTAGGGACATAATAAGAATGTACAAACTCTTAGCATCCGTATGATCTCATCGTTCAGGTCCTGAACCTGAAGGCATACATCATTGAGTACTGTCATTCTCTAGACATTCAATATGTTCTATCATTATCTCATATGACTGAACTATAAAGAATTGGAAGCTTGCCTTTGATGTTTATCAAATCAATCTTAATGTATCCCACCAATCATCCCATGATTGTCTCTCAAGGCATACATACCAACAATTTGTCTCAGAGCTGTTCTCAACAAGCCAAGTAGATCTAACAAAAATTTCACAAAATATTTCATGTGTAGTTCATGAAAATTTGTTTATATGATTCCATAAACAATTGCATGGTTATATTTGGGACCAAATCTTGCATTACACTCTTTGATGTTGCACTTAAATAATTCCTTGATGACATCATACATTTCTTGCTTTAGTTATTCTTTGTTCATGTTCTTAGGATGTGTTATCATATAAACAACTCCCATGTTCTCATGTTTCTTCTAAATCTTATGATTCATGGAGCATAGAATAAGGTGGTTCATGTCCACATTGTCATTGGAATTCTTGAGTTAAACTTATCTTTATTTTGCAGGAATATTTGGATCTTATTCATTAGGTATTGTTGCAATAAGGACATAGCTCTTACACTCATTTATGAAAAAACTCCCTGAGTCATGAACTAGTCATGGAAGTTATGTAAGTTAAGCTTTCTTTCTCAACGACTGATGATAGTAAAAAGTTTTTGTTATTGTTGTTTTTCATTTTATGTATAAGAAATATTTGCAGGAGTTATTGATTGTTATTTGAATACTTTTATTACAATTAATTTGGTCTCTAGTTAAACATTTCTCCCAATATTTTATTTCAAACTAGTAGCCCTAGCGATTAAAATGAAAGATTGCATTGAATAATCCTCAAGCCAGTCAAGATCTATATTGCAACAATTCATGAGTCACATTTGGATGATCATCAACAAGTTGATTAATTAGTTAGGCAACATTTCCTAATTGCATCTAATGCAAATCTTAATAGATGGATGCACCACCATTTGTCATAACAATGTATATGCCTCTACATGATTAATCCCATTAAAATTACCAATCTATGTCCAACCCAAATGACAACACAATGGAATAGGTTTTCTACTTTTATAGACCCACACTTCTATTTTCATACTTCTACATGATTGTTACTGCACCACACTTTGGCTTACTCATGCGTAGTCAACCAATGTTTTCATGTGTGTTACACAATCAATAACATTTAAGACTTAATATTTGTTTTAAGGTTTTATTTATGCACATTTCATTTACAAACACCACATACTTATAATATGTAGCATATCAACATTACTTACACAATCTATAATCCACACACATACAACATTGGTCTTGGCCACACTAATGTAATTTTTCAGACCCACAGAGGTTCAGTGTCTACCAAAAGTCTATTTCATCTTCTGCATCATCGACCCTATGAAATCCTACATGAATCAACATCATGTTGCAGAATGACTAATGACTTCATGGACACTCCTTGGATCTTCATAGTTACCAAATCACATCAAGTCCTCCAAAGCTAATACTATTCATATCTATTTTACATAATAACTGGAAATCTCAATTTACGTTCTCTATAAAGGAAAATGAACTATTACTTATGGAATAAAATAGATGAAGCTTGACATGCAAGTCAAAAACCTATTGACAAACATAAAAACAAATACATTAACAACATGCACATAAATGTGGTTTTTTTCCATAACCATGCAAGCATCCACCAAAGAAATAATATATGAAAGGTAACATGTATGGATTATAGATATATCATACCTAACAAACATACACACACAAGTATATATATATATATATATATATATATATATATATATATATATATATATATATATATATATATATATATTCTGAGACTTTTAAGGTATACAACATTTTATTTCGTGCACTAAAGTTGAGAAAATATGTAATGATGAGGATTTATTTAGGATTTTTGGATAAGCCTAAGTATGTAATAAGTCTTTTGGACCCTTAGAAGGCCAAGGGATTGAGTCGTGGGCCCTAGAACACAATATAAGACCAATTTTGCAAATTAGGGCTTACATATGGGTCATTGGGATATAAAATTGGGAAATGAGTATTTTGTACTCATGATAAATTCTCAAGATAATTTTGGTTGATGAATAACAAAAATGAGATACCATGTGGCTGTCATAATTAATAATATAAAAGGTAGGTTTTATCAAATAAAGAACTATCTTGTTGTGGGTGGATATAACCTCAGTGAGTCAAACGAATTTGGGATGATCCAATGATGGATGTATCATCCCGTCCACCTGAACTATACCATATTCCAAATGAATAAGAATCCCTAATCCTTCATACACCAAACCCCCTCTCATTCACTCTAGAATTCAAGTAACTACCCAAACATCCATAATAACTCCCCACGGTTAACTGAACTAAAGAAGGTCCTTTTAGTCGTCATTATCTATTGTAATGACAAAATAATATCCCTATCTCCCTAATAGCCTGAAAATAACTGAAAGAGGAGAGATTTTCTACCTAGGAACCTATACAAGGAAGGAAGAGGTCTCTACAAGGATCTATAACACTTTGTCATGCAAAACGTCACCTCGGCCCCCCTTCTTCATCTCTTACTCACTATGCATAATGGTATAACACAAATAATCTTACGAGTGGATCTTAAGCCACTGTAAGAGGCACCCAAGCTCTCTAGGTTGCATGAAATAATCTTGAGAAGATCCCCTTTATTCCCCATCCTCTCTATGATGTCATAGTGAGAATTATATTCCTGTCATCATTTCCATGTTCATATATGTAGCTAGCTGAAGTAGAGCTTTGCCCTCCCATAACAGGCCATCTCTAGCAAATCCAAGTGTCTTGTTGGGTCTGATAAGGACCTACGGAGGTACTTGGATCTTGTACCAGTCTAATAATGCCCAAGAATAAGGAGTCAACCATCTGATTGATCCTCCTCCATGATAGGATCTGACCCCTCACTAGGAGGTGGACGATCTAGACACCATTTGGCAAAGGGACTCCTGGAGCATGTCTAAAAGGAAAGAACCATATTGTCTTTTCCTTAAAGCAACATGATGGAAGGTACATGCATACAAAAATTTGCTAAGGGAGAGATTTCTTAGAGTTCAAACCTTAAAAAATGGAAATCAACACATCCACAAGACTTACAAAATGGCAATCAATTCACTGACAAGAGAATGGGCTAATCATAGTACAAACAAGGTTTGATCCCAAGAGACAACATGATTAAGACTTGCTTAGAATCAGTCGCTAAGAACCATATTCAAATCTAATTTTTGAGAAATATTATAAATAGTCTGGGAATAAAGATTGCGAAAGCAAAACTAATTAAACAAAATATTTAATTCAATTAATAAAAAATATTGGGACATCTAGGTTTCATTACCATAGCCTACATAATTAGTGTAATCAATAAAACTATTTGTGTTAAGCATGCTAGATTAGGATCAAATGATTTGAATCCTTACGGAACACATGTCCGATAAGGATCGAACACCCCATAGACCTAGGGTCTTGGTGTCCATGGATCATTATCCAATTAGCTAGTGGAATTCCTTCTAGGATATCTTATATAGTTCTACATGTTAATTCTATCTTCAAATTATTTGTTTCTTGGTCTCTATGCCAAGTTTATAAAAAATAATAAATATGATTGATTGATTCATAGAATAATAGAAAAAAATGAATTTAATGTATCTGAAATCACAAAAATCTTAGAGTTAATAACAACTAGAACAATGTACTGGCTATGGATCTACACCGCAAGCCTGAGTAATGAGATCTTCTCACTCTTATTTGGAATAAATGCAAAGTTACAAATAGGTAATCAAGTTGTTAGGGGAATAGAAGAAGAATCCGACGATATCTAACTATATTTGATGGCCTAGCAACAATATAGCAATCTCCATGAGGAAGATGAGGACTCCTTCCCTTTATTCACACCATACACCCAAAGCAAGATCTAAGATGATCGAATATGATCCTTGTTGTCTCATCTAACCTTTCCTTTTATAGAACCACCTTTTGACCCATGAAACCTAGTTTTGTGGCCTAAGGGTGACCTATAAAGACATTTTTAGATACACTAGTCAATCAGCTGTGAATCTAGTTAGTCAGTTGGGTAAGCGAGTCATCAAGCTTATCTACATGTCATTTGATCAGTATGAAGTCAGTCAAATGACTGGTTAGCAGATAAAATCTTCTTAATTCTTGAGGTTTTACTACCTCTTTTTGGCATTATGAGTCAGTCTATTGGCTGGCCAACGTACCAATTTGTTTTGCAACTCGATCATGTACATTTGGCTTTTGAGTCGGCTAACTCAAGTGGTAGTCAACTGATTGGACATTCTAGAGGCTAAAATATGAACTTGAATCCTCCTTTATCTTCTAATTCGTGGAATATATTTGGGGGTTCTTGATCTTTTCAGTGAACGGTTACAATTGGGTTATTTTCATACAATAATTCAGCTAATATAATTATAAATCTATATTATGACACAAAAGCAAAACCAAACCAATTAGATCCTAAAACTATAAAATAACAAGACAATGCCCCTAAGAAATGGTCTGAAACTTGCAACAAAAATAGATGAATATGTATTTTTTAAATACCCCAAACTTGAACATTGCACATCATTGAGTAATATAGAATCCCAAATAATCACCAAATAATACTAACAACTTGACCTCTCTTTTTTCTAAAAAGGTGTTACCTTTATTAATTAGTATCCATAGATCATACTAAACAATACAATTGGTATGGGATTACCCTGATACAAGAAACATGTGCTTCTCTCTTACATAGCACCATTTGCATTGTTACCACCTTTCATGACCAAATGACCATGATTTCCTAAAATCACATCATGTGATTTGCCATATTCTCTACTTGAAATTGTTGTGTAACTTGTTTCAATGTCAATAACTTCAAAGAAATAGATGTCATATCCCTTCTACTTTTGAACCTCTCGCATATTCTTATGAGTTCTGCTCAAGAACATGGTTTAGTGGTTGAGTGGATTGGGGGTATGTAGGCTGCTAGGTAGAAAAATGGAAATAAATGAGGTATGTAAGGTGATCTCTCCTCTATTAGACTCGAGATCATTTATTTTTCTATAATTAAATTTATTGCATATACATTTTTTGTGTGCACATTGGCAAGATTCCATTATTGGTGATATGCCCCTATTACATGGGAGGGGAATGGAAGATGCAATTGAGGGAGGAGGGGTGTGCCACCTAGAACTTGAAGTTTGGCATTATTTTTGGATTTTTATTTGTTTTTGCAGAATGGAGAGTAAGAAGATGATGGAAGAAATGTAGAAGAGGCCGAACTTGTGCATCTCATATTTTGAATGCAACACATTGAGAGAACGATGACATTAGTTAAATTCTTTCTACAACATGTAGAAAACATGAAACTTTACAAGCTATAATACAAATCAAGTAAACACACATTAATTTCATTCATATCAATCCTTTATAGATGGACATATTTTTCCAAGGAGAAATGCTACTTAAGGTCCTAGGTTATAGGGCGAGTTCTAGCAATGGGGTGAGTTCTAGCAATAGAAGCTCTTGAATTTGTTATAAGAGAATTCACTTTGTTTAATGGATTCATTGATAAAGCATGCATATACAAAAAACTAGATGACTAGATAAAGTATGTAGCATGTGCAAGAAAAAATAGATTAAAAAAAGTAAAACTATATCTACATGTAAACCTAAATTTTTTTTTTTTTTTTTTTACAAGCCAGAGGGTTCTCTATTCATCCCACCCCTCTCATGTGGGCGAAAATATCAACAAAGGTACATCTCCTGCTTATAATATTACAGGTATCTTCCCAAAAGACCACCACACAAAAACCCAAAAAAACAACAAAGAAACACCAACCAAGGCATCTTCAACACCTTCAAGATCAACCAAAAACATCAACCATCGATCCTTCTCTTTCTCACCTGGATATAAGGCATCCCTCTCTTCTCAAGAATTTCCATGCCTCTAATCTTTCTGGGCATTCTATTAACATCCGTGGAAACGATCACCTCTGAGTACCTACAACCCCACCGTCCCACAGCCATCGGAATCGCGTTAACCATCTTCTGAACCACAGACCCAGAGATCCCCTCTCTATGCATCTCGGCTCTCACAGCTCTAACTTCAGCTTTCATCTTCCAAGGTTCATGACTATTCATCCAAAGGATGTTGTAAGTATCGTGGTCATCAAGCTCAATGCTTGAAATCTTAATCGATCTGTCTCTCGCAATATTCAGACCAACCAAAACCGCTTGAATGTACGCCATACTATAATCCCAAGCGTTCAACCAAGAGAAGAAGATCATGCATATCTCTGCGTTATGGTTCCTTACCAGGCCTGCAGTCCATCTCCTTATACTCCCGTCTTCACAAACGTCCCTCCCAATAGTCAAGTTCATCTTTAAATTAAAAAGGTCAGGTCTCGACCACCTGAGCAGCTTAATCTCCTTCATGCTTACCCCTGGTTGAACAATACCTGCACCTTCCATCTTATCATATAAATCACATCGACTGAGGTAGGGGAAGGACTTCTTCTTCATCTTATTGTTAACGACATTGATCACATGTTTCCATTCAACTGTGATCTCTTGTTTTTTATCATCAAAGCGAGCTGCGCATCGAATTCTCCAAATGCAAAGAGGAATCTGGATAGCAAGGTAACCTGCTAAACACAAATCCAGTCTCTTCTTCAACCCCAGGATACACGTCTTGACAAGAGATCCTATATCTACCGGCGGCTGCAAACCAGTAATCTCGGTGAACTTAGACCAAAGGTCAAAGCAATCTGGCTGTCAAAGAAAAGATGCTTCGAGTCTTCTTCTCGATGGCTCTCACAGCAAACACAACGAGAGACTAACGGAATACAACACTGCATTTTGATATTTTCATCAGTAGAGATAGCCTTTCTCGCAATCTTCCAAACCAGAGCACACGCTCTAGGGAAATCAATCTTCCATATCATCCCCAGCTCTTTCCACTCTTCTGTTCTCGTAGGTTGCAGAACTTTCTTAGCTGAACTCAGAGAAAAGAGACCTCACTTATCCGGTCCCCACATCATGACGTCCTCTGTGTTATCAATCCAGATCCCCGCCTCTTGTATGAACTTTATACCATTATCATTAACAATATGACTCAGCGAATTCCAGTCCCAACCCTGTTCTTCCTCCCAGAAATCATAAACCATAAACGGGTGTCTACGATCACTAGCATAAATGGCATGGCTAGCAAGCCTATCTTCACACCACTTCACATCCCAGAAACTAATCTCTCCTCTACCAACTGACCATCTAATGAAAGGCATAATCTTCGGAAAGACATCCCACACCTTGTTCCAGAACGGTGATGGCGTACTACTAATCTTTAGATTCTGAGGATACAGCTCGATCTCCCTGTACGAGAATTAGCATACTTCTCTCTGCAGAAAATCGCCCAAAGGGAATTACAACTGATCACCTCCCAACAAGCTTTGGCGAGGAACGCCTCATTCAACCTTCTTAGAGGTACAAAGCCCAGACCTCCTTCCTCCTTGGGTAACGCCACCTTACTCCAACTAATCCATACTCTACCATCATTATTCTTTCTATCCGCCCATAAGAAACTAGAAAATTTTCTCTCTAATCTGTCCATAATCCCAGCAAGCATCCCAATAGCCGCAGCAGTATACACAGTAATAGACGCCAGAACCTGATAAATAAGGAGCTTTCTGCCCGCAAAGGATAACAGTTTCGCCTTCCAGTTAGCTATCCTCGAGTTTACCTTGTTCATCATAAAGTCAAAATCAGCCAATCTCGCTCTACCTTTCGAAATAGGGACCCCAAGATATACAAAAGACTTCACCGAAACTTCAATGTCTAAGGCTCTCGAGATATCATCAGCACCCTATGTATCCGATCCCCCCACCATACAACACGATTTCCTTCTATTGATCATCTGCCCAGTAGCTTTCTCATACGACGTAAACACCTCTTTCACAGCTAGAACCGAGCTAGTTGATGCATTGAAGAGCAGAACAACGTCATCAGCATAAAGAAGGAGAGTCGGAGCATTGGCGAAACCTCTAGTATGAAATCTGTTAATCTGTCTTCTTGCCGTCATCTCAATCACTCTTCTGCTCAGCAACTCTTCAAAGATAATGAACATAAAAGGTGAAATCGCATTACCTTGCTTCAACCCTTTCTCAATTTTGAAGAAGCCTGCAGTTTCATCACCCACCGTGACCGTAGTCCACGTATTTCTGAAGAAGCTCAAACAGATATGAATGGCATCACGAAGGAAACCAAAGGCAGAAAGGCACTTATCTAACACCTTCCAATCAACTCTATCATAGGCTCTCGACATGTCGAACTTCACAATCGTATTAGGAGACCCCTGCCCTTGGTTAATGTCATGTGAGATCTCCTTCACAAGGCGTATATGGTGTGTAATGTCTGTACCTTTCATAAAAGCTCCTTGCAAAGGGGATATCATCTTCGACATCAGGGGAACCAACCTGTTACTAAGAACTCTCGCCAGGATTCTCAGCGATACATTTTCAACGGAGATCGGTCTGAAATCAGACCCTAGGTTCTTCGGATCATCAATCTTAGGAATAAGAAGGATCCTACTACAGAAAACACCTCTATGACACTCCTGCCCTTGAAAAAAGACTTTGGCCAACTCCAAGAAATCGTTCTTGATTATATTCCAAGCTCCTGTGAAGAACGGCAACGTGAAACCATCAGGCCCGAGCGCCGTGTTACTGTCCATCTCTATAATCGTGTTTCTGATCTCTTCCTCAGAGGGGATCATCGTAAGGGAGCAGCTATCGTCTGAAGATATGACCTCCGGTATAAACTATAAGAAATGCATAAGCTCGCTATCATCAGTATCTCCACCATTTCTGAACAAAGCTTCATAGTGTCGAGCAGCTTCCTCTGCTATGGCAGTGGGGTTTGATTCCAATGAACCATCCGGTAAAACCACCGATCTAATGGACCTACGCCTTCTCCTGCTCTTTACCACAGCATGATAGAATTTGGTATTTCTTTCACCATCTTCAAGCCAGTTGATCCTAGCCTTCTCTCTCCATAGATTTTCCTCCAAATCAAGCAGGTGTTTGAGCTCCTCTTCGGCGACCTTAAGATTCAACTCATTGATAGGAACCGGGTTCTCATCAAAGGCCAACTGATTCGTATAAACAACGTCTTCAAGATCTTTTATTTTCTGCTTAACATCTCCAAAATTGTTCTTACTCCAATCACGAAGGAGCTTTCTGACCATCTTCAACTTATGACAGAAAATATAGGACGGGTGTCCAACTACCTCCTCTCCCCAAGCTTGTTCAATAACATCTAGACATCCGTTCTCTGTAAGCCACGATGACATAAAAGTGAAGTGATTTATTCTCTTCGCATATAACTACTGTCCAGGAACAGTAACAATGGGGCAATGATCTGAAACTCTCGATCTGGTGAGATGAATAGATCGAGTAGAAGGTCTCTCCACCCCCCACTTTCCATTAATCAACACCCGATCCAATCTCTCCCACACAGTAGGTGTGAGGATCTGTTTATTCACCCAAGTATATCGACTCCCTTCAAAAGTAACTTCACTCAGCAAATTGTCCGCAATCATGGAATTGAAATCAAACATGTCCTGATATCCCGGGACATTACCACCTCTCTTTTCTCTAGGGTTTCTCACAACATTGAAATCCCCCGCTATCATCCAGCATTCATCTTCAAAGTCCATCGCCATACCTCTAATATCATCCCATAACCTTCTTCGTTTGGCTGCATCACAACTCGCATACACAGTAGTGATATAGAAAAAGGATCCATCACCTTTCTCACCTCTGAAAGTAATAAGCTGATCGGTCTTCTTAATCACCACAGGCTTCAGGTCCATATCAACATAACACCAGATCTTCCCCTCCTCTTCTTCATTGTCCACTACCCAATCCAGGCGAATGATATCAAGCAGCTCCTCCGCTACCTCCGCATGCAGGAAAGGTTCAAAAAGACATACAATAGCAGGTCTAAGCTTACTACACAACCTGCTCAAAACCCTTCTAGTTGGGTTGTTTGCAGCTCTTCTAATATTCCAGAAAATAGCTTTACTATCCATAAACTTTGAGACCCAATCGTCCGTCCCCCTTCGTCGCCTAGCGGCTATTCCACCACCCATCATCCTCACTATACTCATCAAAACCATGCCTGTCATCATCAGAAAATCTTCTATCCCAGGACTCTCTCTCCCTTCTTGTTGTCAATCTAGGTCTATATCTATCGTGATGTCAGAAGCTCGGCTGCCCTTTCGTTTGTTCATTTCTTCTAACCCTGCACGTTCTCTCAAACTCAAAATCAATGTAGTCATCCAGCCTTCTGTTATGAAGAATTCTTCTATTTCCTTCATCATCGACTATGTGTCTTCTCTGGGATCTATTAGTTCTATGAAGCTGTCTGCTCGGTGAACGGTCACGTATCTCCCCTTCTTCCTTCCCATCATCTTCCATCGCTCGAGGATCATCTTCCACAATGCATTCTGTCGTGTTGGAATCCCTCATCTTCTCTGCACCCTCATTCACAGGTTTTATGGTCTCCCGTGCCTTCTCAACTCCGTACAACACCTCTTGAGGGATCTCAATATCCTTCCCTAGCTCCGTGAAGGAATACTTGCTTTCACCCACAGGTCCCCTCGCCACCATACCTAAATGCACAACATTTCTTCTGTTCCCATAAGTAAGATTAATGAATTGCAGAACGTCTTCACTAAAGGCCTCCACTTGTATAAGAATTCCAGAAATGTCATCCTTGTCCTTCTGCCAATCAGAGATACGAACAATCTTGCCAAAAGGTTTGATCAACGCTTCCATGGAAACATCATCTCTACAAATCAACGGCATATCCATCACCCAAAACCAGAACGATTCCTTTTTACAGTGTCTCTCTCCCTGACTCATATGACTAGTATTAATCTTCAACCCTCGAAACAAAGGTAACCCTTTGTCAGTCAAATCTTTCGCCTCTTCAGGACAGGAAAAGAACGCTACCGCCCTCTTGTTAGCGCATCTGTATAAGTCTACAGCTGATGGCCACCATCTACGGAGAAACGGGTGAATGTTTGTCCATGACATACTATTCGGCCAAGAAATCTCTATAGCTCGCTTCAAAGTTGTAACCCTGCTAGATCTCTTATCATCATCCATCCCTAAATCCGCAGATATCCTCTTCGGTGTATGTTGAGGAGCTCCCCTCGCAGGCACACCAATCGGTGGAGTCGGCAAAGGAGGAAACATCCTGCTGGACTGCAAATTCGGTACACGATGCATGCTCCTACTCTGCAGACATCTCGCAGCAACATGGCCCGGGCGGCGGCACTGATAGCACACCTTAGTTTTCTGACATTGCGATTGCCAATGTCCTCTCCCAAGACATCTAAAGCAAGTGTCATGCGGAACGCCGTATAACTGCGCCTTCCTCGGTACTCTATCAATCATTCCCGATTGCATCTCAGCCTGCTTTTGTAGTAGGGATGTCTCCTGTTGTTCCACGTTCCTGGGAACCGTCTCTACTCCTGCTTCTTCGTCGTTCCTGCTATGATCCTCCCTGTGAACTTCTGAAGGTTCTTCCTCTCTATAGTTCTGGACATTCACCGGATTATCATTTGCCATATCTGTCTCTCCCTGTATCTGATCACCATTATCATCATCTACAAAGCCTGCATCTTCCGAGCGAGGCACACCCTCCAAAACTCCAGATCCCTACCCTACCGACTCGTTCACCTCATCCCGACGATCGTCTCCTTCTTGTCGAGATAAAGGCTGATCACCCGGTCGATAGGTATCCGATCTTGTCACGTGCAGAGGCGACGATCCCAGTATATTCCTCAAATCTGGGAGTATCATCTCTGGTTGCTCCATAGAAGATGTGAACCTATCTCTTTGCTCCTGAACGTATTGTTGAGCGCGATGTTCACGCACGCTCTGCATCGTAACCCTTCTGAGAAGAGGAGACTACAACATATCTCTCCACCAAAGACAACAGATGTACCCTCCTCCAAACCTCCTCGTCAGCCTAAGAAAGTCCTTCACCCAGCGACGATCTCAGAGCAGAAGGAGATAAAGTAGACTCCGGAAGGCGACGTGCCCACCCGGAGGGACCGAGAGAGGTAGATCCCAGAAAGCAAAAATGACGCTAGGATCTACCTAGGATCGCACGCTAAACGCCCGCCGCCATCAAAACCCTAGCAGAGCCCGCCCTCCCGGTTGTTGCAAGCTCAACGGCTTTGGTCGCACGGTAGGGGTCAAAACTATGACTAAAATTGCAATTGAAGGATGTGTTGAGTTGCAAAGATGACATGTAAACCTAAATAATATGCTAGAAATGATGGCACAAGGAAAAATAGAGTGGGTTGAATAGATATGTACCACCTACCTCCACCCCCAAACTTAAAATTTTTATTATCCCAAGAAAATCATGAATCCAAGATGGAGGGAAGAAATATAAGAATGTAATCCACCCACCATGGTCTCCTGGATGTGGTGGTTGAGGCACAGGTACAGTCAGAGTGGGATAGCTGGCTGCAAGTCAGTTGACTCATTGTGTGAATTGCGACAACATTGGACTGGGAAGAGGGTGGAGGATTCTCTGGCTCTTTCTTGCCATGGTTATAATGGAATGGGTGACCCTTTATCCTCTAGTGGGTCCTCTTCTATAATAAATTTGTGGGAATTTCCCAATTTGTCAATTGGCTAGGCCAACCGGTCGATTAGGAAGCCCAAAACATCACATATGCTTATATATTTTTCTCTTCTAAATGATGGATTGGGGATTTTTTGCGGGGTTAAAATCTCAAAAATTGCGTAGTAGACTCTAAGAAAATTGTTACATGTCGTTCAGTCGATTGGCTTTCGAGCTGGTCGACTCAAAGGCCAAAATCTACCCAGTAAATTCAAAGTAAATTTGCTACAGATGGACCAATCAATTGGCTTTTTCAGAGTCGGCTGATTGGCCTTATTAATTAAAGTTGGCCCTCCCTACTGGTACTTTGGTTGGCTCATGATTTTGGGCATACAAAGGTTTTTTTTTCCTATAGTGTGAGGAAAAATAATTTATTTAAAGAAGAGTAAATATGATTAGAAAACTAGGATTCTTAGCTAGACATGTAAACAAAAGTAAAGAAAGAGAAGACAATTATTCAAAGGGAAGTAGAACGTTGGGTTTCCTCCCAACAGTGTCATATTTAATGTCAAATGTCTGACGATTGTGTTGTACCACCATGGAGGGGTGGAAATTGGATCTTAGGTTGGACTATTATATTGTCTTGGTTACTTCCCTTTCATCTACTCCTTTATCTTTGTTTGGATTGTTTGTTGTTGTGTACATCAAAAAATGGTGTGAAATATGACAATACATTGGGAAATAGTTTGAGTTGTACAAATTCAGTTCCCAATGTTTATGAATAGTCATAAGTGGTCTAATATGAACCATCAATTGAATAATACAGAGGTGTTGCAGAAGTGAGGTTCATTTAGAAGTGTGGTCATTCCATCAATCATATTGTCCAATAGAGTCTGTGGGGATTGTATATGGTTCTTTATATTTCAAGAATAAATAGTCTATGTTCCTAAGTCATTCTTTGTTATTAACATATTATATTGTTGAATCATGAGAATAATTGGTAGTCTTAGTAGAATAGAGCATGGTCAGAAGTGGGGTGGTGAGTGAGTGGAAACTATCTGGTGTACTATTGGGGCCTGCTGTAAGACATGTGTTTGTAGACTAAATCACTCTTGTGTACTTGTGATATGCATTACAGGAGTATCCATAGGAGGAAGGGGTGTGTCTTCTAAGGTCGATTATATTTCTTTTGACATGGAGCCAACAGGCACACCCCTTAATCTTTGCATTGTGATTATCCTCTAGAGAGACCCTACACTTGGTCATTGATGGTTTTTTGTGGGGAAGAGTTGTTGTTGCATATAAGTAAATTGATTAATGCAATCTAGGAAGTAAATTTCTATTCCTTGGTGTGCTTCATTGAGACTACAGGCTTCTAAAAATGAAGAGACTAGTTTCCATTTGTAGGGGTTAGCATCCCTACCTCAACATCAATTAAGGCCCTAGTGGTAGCTATGAATAACCTACCAAAAATAAGAGGGTAGAAACGATCCTCCTTAGAGTTCACCACTACAAAATAAAATTGGATGTAGAACTCCCCAAATTTTATTATTATATCCTCAGTGATATCATTTGGCTTAGTTGTAGAGGAATCGACGAGTTGGAGATCATTGTAGTTGACAGTGCATTAGTAGGACTGACTCTCTTACAAAAGCTAAGAGGTATGAAAGAGATGGTAGCACCGAGATTTGGCATGTAAAATCTCTTATAGAGCACAAAAATCCTAAAAGACCCTGGCTTCTTGTTCTTGTAAGGCATATTATTCTAAATCATTTCAGATGATGATCTTGTTGATTTAGTTGTTTCAAATTCTTCATTTATTTATTTGTGATTAATTAAGAGCATAACGATTTTTGACCAATGAGGAATTGAATCTATTGCATCAAGTAATGTGACATTTACATTCTACTTCTTCATGTTTTATTTAAATTTATTGAACCTAGAATCCAATCGGGTCTAATTCAGCTGACATTAGTGTGGAACACATGACTTATATATATGAACATCTGATCATGGTGATATATGTGTGGAAGCTCGTGAGTTATTTTTATTATCATGCTTTGGGTGATAACCACACCATCCTTATCATTTTGACTCACTATCATAGTGGAAGGATTTACCTTCTTTGGAAAGTTAATGCCAGAGTGAGTTGCCACAACTTTAACTTGTTTGATGTGCTACAAATTCAGTTTTGTTTGCCCTATAAAAACTAGTGAAGAAGGGTCTAGAGATGCAAACAGTTGATCTAGTTGAGAATCAATGGATCTCTAACAATCTTGGTGATTAGAGAGCATATCCTACTAGCTACCAGTCATGGATTTTTGGGACTAGAAAATCTTCTCTACATAAGAAAATGTATCATCAATGGAAGGAAGAACACTAGGTTGTTGCAATCTTTTCCATTGATTATAGACACTATTATTGAGTTGTATTAGTTCCTGATGTTACATTGGTTTCTTCATTGTAACCCTAGAGGACCACAACCTTGGTTGTTCACATGAGAAGGTTGTTGTTTTGATGTATTCTCTACACCAGCTAGATTGCCATACTGGATATCAGGATGTTCCTAGTCTTAATTGGGTTGTAGTAGGCTTGGCTGAGTATGCAATGGATGGAGTTATAATCATCCATATGTCATCCATATTTGGATTACATGGGGTTGTTATTCACCATGACCTTATAGAGGAGTTGGCACTATTGATTAGAATGTCCATGGCCTTTACAAGACTCACAAAAGAGATCTACATATTTTACATGCTTGTACAAATGTTTTGGTTGTTATGGTTTCCCTCTCCTATCATAAGTATTGAAGGAGGATTCCAAGTTGTCTTTCTCCAAGGATAAATTCTTCAAGGATTCCACAATGAATTTAAGCTAAAAACTACCTTCAGATAGATTCTTGAGGGATTCAACAATGAATTTAAGTGCAAAACTATCTTCGGCCTTGTCCACTTTGAGTGTGCCTCCATGCCCTTAGTTGGACCAGGCTTGATGTAAGATATTCTCTTGATAACTACCAAAGTTGTCATTATTCTATAACATGAAATTGCCTCCAAATGAGGTGTCAAGGAAGGTCTCATAAAAGCCATGTTAGAATCTCTCAATCAAATGGACTTGAGAAAAGTTGTGATGTAGGTAACAACAGAGGAGCTCTAATAATTTCTCTCAATCTTCGAATAAGGTTTCTCCTAAAACCCTAGCAAACTATTTGATTTTTCTCCTGATTTGATAGGTGAGGGACAGAGGATAGTACTTCTCGAGAAACTTGGACTGAAGACCTTTGTAAATGGTGATGCAGTCTTCTTCCATATCATTATACCAATTGAGGGAATGATTTGATAATGAATATTTGAATAGACACAGCTTGATGGCATCTTCAAAAATGACTATTATCTTGTGTAGGGCACATAGGCCAAAGAAATGCCAGAGATGATTTTGACAATTATCACCTTAATTTCAAGCAAATGCACTGCTCTTAAGAGTGTTGATTCACTGTGTGTGGATCTATAATTGTGGGGCATTAATATAAGGAGGCACATCAGGGTGTTGCACGTTGGAGGCTTTAGGGATAGAAAGGCCCTTAAGATGCTTCTTATACTCTTCTTTGGTGTTATGAAGTCTCAACCTTCTTGTTCAGCGGCCATAGATGCTCTCATCTCCACGAAAAGGGCTTCTCTTTGTGCAACGAGGGCTACATTCACCTAAAAGTTGATTTCTTCTTTGACCATTAAGTTTTGATAAGTCCAGTTCAAAAGATGAAAAGTCATGACCATGTGTATCAAATACAAGTGTTGTGGAATCCATGCTTTATGAATATTGCATACACCATTAGTAACTTGAAATAGAGAAGTCAACTTAAGAATTAAGGATGTAGTAGTTCAAATATATATAAGTGAATATCAATTGAAAGGAAAATCTTAATTATTCAAAGAAATGGGGTTAGAAAGGTACTCTGTTGTCCCCAAAAATGGCTTCAAAATTCGATGCAAGGTGCTTGAACACACAAATTCTCTAAGGTATAGACTCCCTAAAATTAAACCTTAGCAATTGACAATCAACTGGCTCACAAGAAAAAGGGTCAATTGCAGTACATAAAAGAGTCGAACCCAAGAGACTACATGGTTTATAATTTCTTGAAACAAATAACTAATAACAAAATTTAAATCAAGATGTTGAGAAATATTATCAAAAATTGGGAATAAATATTGCAAAAGAAAACTTAAGTCACCTGAAGATTTAATTTAAAAAATGATTGGGATGTCTGAGTTCACCATAGAAGAAAGACTCCTTATCGGTTGAGTCCTTGACCAGGCACCCCACTTTCTGATCCCCAATGAAAAATGAAAATTCTCACGTAGCCTATGTAATTATACCAACCAATACAACTCTTTGAATTAAGCATGTAAGATTATGACCAAGCAAATTTGCATCTTTATGGAACATGATTCTTCAACTCCCCACAAACCCAAGATCTAATTTTGCATGCATCATTATCCCATCACCCAATTAAACTCCTTTTGGGATCTCTTTTAGAGTTTTACGCATTCATTCAGTAACCTTGGTTTCATGGTATCCACACCAAGGATTATATCAAACAACCAATATGATTGATCGAGTCATATAAAAAGAGAAAATAACAACTGAAACACATATGACATAGTCATATTCTTAGACTTAATAACAACTAGAACAAAGTACATGCTATGGATCCAAACCTTAATAATGATATATACTCACTAATGTTTAGAATAAACACAAGATTACAAATAGGAACACATGGGGTCATGTTGCTAGGGGCATAGAAGAATAATCTAATGATATCCAACTCTTTTCTTCAATCTAGAAGCAATCTTTCCATCTTCTAAGTAAGATGACAGATTATTCTCATCTTTCTTTCTTGCGTTCACCCAAAGGAGGATTTGAGATGATAATATATGATCTTTGATGGTTGGCCGACTGCTTCCTTTCAGAGAGACGCCTTTTAGCATCACGATGACAGTTTGAAAAGACATGGTCAAACATGCTAGATGATCGATTGGGAACCCAATCAGTCATGGGTAAGAGAGCGATGGGGCTTGTATAGAGGTCAATCAATCCATTTGAGGTGAACTGACCTACAGGTTTGTAAATAAAATTTCCTCAATTATTGGGGTTTTACTACCTCATTTTGGAGTTTTGAGTCAATCAACTGGGTGGTCAGTCGACTGATTCATTTCGCAGCATAATCCTAGGCAATTGTGGCTTCTGAGTCGGATGACTAAAGGGTCATTCGACCCATTGGACATTTTGGGAGGCTAAAATATGAACTTGAAGCCTCCTTGTCTTCTAATTCCTGGAATAATTTTGAGCATTCTTGATCTTTGGAGTGAACTGATACAATTATTCTATTATCCCGTGATGAATGAACAAATCTAAATAAAACTCTATTTATGGACACAAAAGTAAAACCAAAGCAATTAGATCCAAAAATTGGAAAATAACAACACAATGTCCCTAATAAACAATCTAAAGAATGCAATAAAAATAGATGATTATGCATTTGATCACCATACCAGGCCCCACAACCTTATGAGAAAGACGTTCTTTTGTTGACATGTTAGCATATGATTGTCTCAAGTAGGTTTAACTTGCATTAATTATAGTATATGCATAATAACTCTAATTATGGTCATATCATATTGTTCAAAAAAGTGTCAATCACAAATAAAATAGCATTATAGTTTAGTTATGAATCTTGTTTATAATTATTCATCAATACATGATAATATAGTTATGATTAGTTAAAACCTCTAGTTTGGATAAAACAAGTTATGAGATTGCTTGATATGCAGATCTTGAGTTATAGTCTGATGTTGTTAGATAAGAATCATTTTTGAAAGTATTAAATCATATTAGGATGATAATGGTGATATATTAGGGTTTCTAAGACATAACTAAAAGAATTAGGGTTCGATACTAATGTTTACATCTGATCAAGATTTTAGTGCACCTATTATAATTCCATTATTCTTAATGACTTGATTCAGTATGATAAATAGGGTTTGAGATTGATGCCTAGTTAGGGTATCTAACCTTTGGAAATTATGATATGTTAAAAGTTGGGTTTGATACCTTTATTTTAGTAATCCTATCCAATATACCCTAAATGCTAGTTTAGGACCTAGGGTAGGCCAATTTGATATCACATGAATATATGTTGACTCTATAGTGTATGCATGAATGTTGATTAAACTGATTGGATTTGCACTTGATTTCCTGGATCTATGTTTTCTTGTAATTATGTGAAGTATATGAACTATTACTACATGAAAAGCATTAATGGTTATTTATGAATACCCACACATCAGTTGCCTAAGGTTTTTCATATGATTTATGAATTATTGAATCATATTATACTAATTTGAATCTTGATTAATTCTTGTCCTTATAATGACAATATGTGCATCATGTAAAGGAATCTATGATATACTAAATGCATGGTTAGACCTACCAATGGGAAGACCATACATGTCCAAAGATGGAATAAAGGTGATTACACCCAAGCTGGCATGACTGACATGGGCTAGGCTATGTGAATGAATATACAAGTTCACATGTGCAAATATTTAAATGTTGAATGAAAAGGTTTTTACCATACATGTACATTTTGGTATGCACCCACTACACAATATAAATATATTGATCGAAATTTAAGTAATTTGACATTTTAGGTAGTTTTCATAGGTAATGATAAGATTACTTGAAGATTAAGATGAATACAATAGAGATATTAAAGTAAATATCACAAGGAGGATTACCTAAATAAGGTATGATCTCTTTCCATGTAGTACTACATATTTATGTATTTTTCTTTTACTTAAAAAGTTGATGTAAATTTCTATGAATGTAGAAATTGCATCCTTATAAACATGCGATTGTTATTTCTAAAGTCTGGATCATAAAAAAATGAGATTGCAATATTTATCCCTACGATCTGCCTTCAACAGTGGGTAATCATGGGATTAGGTTGTAAAATTTAGTTTCAAACTAAAACTTATTAATTAATTAATAGTAATTAACATCTCCTTATATTCCTTAGAGACATATTGTAATTATTAGGGCATGTCCCAAAGAAAATGATGTCTACAATAGATCTCAGTATAGTTATGACAACTTCTTTATGAACCAACAATTGGCAAAACAAGACTCATGATCCCTTGTAAATCCAACTTGGACAAGTCTATGGCCTTTACCTGAAGTAAAATGCCTCTAGGTCTTCCCATCTTCAAATTTATCCTCTTCTAGTATATTTGCTTTCTTAACATTAGAATTCACTTCTCTCCTCATATTGAATAAGGGTTTTAGGAAGAAGTCAGTTTAAGGCATCTCTTCCAATAAAAGGATGTATAGTGCTAATTAGAGATATATGTATAGAAGTTGTGACATATATATTATGTCCCTTTAGTGAGGGTAAATTCTAGAAAGACCTAGCTATGGGTTAGGATAACCATTCATCCCTGAAGGACTTGGGTTGGATAACCTGATAGGCTATGAGAACCTAAGTGGGTTAAAGGAGAAATAAAACCATAGAATGAAATGGATAACCATTTAACTATAATTAAAACCCTAATATTGGGTGTACACCAAGTATGAGGAAATAATAGCCATGCTCTAACAAACCCTAAATGATGATAAAGGAAAGAGAAAATCCACATGAGTTTTGTAATCCAGTTTGAATACTCCAAATTAGATACTGGTAGTTTCCAATGCATGCAAGTATGGACGGTACACACAATCATGCATGCATGTAATACATAATGGGTTTTGAATATGGAAATGAAACACAAGAAATTAATAGTCATTTATTGAGAAAAATACAATACCCTCACTTCACCCTTTAGGGTTGGTGTCCAAACCTAGGGTGGGTCAACTTAAGAATGGGACAAGACCTATGGGGGAGGCATAACTCTAAATCTATGGCATTTGATTGTGACTAGAGATCCTAGCCTCTGATTGAAAGCCAAGAAGGCACCCAATGTTAGGACCCACTATAAAATAGAGTTGACCAACCCCATTTTTGTTGGTACATATGCCCCGAGAGCCAGTCATATGATGATTGTAATGTGTCCAAATGTAATTGGTTTGATAATAATAAAGGAAATTCAATATATTATGTTTTGTTTACTTATGAGATAATGATATAACATTATGGATGTCTAAAGAATGATGTTACTCAATGATTAATGTCTTCAAGTTTAGGATCTGAAAAATGATATCATATGTATGATAAGAGTACATATATTCTTGATATGTCGCTAGTCAGATTTTTTTTGGTAGCATAATTTATGAAAATAATGCAGAAGACTAGATTGTGTGTTAACTAATTATAGAGTCTCGTTAATCATGATATTGGATATCAAGTCAAGCACAGAGGTACTTGTTAGGCAATAGTGTACCCAATAGGCCCACCTTGAGAGTGATGCATGAAACCATTATATGATAATGTGAATCAACTCTCAAAGTGATAGTGGTGATTGTGGTTCTTAGACCTAAAGTCCCTACACACATCACATGTCTTTTGATGAACTTTGACACCATACAAGTAACATTGAATAAGGGTTGCCCTGAAAGTGGTTTTTGGGTACATTATGACACATGGGGAATGGCTATGAGTGATGTAGATAGGATTTGTCCCCCCTTCCAGAGTTGAAATCCAAGCTACTTGATATGAAAGACTGAGAAATGCATGAAAATGCTCGTGTTAGTTAATATGTGATATGGTAGATCACATTTATCCTAACACTTTTCTCTAGTTCATGAAACAAATATTGAGTAAGAGGATTATGATTATATGCCTCACATTCAATCTTGATATCTAAGACAAAGGAACTATGCGATCATGGTAACACTATTCATAGACGATGAAGTTATTCTCCAACTTTTCACTTACTTGGGTAACATTGAAGTGTTTCTATATACCACTCATTTCTTGTGATTTCATGACCTGGTTATAGACATTCACTACCAATGTAATATGGCACCTATTGGGTCACACACATAGAATTCACTTGGAATAGGAGTTTACTCATGGATAAGGTTTAACTTGTTTATTAAAAGTGTTTAGGTAATCAAATTGAGCAGTACTTATTGTGAGTCGACCAACTAGGAAATTTGACCAACTGGGGTGCTAGTCAATCGACTGGAATTTGTTGTCGATTGATTGAATGTGAAATGACCAGTTTTGAATGGGTCAAATAGTTAATCAAATGCATTAATCATCAAACTAAAAACAAATATAATTGTTCAATTGGACAAAAGCCGATCAACTGGTCGATTGGTCATGTGACTAGAGGCATGCAACAATCATCAAACCTTGGGATATGTCTTTTACTATCCCCTAGGTTTTAAAAACCCTAGTCCTCCCATACTATACAAGAAGGGAGTGTCCAAGGCTCTAGACAAACTTGTTCTCAACATTGTGGTAACCTAAGATCTTGAGCAGTTATACCCAAGAAAGGGAGAGAAAACAAGGGAACTGGAAGTCGACACTAGCACATTGACAAAGGAAGGACAACTCCTTCCTCCTCATATCAGGAAGCACAATGTGGAGTTCCTGGTGGTCCATGTTGATAACATTGAGGCATGGATGCTTTTGTTTCCATGGTTGGAGAACATTGTCAACCACCATTTGGGGTCGTTACACTAGGAGGATGGAAATGGTTACCATTTTTGCACTTATTGTGAAGGAAGCACATCTCTACATGGATTGTCAAGCGAACTTGCTTTGGGGTTAGGTATATGCCTTGCAACACTTGTACCAATTCATAGTTTTTGACATGATCCACTAGTTAAGGGGAATATGTTCAGAAATTTTTATTTCCACTTCCATGTCTGATGAGATATTTGTCTACATTGTTATCAGAGCCATGTCAACTTACTATGTTTTGGGATTTAATTGATATGATTGGATTTTATTATTCATTTATTTTGTTGCATACAATGTCAATATTTAAATTATTATTGTGAAAATATGATTACATACCACATACACTAGGGAATGTTCCATAGATCTGATATATATATGATATGATATATATGCAATAAACATGTGTCACCCTAAAATTGTTTTGATGGTGCATGTATGTGTTATTATGGACTATATGGAATACCCCTTGGATGTGTGTGCTTGGTTGAATGGTTTGATTCCTGCCTTTGAAATTTGATTTGCATATTAAGACTCTCTATATATATACATATGTAAGTTAATGTTGCTCTACCTACATTCTGCTCAAATTTAACTTCAAGTTTCACCTTTTATAATGCAATAAATAAGATTAGCTCTAATCTTTTGGTTCAGAAAAAGAGAGGATGTGGTGCACCGGGATAGTCAATCAAGTGGGAAGTCAATTTGATCGATTGGAGGACTAAGAAGATAGCAAACTGGTGGAGCCATTCGCCCAGTCAATTGAATGGAAGAGTCTAGATAGCCACTTAAGCCAGGAGCCATTCAATCAAATGACAAAGGTCAATTGACTGATAGGCAGATGAATGAATCAAGTGGAAGAGTCCAATCAACCAATTGTCTTGTTTCTTACACATCTTTTTCTCCTTTACAGGTTGTAACAGGTGATGTTTGACCCTAAGTGGTTAGAAATTCCTTGTAGCTTATTGCACTAGTATTGTCATGACCATCACCCATAAAATTGTGATTACATATTTCATTTGTGGATATAGTATGTATATGGTACATATTATAATTATGTAGTGATTGGATATGTATATGTATTTATATACAAATCCCTCAAATTTATATTAATCCATATATGCTTTCCATAAGTAGCATACATGAAAAGATTGATCGACCAAGCATGGGAACACCAAGAATGGCACATTGTCTATCTTGTGAAAGTGTGATGGTAGTTATGTGGGCCTACCAAGTAGGTGGCATTTCTATTGTGTTGGATTTTGGGTTAAGCTTAACTAGGTGAACTTAATGAGATTAAGTGCCTAGAAGAAAGAAGATGGATTATGATAAGGAGTTGTGCATATTGTCTATCCAAGAATTGTATTAGATGTAATTGGAAATTTTTTCCTACCTTAATAATTGGTTATGGATTTTGCCGTTGTCTGGGTAATAACTTAATTATTTTTTATCTTAGCGCACTAAAAAATTATACATTGAAATGTTTGAGAATCAATAAAGAGGGATGTTAATTTGAACAAAATAGTGGGAGTGATAATTAATTAAAGGCCTAATTAGTATCATCAATATTATCAACAACATTGACAATGACTTCAGGAATGCAAATTATCTTTTATAGAAACTAATGGAAAATAATTTCTCTTTATGATCGATACTTATAATGATAAAATAAATGGACCAACTTCCTTGAATGGTTTACGACTTTGAGAAAAGTTCTCACTCATGAGTTCAAGCTCTATGTTCTTGAAACACCAGTGGTAGAGGAACCCGCTCCGAATGAAATTGATGCTTATTTGAAGTCCAATGATGTTGTAGACATCAAAGACCTTCTGTAGAGTTGTATGAACTATTAGTTGCTTAAAAATCATGAAGACATAGACATTATTGAGATGGTAATGCATCTTAAGAATCATGCAAAGCAAGAAAAGTATATTGTTTCCAAAGTGTTGTTTGAGTGCAAACTAATAGAGGGAGATCAAGTAGAGCCCCATGTGATCAATAAGATTGGGCATGTGGAACATATAGAGAGAATGGGATTTCCTTTGAGCCAAGAGTTTTCCACAAATATGATTCTACAATCTTTCCCTAGATCATATAGCTAGGTTATCAAGTGTTATTACTTAAGTAACTTGGAAAAACACTGTTTGAATTTCTTGGCATTTTGATAGATGGAAAAGCATGAATGAAGAAGGACAAACCCATGATAGTGATCAGCAAAGGGGATTCAAGGGTAAACACAAGGCCAAGAAATGTTCTGAGCCTGAGTTGAAGTTCAAGTCTTCTGCACTCACAATAAGGAGAGGTGTAAGTGCAAAAGGAATCTATCCTTTTCACTTAAAGGAATTAAAGAATATGAAGCAAGAGATAGGGATCTTTATTGTAGGTATGTACATCATTGAAATTAGCTTTGATACTTCTTCACCTTGGGTACCTGATACTAGATGTGGATTATACATTTGCTAAAATGTACATGATCTGAAGAGAAGTAGATCTTTAAAGAACGGTGAGGTTCAACAGGGCATTGCTAATGAGCAAGAGCTACTTGCAGTGTAGTTGTAACCTATGAATTATGTCTTCCCAGTGGGTTAATAATAGAGTTAGAGAACTGCTATTATGTAACCATTAATAGAAACATTGTGTCTATATCTTGTTTGGACAAGACTGGATTCAAATTTCTTATAAAGAATGGTTGATGTTGTAATAGTAAACATGAGATCTCTTATGGCAGTGCCACAATGACCTACGGTGTGTACTTGTTAGATCTAGAGACAAGCATATATAATGTTGATACAAAAAGGCTAAAACTTGATAAATCAAATAAGACATACCTTTGTCATTGTCGTCTAGGGCACATAAATGAGAAATGCATTTCCAAACTCCACAAGGATGGTTATTTGGACTCTTTAAGTTTTGAACCAATAGATACATGTGAATACTATTTTTTTAGTAAGATGAAAAAAACTTTCTACATAGTGATGTATGTGGTCCTTTTAGAACAAATGCTAGAGGTGGTTACAAGTATTCCATTACCTTCATTGATGACCTCAGTAGGTTTGACTATGTGATGAAACACAAGTCAAAAGCCCTTAAATAGTTCAAGGATTTCATGAATGAAGTAGAGAACTAGCCCAGTAAAAGTATTAAAGCACTTCAATCTAATCGAGGAGGAGAATACTTAAACTAAGAGTTTGATGTCCTTCTATGAGACTGTGGTATTGTACCACAATGGACTCTACATGGTACCCATAGCATAATGGTGTTTTAGAAAGAAGGAAACATACATTACTAGATATGGTGTGAACAATGATGAGTTTTGAAATCTTCAAATTTGTTTTTGGGGACATGCTCTACAAACCATTGTGTATACACTAAATCATGTATTGTTTATTAGTTCAAAAAACACCATGTAAGATACGGCACAGAAAACATCCCAATATGTCTTTTATGAAGATTTGGGGTTGTGAAGCTTATGTGAGAAAATATTTTCTTAAAATGCTTGGACCCAAATCAGATAAATGTTATTGTATTGGATATCCTAGATAAACCAAGGGTTACTATTTTTATACTCCATTTGACAACAAAGTGTTTCTTTCCAGGGATGCTTTATTCCTTGAAAAGAAATTTATTTCCAAAGGATTCAATGAGAGAGAAGTAGAATCAAAGACGTCCAAGATCATCAAAAAAGCATCAAACCTATAGAGGTACAAAAGGAACAAGAAGAATCAATATTTTTTGTAGAATCTCAAGATCCTCATGTAGAATCACAAATTGATAAAGTGATTACACCCATGGTGGCATTATAAGCATGGGTTAGATTATTTACATGAATATATAGGTTCATATATGCAAATATTAAATGTTTGATAAGTACGTTGTTACCATATGTGCACACTTTGTATGATCCCATGTACACAATATATCATATACTTATCTATTTATTTTTTTGTCAACATTATCACGTCTATAACCAAAAGGCATATTGTTATGAATCCCTTCCTAGTTACCTACATTTAAGGCAGATTATACAGAAAAAGATTGTAATATCATTTTTCTAGGATCCAAACTTAAGAAATAACAATCATGAATATGTAATTTCATTTTATAAACTTTGAATGTTATAAAGGATGTGATATCCTCCTTCATAGGAGTTTACATCAAATTTCTAAGTAAAAGATAACCTACATCAAAAGATATTTTTATAGAGAGAGAACACAAATTATCTGACTAATGCTCTTACCGATATTAACTTTAATATATTTAATGTATTCATCCTATTTGCAAGTAGTCATATATCCATGTAAGTTAGCTATATCTCCGTTTAGGATTGATGTAGGCTAGGGTTCACATGTCAAAAGGTGTATCAAAAAACTTGGTTGTAAAGCCCCTTTAAATAGATGAGGCAAGGAAGCATGTTTTATTAAATCCTCAAAATTTGAAAATGTGTAAGTTGTGTTTAAGTAGTACATTGGTAAGAAACCATTAAACCAACTGCCTGGCCTAGTTAAGTGTATGGGATAAATAAAAACTATCTACAATAAGTCAACTGACTTACTAATCTCGTCTTATTGAGTGACTAGACTGTGCAATAAATTGACTGGGAAAATGTCAGCTCAATCAACCAATAAGAATTTTAGAAGAATGATAGGTATGTACAGTCAAGAAATTGGACTATTCAATCATTCAATAAGGTATCTAATCACTCTATAAATAATACAATTTATTACCTAAACCTTTAATTAACCAATTAATCTTGTGTCCATGATCATACTCCTCTTTCCAATGCAAGTTATGTGTGCGACCCTACATGATCCACATTACATTAGTATTGATGTCTATAATCATATTATGACTTCACAAAAAATGATTGTCATCTTGAAATACTTCATTATCACCCAAGTAATTGAAAAAGTTGAATAAAAACTTCAACCTAGTGTTGCGACTAGTGTTGTAGTCGTTGTATAAGGCATTTCTCACCAATATCCAAATTGAATCTGAGGCATAGAAAAGTTATTCAATTAATGTTGAATCATTGTTCCTTGATCTTTAGTAGGCTATTTGAGATACATGGGAGCTCAATATTATATATTGACTCACATGAGTGTGGTCAAGAATCTTAGGGTCTCACTTATCTAGTGACCCAAAATATCACTCTAACAAGAATGACAAATTCCATTTACAATACTCACAATGGGATCACATGTGTCATAATTACCCCATGAACTACTTGTATGGAAACCCTTGTTCAATCTCACATTGAGTAGCATGAAAATACATGGAACAACATGTGATCATTGTAGTAACTTCAAGTCTAAGGACCATAATCACCACTATCACATTGATATATGATTCTGACTATCATTTATGGCTTCCATGTATCATATTCAAGTTGGGTCTACTTGTTCACAACAAGTACCTATGTGTTTGACTTGTTATCCAATGTCATGACTAGTAAGATGTAACACATACTAGTCATAATGTATTGGCATCATCCTAATTTCCACAATAACATTGATGTGGAAATTATCGCACTAACAAACTCACTTAGGGTTGAAATCCCCGAGCTTTTACAAAAACCTCATGCAATAATACCACCTGTAAGCGTATGGGTCTTATCTCAATATAGTTAAGGATCGAATCCCAAAGGACAATGTTTTTAGGAAGCTTTTTCAGTCGAATCTAGCTTAAGTAAGACTAATATTTAGAATGATTGGTTGGTTTGTGGTTAATTAAGCTAAATGCAGGAAAGTAAAGGAGTAGAATTAAAGTTGGGTCTAGATTAAATGACATGGAATCGCTAGGATGGTATTGAGTTTCACCACCACTACACATGAAAACACGTCCAAACATCAAACATCCAGGCAAGATATAACCATCCAAATGGAGGAGCTGCAAAAAAAACCCATACAGGCGTTAGGCTTGTATAAGGATCACCTTAGGTATCAGATGTCTCTACACCATCCGGATCATATACTTACGGCTCCGAAGATACAACATCCAACTAAGGTTGTGGTCCTCCCTGAGGGATGTTTAGACCACAGAAACATCACCGTGGGCTAGATGTCTCGTCCCCTCATGGATCATACACTTACAACCTCAAGGAACCCCTTTCTAATTCTAGTATGGGACTCAACCGTGCTAAACGGTAAGAAAGAAGGTGATTAATCTACAAGCAAACATCAACGATTAAAAAATATGATACAAAATCCAACTAAGGTTGTGACCCTCCCTGAGGGATGTTTAGGCCACCGAACTGTCATCGTAGGCTAGATGTCTCGTCCCCTTACATATGACACACTTACGACCTCAAGGAATCCTATTGAAAGTTCTCATCAAGGAGTCAACTTTGTAAATCGCCATTCTACCCGACATATAGAAGTTCTCGCAACATAGGGAAAAACAAGATGAAAGCAAGAAAGTTACCAACTACAAACTTTCACGATTAACAATGAAATTTAAAGTTATATACATTGCCATGAATGTTTAACAAGAGAACATTCTTGCATGGGTAGTGGGGCTAGTCTGCATACCCCAGTGAAAAGGAACTACTCGCTCATGATGCGAGAAATAAGAAGGATAACAAAGAGAGAGGAATCCACCATGAGCATGATGTAGAAGGTAGTCGCAGCTTGGTGAAGATGATGCGGTCTTCTACGTCGTGTTGGGGTAGATCTGGAAGAACGAGGGATGCCAAGACAGACCAGGTAGTCTTTCTCACTCCTCCTTTCTTCTCTTCTCAATCTCCTTGAGTTGCAGCAAGAACGACAAGCGAAGTGGCAGTGTGGACAGAGCTGGATCAGGATCAGACATGTGTATAGACCGCCTGTCGGCATCCCGGAACTGATACCTCAAATGGGGACCCTTCTAGTCCTATTTATAGGCATAGATCAAGCCTTCATGCTTTTGGTGTGAGTCCAAACAGTTTGCTTATAATTGTCCAAATGGTTTTGATAAATATCTTGATCATTCAGTTTGCATTGCATGCTCAAATGGTCTTGCATTTCATTCAGTTTGCATGCACCAAACGGTCTTCACATTACTAATCCAAACGGTCTTGATTGCTAGCTCACACGGTCTGTGTGTATATACTTTATTAAACAGTTTGCATGCATGGTGCACTCATGCACGTGATTTCATCTCATTCAGTTTCATTCACCAAACGTTCTACTACTCTTCATGATTAGCAAACGGTCTACGTGTATGTGCTCATTCAGTCTTCACTTGCTAGAGCAAACGGTCTGCATGCCGAGCCTCCTTTCGGTCTTCGATTAGTACTCAATTGGTCTTCCATCGCTTCCCATACATTTTGCATGTAGCTGGCTTAAATGGTCTTCACATTTAGCTAATTCGGTCTTCACATTTCCTTCATTCGGTCTTTGAGGTACTAATCCAATCGGTCAGCATGCATGCTTTGGCAAACGGTCTCACTCACGTGGTTGTGGCCATTCGATCTTCATGCATCTCAAACAGTCTTCACGTAGCTAGAAAACGGTCTTCATTCCAGTAGCTCATTCGGTCTTCATTTTCTAGAGCATAGCAAATGGTCTTCATGTAGCACATCCAAAAGGTTTGTCATCCGGTTTGCATGCATATACATGATCTGTATCAAACGATTTTGTTTTTGTATGAATATTCTCCAAATAGTTTTAGCTAAATACCCAAACAGTCTTCCTACTTTATTCGGTCTTTACTTCAGTTACTCAAGCAAACCATTTTGACCAAATGACCCAAATGGTCTTTGGTTTCATTCGGTCTTTGAGTAGCATTTTTGCAAATGGTTTGCTGCTTCTCAAACGGTTTGCAATACATGTCCATTTGGTCTTGTGCAAATCAGTTTGCTTTGAACTACTTTTTCATTTGATTTCATGCAGACCTTCTCTATTGGTCTCTCATGCACGTAGCTTTAGGTTGCTTCATCAAACGGTCTCGCAACATCAGCTCCAAAAGGTTTTGAGGTGAGCATGTCCATTCGGTCTTGAGACCGTATGGACAAAACCTAATGGTGAGACCGAATGGATGAAACCGTTTGGTGAGACCGAATGGTTGAAGCCATTTGGTGATACTGAATGGTTAGACCGAATGGTTGAAAACCAGGATGAGAAAGGTGGCTCCCACTCAAAATGGTTCAATTGTTCAACCTTGTCAAGACCTACATCAAATTAACATAAATTCAGTTAAAATCATGATATTTGGACCAGTTAAGTAACTTTGCACATATTGATATTTAGTAAATGAAATTGAATGCATTGAGTCGAATTTGACCCAAGATGGTAATTGAAATTCCTAATGAATATGCATTCATCAAAATACCATGAACTTAAATGTTTCTCTCCCTCGAGTAACACAAAATCTGAAACAGTCGCCAAATGAATACTTTCAATTCATGTGATTGCCTCATTTTCACATCATGATTGTTTTCCTTCTTCTCAGTATGACTCAGTATCTCAACCTCCTGAGACCACTGAACACATCTTACCATATCTTCGTTCCTGAGTTTGCTTTCCAATATCACTTCCTCTTCACTTTTTCCAACAACATGTCAAAGAGTTTTGTAAGAGTCCAGAGATACCCACAGAATAACAAGTGTGCATTTGATCTGACACTGGTGTTTATTAGGATAGGGTAGGCATTCATTGTTCCATTAGGTAGGAGATGGAGTGAATGGTGGTATGGAAGGAAGAAATAAATCTCTCCTCTATTTGACTCGATATTTTCTTCTTATTTGTTTTGCAATTTCATTTATTGCATTTTTTGTGAAAATGTCTCCTCTATTTGACTTGAGATTGAATTTCTTTTTTTGTGTGCTTTGTCATCTTTTTGTGTGCAAATCTCTCCTCTATTCGACTCGAGATTGCCTTTTTGGTGGTACGCCCCTATTAATTTGTGAGGGGTATAGAAGAAGCAGATATAGAGGGAAGTGGTGTGCCACCCCGAACTTAGGGTTTGACACTATTTTGGTTATTTGTGTTTCTTTTTTATGGATGGAGGGGTACGAAGATGACGGAAGAAGTGTAGAAGAGAGTTTAGAGCAGAATGCGACTTGATTTACAATTCTATGCATTGGGTTGTTCTCTTTATCGTACTCTGTTCAAATAATAACTTGGTGAGGATCCAGTGGGGATTCCATGCTATTGTTCCACTAGTCAGTTAGGAAGCACGATGTGTTTGATCCCTATCAGTTCGACAGACACTTGCCATTTTTGCATAAAGATCATGATGTTAGGATTCATAAGCTTCACATGATGATTTAAATCAAAAGGCTAGTTTTCAGAAGAAGGTCCTTCTGAGGGTCTGCTTCGATAAATGAGGGTATAATGATTCAAAATGAAAAGAGAAATAAAAAGGTCAAAAATTCATCCAGTATATGTTCACATTTCTTTTGAAAACCTTAAAATTGTGAAAAAAATTATTTGAAAATTTAGGTCAAAAATGCGACGATGAAATCTTAAGTTTGATTTAGATGGGTGATGTTGGAAAGTAAGATACGTACCACGCACCCTCCACTCCGAACATAGAAATTTTCTAGTCCTGAGCAAACCCTAAATCCGAGATGGAGGGGGAAGTTCATGCCATTTGGACCACTGGATGTGGTTGCATTCCATTTAGCGTACATCTTCCATCTAAAAATCTCAAAAATGAAGATTAATCAGAACTCAAAATAGCATCTCACGATGCAATTCTTATTTGGTGCAAAATTATCTAAAAAATAAAAACAAAATTGAGAAAAATTTCTAATTCAAAGTTAAAACAAATTTTATTTATCGGGTTGCCTCCTGACAAGCGCCTTTTTTTACGTCGATGACTCGACGTGATATCTTCAACTTCATGGTGGTTCCTTTGGATTGGAGAGATCTATTATTTCTTCGGTGTTTATTTCGTCTGTGTGAAATATCTTTTCAAACGTTGACAATTTGCCACGAATTCACCCGACTTTTCTCTCCATAAAGAGAAAGCACCATCTGGGGAGATGCTTTTCAATGTATGGTCCAGACCGGCGAGAGCGGAGTTTCCCTGGGAATAACTTCAACCTTCAGTTGAATAGCAGAACTTGGTCTCCCACTTGTATGTCTTTTATTTTCAAATGACCATCATGCCAAAGTTTGGTGTGTTCTATGTAGATTCATGCATTCTCATAAGCTTTATTCCTGAGTTTGTCCAGCTCTTGGAGTTGCAGAATTCTGGCTTGGCCTGCTTCTTTCATATCAAAATTTAGTTGTTTTATTTCCCACCATGCCTTGTGTTCTAGTTTGAATGGAAGGTGGCAAGCCTTTCCATATATTAATCGAAAAGGTGTAGTCCCGAGGGGAGTTTTATAAGCAGCTTGATAGGCCCATAATGCATCGTTGTTTTTCACTTACCAATCTTTCCGATTGCGGCCTACGGTCTTTTCTAAGATACCCTTGAGTTGACGATTAGAAACCTCCACCTGTCCACTTATCTGTGGATGGTAAGGTGAGGCTACCTTGTGAGTAACACCATACTTTCTTAGCAATACTTCAAAGCTTCTTTCAAGAAAATGGGAACCTCCGTCGGATATCACAGTGTGTGGGACACCGAATCGGGGGAAAATAATATCTTTGAACATCTTGATGATGGGTTTGGAATGACTAGTGATGGTTGGTGACCTTGGGGCCAGCATATCCATTATTCCTTACTCAATGTGTAAACGTCTGGGTTTCACTGAATTGCTGCCTACGGCAATGACTATTCAACTAGCTGACTCCACCATAACCGCACCTCTGGGAATCATTGAAGACATTCCAGTAAGGATAGGCAAGGATGCCTATGTTCCATGCGATTATGTTATCATGGATATTAAAGAAAACTTGAGATACCTGATCATTTTTCGACAGACCTTTCCTCGCTACTGCCAGGGAGCTGATCGACGTCGAAGCTGGCACCATCATTCTTAGGCTCGGAAAAGAAGCAATTGAATTATGAGTCCTTATAACATGAAAGGCCCTAGTTTCCAAGAGGAGGTTTTTCTTCTTGACGCAATACAACAAATGTCTCAGTTAGAAATATCCGAGCCCACTGACGAACTAGAAAATGTCCTAATCAATCCGGATGTTGAATTCTCTACGAACGAACTAGTTCAACAGTGTCTGCAACATTTAGAAAAGGCCGAAGAAGCATCAACGGCCACTTTTGAAGAACTTAAAGTTGTTACCATTATAGAAGCAGTTGAGCCACCAAAAGCCCCTGAAATGAAGACTTTACCCACAGGACTTAAACATGTTTTCTTAGATAAGGAAAAACTATGCCCGATCAGGAAGAAAAGCTTCTGGATGAGCTGAAGGAAGCATAAAAAGGTCATTGGATATAAGATAACTGACCTAACGGGCATAAATCTAGCCCTGTGTATCCACAGACTGCCAATGGTTGAAGAATTCAAGCCATCCCGTGAACATCAAAGAAAAATGAATCCTAATCTCAAGGAGGTGGTTCACCTGGAGGTCCTCAAATTACTCAAAGATGGCATAATCTACCCTATCTCTGACTCCCAGTGGGTCAGCCCTGTCCAGGTTGTTCCAAAAAAAGGAGGTACTATCGTAGTGCTTAATGACAAAAACGAGTTAGTGCCCACTAGGACTGTAACAAGGTGGTGGATGTGTATTGACTATAGGAAGCTGAACAAAGCCACGAGGAAAGACCACTACCCTCTACCCTTCCTTGATGAAGTCCTGGAACGCCTAGCTCATCAGAAATATTTTTTCTATCTCGATGGTTATTCCGGGTTTTACCAAATACCCATACACCCGGAAGACCAGGAAAAAACTACCTTCACCTGTCCTTTTGGGACATATGCCTTTAGAAGAATGTCGTTCGGGTTGTGTAACGCACCTGCTACTTTCCAACGGTGTATGTCTGCCATCTTCTCCGGTTTAACTGAATCCGTCATGGAAGTATTTATGGACGACTTCTCAGTTTATGGAGATTCCTTCGATAACTGTTTAATCAATCTTGGACAAGTTCTACAACACTGTGAGGAAACGAACCTTATCCTAAATTGGGAGAAATGTCATTTCATGGTAACAGAAGGTGTCGTCCTCGGGAACAGGGTAAGTGACAGGGGGATCGAGGTGGATAAAGCAAAAATTGATGTTATTTCGAAACTGTCGCCACCGAAAGATATAAAGGGAGTAAGAGCTTTCTTGGGTCATGCGGGGTTCTACAAAAGATTCATCAAAGATTTTTTGAAGATAGAAAAACACATGACCCAGCTTCTGACTAAAGATACTGAGTTCATATTCAATCAAGAATGTATGCAAAGCTTCTCCACCCTCAAGAATGCTTTAATCTCCGCGCCTATTCTAAGAGCCCCAGATTGGTCGCAGCCTTTTGAAATCATGTGCGACACAAGTGATTACACTATAGGGGCTGTTTTAGGACAGCGAATTGGTAAGAAACCTTACGTCATCTACTATGCATCCAAAACGCTAGATGAAGCACAGAAAAACTATACTACCACAGAGAAAGAGTTTTTGGATGTCATCCATGCGTTCGAAGAATTTTGCTCATATCTGATTGGTTCTAAGATGATTGTTTATACCGACCACTCCGCCATTCGATATCTGATTCAAAAGCAAGATGCCAAACCCAAGCTCATCCGCTGGGTGTTGATGCATCAGGAATTTGACCTGGAAATTAAGGATAAAAGTGGAGTGGAGAACATTGTAGCTGACCATCTCAGTCGTATCGAGGTTGAAGAAGAAGAAAAAATCTCTATCCGGGATTCTCTTCCAGACGACCAGCTTATGAAGGCCACCCATGGATTCCCTTGGTACGCGGATATCGTCAATTATCTAGCCACAGGGATTATCCACCCCTCTGCTTCCTACCATGACAAAAGGAAGTTCCTTCATGACATAAAACAATATTATTGGGATGAACCCTACCTGTTTCACCTTTGTGCTGACGGACTTTTCTGTCATTGTTTGCTAGAAGAAGAAATAACCCCAGTCCTTGAGCATTGCCATTCAGGACCCACGGGGGGGGGGGGGGGGGGGGGGCACATGAGTGCTAAGAAAACAGCTATAAAAGTTTTAGAATCTAGTTTCTTCTAGCCCACCATATCAAAGGATTCATATGATTTTGTGAAAGCTTGTAACAAATGCCAATTTTCTGGCAACATATCAAAAAGAGATGAAATGTCCCTCACTATGTGGCAGGAAATTGAGCTTTTTGATGTGTGGGGGTAGACTACATGGGCCCTTTCCCTTCATCCTATGGCTTCTCTTACATCTTGGTCGTGGTGGACTACGTCTCAAAGTGGGTTGAAGATGTACCCACTGTGTCCAGCGATTCCAAGCCTGTTATTAAATTGTTCAAAGATATTATTTTCCCAAGATTTGGAGTTCCGAGAACTGTCATATCAGATAGCGGGACCCATTTCTTGGAATGAAGTTTTGAAGCCTTACTGAAAAAGTACGGAGTCAATCACAAAGTCGCCATGCCTTACCATCCACAGACTAGTGGTCAGGTAGAGCTATCTAATAGACAATTAAAGGCAATTCTTGAAAAAACGGTGAACAGAAACCGCACTAATTGGTCCACCAAACTTCCCGATGCCCTTTGGGCATACCGAACTGCATATAAAACACCAATCGGAACAACCCCATTCTGTTTGATGTATGGGAAGTCCTGTCATCTGCCAGTAGAGCTGGAACATAAAGCCTGGTGGGCCATCAAACAATTAAACTTCGATCTTAAAAGTGCAGGAGAGAATAGACAACTCCAGTTACAGGAGTTAGAAGAGCTCTGAATGACTGCCTATCACAGTGCCAGAATCTATAAGGAGAAAACAAAAATGTGCACGATGGTCATCTAAAGAGAAAAGATATCGCCGTTGGCGACAAAGTGCTCCTTTTGAACTCCAATCTCAAGTTATTTCCCGGAAAACATAGAACAAAATGGTCCGGGCCCTTCACTATAAAACATATTTACCCAACTGGAGCTGCCATTATTATAGACAACAACGGAGGAGAAAGTACGGTCAATGGTCACCGTTTAAAAAGATACTACACTCCGGAAGACAAAATGCCAAGACAAACCATCGAAATCAAAGATGCTATACCAACAATATAACTACATTGCAGCTTCGTCGAGCCAGCGACGTTAAACCAAGGCGCTACTTGGGAGGCAACCCAAGATTTCAACTTTTTCCTTTATTTCCTGTTCTTTTATTAACCTTAGTTTTATCTTACGAAAATACAAAAAATCCACAACAAAAAAAAACAAAAAACAAAAACAAAAACAAAAAAACAAAAACAAATAACATTAAAATATATATATCAAAAAACAAACATAAAAAAATATAAAAACCTTTCAACCTTTACCCTTCCAAACGGTCCTGAAACCATTTGGGACCAAACGGTCTTGAAACCTGGTTACATTAGACAAGGGCGAGGTACCATTTTCTCCATCCCCTTTTTCTCCCTTCTCTGTTTGTACATATTTTCTTTTCTTCTTTTTCCTCTTTAACTTTCTTTTTAAAATAACCCTCTTAACTTTAGAATCATGTTAGTCCCCAAAAGTGAATAGCACTTAGAAATTTTATGGCGATTTAATAATGTCCCTCCACTATTGATTTTCATGCTTTTGCTTCACTTCTTCATCTGACTCTCCACAGGTCAATATCAAGGCAGAAATAAGCCAGGCTCTCAAGGGTGAGAGGGGCACCAGGCAACTTCCAAATCAAGAAGCTATGCAAGTGGACCAAAAACCAAATAAATGCATGTTGAAAAACTCTAAGAACAACTTTCCTCTCTTCAAAATAAAAGAGGCTTGGCCGCCAAAAATAAATTCCCAAACAAAACCCCAAAACCCAAGCCTGCGAGTCTTTGAATAAAAGCCAGAGAGTTGAATAAAATTATGAGAGTTGTGCCTTAAATAAGGATCTATATAAAGAACCGATGAAGGTCTCACCCGGCCGGCACATTTAGCTGTCCTCACAAAGGCCGATGTGTTGTGCCCGGTAGTGAAACCCTAAGGTATCCAAATATATGAAAGGCTTATAAAGGACTCACTCGGCCGGTACATTCAGCTACCCTCACAAAGGCAGATGTGTCGTGCCCGGTAGTGAGATCCTAAAAGCATAGACAACCCCTCCCCCACTTGAAGGGGGAGTTACACTTCAAGCCTTTAACCAACCCTCACACCCTCTCTAGCTTCCAATAGGTCTTTCAGAGAGGTATAAAGCTGATTGGAGTCAACAACATGCACAAAATAAAGGTGGTCCCGATGCGAGCTATGAGATACGGAAGGAACCTGAGACCCAAGCAACTCTCGAAACCTGAAAGAGTCAAGGCAAGCAATAAGACCTGATATGACCTTAGGAGAACTCAGGTTAAGAATTGAAGCAAGAGTATGTAAATTCTAACTAAATAAAATCACCTCGCCATTACATGTCTCAGCTCTATCTAACTTGAGGACAAGCTAGACTCTAAGTTAGGGGGGGTGATAACCTCCAACTTTGATGATTATCTTAGTCTTTTTCTTTAGTTTTTCGTACTATTTTTAAATTAAATATATACATAATCCCTAAATTTTCCCTCTTATTATAAGTATACTATCAGACTAACTTTTCCCGTTTATATATGCAGAAAAAACACAAAAAAATATCATAAAAGACTAACTCAGCCTCAAGACCGCATGGACTCAAACGGTCCTCAGACCGCATGAAGCCAAACGGTCCCGAGACCGCATGGAGTCAAACGGTCCCAAGACCGCATGAAGCCAAACGGTCTCGAGACCGCATGAAGCCAAACGGTCCCGAGACCGCATGGAGTCAAACAGTCATGAGACCGCATGGAGTCAAACGGTCCCAAGACCGCATGAAGCCAATCGGTCCCGAGACCGCATGAAGCCAATCGGTCCCGAGACCGCATGAAGCCAAACGGTCCCGAGACCGCATGGAGTCAAACGGTCCCAAGACCGCATGAAGCCAAACGGTCTCGAGACCGCATGAAGCCAAACGGTCCCGAGACCGCATGGAGTCAAACAGTCATGAGACCGCATGGAGTCAAACGGTCCCAAGACCGCATGAAGCCAATCGGTCCCGAGACCGCATGGAGTCAAACGGTCCCAAGACCGCATGAAGCCAATCGGTCCCAAGACCGCATGGAGTCAAATGGTCCTGAGACCATTTGGAGTCACACGGTCTCCAGACCGCATGAAGCCAACTGGTCCCGAGACCGCTTGGAGTCACACGGTCTCAAGACCGCATGGAGTCACACGGTCTCAAGACCGCATGAAGCCAACCGGTCCCGAGACCGCATGAAGTCACACAGTCTCAAGACCGCATGGAGTCACATGGTCTCAAGACTGCATGAAGCCAACCGGTCCTGAGACCGCATGGAGTCACACGGTCTCGAGACCGTATGAATCCAAATGGTCCTGAGGTCCAAATGGTCCTGAGGTCCAAACGGTCCTGAGGTCCAAACGGTCTTGAGGTCCAAACGGTCACCAAACCGTTTGGACTTCACTCAAGGCCTATAAATAAGACCCCAAGGGTCCTCAACCAGGCATCAAGTTTCAGACGTCCAAAGGTTGCCTCAATTACTCCAGAGTTCTTGTGACTTCCATCCTCTACCCTGGGGCTGCCGGTCTGAGACCCATACTCCATCTCGAAGCTGCTTTCTCTCTCTCTGCCAAAGAAGGTGGGAAGAGGGAGATCTCGTCATCGCGCAACCTGTGAAGTTGGTGGATCGTTTCTCTCTCTCTCCAAGGGGTTGACTTTCCTCTCTCCTTTATGGGGATGATGCACTCTCTCTCTCTTCTTGCCTCCTTCTTTGCCCTAGTCATGAGCGAGTAGTCTCCTTCACTAGGGTGCAGGGAGTAGCCCCGCTACCCATGTTTTCATATCATGTAAATGTAATCCATAATTTGTAATATAGAGTTCTTATCTTTTCAGTTCGACATCAAATGTTTAATGAATGCATGTTGCTTGATCTCCAACTTGTGTTATCCTTTATCGTTTAGTATGAATTGTCTACGTTTGTACTATTAGATTTGAAACTCATTTGTATGTTGGTTCTTGGTGCATGTATCCACCATGCATCTATTTCGGTATCTAGAAGTGTATCTCAAGAAGTGGAGTAAACTCACTATCATTTGTTGCACTTTCATACTATGAAATGGAATCAGCTGACGTATGAAAGTGCAACCTTGGTAAGTCGAGGAACACACTTCGCGAGGGGAATGATGCAAAGGAAGTGACCATTTGTTCAGGAATGGTTGGCGTTGCAACATTCCCGCACTTCTCGTAGTTAGCTCTCCGAAAGGAAAGCTAAGTCTACAAAGATACTAACTGACTAGACTCTTTTTGCAGGTTATGTTTTGCTTTGCATGTGTTGATCCATGTGTAGTGGCGGTGAAAAACCAATCACACCCTAGTGACTTTTATCATAGTTTAACTCCTTAGATTTACTTGCTTTCTTTACTTTGCATGTTCTTAGTTTAAAACAACAAAACCAAAATTTCGATTTAAGTGCCTACTATTAAGTGACTAAGTGAAACTCCAACGCTTTCCATCTTGTTGCTTGCAACAAGACCGTTGTCCCGTGGATTCGACCCTTAACTATACTACGATAAGACTTCCACGTATCTTAGCATACGTGGGTGGAGTTCTCTATCTAGTATAAGCAAGGCTAAACCTAAGGATTTAGCATCTTTAAGATTTTTAGTGGTGCACGCAATTCCACGTAAGTGGTAGCTCCATCAAAAATTGTTTTTTTTTCTTTTTTTTTAGTGCACCACTTACGTGGAATTGCGTGCACCACTAAAAATCCTAAAGATGGTAAATCCTTAGGTTTAGCCTTGCTTATACTAGATAGAGAACTCCACCCACGTATGCTAAGATACGTGGAAGTCTTATCGCAGTATAGTTAAGGGTCGAATCCACGGGACAACGGTCTTGTTGCAAGCAACAAGATGGAAAACGTTGGAGTTTCACTTAGTCACTTAATAGTAGGCACTTAAACAATATTTTTATTTATTTTTTATTTTTTATTGTTTTGTTTTGGTTATGTGGATTTTTTTTTGTATTTTTGTAAGATAAAACTAAGGTAAATAAAAGAACGGGAAATAAAGGAAAAAGTTGAAATCTTGGGTTGCCTCCCAAGTAGCGCCTTGGTTTAACGTCGCTGGCTCGACGAAGTTGTAATGTAATTATGATGTTGGTATAGCATCTTTGATTTTGATGGTTTGTCTTGGCATTTTGTATTCTGGAGTGTAGTATCTTTTTAAACGGTGACTGTTGACCGTTCTTTCTCCTCCGTTGTTGTCTATAATAATGGCAGCTCCAGTTGGGTAAATATGTTTTATAGTGAAGGGCCCGGACCATTTTGTTCTAAGTTTTTCGGGAAATAACTTGAGCTTGGAGTTGAAAAGGAGCACTTTGTCGCCAACAGCGATATCTTTTCTCTTGAGATGACCATCGTGCCGCATTTTTGTTTGATCCTTATAGATTCTGGGACAGTGATAGGCAATCATTCAGAACTCTTCTAACTCCTGCAACTGGAGTTGTCTATTCTCTCCTGCACTTTTAAGATCGAAGTTTAATTATTTGATGGCCCACCAGGCTTTATGTTCCAGCTCTACTGGCAGATGACAGGACTTCCCGTACACCAAACGGAACGGGATTGTTTCGATTGGTGTTTTATATGCAGTTCGGTATGCCCAAAGGGCATCAGGAAGTTTGGTGGACCAATCAGTGCGGTTTCTGTTCACCATTTTTTCAAGAATTGCCTTTAATTGTCTATTAGATACCTCTACCTGACCACTAGTCTGTGGATGGTAAGGCGTGGCAACTTTTTGATTGACTCCGTACTTTTTCAGTAAGGCTTCAAAACTTCATTCCAAGAAATGGGTCCCGCCATCTGATATGACAGTTCTCAGAACTCCAAATCTTGGGAAAATAATATCTTTGAACAATTTAATAACGGACTTGGAATCGCTGGACACAGTGGGTACAACTTCAACCCACTTTGAGACATAGTCCACCGAGACCAAGATGTAAGAGAAGCCATAGGATGAAGGGAAAGGGCCCATGTAGTCTACCCCCACACATCAAAAAGCTCAATTTCCTACCACATAGTGAGGGGCATTTCATCTCTTTTTGATATGTTGCCAAAAAATTGGCATTTGTTACAAGCTTTCACAAAATCGTATGAATCCTTTGATACGGTGGGCCAGAAGAAACCAGATTGTAAAACTTTTATAGCTGTTTTCTTAGCACTCATGTGCCCCCCGTGGGTCCTGAATGGCAATGCTCAAGGACCGGGGTTATTTCTTCTTCTGGCAAACAACGACGGAAAAGTCCGTCAGCACAAAGGTGAAACAGGTAGGGTTCATCCCAATAATATTGTTTTATGTCATGAATGAACTTCCTTTTATCATGGTAGGAAGCAGAGGGGTGGATAATCCCTATGGCTAGATAATTGACGATATCCGCGTACCAAGGGAATCCATGGGTGGCTTTCATAAGCTGGTCGTCTGGAAGAGAATCCCGGATAGGGATTTTGTCTTCTTCTTCAACCTCGATACGGCTGAGATGGTCAGCTACAACGTTCTCCACTCCACTTTTATCCTTAATTTCCAGGTCGAACTCCTGAAGCATCAGCACCCAGCGGATGAGCCTGGGTTTGGCATCTTGCTTTTGAATCAGATATCGAATGGCGGAGTGGTCGGTATAAACAATGACCTTAGAACCAATCAGATATGAGCGAAATTTTTCGAATGCATAGATGACAGCCAAAAACTCTTTCTCTGTGGTAGTATAGTTTTTCTGTGCTTCATCTTGCGTTTTGGATGCGTAGTAGATGACGTAAGGTTTCTTACCAATTCGCTGTCCTAAAACAGCCCCTATAGCATAATCACTTGCGTCGCACATGATTTCAAAAGGCTGTGACCAATCTGGGGCTCTTAGAATAGGCGCGGAGATTAAAGCATTCTTGAGGGTGGAGAAGCTTTGCATACATTCTTGATTGAATATGAACTCAATATCTTTAATCAGAAGTTGGGTCATGGGTTTTGCTATCTTCGAAAAATCTTTGATGAATCTTCTATAGGACCCCGCATGACCCAAGAAAGCTCTAACTCCCTTTATATCTTTCGGTGGTGACAATTTCGAAATAACATCAATTTTTGCTTTATCCACCTCGATCCCCCTGTCACTCACCCTGTGCCCAAGGACGACACCTTTTGTTACCATGAAATGGCATTTCTCCCAATTCAGGATAAGGTTCGTTTCCTCACAGCATTGCAGAACTTGTCCAAGATTGATTAAACAGTTATCAAAGGAATCTCCGTAAACTGAGAAGTCATCCATAAATACTTCCATGACAGATTCAGTTAAACCGGAGAAGATGGCAAACATACACCGTTGGAAAGTAGCGGGTGTGTTACACAACCCGAACGGCATTCTTCTAAAGGCATATGTCCCAAAAGGACAGGTGAAGGTAGTTTTTTCCTGGTCTTCCGGGTGTTTGGGTATTTGGTGAAACCCGGAATAACCATCGAGATAGAAAAAATATTTCTGATGAGCTAGGTGTTCCAGGACTTCATCAAGGAAGGGTAGATGGTAGTGGTCTTTCCTCGTGGCTTTGTTCAGCTTCCTATAGTCAATACACATCCGCCACCCTATTACAGTCCTGGTGGGCACTAACTCATTTTTGTCATTAAGAACTACAGTAGTACCTCCTTTTTTTGGAACAACCTAGACAGGGATGACACACTGGGAGTCAGAGATAGGGTAGATTATGCCAGCTTTGAGTAATTTGAGGACCTCCAGGCAAACCACCTCCTTGAGATTAGGATTCAGTTTTCTTTGATGTTCGCGGGATGGCTTGAATTCTTCAACCATTGGAAGTCTGTGCATACACAGGGCTGGATTTATGCTCGTTAGGTCAGTTATCTTATATCCAATGACCTTTTATGCTTCTTCAGCTCATCCAGAAGCTTTTCTTCCTGATCTTCTGTAAGGGTAGAGATGATGATGACCAGGCATAGTTTTTCCTTATCTAAGAAAACATGTTTAAGTCATGTGGGTAAAGTCTTCATTTCAGGGGCTTTTGGTGGCTCAGTTGCTTCTATAATGGTAAAAACTTTAAGTTCTTCAAAAGTGGCCATTGATGCTTCTTCGGTCTTTTCTAAATGTTGCAGACACTATTGAACTAGTTCGTTCGCAGAGAATTCAACATCCAGATTGATTAGGACATTTTCTAGTTCGTCAGCATGCTCAGATATTTCTAACTGAGACATTTGTTGTATTGCGTCAAGAAGAAAAACCTCCTCTTGGATACTAGGGCCTTTCATGCTATTAAGGACTCGGAATTGAATAGCTTCTTTTCCGATCCTAAGAATGATGGTGCTAGCTTCGACGTCGATCAACGCCCTGGCAGTAGCGAGGAAAGGTCTGGCGAAAATGATCGGGTATCTCAAGTCTTCTTTAATATCCATGATAACGAAATCACATGGAACATAGGCATCCTTGACTATCCTTACTGGAATGTCTTCAATGATTCCCAGAGGTGCAGTTATGGTGGAGTCAGCTAGTTGAATAGTCATTGTCGTAGGCATCAATTCGGTGAAACTCAGACGTTTACACATTGAGTATGGCATAATGGATATGCTGGCCCCAAGGTCAGCTAATCCTTTCTTTGAAGATGCATTTCCAATGCAACATTGGATTTCGAAGGAAACTGGGTCCTTCTTCTTTTTTTGCATTTTGTTTAGGATGATGTCAGAAGAGGTCTGAGCAAGCTTGACAGTTTCTTGCTCCTCGGTGATATACTTTCTTGATAGCAAGGTTTTAAGATATTTTTCCCATGCCGGCACCTCAGAAAGAGTGTCAAGGAGCGGGATATCGATGTACAGTTTCTTCATCGCCTCCTTGAACTTTTGAAACCTAGTGTCCATCTTTGTTTCTCGCAGTCTACCCGGATACGGAACCCTTGGTTTAAATTGCGAGACTTCGGGTTCTGCGGACACTTGTTCTTTATTTTTGCCCTTTGTGCCTTCTGTGAGTTTTTCCATTCCTTGTTGCGGGCTTTCACTCGTCATAAAAACCGGTGTGTCATCATTATCAAGATTGATCTTGGTAGTTTCATGAAGAATGCATCCGGATCTGGTGGTGACAACATTCAACTGTTCATGCCTGTTCTGACCATGCTTAGGGTTTGATTCAGGCTGCCCAGCAAACGTACCTGCTGGGGGTTTTAATTGTGCAGCGATCTGGGCAAGTTGAGCTTCAACTACTTTCTGCTGAGCCTGTTGGTTAGCAAGCATAGTTTGCTGCGATTGTAACATCTGCCTTATCAAGGATATTTCATCTTCCGGTTGGGCAGGAGCGTTTTTCGGAGGAATTGGTTGTTGCCCTTGTTGAGGTTGTTGTGGTGGTAGCGCCAGCTGAGGTTGCTGAGTATGCAGATGTGGATGGAGTGGAAGATGAGTGTACTGGTAGTAGGCCGATTGGTTCATGGGGTAGTTAGCTCTAGGGAAGTTAGTCCTGGAATTCCCTTGATTTTGGTTGAAATTGTTTGGGAACCCAAGTGGTAGCCTACTAGAGGATCCTCCCTGTGTTTGATGTTGTGGATTAGCGGTCCCAGCAGGGTTTCCATACTGAAATCCTAGATGATTCCTTGGCTGATTAGGGTTGTAATAGACTTGTCCAGGGATAGAGTGGATAGAGTTGACTTGTTCCGGTAGTTTTTCTTCCATATGGTCAGTGATAGGTTCATATGGTTGTAGTGGTGGATGCAGATCCATCATCACATTATACAGCATACCGCAGGAAAGGGTCGGATGGTCAGAAGCATGACAAGCCTCACAGGATCCTGTGACGGCCTTGACTTGTTGAATAGAGGATTTTTCTTCTTATCAAATTCTCCGAGAGAAGTCTCGAGAGCTTGTTGGTTATGAACTATGGTTTTCAGGGATTCAGCTATGGCCTTCATCTCCATTGATTCTTCAGCTTTCTAGACCTTGAGGACACCTTTACCGGCTGACCGTCCCCAGTTAGACTGGTTTTCAGCTCCGAGCGTAACAATTTTCCAAGCGTCCTCATAATTCTTTCTCATGAAGTTTCCTCCAGAGGAGGAATCCAAAAACTATTTAATATCATCGCTCACTCCCTGATAGAAGGTTTCTATCAGTTGGTTCTGGGAGATTCCATGATGGGGACACTTCTGCAAAAGTTCTTTAAACCTTTCCCATGCTTCAGCGACATTCAGACATCAATTCAATTGTCACAAGTAGATACATTCAGACATCAATTCAATATGCAAAATTAACATAAAAAGATTCACACAAGTAGATACATTCAGACATCAATTCAATTGTCACGTTCACACATATAGAATCATTCAAATACATGTTTTAACATTCAGAAACATTCATTTACAAAGTATCATTCATCATCACTATCAACATCCCAATTATATCTTACAGTTGCCATTGTTTGTACAACTATTTCCCATTCTTCTCTTACTTCATCTAATGCTTCCCTCGTATATGGAGCATGTACATTTTTTAAGTGTTTGCCTATAGTGTGGTCAGTTTTAAACACCTGCAAAGAGAATGATGTATATAAGTAATAATATTAAAATAAGATTGATATATTTTATACTAACTAATGAGACTATATATAATACCTCATGTATGGTATCGATGTCTTTCTTCGCCTGTGTATGGTATATAACTCTCCTCCAGTATCTCCCTCACAGACTCCTGTGCGGAGAGGGACATTCCAACTCGAGATATCATCTTCCGTTGCCTCCTCCGCAGCAATATCCTTATCTCTGAACGTTTCTCGTAGGATTCTGAACCCCTCCTTCCCTCTACTACATCGAAGCCATGCCACAGTTGAACCCTTTCACCGAGCCCTACCCGGCCAAACAGACGTCGCCTGAAGTACCACTGTCGTCGTCGTCTCCACCTCCATCGCAACTTGTTGTGCTAGTCCTGGCAGTTTATCACCCCACATGCTTTCCTCACCAGTTCCTGCCGCTAGACGACCACACAATGGAATCCAAGAGGATATGCAGGCGTTCGCCACAGACTATAGGATGAGTATACTCAGCTTATAGTCTTTGGCGAACTCCTGCATATCCTCTTGGATCCATTGTGTGGTCGTCTAGCGGCAGGAACTGGGGAGGAAGGCATGTGGGGTGATAAACTGCCAGGACTAGCACAGCAAGTTGCGATGGAGGTGGAGACGACGACGACGGTGGTACTTCAGGCGACGCCTACTTGGCCGGGTAGGGCTCGGCGAAAGGGTTCAACTGCAGCATGGCTTCGATGCAGTAGAGGGAAGGAAGGGGTTCAGAATCCTACGAGAAACGTTTAGAGATGAGGATATTACTGCGGAGGAGGAGGAAACGGTAGACGATATCTCGAGTTGGAATGTCCCTCTCCGCACATCAAGTTGCTCCAGCCGCCTCCGCGCATCTGAAAATGTCATTAAAAAGGCAAACATTTAGCATTTGTATTAACTAGAAAAAGGAAAACATTTAGCATTTGTATAAACTAGAAAAAGGAAAACATTTACCATTTGTATAAACATACATGTCTCTAAAATTGTGATCTTTTATCAATTAACAATCCTTCATTGTGATCTCCGCGCACATATAAGTCATCATTAGCTTCAATATTTTGTGGAGTTGGCAACCCAACTGAGAATGGACTGGAGTCATCATACTTATCATAGTACTCTTCTTCATCTATAGGATCTTCAATGAACTGTCTTTTACCATGAAGAACAACCGACCATTTATCATTTGCAGGATCATCGATATAGAATATTTGTTTTGCCTGTGATGCCAATATGAATGGTTCAGCCTTCTCGCCAATCATTTCAAAGTTCACCAAAGTGAAACCCAATTCATCCACTATAACGCCTTTGGTGTTATCAACCCAATTACATTTAAAGAGCGGAATATTGAAATCTATGTAGTCAAACTCCCAAATGTCTTCAATGACACCGTAATATGACATTTTAGCTTCACGTGGACTCTTATCCTTTGCACTTGCAAAGTACATAGTTGACGCTTGAAGAGTGACCCCACTATTTTGGACGACACTCTTATCATCTTGGTGCTTTGTGTAATATGTGAATCCATTAATGTCAAACCCTTCATAAGACATAACATTCGGTTTTGGTTTAAAGGCGAGACATTTGATAGTTTCTGTAATATCATTTGGTGTGTGAGATAGTTGATGTAAGACTTTATCTTCAAACCACTTAGTAAAAGTCTTATTATGCTCTCTAGCAAGCCACATTGAACTTGCTCGAGGATGTTGTCTCTTTATGAAATTGGTATGTTCCTCGATATAAACACTCACTTCGTCCATATTATGTAAAATATACAAGTGAGCTTGTTCCAACTGCTCACGGCTGATTACTTTCACCCGTGATCCCAAAATTCCTTTGCCCTCCTCAATATTCGTGTCATTATCAGGAGTGTCATTACCATTGAGAAAGTCATTGCAGAAATCCATAACCTCTCTCGCCACATAACCTTCAATAATACTCCCTTCAGGACGATAACGGTTTCGAACATCACCTTTAAAAACGCTCATGTATCGTTCAAAGGGATACATCCAATGCAAGAAAACCGGTCCCAAGATTTTCACTTCCCTAGTCAAGTGGACAACAAGATGTACCATGATATCAAAGAACGAAGGAGGGAAATACATCTCAAGCTGACATAGGGTAACAACCACTTCTCTTTGCAAATTATCGAGAGTATCAGGGTCAATAACTTTGCTGCATAGACTGTTGAAAAAGAAACAAAGTCTGGTAATTGCAAACCTTACATGCTTCGGCAATATAGATCGAATTGCCACGGGCAATATTTGTTGCATTAGAGTGTGACAATCATGAGATTTAAGACCTATCAACTTCAGATCTTTCATTGATACCAATCTACGGATGTTGGATGAGTAACCATGTGGCACCTTAACATTTACCAAGCATTCACAAAAAGTTTTCTTCTCCTTTCTAGACAACGTGTAACAAGCGGGAGGTAAGTATGTTCTTTTATTACCCATTTCACGTAATTCTGTTAATTCTGACCTTATTCCCATTTCACGTAGGTCCAGTCTGGATTTTATCCCATCTTTAGTCTTACCTGGTATATTTAATAGAGTACCAATGATGCTATCACAGACATTTTTCTCAACGTGCATTACATCGATACAATGCCTGACTGACAAAGAACTCCAATAAGGAAGATCCCAAAATATTGACTTCTTTTTGAATGAAGAATTGTCACTCCGTGTGGCCATACTACATTGTGATTTCTTACCAAATTCATTGACAATGTCTTTTACTCTTTCATAAACAACATCCCCTGGTATAGGTTTAGGTGCACTCCGTTCATCATTCAATCCATTGAATGCTTTGCGCTTCCTACGATACGGATGGAATTTTGAAAGAAACCTTCGATGACCAAGATATACAGTCTTGCCGCCATATTTTAGTCTTATTGAATCAGTGTTTTCTTCACATATAGGACACGCTTTAGCTCCTTTGACACTATATCCAGACAAATTCCCATATGCCGGAAAGTCATTAATAGTGCAAAACAACATAGCATGCAAACGAAATGTCTCTCTTGCAGAAGCATCATAGGTCATCACACCTTCAGCCCAAAGTTTCTTTAAGTCATCAATCAAAGGTTCAAGATAAACATCGATATCATTTCCGGGTTGTTTAGGGCCCGATATCAACAATGACAACATAACGTACTTATTTTTCATACACAGCCAGGGAGGAAGATTGTATATAACAAGCATGACTGGCCAAGTGCTATGTTGGCTGCTCAATGTCCCGTACGGATTCATCCCGTCTGTACAAAGCCCAAGTCTTAGATTCCTGACTTCTTCACCAAATTCAGGGAATAATACATCAATCTTCTTCCACTGTGGGGAATCAGACGCATGTCGTAGGATCCCATCATTATTTTTCTTAACATCTGCATGCCACCTCAAATTCTTCGCATCTTTCGGATTTGCAAACAAGCGTTGAAACCGTGATGTTATAGGTAGATACCACAACACCTTGGCAGGAGAACCAGTTCTGGACTCCCCCGAAGTCGTCAATTTATATCGTGACGCACCACATTTTGGACAATCTTTCAAATCTACATAGTCCTTTTGAAATAATACACAATCATTCGGGCATGCGTGTATCTTTTTGGCCTCCATTCCCATTGGGCACAACATTTTCTTTACCTGGTATGTTGAGATTGGCAGCTCGTTTCCTTCAGGAAGAATTTCTTTCAACAAAGTCAACAATTCAGTGAAGCTTTTGTCGCTCCATCTATTGTTAGCTTTCAACTTATACAATCTCAGCACAGCGCTAAGCTTCGTAAACTTAGCACAGCCTGTGTATAACGGTATCTCAGCATCATGCACAATGTTTGTAAAGATAGGAGGTGGATCGGTGTGCTCTACCCTACAACTATCCAGCATCGCATCAACAATGTCTGCTGGAATACCGTTATACACAGGCTGTGCTAAGTTTACGAAGCTTAGCGCTGTGCTGAGATTGTATAAGTTGAAAGCTAACAATAGATGGAGCGACAAAAGCTTCACTGAATTGTTGACTTTGTTGAAAGAAATTCTTCCTGAAGGAAACGAGCTGCCAATCTCAACATACCAGGTAAAGAAAATGTTGTACACATGTACTTAGAGAACAAACGGGGAAATGCTACCGAAATTTTCTCAAAAACCCAATACACATTATACACTTACATCCTAAGTGAGATTAGGTGTTCAAGAACAGTCCCAAACTGGGGACTATCCAAGATTTACTCCTACTGAGTAAATCTTGGACGGGTTTCTAGGCCAACAAATACATGTGTTGTCATTCTTATATAAACCCTATAATTCATGAAATCATTCTAATTCAATTTAATATGTTGGGATCACATAATTATATAATGACATCAGAATATATAGAAGAATCATAATTAACATGATTAACAACATGCTCATCAAACTAGGGTTTTCTTGAATATCATCTAATAAATCAAGAATTTCATAGTTTCAAACATGCAATAATTCACAATGCAATGTTATAAACTATAGGCAACATGGATAGATGAAATAAATAAACATCCAGCATCTATCACTTATTCAATCTTCAAAAAACCTTGACAAACATCCAACATCTATCACTTATATAATTTGCATGTATATACACCCTAAAGTGCCACAAATCATATAATAAAACTATCATGTTATGATATTAGGACCACTTAAAGTAGATTAGGCACATTAAGCAAGCAGAGTAGGGAGCCAATTTCGTGCAAACAGATTAGGCAACAGATTAGGTCAGCACATAAAGAACCAATTTCGCGCCTGGGTAGGTCTGCAGGTACCTGGGCAAGAAGAGTAGGGTGAGGTCGAGCTGGTTGAGTACGTGGGTGGCGGCCGACGAGCTCCAGAACCAGCGGCAGTGACTCCGACGAGCAGGAGCGTCAGCCGCAGCAGGCAGGCAGGCGGCCAGGCGGAGGAGAAGGAGAAGGGGGTACGGCGGCGCCGGTTCTCAGGCGTGGCAGGCAGGTGGGCACCAGGCGTTGCGGCGGCGCCGGTTGTCAGGCGTGGCGGCGGCGCAGGCGGTTGGAGCAGGGGCACCGGTTGTCAGGCGTGGCGGCGGCGCAGGGGTGCCAGAGAAGAAACGCGTCGGAGAGGGGCGCCGGAGAGGGGACGCCGGAGATGGGGCACCAGAGAGAAGCGCCGGAGAAAAATTACAGAGAAATCGCCGGAGAAATCGCCGCAATAGGGAAATAGGGTAGCAATGAGGGGAAGAGTCGGGCGATCGAAGGTTATGAAGTTCCCCAATAGCGTCGGTTGTTGACAACAACCGACGCCTAAACATATTTACCGTCGGTCGTTGGCAACATCCGACGTCCATTTGGACGATATTTTCGTGAAAATGTTTGGCGGGAACCCCATTCAGCGTCGGTTAGTAAAGGACGACCGACGCGGAAAAGGACACTTTTCGCGCAAATTTCCATCGCACATAAGCGTCGGTGTTTTAACTAAATAACCGACGCCGAAAGTGACATTATTTTTTCGCTCGAAAATTGGATGAAATAATGCGTCGGTTTGGTATAAACAACCGACGCTGTATACAAAGCGGTACCCGTGTTTGGCTGGTCTTTGAATATAGACGTCGGTTCTTCGAAATAACCGACGCCTTTAATATAAGGCGTCCGTGTTCCTTAAAAACCGACGCCCAGAAAAGCGACACTGAATGCTATTTCTGTAGTAGTGTGTCCTCTTAGTTAATAACATAATACAAAAAAAATAGTGGAGTGCATATATAGGGAAAGTACCGATCGAAAAACTCTTTCAGCTTGTGTTCAGACCCACATAAATAGACCCAGGTACAATCCATATAACATTTTATAGGTAGGATTGGACAAAGAACTTTGATATATTTTACTGCACTAACAAACTCACTTAGGGCTGAAATCCCTAAGTTTTTACCAAAACCTTATGCAATAGTACCACCCGCAAGCAGACGGGTCTTATCACAGTATAGTTAAGGATAAAATCCCAAGGGACAACATTTTTAAGAATCTTACTAGTCGAATCTAGTTGAATAAAGACTAATATTTTGAACAACAGTTGATTTGGGTTTAGTTAAACTAATTTTAAGGGTAATAAAAAGAGCGGGATTAAAATTTAGTTTAGATTAGTGATGGGAATCACTGGGGTGGAATCAGGTTTCACCTCCACTACACATGAAAACAAATCCAAGCAAGATACAACTATCCAAATGGAGTAGAAAACCATCTGTTAGGAAGTAAAGTTTGTGTAAGCATCTCCATGGGCTCGATATCTCGTTACCCATGGGTCACACACTTATTACTGTGGAGATATCCCTTCAGAAGTTCTCATCTGATCATCAATTGTGTTAATCGATATTCAAATCCTAATTATTGAAGTTCTCACAACAACTGAATATAATAGATCATGCAAGGTAGGTGATCAATCCATGAAGCATGCATTAAATGATTAACAATGAAATGGAAAGTAATATACAAGCCATGGAATGTTATAAGATGAACATGTAAGAATGGGCATCGGGGCTAGTCCCCACACCCCAGATAACTGGACTACTCGTTCCTCATGATAGAAACAAAAAGAATAAGAGAGAGGGAAGATTCCTCCATGGTCATGGTGACGCAGATGATCGTAGCTCGATGGAGAAATTGTCTTCTACATGATGGAGGGGCAGATCTGGACGAGGAGGGGAAGAACACCAGGATGGATAAGGATGATCTTCTCTCTCCTTCTTCCTTCTATTCTCATGTTCTTTCTCACAAGAGATGAAGCAATAGATGGTTGATGGATGAAGGTGCTATAGATCTGAAATCCCACCACTTTTGTGGTTAAGAAGTAGATCTTGATGGATCAGATATGGCAGAGTTGCAAGGACACCATAGAGGTAGTCTTTGGCAGAGGAGATCATCTTCCTTGGTTGGGCATAGAGTGAAAGCATGTCAGTGTTGTAGAGTGGGTGAGATGCCCCCAAAATGATGAGGGGGTCACCTATTTATAAGTGTAGATCACTGACTTAGTGTCGTGGTCGAGGTGTGCACTGACTTAGTCCCACAGTCGAGCAGGTGGCATTCCTCGGTTGTGGTCGCATGGGAGGTTATAGACACGTGGGAGGTCATGATCGTGGTCGCGTGGGAGGTTGTGGTCACAGTCATGTAGGACTCCTTGGTCAATTTGATTGTTGCAGTCGAGGCGTGTGGTCTTCTCGGCTGTGGTCGTGGTCATTTCTTCTTGGCTGCGGTCGTGATCATGTCTTTGTTCTTCTTGGTCGCAGTCGTGGTCACAACATTATGGATGAAACCCACCCCCGCAGGTGGGGGTGTTGCTATGGGTTGATGGGCCTGCATCAATGAATTCTCTAACTATTAAGGATGCTTCCTGATGATGGAACTGACCATCAAAAAAGGGTCCAAAATATCAAAAGTTTCTTGGGACTACCACCTCCTATTAGTGGGACCACCGCCTCCTACACTTTTTCACCTATTACAATGCTTAATCCTAGAATGGAAATGAAAGGATTTGATCAAAACTATGAATAATCATCAAAAACTAAGGAAAATCATATATGAGCAGATTCAGGGGGTATTTGTGAGCTTTCAGTGCAAAACAGGGCCAAAAATGGAAACTAAAACTAAGATGAATATGCATTCATCAAAAAACCCCGAACTTAAATGTTGCCCATCCTCAAGTAACATAAAATCTGAAACAGTCGCCAAGTGGATACTTTCAACTCTTGTAGTTGCCTCATCTTCACATCACATTATTTTCTTTTCTTCTTGTATGGTTGAGCATCTCAACTTCCTAAGATTACTGAACACATCTTACAATATCTTCATTGCCGAGTTCATTTCCCAAAAACACTTCCTCCCCACTTTTTCCAACATCAAACATGTCTAAGATCTTCATAAGAGTCTAGAGATACCAGCGGAACAACAAGTGTGCTTTTGATCTGACACTGATGTTTTATAAAAGAGGGGCAAAAATGAGGCATTCATTGTGCCTGTAGGTGGAAAGGGAGTGAAGGGGGGTATAGAAGGAAGTAGTAAATCTCTCCTTTATTTGACTCGAGATTTTTATTATATGGTTGTAACTTCATTGATTGCAACTTTTTTTTGCATGTGAATCTCTCCTCTATTCGACTCAAGATTGCATTTTTTTCTTGTGTGCACATTGGCATCTTTTCTTTTTCATTTTGGTGATACGCCCCTATTACATAGAGAGGGGTATGGAAGAAGAGAATAAAGAGAGGGATGGTGTACCATCCTGAACATAGGGTTTGGAACTATTTTTATGGATTTTTGTTTCTTTTTGATGGATGGAGGGGTATGAAGATGGTAGAAAAAGTGTAGAAGAGAGTTTAGATCATGATGCAACTTGATTTACAATTCAGTGCACGGAGTTGTTCTCCTTATCTTACTATGCTCAAATAATGACTTGATGGGGATCTGGTGGAGATTCCATACTATTGTTCAACTAATCAGTTAGGAAGCACGACGTGTTTGATCCCTCTCAGTTCAACAAATACTTGCCATTTTTACTGAAGGATCATGATGTTAGGATTCATAATATTCACATGGTGATTCTAACCATTGGCTAGTTTCAGAATTGTCTCCCTTGAGGCTTTGCTTCGAATTTGGAGGGTAAAATGATTCAAAATTTGCATGGAAAAAGAAATAGTCGACTGTGTAAAGGCTTTGATTGAAATAAAAGCATCAAAACTTCATCAAGTTTATATACAGAATTACTTAGAAAACTTTAAATTTTGAAAAATTTGATCAAAATTGCTTCAAAATTGCAAAGATGGAATCTTAAGTATGAAATAGATAGGTGTGGGTGGAAAGTTGTAAAGAGGCAAGATCACCTCCTTACTAAAATTTAAAGGAAGTACAAAACATCCATCTTTTTATAAAGACAAAAGATATTGAGGGATGAATGTATAATATTCCAAGTACATAAGCATGCACCAAATACATTATAAAATGTCAATAGTAGTGGAAATAAAAGTACTAAGCCTATTGATAACCACCCATTTTGCGATGTTATCTTACTAGTTTTTCTCAGTTTTCCATACTCTTTCTTAGTTAAATTAGATAGAATCTTTAACTTTCTACCTTTTTGTAAATATACCATTAGATTAACTTTTCCTTTTCACTTCTTGCAGAAAAACACAAAAAAATTACAAAAACACCAAACGGTCCCAAGATCGAATGGACACCAAACAGTCCCAAGACTGAATGGACACCAAATGGTCCCAAGATCGAATGGACACCAAATGGTCCCAAGACCGAATGGACACCAAATGGTCCCAAGACCGAATGGACACCAAATGGTCCCAAGACCGAATGAAGACCAAATGGTCCCAAGACCATGTAAAGTCAAATGGTCTTAAGACCAAATAAAGGCAAATGGTTCCAAACCATGAGGACTCAAATGGTTTCCAAACTGAGAGAGTCCAAACGGTCTCCAAACCGAGAGAGAGTCCAAACGATCTCCAAATCGAGAGAGAGTCCAAACGGTCTTCACGACCGTTTGGGCCCAAATCTTTTTTTTTTTTTTTTTTTTTTGGTTAAGACAGGGGGATTTTTATTCATCCCGCCCCCCTCACGCAGGCTAAACAATCAAACGTACAACTCCTGCTTATAAACCGCAGGTATCATCCCCATCACAAAGAACCACATAAGGCACATTTCTCTTCTCAAGAGCCAGCATCCCCCGTATCCTACAAGGAACATTATGAACATCCGTAGTGATGACAATATCATCCACACGTGTACTCCATCTACCAAACTGCCTAGGGATAGAGTTCACCATCTTGTGAACAAGTGATCCCATGATGTTATTATCTCTCAACTCCTCTCTAATCTCCTTCAACATCTTCCTTGCCCTCCAAGGTCCCTTCTCATCTCTCCAAAGAATATCATGGACACCTTTGTCATCAATCTCCATACATGAGATATGCATCATCTGGTCTCTGGCAATCTTCATACCAATCACACAAGCCTGTAAATACGCCATCATGAAATCCGGATGCGTGAGCCATGCAAAGAACATCATGCACACATCTGCATTGTGATTTCTAACCAAGCCAGCCCCCCATCTTCTATAGCTTCCATCCTCACACTTGTTCCTGCCTAACGTAACGTTCATCTTAAGATTGTAAACATCAGGTCTCTCCCACCTCACCAGCTTGATCTCCCTCATTTTCGTCTTTGGCTCACGAAAGCCCCCCGCAGCCATCCTGCTATAGATATCCGATCCACTCATCACACGAAACGAATTCTTCAGCAACTTGTTGTTCACTCCTTCCACAATCCTCTTCCATTCCTTCTCGCACATCCTTTCCTTGCCGTCAAACCTGGTAGCACACCTGATCCTCCAAACACTAATCGGAATGGCCACCGCAATCATACCAGTTAACCAATCAACAAGGTTTCTAGATAACCCCAACAAACAGGTATGCAGCAAGGTCACATTATCTGTCGGCCTATCCTTTCCAGTAATCTCCGAGAATCTGCTCCAAAAGAACGACGCCACTTGTCCATGAAAGAATAGGTGTGTCGTCTCCTCCTCTTGTGGAACATCACAACAATCACATCTTGAAGCCATCGGAATGCAACATTTATATTTGATATTATCATCAGTAGGTAGCGCCTGTCTAAGCATCTTCCACACTGTCGAAGTAGCTCTCGGCATGTCAATCTTCCACAGCTTGCCTAAGTCCACCGGCCCCTGAGGATATGGCGTCCATAATAACTTCTTGGCTGATCTCATAGTAAAGCGTCCATCATGTTCCAAGGTCCATATGAGTTCATCATTGTCATCAGAAATCCAGCAATCCGCTCTAGCAATAAGATTAGTTCCCTCATCCCCAACCAGCTGATAGATGGATTCCCAATCCCATCCATTATCATCCTGCCAAAGATCATTGACTCTGATCGGATATCTCCTGTCACTGGCAAAGACGGCATAGTCTCTAAGCCGCTCATCGCACCATCTCGCATCCCAGAAAGAAATATCACCTTTTCCAATCACCCAACTACACTGCGGGAACATCTTGGGGAACATCTCCCATACTCTCTTCCAAAAAGGTGAAGGAGTACTGCTAATTCTGAGAAACTCAGGATAAGCGGCTGATCTACCTCTCTTTGAGTTAGCATATTTGTTTCTACAAAAACATGCCCAAAGAGACTCTCCTTGCAACACCTCCCAACAAGCTTTGACCACAAACGAGTCATTCACCATCTTCAAAGACGTAATACCGAGGCCACCTTCAAGCAAAGGTGACGCAATGCCTTTCCATCCAATCCATGCCTTTATATGATGACCAGCCCGATCAGCCCATAAAAACTCAGAGAATTTTTTCTCAATTCTGTCAACGATCCCTGCCGGGATTCCAAGAGCAGCCGCCGTGTACACCGATACTGCCGAAAGAACATGTGCAATCAGTAGTCTCCTCCCTGCAAAAGACAAGAGTCTCGTCTTCCAGGAAGCCATCTTCTTGTTCACCTTCTCTATCAGAAAATCATAGTCATGTAATTTCATTCTACCTTTGGAAATCGGCACCCCCAAGTAGGTGAAGGAATGAGACGCAGCTCCAACCCCCAACCTCGTGGCAATGGACACCTCCATATCAGTGTCAACCTTCCCAATGACACATATCGACTTATCTTTGTTTATCATCTGACCCGTCGCCCTCTCATACTCTTCAAACAGCTGTTTAACCGCCAAGATGGAATCATGATCCCCATTGAAGAACAACACAACATCATCTGCATATAATAACATCGTGGGCGCCAACGCCTGTCCTCTCGTCTGAAACCTTTGGATAACAACCTCCTGCGTCAAGCTCTCCATCCTTCTACATATAAGCTCTTCAAAGATAATAAAAAGGAAAGGAGATATAGCATTGCCTTGCTTCAGCCCCCTAGCGATCGAAAAGAAGCCTGCCGTCTCATCCCCAATGTGAACCGTTGCCCATGTATGCACAAAGAAGCTCAGAAATAACTCAATGGCATCATTCAAAAAACCAAACGCCGCAAGACAGCCCCTGAGAACATTCCAATCCACCCTGTCATATGCCCTCGACATATCATATTTCACCACTACATTCGGAGACCCATTACTAATGTTGATATCATGCATTACTTCTCTAGCTAGACGGATATGATGAGTGATGTCATTACCTTTAACAAAAGCTCCTTGATTCTTGGAAATAATCTTCTTCATAAGAGGTCCCATCCTATTACTCACAACTCTGGCAAGGATGCGCAAGGCCATATTCTCAATCGAAATCGGCCTAAAATCTTTTCCAAGGATAGACGGATGATCATTCTTCGGAATCAACAACAACCTGGTGCAATAAAGACCTCTATGACAGCTCTGACCCCTGAAGAAAGCGTGAACCATCTGCATAAAAATCCCACCTATAATGCTCCACGTCGCAACAAAGAAAGGGAGCGTGAAACCATCTGGACCCGGAGCCGAACCAGAGTCCATCTCCGACATGGCTGCAAGAACTTCTTTTTCATCAGGAATAGCCGTAATTGCACAACTTTCATCTGCCGAAATGATACTAGGAATATGTCTCATGAAGTCCTCCAGAACGGCATGGTCTATGATCGGCTGTTCTGCAAACTGCTCACTGTAAAATCGAGCAGCCTCTTCCGCTATTGCACCCGGCTCCATAACTAGACTACCATGCATGCCCATCACCGATCGGATCTGTCTACGTCTTCTCCGACTTTTAACCACCGCATGATAAAACTTCGTATTACGTTCACCATCTTCAAGCCAATGTATCTTTGCCTTTTCCCTCCATCCCGTCTCCTCTATCTTGAGTAGATTATCAAGCTCCATCTCCGCCGCTCTAAGGGAGTTGTCATTGGTCGCAGACGGGTTCTCATCAAAAGCAATTTGTGTAGTCGCCACCACATCTTCAAGATCTGTAATTCTCTGTCTAATGTTACCAACCGACTCCTTACTCCAAGCACGTAAGGCTGTCCTGACCGTCTTGAGCTTTTTGAAGAAAACGTACGATGGATGCCCTTCCACTTCATCCGACCATGCCCTCTCAATAGTCTCCATGCAGCCCTCTATTTCCAACCAAGCCGCACTAAAAACAAAATGTTTCCTCCTACTCTCCCGAGCCTGGTCACCCGGTATACAAACGATCGGACAATGATCGGACACTCTAGATCTCGTCAAATGTATTGATCTAGTAGTAGGTCTATCCATATTCCATTTCCCGTTAATCAGAATTCTGTCAAGCCTCTCCCAAAGCGTCGGGGTAAGAACCTGCTTATTAACCCAAGTGAATCTACTTCCATCGTATGGGATTTCTCTAACATGAATGTCTTCAATCATGGCATTGAACTCAAACATATCTTGATATACTGGAGCTGTCCCCCCACGTCTCTCCTGCGAACTTCTAATAACATTAAAATCACCCGCAATCATCCATCTCTCGTCACCAATACTCCCCGACAACGCCATCAAGTCTGCCCAGAGAAATCTCCTATCCATTCTACTACACGACGCATAGACCGCCGTTATAATAGACTTTGTCCCATCATCTTCTTCTAAAGCAACAGAGATCTGCTGTCGGCTTCTACTAATCACTCTCGGATTCAACTGCCCATCAGCAAAGAACCATACCTTACCATCTTCATCATTGTTATCCGTCACCCAATCAAGCTTGATGATGTCAAGAATCTCCTCCGCCTTCACAGCATGTAGGAAAGGTTCAAATAAGCAAACAATCCCAGGTCTATATCTACCACACATTCTACCAAGCACTCTCCGTGTCGGGTTATTAGCTGCCCCTCGGATATTCCAGAACAAAGAAGTACAATTCATAATTAACAAGCAATGAGACATCAACCACCTCTAAAGCTGAGGCTCAGCGTCTGCTCCTCCACTCTTCGTCGTCATCGGACAGGTTTTCAAAACAAAACCTATCATCATCCGAGTGTCTTCTAGTTGCCCGCCTGTAACCATGATAGAATCTGCTGGACGTCTGATCTCTATGATCTCTATCATGTCGTCGCCTCCCTACTCTCCTTCTAACTCTATCATCCTCATCATCAAACCGAATGAAGTCTTCAAGTCTGCTGTTCATCAGTTGTCCTCGTCTACCTTCATGATCCACCACCATCCTTCTTGGAGGAGAATCATCACGACGAACCAAGCTCATCCGATCTTGCGTCACGACCACTGACCGGTGCCTAGGAGGGGGTCGAGGACCTTCACCATCTGCTGTAACCAATGGTACTGACTCCCTACACTCTTCACGTGGTGTACCATATCGTCCATCTCTATCTGGAATCCCAAAAACAGATATAGGGATCTGAAGCCTCTCTCCAATCTCAGTTCTAACAAAGGTATCATCCCCTATCACACATCTTGCCACCAAATGAAGTTGCACAAGAGTCCTCCTGTCACCGTACCCCAAAGAAACATACTGTGGCACGTCCTCATTAAACGCTTCCACCTTCACAAGAATACCTGCAAGATCGTGCTCAGATCTCTGCCAATCAGACACATGTAAAAGCTGACCAAAGGGATCAACAATCTTCTTAAACGACTCATCACTACGACACACCAGTGGCATGTCAGTAACCCAAAACCATAAAAACTCCTTTTTTGAATGTGTCTCCCCATCCACCATGCTACGCACCTGAAGCGACGCCTCCTGGATAACTGGTAATCCTTCAGTAACTACCCTCTTCGCCTCCTCCCTTGTCGTGAAAAAAGCTACAGCCTTTCTAGAAGAAAATCTGTATATATCCGTCGCTGTCGACCATCGACTGTTCAGAAGTTCAAACACATTCTCCCACTTGATCCTCTCTGGCCATATCACCTCCACCGCCTTCCCAAGCATCACAAACCTTCTAACTCTATTGTCATCATCCGGACCCAAGTCCACTGAGATGCGTTTAGGGATATTCATGTTAGGTCCTCTAGTCTGACGAAACACTGGAAGAGGAGGGAACTCAGTAGCCGATCGGACATCTGGAACGAACTGTTGCCGACGAGGTGACTTAGCAGCATTGCATCTTCTCGCAACATGTCCCGGTCTTCTACAGTTATAGCACACCTTCTGAAGGGTACATTGCGCTTGCCAATGTCCGCGACCCAAGCATCTGTAACAAACGTCATGAGGGACTCCAAAGTCAGGAACCCTAGCCGCTCGGTCTTCCTTACGTTTATGTTGATCTCCCTTCTCCGCACGGGCCTCTCTCCCCCCTGCCGACCTTCCGTCCTCCCTGACCTCCATGCTGATATGATCGTTGCACCTTTGATCATTCACCAACGACGGTTCCCGCCTGATATCCTCTGCCTGAGTAGTCGGTCCCTCGACGCTCATTCCAACCTGTTCCTCCACCAGAACCTGGCCCTGATCCTCCACGCTCTTCCGAGACTCCTGGAGATCATCGTTGGTATCTACCATACCTGTCGTCGTAGTCTTCTCCACCGCCGGCGTCTGGAACAATCCCCCTACATCCGGAAGCACCGCCTCCATGCCGACAGATCTCTCCCCGAAGTCTCTTCTTCTGGCCGCAACCGCCTCCTGCGCGCGGCTCTCCTGGACGCTCTGTCGCGTGACCCTCCTCATGAAGGGCGACGGTCTCATCTAAACTTCCAACGCGACCTCCCGGACTACACGAAGGTGGACTCCGGAGGGCGGGGTGCCCTGCCGGAGGGAAGAAGCGACGGTCGCCCCCGACGGTCGCCCCCTACGGCACTGATCGCCCGCCAACCCTAGCCGTCACAATCTGGAACCACTCCCGATTCTATTCATTTTTTCCCAAACCGTTTGAGTTCCACTCAAAGCCTATAAATAAGTCCCGAAGGGTCCTCACAAAGTATGAAGTTTCAGACGTCCAAAGGCTGCCTCTATTGTTCCAGAGCCATTCCATCCTTCATCCACTGACCCGAGGTTGCCGGTCTCAGATCCATACTCCATCTCCAAGCTACTTTTTCTCTCATAGACAAAGAAGGTGGGAAGAGGAGGATTCATCATCAAGCAAGCTATGAAGTGTGAAGGTCGTTGCTCTTTCTCTCTCCAAGGGTTCGACCTTCCTCCCTCCTTTGTGGAGATGATGCTCTCTCTCTCTCTCTTCTCACCCCCTTCTTTGTTCTTGCCATGAGCGAGTAGTCTGATACACTAGGGTGCGGGGAGTAGTCCTGCTACCCATGTTTTCATTTCATGCATTGTAATTCTTGATTTTTCAATAGAAAAACACTATCTTTCTAGTTCAACATAAATCATTTAATGAATGCTAGTTGCTTGATTACCAACTTGTGTTATCTATTATCTTTTAGTGCAAATTGTCTATGTTTGTACTTCTATATTCGAATATCGACTATTTGTTGGTTCCAGATTGTGTGTAGTCACCATACATTTGGTTTGGTATCTAGGAGTGTTTCCCAAGAAGTGGAGTAAACTCACCTCCCTCGTGGCACTTTCATATTATGAAATGGAATCAGTTGACGTATGAAAGTGCAACCTTGACGGGTCGAGGAACACACTTTGTGAGGGGAGTGATGCCAAGTAAGTGACCATTCGTCTGGGGATGGCTGGCATTGCAACACTTCCACGTTTCTCATAGTTGGTCATCCGAAAGGAAGCTAAGCCTACAAAGATACTAGCTAGTTAGACTCTTCTCTTTGCAAGCCAAGTTATTATGATGTATGTTTTGATCCATGTGTAGTGGTGGTGAAAGCCGATCACATCGTAGTGGTTTCTTAACATTGTTTACGGCCTTAAATTTACCTTCCTACTTACTTTCCTTCTTTTACTTTACTTGCACTTAGTTTAAACAATCAAACCAACTATTTGATCTAAATACCAACTGCTAAGGAGTTAAATGAAATTCTAAAGTTTTCTATCTTATTGATCTTGACAAGACCATTGTCATGTGGATTCAACCCTTAACTATACTATGATAAGACTTCCATGTATCCTAGCATACGTGGGTGGAGTTTTTAATCTAGTATAATCAAGGCTAAACCTAAAGACTTACTATCTTTAGGATTTTTAGTGGTGCACGCAATTCCATGCTAGTGGAAGCTCCATCAAAAATTGGTGTCGTTGTTGGGGACAACGGAACATTTTAATTTCATTTATCATCTTGCTAGTTGGTTAGGGTTTTACACTTTTCCTTTAAACATTACACCATATTCTCTTGATTTCATCATATCTCCTGCATCATATGAAAAGTGTGTTTCTTTCTCTACTCAGGTAGAAGACGTGTATGCAACCATCGCATAATCTTGGATTCTCCCCTGATCCACAATATGACTCTGAGGTAGAGAGAAGTTTCCACCGCCGCATTAGACTTAATCATCAAAGAGCCAGACAAATGGCCGAAGATCAACGCCAAGCTCCACTAGTGATGGAGAGGGTCAATGCTACCATAGCAGCCCAACGAGCGCAACTCATCACCGACACACGTGCCCAAGTTCAGGCTGAAGTACGGGCTGAATAGCAAGTCTGCATCCCTGCCGATAATGAAGCAGCTAAGGCTGCTGCTCAACTTTTGATAAGAAGCAAGAAACTAAGGGACTACGCTATTCCCAAGAACTACAAAGACAACCATCCAGTCCAACCACCACTCATCGACACTCCTAATTTTGAGATTAGGACACAATGGATCCAAATAATGCAAGATATCTCATTCTCTGGAAGTGTCAAAGATGACTGCATGGACCATTTGAAGAGGTTCAAATCTCTTTGCAGGCTGGTACCACATTCTGGAACAACCATGGATGTAGTCATGCTTAGACTCCTCAATTTCACCTTGTCTGGAAGAGCACTAAGTGGGTACAATTCTCTGGATGGGGAGCCAATCACCACCTGGGCTCCCTTCGAAGAGAAGTTCTTGGAGAAATTCTTCCCACCTTCACTAACCTACCAAATCCGAGGCTAAATCAACCAATTCCTTGAACTATCGGGAGAGTCACTGGCTGACTCATGGGAAAGGTTCAAGGAACTCTTGAGGAAGTGCCTTCACCATGGAATCTCGTAAAATCAACTCATAGAAACTTTTTACAGGGGAGTAAGTGATGAAATTAAAAAGTTCTTAGATTCCTCATCTGGAGGAAACTTTATCAGATAGAACTACGAAGACGCCTAGAGAATCTTCACTCTCGGAGCAGAAAATCAATCCAATTGGGGGAGGACGACCACAGGAGGAGTTCTAAAGGTTTGTAAAGCTGAAGAATCTAAGGAAATGAAAGCCATAGCCGAAGCTTTGAAAACCATAGCCAACAAACAACAAGCCCTTGAAGCATCATTTGGGGAGTATGAAAAAAAGAAGAACCCCCAACAAGCTAAAGCATCCATAGGAACTTGCGAGGCATGTCATGCATCAGATCATCCCACAGTGTCATGTGGTCTCCTATACAATGTAATGATGGATTTGCAATCACCTCAACCATAGTATGAGCCGATCATTGAACACCCTAAGGATCAGATTCCAGAACAAGTAAATTCCATTCATTCCATATGAGGACAAGCTTACTACGATTCAAATAAACTGAGAAATCATCCTGGTTTTCAATATGGAAATCGTGCGGGGACTTCTAACCCACAACATAAAACATAAGGTGGATCCTCCAATAGATTACCTCTTGGATTTCAAAGCAACTACAACCAAAATCAAGGGAATCTTAGAAACAATTTCCAGAGATCCAACTACCGAAGAAATCCCTCTGCATACTACCAATATACTCTACCTCCTCTACACCTACAATTACAACAAACTCAGCTACAACATCTGCAACAACCTCAGTTGACAGCACCTCAACAACAACCACCTCAAGTGCAGCAACAACTCACTCAGTTCCAACAGAAGAATGCCCCACCACAGCAGACTAATGAACTGTCCTTAATAAGGCAAATGTTGCAATCACAGCAAACCATGCTGGCTAACCAGCAAGCTCAACAAAAAGCTATGGAAACTTAGTTAGCACAGATTGCAGCTCAGCTAAAACCTCTAGTGGGCACTTTTGCTGGCCAGCCAGAAGCAAATCCAAGACACGATCAACATAGACCAGAACAATTAAATGTTGTTATGACAAGGTCTGGTCGTGCTCTTACTGAAGACATCTCGGTTAATCAAGAAGACAGGGATGTAACTGAAATCATCCCAATAGAAGAATCAGGTCAAGATGCTGAAGAAAGGAAAGAAAAGGAACAAGGTCCCAAAGAACCAGAGGTTCCACAATATAAGCCAAGGATACCCTATCCTGGCAGGCTAAAGGAAACCAGACTAGACTCTAGATTCCAGAAATTCAAAGAGGCGATGAAGAAACTTTATGTTGATATTCCTTTACTCGATGCCCTATCTGAAATCCCAGCCTGGTCCAAATATTTGAAGACCCTGATGTCAAAGAAATATATGACAGAGGAGCATGAAACTGTCAAACTAGCCCAAACCACTTCTGATATCATCTTGAATAAAATGCTGAAAAAACAGAAGGACCCTGGCTCCTTTAGCATACAATTCTCTATTGGGAACACTTTTTGTAAAAAGGGATTGGCCGACTTGGGAGCCAGCATATCAATTATGCCATTTTCCATGTGCAAAAGATTGGGGTTTACAGACTTGTTGCCTACAGCAATGACCATCCAGCTTGTCGATTCCACCATTACTGCACCCTTGGGAATCTTCAAGGGACTCTTATGTCCCTTGTGATTTTGTCATTATGCATATAAAAGAAGACCTAAGGTACCCGATAATTTTCGGTAGACCCTTCCTCGCCATAGCTAGAGCATTAATTATTGTCAAGGCTGGCATAATTACCTTGAGGTTGGGTAAAGAAATTGTTCAATTCAGTGTTTTCAATAGCCTGAAGAGCCCTAGTATCCATGAAGAGGTTTATCTGCTTGAAGCTATTGATAAAATGTCTCAACTCAAGCAAGAAAATCCAGAACTAGCAGATGCCCTAGAGGACGCTCTAATAAATCTGGAAGCTGAATTTTCAACCAACGAGTTAGTTCAGCAATGCCTGCAATACTTGGAGCAAGCTAAAAAAGCCCCAGAAGCCACTTTTGAAGAACTGAAATCTGACTCCATATTAGAGACAATAGAAGTACCCAAAGCCCCAGAAATGAAAACTCCACCAGCTAGGCTCAAACATGTCTTCCTAGATGAAGAAAAACTATGTCCAGTTATCATTAGCTCCTCTCTGATTGATGACCAGGAAGAGAAGCTTCTCACTGAACTAAGGAAGCATAAGAAAGCAATTGGGTACAAAACGACTGACTTAACAGGCATAAACCCAGCTCTATGCATGCATAAACTACCCATGATAGAAGAGTTCAAACCCTCGAGGGAGCACCAGAGAAAACAGAACCCAAATCTGAAAGAGGTAGTTCACCTAGAAGTTCTTAAACTCTTGAAAGCGGGTATTATCTATCAAATTTCTAACTCTCAGTGGGTTAGTCCTGTCCAAGTGGTCCCTAAAAAGGGGGGAACCACTATTGTCCTAAATGATAAGAATGAACTAGTACCTACAAGGACTGTTACTGGTTGGAGAATGTGCAATGATTATAGAAAATTGAACAAATCAACAAGGAAGGACCATTTTCCCTTACCCTTCCTTGATGAGGTCCTTGAGCGGCTAGCCCACCAAAAAAAAAATTCTAACTCGACGGATATTATGGGTTTTACCAAATCCCAATTCACCCCGAAGACCAAGAAAAAATGACATTTACTTGTCCTTTTAGAACATACACCTTCAAAAGGATGCCCTTCAGGCTATGCAACGCACCTGCAACCTTCTAAAGGTGCACGACTGTTATCTTTGCAGGATTAACTAAAACTATTATGGAGGTGTTTACGGACGATTTTTCAGTATATGGAGATTCTTTTGATAATTGTCTGCTCAACCTAAGTAAAGTCCTATAGAGATGTGAGGAAACAAACCTTATCCTAAACTGGGAAAAATGTCACTTTATGGTGACTTAAGGTGTTGTCCTCAGACATCGAGTAAGCGAAAGAGGAATCGAAGTAGACAAGGAAAAAATCAATGTCATCTCAAAGTTGTCACCGCCCAAAGACATAAGGGGAGTGTGAGCCTTCTTAGGTCATGTCGGGTTTAAAATATACCTTTTTCCATTTAGTCATTCCAAAGCTTGTAGATTGACAAGCATTGTATATACCAACTCTCAAAAAAATAAAAAATAAAACATGAGTTTTAGTTGACCAAAAAAAGAGAGGAATAAGGGTGGTGGTCAAATTTGAATATGTTATAATATGTTGAAAGTGATTCTTGCAAAGTTATCTCATTCATCGAAGACTATTGAACATTGGAATAAGATTATGGACATTACATGAAAGGATGGAGAGAGTTTATAGTATGATTGAAGAGATTCAAGTATCTCTAGTTCTTATGTTCACATCATGGTTTAGAGAAAATGTTAGTGATGTGGACCTTCTACGAGAGCTATAACACAATTTATGTCAAGTAATAAATTTAGCCTCAAGGTGGACTACTGATAAATAAGATACCCGAGGAGGCCTATTAAATAATTAATGATATGGACTTCCATCATAGTTAGTAGGACTCATATATATATATATATATATATATATATATATATATATATATATATATATATATATATGTATATATATATATGTATGTATATATACATATATATACATATATATATGTATATATACATATATATATACATATATATGTATATATATATATATATATATATATATCTTCTAACCATTCTATCACTACAAGGAAAGGGGGAAGCATAATGTTGATATAGTTATCATCCTACAAGATGGCGGAAATTACTCAAATATTGGATAAAAATTTTTTCTCTACAAGTAGAGGTTCACTTGAAGGATCTGAGAAATTATATTCTTTATATAGATCTTGAGATGCAATACTGGAACAATGATACTATGAAAACAATAAACCCTATGATCCATTTTAGAACACATGCAACCAGGTTGAAAATATCTTCCAAATATATCATACTACAACAACAACATTATACAAAACCCACAAAACATAACCAAGGGCAACAATTCAATAACCAATAAGTCATTAGGGAACCTCCAGGATCCAACAATGGTGGAAATTAGAATTTGAATCAATAACCACTCAAATAGCCTCATCATAAATTTATAGTCACTCATAGCGACCTTTCTCTCATCCCAACTTGATTAGAGTTGACAGTTTTGTTTGCAAGGATAAGAATTGAATGAAACACTATAAAATCTTTCAAATAAAGTGGAGGGGACATCTAACCATTCATGGATACTAGATAATCAAATTGCACATCAATCATCTTTGTCTCTAACAAAGGCTCAAGATGGATGAAGCCATACCAAGACAACCAAAACAAAATCAAAGTGGGGCACATCCAATCTAGTTCAAGATCTTTTAGAACGTGAAGACTAAATTTCATGACTATAACCAAAGTGCCTTTGTATGAATTGTCACCATAACTACAATTTTAGCTTAGTTAATTTTTAGTTTATTTGTTATTTTTCCCTACTAAACACTCTAATCATTGTAGAAGAGGTCGTTTGAGGCCATATTAATGATTTTTTATCATGTACAAATTTTTTTTGTTTCATTAATATGACTTAGGGATGGATGAAATCCAAGAAGACTACCTAATATTATGAAATGTCTATATCCTCTTATGGAGTTGCTACTTAAAAATGGTATTCTCTAGATATATACTTGCATTGCTTCTTCTCATATGTTTTTCTTTGCTCATGTTTCATATCATGGCATTCATTTCATCGACAAACGAATACCATATATTGGTGTTGAAGAGTCGGACAATGTTTCTCTCATACAAGGTCAAGAGTTTGATCTCATAGTCAACTTTGGGTTATTGGAGTTTACAATGCATGGATTTCTCATGCAACATGGCATCTATAAATCTCTTTTAGGTATCAAAATATGTCATTGACCATAAGTAAGAAGAAAAGAAAGTAATAGATGAGAAGGCCCTTACTACCATCTAGTTATCATTAACCTAAAATTTTGTCCAAGGAAACTACCATGACATGATTACGGAAGAAAATATAAAATATTTACATGATCAAGTCTCTCCAAAGAAAGCTATATAATAAGTAGTATCTCAACTTCCTATACTATGACATAATGTAAGTTTATTCACAATCATATCAACAGGTTTAGTTCCTTTATCATGGACATAAAAAACATAGATATTGAAATTGAGGATGAAGATAAATCTTGTATTGCATTATTTTCATTTTTCCTGCATAGAAGAGATCTCCAGAAACTATTTTGTATGTAAAAGCATCAAACAAGGTGGAGGATGTCACCTACTTAAAGTAAAAGATTATGATTCTTAAAGATGTTATTATTCTTCTAGACGATCCAAAAGAGTCTCTAACGATCATAGGTCAACCAAAGGAAAAGGGAGACAAGATGTGTGACGTCCCCGAATTTTGTCTTCTCCAAACCCTATTGGGAATGAGATGTCAGAATCCGAAAACATCAACCAATCATATTAGAAAGCGATGCGGAAGCATAATATGCATACATGAACATACAACTAACAACACCATAACGTTTCTCAGCATTCAACATGCACATTTATACAATATGAATTATTACAACATGATTTATAGTTACATGTTGAATGAAAATTCTACAAGTCTGAACATGTATGCTAACAGGCTCTTAGACAATAGGTGCAACCTGAACAACTGCTCACTTCCCGTCTTTTATCCCATGCTATCTCTGAACCTAAAACATACGTGAAACAATGAATCAACACACAAGGTGTTGTGTACGTGGGTAGAAATATACATACTAATATGTTTGCATAATTGAAATAACTTGAGAAAAAAAGAGTGAAAGAAAACATTATTTAAAGTGATAATCAGGTAAACATTTCTTTTATTGCTTTCACTTTGATGCGGTTATACTACTCATACTTGCACTTGACTTACATCTAGTGTGGGCAATATAGTATCATCATACATCTAACATGGGCCAAGGAATCATACATCCATGTTAGGCAACATACATCCACACCAGGCTATGTGCTCTAGTAGCTACAACCCATCATACTCATTTATGTTCCATTAGATTTGGTGAAGTATAACTCATACTAGTTCAACCAAGCAATCATATCCAAATACGAGCATTCACGATATCACATATCATATGCAATCAGAAAACAAGTCTTATACTTAATAAATCCCACGTACCTGAGTTCAGAGATTTCTAATCATATCCATGATCATCTAGATAAATTGGTCAGCACCTAATTAAAACAATTAATCATCATTAATATATGTACATCATATTCTTGGTAATTTTAGGTCCAAGTTAGGGTTTGGACAAATCTAGGTGTTACTGATCTAAAATGTGTCTCTAGTATTTTTATAGTGATCTAGATGTCATTCTAAGGGTCTGGTTCAGATTTCATAATTTTCCGATGATATGTCTATTTTCTAGAACTAAAAAGAGTTTAAAAAGCATTAATTTGCTCATTAATAAGGAAAGACATAACATTTTGGCATTAATATTAGATTAGAGTCCACTTATGGTTTCTAAGTGGTATTAGGGTTCCAAGAATATTTTTCTCGTATTTTATATCCATCATTTGCTAATTATACAAATTAAATGAACCCAAAAGAAGCATTTCACCCTAAATTGAATAGCATCAATAGTTGTGCTTCAAAAGACTAATTTAAGGCTCCAATAATATAGGGGATCATTTTCTGAGTCTAGAGGTATTTTCGGGGAATTTATTGGCCATTGGGGCTATTTTTAATGATATTTCCAAACTCTAGTCTAATTCTGAGAAATTAAAAGGATTTTACCTTTATGGGATTTTCTTAGCCGTGGGATTCCCTGACCTGTGCTCCTAGATGACGCCACATAGCCCAATAGAAAGCATGTGGTCCTTGCTTGGCTGAGATCTGAGTCGATAGGATGCTAGATTGAACTGCTTGGTTCATTGAATAATGACCCGGCCGACCTCCCTCTCTTCGCGTGCGATCTGCATCGCACAGGAGTCCCCTTCTAAGTCGGTGTTGCCGCACTGCAAGGAAGCAGCAGCGAGGGTCTCGTTGCCCCCTTTTTATCCGAATATGGTGCCGCCGACCTCCTTTGTGCATCACGATACTCACATGAACAGCGAGGACCATCTCCTTCCGAAGCTCCTCCACGGAACCATAGGCGGCAATCGATGGAGAAGAGGAAGGGCATCCCTACCCATCTCTGCATCTCAGCCTAGTCTGTGATCTCTAGTCCACTTCCGATCTCCTTCTCATAGAAGCTTGACTCCCTGTTCTTGCCTTAGAAGCCACCGCCATGAGGGGAACAACTGTCGTGAGGGAAGCGCAGACGCCGCCGTAGGAGATGGAACTGTGGCAAGTTCTGGAGCTTGTCCACCCAAAATGCCTGGAAGTTCTGAAGCTAATCCTCGAATGTGCTTGTGGTCTTCACATGTGGTAGAGGGAAGACTTTCGGCTACCTCTAGAGGTTTTGCAAGCTTGATTGCTTCAACTCCTAAGGGTCACCGGCGTACAACTGCAGCAAGGGGAAATCGATTGGGGCTTTGCTTTCCTCTGTCCCTCCTCTACGTATACCACTGTCAAGGGATTCTAGGCGTCACTGCAAGATAGAACAGCCCCTGGATTGTGGTATCCAGGCTCTGACGGCTGCTCTGAGAGCTATACCTCCTGCTCAACCAAAACCAATTTCCAGATCTACTTTGTTGCTTATTCTAAGGCTGATTGGTGTTGCAGGTAGAATCATATAGGTTGGGTGTTAGTTTTCTCAGCGAGGAATCAATCGGTTGGTTGCCCTACTCACCCCCTTCTTCCTGGGTAACTAGCTACAAGGAGCCATGGAGAGAGTTGAGAAGACAAGAGGTGTATCTCCCTCGTCTCTGCACTCCACGCCCCATCTGAGGGTTCGTTGGAAAGATCCTACCATCACAGTGCACTTGGTGCGTGCATATGGGGCTGATCGTCCCTGAAATCATGGAGAGCAGGATGCCCAACCATGACCAGTCCCTTCTCCCACAGGTTTCGGAGGTACTAGGTCTGAACCGTTGGATCATAGTGACGCCCCAGATCAGGCCACACCACACAAAAGCAGTGCCACCAGTCCTGACAATTGCGTGACCTACTGAATGTCACGGCTATCTCAACATTCATAGTCCTCCATGCATATAATTAGACATATATTTTCAATATTCCAACCATAATATCTTCACATAGGAACATGCTTTGACTTTGGAATTTTAATCAAAGATTCCTCTCAGTGTATAACACATTATGTAAGCATTTGGTACTAAAACTCTATAATTTCATCCATCAATTAAGATGATGTAGAGGGATTCATACATTAGGATATTGAACTCATACTATACATCTAATATCATCAATGCAACTTCAAGTTACTTAGTATGTCAAAGATGTATCCCACATTTCATTATTCATTGGGACTTATTTCCAAATGTCCTCATTTGACTAAAACTTGTTGTTGATCACCTCCATGCACATAAATGGCATAGAATTTAAAATATGAGGTTATAGTCATACTTGTTGGTAAAAGAATCCATTTTTAGATAGAATTCACTTGGCCTTGGAAAAAAAAACAACTAGGAATATAATTTGACCTCATATACTATATTGGTTATAGAAACCCTAAAAAATCGGGTCATCACAAGATGACGGAGACATGCAATCTAAGTCAAGGCCAAAGAATGAGAATATCTACATTATATGAAGACCATACAAATTGTTGATGAGTATTACAAGTTATAGAACAAACTATGGAGGTGGAATGGTGATGGAAATAAACAACCAACAAATGTTGATGTAGCATGAGAAGTTACATATTTTATTCATATCGCATCATCATTATTAACATCCATAGATTTATAACTTCATAGGCTTTGGAATTCAATTTCACATACCACATGTATCCTCAAAGGACTAGTTCTACTCATATGAACACTTTGATGGAGGAATATTGTACATTAAACATGATATTACATGTCAGACTATTGGTTGTGGGTCATACAACAGAAAGATGTTTGATGAAGTTATACAAACTATCTTGATTTTTCTTCACGTTCAAGGCCCCTACAAAATCTCATTTCAATTGGCTTTCTTGAAGCCAATGGTTTTCCATATAGTGTATAAATGGAATCTTGTCTACAATAAAATGAGGCGTTATTTTGATTTAAGTGAGCGCATAATTTAGGAAACCTTTATAAGATGATCGATGAGACTATCACATGTACATTTATCTTCTCTTTCTTGACTATTTCAAATCTGGATGCTACAAAGTTATGTCATGTGAGATTGGAACACACGAGTCAAAAAGGTTGTCAAATATTAAGTAAGATATGACTTATAGATTGTATGACTTGGAAAGTTGGTTTTAAGTGAGTAATATGTCATGGGCAAGACGACATCAGTTAGTTTTATTACTTTAATACATACTATAATAAATATTATGGATTATGTCATTCAGATACATGGGGTCTTTGTCAAGTTTTGTATAAGGGTGGTTTTAGGTATGTGCTTACCGTCATTCATGATTTCTCAAGGAAGAAGTGGGCAGACTTTATGAAGCAAAAATATGATACTTTTGGTCAACTTAAGAATTGGAATTTGTTGTTTGAAAAGAAAAAGTCAACAATAGATAAGTTCATATACCATCATGGAATTTATTATTTTGAATGTAATGAATTTTATCAAGCTAAAGGTATTTCCAAACATCATTCAATTAGATATACACTTGAGAAAATTTGATGTCATAGAATGCTTGAACAAAATTGATCTAGAATAAGCATCATGTGTGATGATTAGTGTAGGACCTGGAAAAGACTATTTGACCGGGGTCATATCTACTAAAATATATCTTGTTAATTATTATCCTTCCACTTCACTTGGTTCTGAAACTTTAATTCATGTATGATGTAGCAATCCTACAAGTTACTCATCTAAGAAATAGAGAATTGCGGAAGGAGAAGATAGAAAGAGAAGAAGACAAAGAGAGTAGAGAGGAGTGAGAGCAGAGGAAAATCAGTGGTTAATTTGAGAAGAGGGAATTAATTATGTTCTCCTCTTGTTACGACCCCACCTCATGATAACCCCCAATTAAGGCAGACCGAGAGGTCGAAGCCGCACCCATAACTTCCGGATCAAAGGTTCGACAATTAACCAAGAATAATTATCAAATTTTAACAGACTATACTGAAAAGCTGTAAGAAAATAAATTTTTTTTCATACCTTTTTGAAAACTTGGATCTCTAAACTTCTATCCACTTAAGGTTTCTACTCTAACTAATCCTCCTTCTATTTTACTTCATGTATTTCACAATATGACGATTTACTGTTTGTCCTTTCGGCTTGTACCTAAAACGCCGACAAACAAAATGTCGGTCAGCCGAAGCTGGTATGTAGGGGAAATAATAAATGTGTAACTATGATAACAATGTAATCATTCAATTAATCATTTAACAACTAATATTATGTTTTAAATATAACTCTGTGATCCATCAGTACCCTATCCTCTGAATTATCCATGTAGTGGACCTGGATACTACCTTCCTTATGGTGGATCCCCATTAAACCCCTCATGGTCCCACCTATAGGTGAACCAGTTTCTAGGGTTGAGTCACATGGCACTACTCGTAAGTAGCCCACTCCTTAACTCATGGCAGGCTAATGGGTCTCATGGCACTACACTTGGTAGCCCAATTTCTAACCCATGATAACCTAGACCTTACTCTAGGTTACCCCGTTTTAGCCTTTACAAGCCATAGAGGAGGACCCGAATCTATCCAGTTATACATGTATATTCATAGTGATAGTCATAGTCACTCTATAGTTGCATGAAATAAAAGCATCCAACAGTTATTTCAAGCCATGAGGGAAACATCGATAAAATCCTCGAAAAACTAGTAGGGATAATCATAAGCGTAACCACATACCTAATTTGATGATTTTACATCATTAAGCAAATCCAACCAAGAATGCAATCTAAGAAAGCAATTCAATAATCACATAATTCCTGAAAAAAATATGTACTCTATTTATTACACACTTTATCAAGAATCTACTTTATTGACTTGGATTCACTTTCTAGGGTTTTTGTATCCATTCTAGGGTTTCCCTTCATCTTTTACCATATTAAACCCTAATTTTATGCCATTACTCATAAACCCTAATTATCTTATCTATTCTTCAATATTAAGGTTATCTTAACAACATATAACTCTATATCCATATTAAAGGCACATTAATCATCAATTAATTTCATTAAGCTTCTTTTTCATTAAAGCTACTATTTTATCCTTTTAATCCTGGACAAGATCATTATACACACCTATCATCAATTCAAAGTTCATTAGGGTCTAATTAACATATGAACTCGTTTTACCATCAATCTACCTTTTATTCATGAGAAAACCCTAATCACTACATATAGGGTATTTATCCAGAATTAAGGACTTTTATGTACAAATAACTTAGGACCATCATTTTACAACATATTTTCATATTTTCAAATCATTTACGATCTTATCCTCTTTTACCCTGAATTTAGGGTTTCTAAATACTTAATCATTCTCATATGGGGTAAAAACCCTAAATCATGAAAATATCATCTAGATAAGGTTCGAATCTAACATTATCATTCAACAGGTTATTAATACTTCAATTAACCCACTAAGCATACTAGATTCAACCTTTAATCACAAATAGGGTTTTTAACTTAACTTTAATGCACTTTTCATTAACTTACAGTACTTTTGCAATTAGGAATGGAATCAATCTTTATTATCATTTTTATTGGATTCCTCTCGTTCTTCTAATCAAAATTCATATATTACTTGTCCTAATCGGAGTTACCAATCATTAGATATGATTTTAGTTACCCTTTTGGACGAACCAGAAGCCGCCACGTCATCTCATGCATGCAACACGGCTCACTTGAGAAACATAACCGAATTACATTTCTACCCTCGGTTAAGTAAATGGTTCTTCAGCCCGTAGAAGGGAAAATTCATCCAACCAACCATAGGTCATCTTCCACCACTGGACTCCGCAGTTGCCGCCAAATGCAACACTCTACAGGGTCACTCCTCCTTCCCCGAGGCACAAGGGTTGCCGCCAACCCTTCATCTAGCTCCACCGCACACCCAGGAACACAGGGTGCCTCCTCTCTCACGTTCAAGGTGGTTCGGTTCAGGCGTACTCATCTCACAACAAACGGCTGACCTGCAGCCATGATGTCGCTACTGTGTGTGGCCTAGAGCATTAGGATGATGGCCGCACCCATCTCTGACCACATGCGACTTCACTCATCCACCGAGATGAGTCCACAGTTCCTTCCTGCTCCAGGGTTGGCATTATCCTCTAGCCCAGGGTTTTCTTGCAACGACCAAGAAGAAGAAGAAGAAGAATAGGAGAGAGGGGTGCATGGGGTCCTTCTTGAACTCGCCCCTGGGCTCTACCCCTTTATATAGGGGTGGGAAACAAAGCCCTAGGTTGTCTTATTCACAACTCAAAGAGTTATTTCCAAAAAGAATCATATTCCTTCAAGGAGAAGTAATCCTTCTCTCTCTTCTTTATCCTTGGTTATTCTCTATTATACGGATATTAGTAATTCGAAATTCCTCTTTCATTTTCTTTGTACTTGCCCTTTTTATTCATTGGCCAAGAATTTCTATTCTCTTTTAATAGAAATTACTTCCTTTTTATCAATTTCACAGCATTCATTAATAATGCATTACATTATCCTCTTATTTTGTAATTTTGATATTTTCTCTTTCTTTCCACTTTATTGGGACTCCTTGGGTCCCAAGAAACTCTATTTATTATTTTGAAATCCTTTTTATTGGATACTCATTATCCTTCTAGATGCATCTAAATGCATTATTCTTCATTATTTCCCATTTTCTTGTTTATTTCTTATTAAAATAGTTCTTTTTGAGGATTTCTCTTTATTTCTATTTTATTTTCCTCATTAGTATTCATTTTATCATTAGGAATCCTTGGGATACGAAAATCCACAAAGGATCACTCCATTATACCTTTTTCCACTTATTTCCAACATTTTTACATTATTTTCAATTTCTTTCTTACTAAAGAAATACTTAATTAATCTTTTCTTTTCTTATTGCTTTCTTTTTGCAACTTTAGACTCCTTGTAACCCAAGAGGCACGAAATCCATCCTTGTATTACATCTCTTTGCCTTCTAGAGGTTTCTACCTCTTTCTTTTTCTCAAATATTCAATTATTCATTTACTAATTGAATTTTCTTGTTATTTGGGCCCAATAGCCAATAAAGGCCACAACACAAACATCAAGGCTATTTTAAATGAAATTCATTTATTTGAAGCAAATTATATCATTATTTGTTCAAAAATATTTAATATGATAAATTACATTTCTCACCAAATGAACCCAAAATTTGAGGCTGTAACACCTCGCTTTTCATTCTTCAGACAGAGTCCCCTTCTAATACATGACTTGGGTCCGCATATTGCGGCCCATCTAGCTACCAATGTAATAGTAGCTACATGGCTCTTACAATAAGTTACAGATCTTTTTTAAATAAAGTCGAAATAAATGCAACTCTAGATAACGCTTATTTAACCATGGTCAGAATGAGCTTGATCATTGTTGTAAGAATCCTAAGCTTGATCCTTGTGATGTGGACATTGAGATTGGCTAATACTCCCCCTCAAACTAGCGACTGATTCATCTAGTCCTAGTTTTCCCAAAAACTAGCTCAATCTCAAAGCAGGTAATGGCTTAGTAAACACATCAGCTACCTGGTCAGTAGTAGGTACATGATGTGTCTTTAGATGGCTAAGAGTTACTTTTTTGCGAATGAAATGATAGTCAATCTCCACATGTTTTGTTATCCCATGAAAAATTGGATTCACAGACATATATAAAGCACTCAAATTTTCACATACAAGAAGAGCAGGTTGTTCCTGATAAACATGTAGATCACAAAGTAAAGCAAAAATATAAGTTAATTCAACAGCAGCAACAGCAAGACCCTTGTACTCAACTTCAGAACTTGAGCAAGAAATAGTGGGTTGTTTCTTAGAGTCCCAAGATACACATGTATTTCCAAGAAAAATACAGTATCCAGTTGTTGACCTTCGTGTTAAAGGGCAACTTGCCCAGTCAACATCGTAGTAGGAAGTAACTCCAAATGAGGAACTAGCTCAGATATTGAGACCCAGAGACAAAATACCTTTAACATAATGCAAAATACACTTAACCAGACCTAGATGATAAGTTGTAGGTGTTGTGAGAAACTGGAAGACCAAATTAACCACAAATTGTATGTCAAGTCTTGTTAAGGTAAGATATTGAAGGCTTCCTACAAGCTTTCTAAATGGAGTAGGGTCATCCAGGGTAGTATTATTATCAATCTTCTTGAGACAGTTCTTAACAATAGGTGTATCAGTAGGTTTGTAGTGCACTAAATCAGCTTGAGCTAGAAGCTCCAGAGCATATTGTTGTTGAGATAAATGAAGGCCATAATCAGTAGAAGTAGTATGTATACCCAAGAAATAAGAGATTAGCCCAAGGTCTCAAAGTTAAAATTGAGATTTGAGAGCAAAAATAAAATGTTCTAGAGCATATGGCTCATTTCTAGTAACAATCATATCATCCACATATAGAAAAAGATAAATCAGATTTATAAAGAGGGTTCAGAGGTACTACACAAAAAACCATACACGAGAAGATAGTCACTCAATTTGTTGAACCATGCTTGTGGTGCTTGTTTGAGCCCATAGAGAGCTTTATTCAGGAGACAGACATGATTAGGATAAGAAGAATCAATAAAACTCAAAATTTGTTCCATTAAAACTTCTTCAGTTAAGTAGCCATTAAAAAAGGCATTACAAACATCAAGTTGTCTCAGAGGCCAATTCTTACTAACAACAACTGTTAAAACTATTCTAATAGTAGGGGACTTAACCACAAGACTGAAAATTTCCCAGTAGTCAAGCCCTTCCTCTTGGGAAAAACCTTTAGCCACCAAACAAGCTTTGTACCTATCAATTGAACCATCTCACTTTAACTTAACCTTATAGATCCATTTTCTTCCAATTGTGTGTTGACAAGTTGACTGTGGTACAAGAGGCCAAGTATCATTTGTTTTCAGAGCATCTAGTTCTTACTGCATAGCTTCTCTCGATTCAGGAGAATGTAGAGTAGACTTTGTTGGTATGTATGCCCTGAGAGCTAATCATGGGATGATTAATGGGATACATTAAGATTGATTTGATAAACATCAAAGGCAAGCTTCCAATTCTTTCTGGTTCAGTCATATGAGATAGTGATAGAACAGATTGAATGTCTAGAGAATGACAGTACTCAATGACGTATGCCTTCAGGTTTAGGACCTGAACGATGAGATCATACGGATGCTAAGAGTTTGTACATTCTCATTATGTCCCTAGTCGGATGTCATTTTGGAAGGTAGATAGACAGCAATGACACACAAGGCTAGATTGTGGTGTTGGTTGATGACAAAATCTCATTAGTCATGATATAGAGATATCAAACCAAACACATAGGTACTTGTTAGAGAACAAGTGTACCAAACAAACCCACTGTGAGTTTGACACATGGAACCATGACATGGTAGTCACAGTCAGTACTCACAATGATGGTGGTGAGTGTAATTCTTTGACCTAAAATCACTACACTCAACACATGTCGTTGGGCACATTTTGACATCATCAAAAGCAGTCCTGAAACATGGGTTGTTATAAAGGTGATGATTGGGTGGCTTTGACACATGGGGCTTTTGAGGGGTGAGTGATAGATATGGGATTTGTCCCTCCTGAGGGAGTTTGATATCCAAGGCCACTTGATGAGTAGGATTGAAATAGGCATGTGCACGCATGTGTGAATCAGTATGTGATATTGATGTGATACATATCTCTTCCAGTCTGCTCTGAGATCAAGAAAGTGAATGAACGTTGACAGGATGACTGTTCCATGCCTCGAGTTCATTCGGGATATCAGTGATAAAGGAATTATACATTCGCTGTAACCCCATTCACGGATTGTAGGATTGAAAGTTGTTCTCCAACTTTTTATTTCACTTGGGTAGCACTGATGTGTGACTAGGCACCGCTCTTTGCTTGTGAAGTCATAAGTGTTATGGACTTTCACTGCCAACGTGAAATGGACCTGCAGGGTCACACACATAGGATTTAACTTGGAAGAGGAGATTTGTCCACAAACAATGTTTGGATTGATTACTAAAGGATTTTAGTAGTTCAATTAAACACTCAATTGATTGATAGCTCAAAATCAAAGTGTTCATGGTGTTGGACAGATTGATTAGAGTATCGGATTGATTGAAACTGCAATTGACTGATTCTGCACAATCTGCACTCCCAACTGATCGGCTCATGTGATGAACCGATCAGTTGAGCTTGGTGAACCGGTCGGCTTAAACAGTGAGTCGATCAGCTGATGGATAGGGTGAAACAATCGCTTCAAGTGTTGAAACGATCATTCAACTGGTCCAACAGGGCAAGTTGGGAAAGTAGGATTGGTGAGAATTTTCCTTTCGTTTCACTTACCCAATTTGATTGGAACAAGGATTGGTATTTGATACCAATTAGAAACAAAAGAAGGAAAGTCAATCACGAACTGATCAGGACCACGAACCGATCGATTCAGAAATGAACCAATCGTTTCATGGGTCCCAACCGATCAGTTGAGGTGTCAACCGACCGGCTCAGGTCCCCAACCGACCGTTTTAGTTGTGAAATGATCGGTTCAGGTTGCACAGTTGGTTGTTTTTGTGGAAAATCTCGAACCCTTCTAATCCTGCTTTTAGTCCCGCATTGCCCGGGATGGAGAACCCTGTCCCATGACCATCCTATATATAGGGGTATTGGGGGCTTCTCAAAATACAACCCAGTGCAACCAGTTGTTCTGTGAAGTTGTTGTTCTCTCTGGTTTTGGTAACCAAGAGAAAGCCCGAGCAAGTGCTACCCGATAAGGGAGGCACAGCAAGGGAAAGACAACTATAGTTGTGATTGGTGGCAGGAGAGTGTGTTGGCGACTAGTACACTGACAGGAGGGTGCGACTCCTTCCAATTCCTTGTGGGACAAGGAGATTGGAGTTTGAGGTGGTCCGTGTGGACTACTTCAGAGGCGGGAGGTTTCTGCCCCTCGGAGGACAACTGTCAATCCCGACAGTCCCAGTGACACCAGGAGTCATCAGTCCCGGTGCGACCAGGAGCGGCATAGACACCGTCCAAGACCGGAGGTGAAGACCGCGTAAGGTGCGAGCTATTATCGCCGAGCAAGCCTCGGGACAAGGTATCATTCTACAAACCATCCATTTCCTATTATATAGACATTGACGCGTTTCCTTGTTCTGGGTTTGGGGGAGAAATTTTTTTGTTTCCACTGCCTTCTCTGCCTCCCTTAAAACCCAACAGTGGTATCAGAGCCACGTCAACTGCTCTATACTTTAGGATTATCGATATGATCGATTTTGGTTTGTCGCCTTTATTTATTGCATACGATGCGAATAAAATTGGCTTTATGCATGTCCAATCCTAAATCCACAAATCCCAATTTACATATATGATATGTATTATGAATGCACTGAATATGCGTCGCCCTTAAATGAGTTTTGTGGTGGATGTATAGCGTGGTTATGGCCAATAAACCCTATCTGTGTATGGTGGTATGTGGTTGCTTGCATCTCACTCTGCGCATCGATCTTCCTTCTCTTATTCCTGATGTAACTCGAAATAATTCGAGATTTCTTTCCTACCTTTGCTCCCCTCGAATGTAACTCAAGGTTTCTCCTTTTACAATGTAAAATAGGATAGAATTTTATTTCCTGTTATGTCAAAGAACGGAGGACATCCTGACGACAGCTAAGACGATCGGTTCAAGGAGTGAACCGATCGTTGGACGTTCCAGACGATCGGTTCAAGGAGTGAGTCGATCAATTGATGACTGGTTCGAGGAGTGAGACGAGCAGGTGGCGGCCATGAAGAGATGTACGATGACCAGGCGAACTGATCGGTTGGTGGCACCCAGCCGACCAGTCTGATGGCGATCCGATCATTCATGTGATGAGTTGATCAAACCCAGAAAGGTAAAGAACAGAGATCATCTTGTACAGGTTGCATGTGATGTAGACCTAGATGACCGTGATTCCTCTTGGCTCGAGGAATCACATTAGGATGGCCATAATCATCGTTTTTATCATTTTGCATGTTTTCTGTGGGATATAGTATGTATATGATATGTACTATGTATTGTGGTGATTGGATATGTATATGTATATAAAAACCAAATCCCTCATTAAATATTAAGTTTTATATGCCTTCCAAATGCGACACATGTGAAAAGCTTGATCGACCAAGTGTGGGCACGCCCAAGCGTGGTGCACCATCTATCTCGTGGAAGGGTGAAGGATGAATGTGTGGGTCTGCCCAAGCAGGGTGCATATTCATCGTGTTTGCTTTGGGTCGAACTTAACAAGGTGACCTAGATAGGATCCAGCACCTTGAGGCATGGAGATGATCATGGCAAGGAGTTGCATATGACATCTTATCAAGAGTTGCATATGATGCAATTGGCAAGAGTTTCCTACCTGAGAGATCTAAGTTGTGGGTGACAGCCCTAGCTGGTCCATGGCTTAGAGGATTTCAGGATCTTGCCCACTAGAAGGTTGTGCGCTACAATCTTCCGAATTGATGGTGAGGGCTATCAATTTGAAGTAAAATAGTGGGAGCGATAATTAATTAAAGGCCTAATTATATCGTCAACTTTTCAAATCAATCAAATAAGTCAAAAATTAGTTTTTGGACTAAAATTGCATATTTTCCTTTTGTAGTACAAATAGCAACAAACAACAATCACTTTTCTTTGCGATCGATCCTTGAAAAGGACAAGCTAAATGGGACAAACTTCCACGACTGGTATAAGACATTGAGAATTGTTCTCACTCAAGAGCGAAAGCTCTATGTCCTGGATACTCCAATTCCATAGGAACCTACTCCTAATGCACCAAAGGCAGAAAGGGATGCTTACAAGAAGCATTCAGATGATGCCATTGATGCAAAGTGCTTGATGTTGTGCTCTATGAACCACGAGTTGCAGAGACAACATGAGAACATGGGTGTCATTGAGATGATTCAGCATCTCAGGAACATGTATGAAGATCAAGCACGGCAAGAGAGATACAATGTCTCAAGGGCATTGTTCAAGTGCGTCATGAAAGAAGGAGATCTAGTTGGTCCTCACACACTCAATATGATTGGGTATGTGGAGAACCTGACAAGATTGGGATTTCCACTGAGCCAAGAGTTGGCTACTGACGTGATACTGCAATCGTTGCCAGAATCCTACAGTCAGTTTGTGATGAACTACAACATGAACAACTTTGATAGGCCACTTTCAGAGTTGTTGGGCATGTTGAGGACAGCCGAGATACAGATGAAGAAGGACAAGCCTAAGTCTGTGATGGTGATCACGAGCAAGAAAGGCAAGTCCAAGCGCAAGGGCAAGGGAAAAGCTAAAAAAGGTTCTGATGCTAACCAGGAACCCAAGTCGTCTTCAGCTCTCAAGGCCAAGAGAGGCGTGACCAAGAAAGGAAATTGCCACCATTGTCAAAAGCAAGGACATTGGAAAAGGAATTGTCCTCTCTATCTGGAAGAACAAAAGAAGGAGGCGACAGACGTCTCTACTTAAAGGTGTCATGAAAATAAACTTGTAACACTTTTGAGGTATATGATACCAAGAGGTAAAGTGTAAAGCACTCAATAAATGGGGCAAGTGTTTCCGCCATAGATAGGAATACTTTAGTTTATTTTCAGCCTAAAAGGCATGTAATACAGTTGTGAACTGCTATTTCATATTTTCCAATAGATAGAAACACTTTATTTTTTCATATTGTATGACAATCATGGCAATCAATAAAGAGATGTTTCAATTTCTAAAGATATGATCTTTGTGGCAATGCCTTGTTTATCTTGTGGTATTTGATATACATAAGATAAAATGATACCTAAAAGTTATAGATAACTCAAACTATCAAATTAGCATCAATCATGGGAAATTCATTTCTCATGTCCATGTGATGGATAAATCTAGACTCTTTTGGTTAGAGAACCAGTAAGAGACATGAATATCTTGGACATGATTAATCAATCTTCACTAAAGGTAGTGGGAGAATGATTATCCTATTAGGTATGATACATGAGATGTATTTACATACCTATTGGAATAAATGCTAATACTTCAAATGGTGTTTAGAGAAATACCAATATGAATATCTTGAAGTGTTCAAGATTATCATAGATGAAGTGTAAATTTGGTAAAGTATTAATTCTTGATGAGATCAATGAATGAAATACTTGGACCAAATGTTTGAGATCCTTTTGAGTGATTATAATAGTGTATCATAGTGAACTCATGATTAAGGCATGGTGATGTCTAAATCAAGAAGGAATCATACTCTAAGGAGTTAGAGAATGATTATCAAATAATTGAATTTTCTTAATAAAAGAATACCCCACACTAATAAAGGACATTGAGAATCACAAGGAGTTGTGAGTTCTTATATCCTTGACAGATACACCTTAATTATCTATGTGATGAGTCAACTATCTAGATGAATATGAGGAACCGAATTTTGAGTTATGGTTTATGACCATTACATCCTAAATGACATTCATGTGAACCATAAGGTATGACCTTGATGGTAGCACCCATTGGAATAAAATCCATAAGTGTGAATAAGTCTTAAATGTTAAGACACATGGATAACATTTTGAGAAGGATGATGCTTGTTGATTGCAACTTAATGACTAAGACATTTGGCATATGGATACTAAAACCGCATTCCTATGAGGAATAAAACAAGGATGTGTACGCGACACAACCTATAACGTTTATGAATCCACTAATGCAAATGAAGTCTATAAGTTACAATGGACTAATCAATGTGATTGATTGAGTACTAGAAACTCAGAATTGGATCTTTACTTTGATGATATAGTCAAAGGGTTTGAATTATATGTCAAAGATAAAGAAGGGATCTGTGATTTAGTGGGAGTGTGTTCACATTCCACATGTTGATGTGAAATGGAAATGTTCTAGAATGGAAATCCAAAAGTGGAAATTATCTTTAAGGAAGATAGAGATGTTTCCTATGTGATAAGAATAGAGATCTATAGAGATAGTTCTCGAAAACCTCTTGACCTGAAAAGAGAAAGCATACATTGGCAATATGTACTGAAGGGTTCAGTATGCACAGATTCAGTGGGAGAAAACTTGTCCATGTTACATGGAGTTAGTATCCCAAGGCCAAGTGTCCAATTCTTATGACGAATGGGAACACTAAGAATAGATATGGATCTATCATGTATGTAATCATCCCATTATCTTGCATGTATAGACATGGAAAGAATAAAATGCATTCATCATCTTGTATGTAGGACATGACAATATGGTGTGTTCATCCTGATAACTCGTATGTGGAACATAACAAGTGGATGTATGTCTACTTCCAGTAAGGGTTACTTGTAACCATAAGAACTTGATAAGTACTTGAGAAGTACTAGTTCTATGGAGAAAAGGAAGAGTTCGATGTAAAGAGTTACATTGATGTGAACTTCCGAAAGGATAGAAAATTAATCGAAAAATATATATAGGATATATAAAAGTGAAAGTTTGTTGATAATTGGAAGTGTTCCAATAAAATCATTTAAAAGGAAATGTCGAGTATCTATGCGTTAGAGAACAGTAGTGGATATTATATGGATCTGGAAGTTCATGAGATGAACTTATAGATATTCTGCTCATTGATGATATGTATAGAATCCTTGATCATGCAATGTGGCTAAAGGTTAGCAAAGGAATACTAGATCACATATTACGGCAAATCCATCTCATACGTGTGACGCACAGCGAAGAGATGAGAGACATGCAATTTATATTGACTTTGGCAAGGTGTTTCCATTACTCACTATGATCGCACTACAGCACAATAACATGTGGGACATGTTTGAAGATCACTATGAATATGATTCAAGGGTGATTGGCTCACAGTGCAAGTGGGAGTCTGTTGGTATGTGTGCCCTTAGAGCTAATCATGGGATGATTAATGGGACACATTAAGATTGATTTGATAAACATCAAAGGCCAGCTTCCAATTCTTTCTGGTTCAGTCATATGAGATAGTGATAGAACAGATTGAATGTCTAGAGAATGACAATAATCAATGACGTATGCCTTCAGGTTTAGGACCTGAACGATGAGATCATACGGATGCTAAGAGTTTTTACATTCACATTATGTCCCTAGTCAGATGTCATTATGGAAGGTAGATAGACAACAATGACACACAAGGCTAGATTGTGGTGTTGGTTGATGATAGAATCTCATTAGTCATGATATAGAGATATCAAACCAAACACATAGGTACTTGTTAGAGAACAAGTGTACCAGACAGACCCACCGTGAGTTTGACACATGGAACCATGACATGGTAGTCACAGTCAGTACTCACAATGATGGTGGTGAGTGTGATTCTATGACCTGAAATCACTACACTCAACACATGTCATTGGGCACACTTTGACATCATCAAACACAGTCCTGAAACATGGGTTGTTATAAAGGTGATGATTGAGTGGCTTTGACACATGGGGCTTTTGAGGGGTGAGTGATAGATATGGGATTTGTCCCTCCTGAGGGAGTTTGATATCCAAGGCCACTTGATGAGTAGGATTGAAATAGGCGTGCACACGCATGAGTGAATCAGTATCTGATATTGATGTCATACATAACTCTTCCAATCTGCTCTGAGATCAAGAAAGTGAATGAATGTTGACAGGATGACTGTTCCATGCCTCGAGTTCATTCGGGATATCAGTGACAAAGGAATTATACATTCACTGTAACACCATTCATGGGTTGAAGGATTGAAAGTTGTTCTCCAACTTTCTATTTCACTTGGGTAGCACTGATGTGTGATAAGGCACCGCTCTTTGCTTGTGAAGTCATAAGTGTTATGGACTTTCATTGCCAACGTGAAAAGGACCTGCAGGGTCACACACATAGGATTTAACCTGGAAGAGGAGTTTTGTCCACAAACAATGCTTGGATTGATTACTAAAGGAGTTTAGTAGTTCAATTAAACACTCAATTGATTGATAGCTCAAAATCATAGTGTTCAAGGAGTTGGACATATTGATTAGAGTATCGGATTGGTTGAAACTACAATTGACTGATTCTGCACAATCTGCACTCCCAATCAATCGGCTCATGTGATGAATTGATCGGCTGAGCTTGGTGAACCGGTCAGCTCAGATAGTGAGTCGATCGGATGATGGACAGGGTGAAACAATCGCTTCAAGTGTTGAAACAATCGTTCAACTGGTCCAACCGGGCAAGTTGGGAAAGTAGGATTGGTGAGAATTTTCCTTTCGTTTCACTTTCCCAATTTGATTGGAACAAGGATTGGTATTTGATACCAATTAGAAACAAAAGAAGGAAAGTCAATCGGGAACTGATCAGGACCACGAACCGATCGGTTCAGAAATGAACCGACCGTTTCATGGGTCCCAACCGATCAGTTGAGGTGTCAACCGACTGGCTCAGGTCCCCAACCGACTGTTTCAGTTGTGAAACGATCGGTTCAGGTTGCGCAGTTGGTTGTTTTTGTGGAAAATCTCGAACCCTTCTACTCCTACTTTTAGTTCTGCATTGCCCGGGATGGAGAACCCTATCCCATGACCCTCCTATATATAGGGGTATTGGGGGCTTCTCAAAGTACAACCCAGTGCAACTAGTTGCTCTATGAAGTTGTCGTTCTCTCTGGTTTTGGTAACTGAGAGAGAGCCCGAGCAAGTGCTACTCGATAAGGGAGGCACAACTAGGGAAAGACAACTGTAGTTGTGACTGGTGGTAGGAGAGTGTGTTGGAAACTAGTACGCTGACAGGATGGTGAGACTCCTTCCAATTCCTTGTGGGACAAGGATATTGGAGCTCCAGGTGGTCCGTGTGGACTACTTCAGAGGCGGGAGGTTTCTACCGCTCAGAGGACAACTGTCAATCCCGACAGTCCCGGTGAGACCAGGAGTCGTCAGTCCCGGTGCGACCAGGAGCTACACAGACACCATCCAAGATCGGAGGTGAATACCGCACAAGGCGCGAGGTATTGTCTCCGAGCAAGCCTCGGGACAAGGTATAATTCCAAAAACCATCACTTTCCTATTGTATAGACGTTGACGCGTTTCCTTGTTCTGAGTTTGGGGGGGAAATTTTTTTGTTTCTGTTGCCTTCTCTACCTCCCTTAAAACCCAACAGACTTAACTGTCTTAGGAGTGACAACAGTAGTTGTAACAGTAAGAGCATATTTTGGATTTGGCCTCTTTATCCCTACCTTAGCTCTAGTGATCATGGGGTGAGGATTAGAACATACAACTAACTATTTGGCAGACTTAGATACTTCATCAGAATGTAACTTGTCAAGTTCACATGTCGCATTAGCATACTTAGAATAACCTGATGATGTACTCAGTGAAGGAGGATTAGAATCTTGACGTGACAAACCATGATTGTTAGTGGCTACCTTGGATTGGGTTTTTGATGTGCTATGGAAATGAAACTGAATAGAAGAAGTTTGTTCTGGAGAACATTCTTCATTGTCAGAGGAACTAGACTTGTTAGTCATAGGTGTAAAGTGAGATTATATACTTTCATGAATCATTAGATCAGAGAAGATATACAATTCTCTAAGAGCCACATTAGTTGGAATAGTATCTTTAAAGGGAAAGATATTTTCATTAAAAACAACATTTCTTGAAATGTACATAGTATGAGAAGAATAATGCAGAAACATGTATCCCTTATACATATTATTGTAGCCCAGAAAAATACATGGTAAGGCCCTAGGAGACAACTTATGTGGTGCTTGATCTCGAAGACATGGGAAACAAAGAGTTTTAAAAGTTCTGAGAAAACTATAATCAGGAGTCTGTTTTAGTAGTAACTCGTATGGAGATTTCATATGATGAGCTTTGGAGGGTAGTTTATTCATAAGAAACACAATTGTAGAAAAAGATTCAACCCAGTATTTTAGAGGAACACCCACATCAACCATCATAGCTAACCCTAGCTCAACTACTTGCCTATCTCTTCGTTCAACTTGCCCATTTTGTTGAGGTGTATAAGGACATGATACCTGATGTACAATTCCCTCATTTGTTAGAAAAGATAGAACATTAGAGTTGATAAACTATCCTCTTCCATCAGTTTTAAATTTTTTTACTTTAGTATCAAATTGAGTACATACCATTGCATGAAATTTAACAAGAATATTGAAAAATTCAGTTTTTTTTCACATAGGATAAAACCAACTGAAGACAGTGCAGTCATCCACAAATAGGGTGTAATATAGAAATTTCTAACATGAGGACATAGGTGATTTACCCCACAAGTCACAACTTACTTTCTGAAAGGGAAGATTAGCCTTCTCATGGCTATACACGTAAGGCAATCTCTTACTCTTACTTATTTCACAACTAGAACACATGTCCATTCTTTTATTATAGGAGGACAAACATCCTTGATTTATTAAGGACTAAACAATAGAACTATTTGTATGACCTAATCACTTGTGTCAAACAGTTGCTAACACAGTATTATGTCTATTTGAAAAGAAAATTTCTTTGCTTGAAGCTATGGTGGTGTTATCCTACTGACACCCCTTTGTTAACTATCCAACTATAGATGACTTCAACTGGTACATCCCTCCATTACACCTTCTGTGAGCCAGAACATTCTTGGTCTGAAGATGCTTGATGAGAAACAAGTCCTTGAAAAATAAGAAATAGCATGGAAAAGTTTTAGTCGGCTTGGATGCAGATAGAAGATTACTCTTGATTTGAGGCACAACTAAAACATGTTGAAGAGGAATACGCATGTTTTGGATGATAAAGGGATTTCCAACTTGAGTGATTGGTAGAAAGTTTCCTTTTCCAACCATTACAAAATCATGACCTCTATATCAGAATATAGTGCTAAGAATACCTGCATCACCAATAAGATGATCAGTCACTCTACAGTCAACATTCCATGTTACACCCCGATCTCACATTACCCACTAATCATGAGATTAGGGCGTAAGAAGGATTAACACGTCTCACAAAAAAAAACCACACTTAACTTTTTCTTTTCTTAGTCACATTAAACATACCAACAGGAAAATCTTACAAATTACTTAAAGACTGAAACTTACACAGCTTGCGGAGGCATTTCAAATTTTACTTGCTAGAAACATAAACAGAGTAATTGTCATATTACATTTACATGCGGAATATAAAGTTGACAGTTAATTACAAAACTGATTTACATATTAAACACACTCTCTCTCCACACCATGTCCCAAGGACCTAGGGGAAAGGACTAAGAGACCACTATCTAACTAACTACATATACCTTCTACTGACTAGGGTGGTAAGATACTTTAGATTCGTGGAACTTTCGCTGACCTGAAAATGTTTGAGTAGAGGAGTGAGCCTTCTCACTCAGTGAATAGTTTTTCATTTAACTATCACTAAACAACTCGTCAAGTTTATTAAATTGGAATAAAGCATAAGAACAATACTATACAGAGTAGTTCTAACGACATAGTGAAACTAGAAAATAGTACATAACTATGAAGCATTTAATATCACGATTTGCATACCTTAAACATAAAAAAAAACTATCGAGATTTTTGCACAGTGATTCTAGACTCTTAATATTTTAAATTATTGTGGTTCTACATGATTACATATTTTATTATGCCCCAATCATATGTAGTGTAGTCTGCATATAAAGATCTGTAGCAAACTACGATCCCACCGTACAAGACTTAGAGACACACCCGGGAAATGCTAAGTCTGACAGCTCTCGTCCTGGTCTGCTACAGGACCACAGGCTCTCTGGCCTCACTGCACTCTCGAAGAGTGTGAACTGGACTCCTCCTACCTGAGTACACAGGCGGAGTGTCGAGCCGTGCCCATCTGGACTGTCCTCCAGTAGGTAACACGACTACTCGGCCATCTGGACAGTCCTCCAGTAGGCCTCACAAAACTACTAGACCATCAGGACTGTCCTCCAGTAGGTCTCTCTCTCCAACCATCTGGACTGTCCTCCAGTAGGTTGTCGACCGTCTGGACTGTCCGCCAGTTAGGTTGTTTCATCCCCTTAAGATCGCAGACCGCACAAAGGGGATTCTACGGTGTTAGGGCACCTAATTCTAACATTTTTATTGTATTCTTTGAATATGAACTGTACAACATTCAACAAACTACTCAACAGGTACAAAAGCATTCTCAGAGCTAGTCAAATATCTAAATTATCCAAAACATACACAGCAGTATTTCTATTCCAGTAATTTTATCAAGCACTTTTGGTTTCCATTGTACCAAATAAAATCATTGAACTGTTCTACACTGATCAGAAGCTATTCTAGATCATGTATAATCATACAAAAGCAATTTATAAAATAAAATTCAAGTTTCATCAAATACTGATTAAACGCCTGATAACCACTGATATTAGTGCAAAAATGCACAGTTTACCGAAAAATTCCAACAAAGGAGTTAAATGATGATAACTAAATGAACTCCTACTCACAGCGATTTGGGATGTCCGGATTCGTCCGGAAACGCGTCCAGAGAGTTGTCTTCAACCTTGGATTTGCTTGTTTACTGTTTTGTTGCTCACACAGCAACCATACGCACAGGTTGGAAACAGACCGATTGATATCTGACCTTGCTGTGAATCCTACGGGGACTTCAAATTCAAGCTCCAAAGTAGCACCTTCCGTTGTTGTGCGCCCCAAAGGCCTCCCCCAGGTTGCTACAAATCGTAGCTTGCTGCTAGCCGTAGTAGCTTGCCACTACCTGTTGGCCGCCCAAGCAGCAGGACGGCTACTGGTTGCTAGGCGGAAAGGATGAAGGGAGGAAGAAGAAGGGTGGACGGAGACCGATCACAGCTAAATGAAGCCAAGGGCTAAAGATCATCCCTCATACCTCCCCCTATTGCAGCCGATCGAGCTGCTCCTGGCAGCTTCAAGCGGCGCTCACAGGGCAAGTAGCTACGGCTGAGCGTGGACAAGGGATAAAGGTGGAGGAAGAAGAAGAAAGGGAAGCAAGGCGGAGGTGGAGTGTTGCTGGTCGGAGTGAGGGAGCCTAGAATCGCCCCTAAACTCTCCCTCTCTGCTGGGATCGCACCCCTCCTGAGCACCGCTCTGTCAGTTGCTATTCTATTGATCGGGGAGAAGATAAGCGAGAAAAGGGAAAAAAGGGGTTATAAGATAAAGATTTGGAAAATTTGCACTATAGGCCTAAGAAAACTAAAAATAGCATAACTATTGTCTCGGAGGTCCGTTTTGAATGATTTCTTTTGTGAAATTTTGAGCACGAGATCCTATACCTTCTCAAGGCACAAGATTATGCATACTAGACCGTTTCACTGGATCAAAGATCTATTTGCATCTGTGATCACTTAACTCAACTTAATAATCTTAATTATGCACTAATTGTATTTTGTGTATTTAATTCAACTTAATCAACCTGATGATGCACTAACCACCACATGAGCACTTAGGTTAGCTCAATTAACTTAATTATGCACTAATCATGATACTTACAGATTATCTTTGATACGGGTCATAACAATCTCCCTCCCTTATAAGAATTTCATCCCGAAATTCCTAAAAGAGAAAGGGAAACTTGTTACGCATCTCAGATTCAAGCTCCCACGTGGCTTTCTTTAGGTTATGGTTTCTTCCACAAAACCTTCACTAACGGTATCGCATGATTCTTAAGTTTCTTGATATATGGGTCAACTATCTGTATTGGTCCTTCAACATAGGACACGTCAAGTCTGAGCCGGACTGGTTATGAGTTCCATATCTCCTCTGTACTAGGGTAACACTTCTTCAACATTGATACATGAAACACATCAAGTAAATTAGCCAACTCGGATGGTAATTCCAACCTATAGGCTACAGGTCCAATCCTCTCAATGATAGGATATGAGCTCATAAACCTAGGAGTCAGTTTGCCTTTCTTACCAAACCTCAACACTCCTTTCCATGGTGAAATCCTCAGATAACTTCATTACCAACTTCAAACTCAAGATGTCTACATCTCTTCTCAACATAATTCTTTTGTCTATCTTGTGTAGCTTTCGACTATTCTCTAATCACTGCAATCTTTTCGATAGTCAAATCCACTATCTCTGGTCCAAGAATATGCTTTTCACCTACCTCAAACTTTATAAGGCTTAAGTGTTCTTCCCAGCTTCCATTGAAATGCAAGACACATGCTCTCAGCATGTCCTGAAGAGTCTAAATGGTCCTTTCTGACTGACCATCTGTCTGTGGGTGAAAAGTTATACTGAATCTTAACTTTGTGCCCAAAGCACGATGCAACTGATTCCAAAACCTGGATGTGAACTTAGGATCTCTATCAGATATAATTGAAGCTAGAATACCATGCAACCTGACTATTTCATCCACGTATATCTTAGCCAACTTTGGGACATCAAAGGTTGACTTAACAGGAAGAAAGTGAGAAGACATTATGATATGTTCCCACTTCCACTCAGGTATAGGAAGACATTGCAAGGTACCTGTAGGTTTTTGATGTTTAGCCTTAACTTGCTAACACACACTACATCTAGACACATATTCAGCTACATCCTTTTTCATACCTGACCACCAGTACAATTCCTTGAGATTCCTGTACATTTTAGTGTTACCTGGATGCATAGCATACATCGATGCATGTGCCTCCTCAAGAATCTGTTCTTTCAAATCACCATCTCCAGGTACACACAACCTGTCATGCAGATATAGCAATCCGTCATCTGAAAACCTGAACCCCGGTCTTTTTCCCTTTGTCATATCCTGCATGATCTGTTGTAACTCACTATCATTCTGCTGAAGTTCTTTAATTTGATCATAAAAAGTAGGCTTGACTTGCATCTGTGCAATCAAACCACTCTGTTCTGCCACCCCAAAGTCTATGTTCAACTTCCGCATTTCTACTAGCAGGTCTCTCTTGAAACATGCCATAGAGAATGCATCAGTTGTTGAACTTGACTTCCTACTGAGGGCATCTGCTACCACATTCACTTTTCCAGGATGATAATCTATCATTATATCATAATCCTTAATCAATTCTAATCATCTCCGCTGTCTAAGATTCAGATCCTTCTGGGTAAAGATATATTTCAAGCTCTTATGATCTATAAACATCTGGCACACCTCACCATAAAGATAGTAATGTCATGTCTTATGAGCATGAACTACAACAACTAATTCCAGATCATGTGACAAGTAATTCTCCTCATTCTATGCTACTCACTTCTTGTTACTTATCCTTCTCATTTTGATCATATAGAATAAACATCCCAAAAATTAAAACAAACAAGGTAAGAATAGATTATTCCTCATTCTTATTATTACTGTAAGAATTTATTCCATATCGCACTTCACTTATATAGTATTTTTCCTTTTGTTTCAAACACACTTGTTACATTTCAAATTTGTATCTTACTCTTTTCTATGAATCATTTTCATATTATTTATCTACCTTTCAGATTAACTACCTTTAAACCCTGGATTACTATCAATACTAGTTTACTTGAACATTACAACACGACATGAATATCATTCTAAATTTGATAGAGTTGTATATTCAAAACGCTATAGTATACTGAGAAAATCATCATACTATACATGCAGGCAAACTAAAATTCTTAATAGGCAGAATGCATGTCAATTTGGCACTTTATACTAAAACTCATGCAATTGAACTATTAAGCATCACCACATCTCATACTGAGAATTTTGATATCAAAATACTTGAATCATTGAACACCCTATCCTTAGGGTTTCAGTTACCTCATTCACTTATCACATGGCAACACCCTATCCTTAGGGTTTCAGTTACCTCATCTATTTGATTGCAATTCAAATCAAAATACGATATCATTCTAGAACTAACACAGCAGTATACTCAAAATCATTGTAAATACTGAGTAATCCTTATATCATGCATGCAGGCAGATTTAAAATTCATAAATAACCCAAACTCAAGTCAATTTGGCACATGCATATTGAATTCATTCCATTGAACATCTTAGTGCACTGCTAAGAGTAATTTACTTCACATATAAGAAATCATCTATAGTATTTATCAATTATATGAAATTTCTTGAAGACCGTGCACATTAACCCTAATCTTGGTTTTTGCGTCACATAGCTCAATTAAGAGTTACTTGCGTATCATAACACGAATAATTAACAATACTTGAGAATTTCTAGTAATATCTCAGAGAAATGTGTAAATTCATGTAAATGTTAATTCACACACATTAACATAATAGGAAGCATACAACTAGGGTTTTATTGCATATTTTTATGTTATCATACTTTCTTTGAAATCATACATCTGATGTTTTATCAGTCGTGTATTTCTAAATTCAACATTCACACTGAGCAATTTAGGTTCTGATGAACCATGTAAATTCACTGGTCCAATGTACACTGATCAGATTCTAAACTAAATTATATGAAAGCATAAAGAAGCAATTTATGAAATAAAATTTGGGCGACGCCAATTACTGCCCAATGCCTGATAACTGTTGTTATCCGCGAAAAGTGCGCAATTAACCAAAAATTTCCAAACACCAGAGTTAATTTATGATAAATGAGTGAAACCCTACTCTTATTATACTGTTAATAGGAGTCATTAGATCTCAATAACGCATCCTTCCAGCCGGACCAGGCCAAACCTGTAGTCCTGAAGCCAAGAGCTACTCAAGATTAACCAACTCCTATTAATCTCAAACATGTGGAAAGAATATCCACTTAGGGCAAACTCATTTAAACATAACTTCTGGTATACTTAATACAAAGAATATAAACAATAAATAAATCACTTCATGACACACAACAACATAAAAGAATCATATTTATTCTACAAACTGAAAATCTAAATCCATACATATAAGAGCATTTCTAGTGATTTCCAATCAAATAAGCAATATAAAGCAAGAGTTGCATCACATCCTATGTTTAATCTCTTACTCCTGTATTAATTTCTGATTTCTTAACCCTAAAATTTCTAGGGTTTCTCTCTAGCCCATCCTTCCTCTGCATACCTGGCCAGGGCATCCAGAGAAGAATGGACAGAGTAGCTTGATACTGGTCAATCTTAGTACTCAGATACCTGGCCAGGGTACCTATATACTCAGACTTCCCAGAGCTAAAGACACATCACTTCTTATCTACTTCACTTTATAACTTTATCTTTCTACCCTAATGATCCTTGACAATTCAGCCTAAGATCTCAGCTTGGTTCTCATGACCATGTCCTCTTCCTGTCATCTGTAATAGTATAACAGAACACTTCTTGTTAGAAAATTGTAGTTAGAAGGAAGACACCTAAGTCCTAATCCTATTGGTCTCTTATCATCCCCTGACCTTGACTTAGAGTAACCATGTACTCAACCTATGCTCTGATACCAAAACAGTTACACCCCGATCTCACATTACCCACTAATCATGAGATTAGGGTGTAAGAAGGATTAACACGTCTCACAAAAAAAACCACACTTAACTTTTTCTTTTCTTAGTCACATTAAACATACCAACAGGAAAATCTTACAAATTACTTAAAGACTGAAACTTACACAACTTGCGGAGGCATTTCAAATTTTACTTGCTAGAAACATAAATAGAGTAATTGTCATATTACATTTACATGCGGAATATAAAGTTGACAGTTAATTACAAAACTAATTTACATATTAAACACACTCTCTCTCCACATCATGTCCCAAGGACCGAGGGGAAAGGACTAAGAGACCACTATCTAACTAACTACATATACCTTCTACTGACTAGGGTGGTAAGATCCTTCATATTCTTGGAATTGTCGCTGACCTGAAAATGTTTGAGTAGAGGAGTGAGCCTACTCGCTCAGTGAATAGTTTTTCATTTAACTATCACTAAACAACTCGTCAAGTTTATTAAATTGGAATAAAGCATAAGAACAATACTATACAGAGCAGTTCTAATGACATAGTGAAACTAGAAGATAGTACATAACTATGAAGCATTTAATATCAGGATTTGCATACATTAAACATAAAAACAACTATCGACATTTTTGCACAGTGATTCTAGACTCTTAATATTTTAAATTACTTTGGTTCTACATGATTACATATTTTATTATGCCCCAATCATATGCAGTGTACTCTGCATATAAAGATCTGTACCGAACTACGATACCACCGTACAAGACTTAGCGACACACCCGGGAAATGCTAAGTCTGACTGCTCTCATCCTGGTCTGCTACAGGACCACAGGCTCTCTGGCCTCACTGCACTCTCGAAGAGTGTAAACTGGACTCCTCCTACCTGAGTACACAGGCGGAGTGTCGAGTTGTGCCCATTTGGACTGTCCTCCAGTAGGTAACACGACTACTCAGCCATCTGGACTGTCCTCCAGTAGGCATCACAAAACTACTAGACCATCTGGACTATCCTCCAGTAGGTCTCTCTCTCCAACCATCTGGACTGTACTCCAGTAGGTTGCCGACCGTCTGGACTGTCCTCCAGTTAGGTCGTTTCATCCCCTTAAGATCGCAGACCGCACAAAGGGGATTCTACGGTGTTAGGGCACCTAATTCTAACATTTTTATTGTATTCTTTGAATATGAACTGTACAACATTCAACAAACTACTCAACAGGTACAAAAGCATTCTCAGAGCTAGTCAAATATCTAAATTATCCAAAACATACACAGCAGTATTTCTATTCCAGTAATTGTATCAAGCACTTTTGGTTTCCATTGCACCAAATAAAATCATTGAACTGTTCTACACCGATCAGAAGCTATTCTAGATCATGTATAATCATAAAGAAGCAATTTATAAAATAAAATTCAAGTTTCATCAAATTCTGATTAAACGCCTGATAACCACCGATATCAGTGCAAAAATGAACAGTTTACCGAAAAATTCCAACAAAGGAGTTAAATGATCATAACTAAATGAACTCCTACTGACAGTGATTTGGGATGTCCGGATTCGTCAGGAAACGCATCCAGAGGGTTGTCTTCAACCTTGGATTTGCTTGTTTATTGTTCTGTTGCTCACACAGCAACCATACGCACAGGTTGGAAACAGACCGATTGATATCTGACCTTGCTGTGAATCCTACGGGGACTTCAAATTCGAGCTCCAAAGTAGCTCCTTCCGCTATTGTGCACCCCAAAGGCCTCCCCCAGGTTGCTGCAAATAGCAGCTTGTTGCTAGCCGTAGCAGCTTGCCACTACCTGCTGGCCCCCCAAGCAGCAGGACGGCTGCTGGTTGCTAGGCGGAAAGGATGAAGGGAGGAAGAAGAAGGGTGGACGGAGGCCGATCACAGCTAAATGAAGCCAAGGGCTAAAGGTCGCCCCTCATACCTCCCCCTATTGCAGCCGATCGAGCTGCTCCTGGTAGCTTCAAGTGGCGCTCACAGGTCAAGTAGCTACGGCTGAGCGTGGACAAGGGATGAAGGTGGAGGAAGAAGAAGAAAGGGAAGCAAGGCAGAGGTGGAGTGTTGCTGGTCGGAGTGAGGGAGCCCAGAATCACCCCTAAACTCTCCCTCTCTACTGGGATCACACCCCTCCTGAGCACCGCTCTGTCGGTTGTTGTTCTATTGATCAGGGAGAAGATAAGAGAGAAAAGGGAAAAAATGGGTTATAAGCTAAAGATTTGGAAAATTTGCACTATAGGCCTAAGAAAACTAAAAATAGCATAACTATTGTCTCGGAGGTCCGTTTTGAATGATTTCTTTTGTGAAATTTCGAGCACGAGATCCTCTACCTTCTCAAAGCACAAGATTATGCATACTAGACCGTTTCACTGGATCAAAGATCTAATTGCATCTGTGATCACTTAACTCAACTTAATCATCTTAATTATGCACTAATTGTATCTTGTGTATTTAATTCAACTTAATCAACCTAATGATGCACTAAACACCACATGAGCACTTAGGTTAGCTCAATTAACTTAATTATGCACTAATCATGATACTTACAGATTAACTTTGATACGGGTCATAACATTCCATTCAGTAAGATATGGCTTATTCAGTCTTATAGCTGCTAGAACTTTACTTTCCTCATTAAGCATAGTTGGAATCTCATGCATTTGATAGGCATTGTTAAAATGATTCCAACACCTTAAGGCATCATGTCCCTTCTTTCCACAAGTTTGACACTGAGGAACTTGATGATTTCCATCATAGTTATTGTAGGCTCAAGTATTTTGAACAGAACCACTTCCTTGAGAACTGAGCCCCTGACCTTGAGTTGCTTGGTAACTGCCCAGAATTCCAGCATTGTCGGGAGCATGCGATCTATATTGATTAAACTGATTATATTGACTCCCCTGATTAAACTGTTTCCCTCTAGCATAACCATCATTTCTCCTATCACCTCTGCCTGTCTCAGAGTTCCTTTGTCCCATGGAAGCAAGACTTTGATTCACAATAGGTAGTCCAACTGCTTTCCTAATCTCGTAATCCTTAAGGAGAGAGATTATCTTAGCATACGTAGGTATAGTGGTTTCATGATAGAAACAATAAATACCTCATAATCAGAACCAAGTCCATTCATAAGGTAATAAACTTTATCCTCCTCATCAACTAACTTGTCGATGGCCCCAAGTTGATCACAAACAAGTTTGAATTCAGTGAGATATTTCGAAAGTTGTTTGATACCTTTGTTTAGATGCCACAACTATTAGATTAGCTCAAACAATCTAGACTGAGAAGAGTTGTCAAAGCAGTTCTTAAGAGCATTCCATATCTCCTGAGAGGTCTCTACACCAACAACGACCCCAAGAACTTAGAGAGAGAGAGAGAACCTCTAATCCATCCTTTCATGAGCTTATCAGTTTTGAACCATGCCATATAGACTAGATTATGCACTAACTTAGAGTCGACATGAAGAAATTTAGTCTGTGGATGTAATGACCCCACCACCCGGTAACCCCCAATTAAGGGAGACCAAGAGGTCAGAGTCGTTATCCCAATAAACCGGATCAAAGGTTCGGCAATTAATCAATAATAATTAAGAAATTCTACTAACTAAACTAAAATCTGGTATAAAATAAAATTGTGCATACCTTTTAAAAACTTTGGAAATCTACTTCTATCCACAGCTTTGGATCTATTCTATCTAATCCTCCTTGCACATTATTTCTTATTTTCACAATGTGTCACTTTACATTGTTTGTTCATTTCAGGGTTCTACCTAAAACGCTGACAAACAAAATGACAGTCAGCATATAAGAATATGTCGGTATGTGGGGACAACCAAAAGTTCACAAATATGGCTAACAAACTAATTATCACAACCAAGGTAATTAACAGGTCAATTTAGATTTTCAATGTCTCAATCTCCACCGCTTTTGCCCTAACCCTGGAATACTCTCTCTAGGGTTTGACTTAAGGCCACCTTCTCAATCCTGAGCTTGGTGCCTAGGGTCACCTCTCATGGTGCCCTTTAGTCATGCAACATAGACCACCTTCTCATTCCCGAGCTTGGTGTCTAGGGTCACCTCTCTTGGTGCTCATTGGTCTTCCCTCCTGGGCTTGACCTTTTTGCATAATCCATCAGGGTGGCATGTAGGTGCGAGAATACAGACTTATTTATAGTTGTGATCATCATAGTGACTTTATAATTTCCAATTATGAACATCCAAATTGGTTGGTTGCAATCAATGTGATGAATCATCTGAGAAACTCTTTGGGAAACTAATGTGATTAACCATAAATAACCACATACTTGTCAAGAAAATTGAATGCAGAACTAACTCAACCAATCAAGAAATCAAGCAAGCACACACAAGTTGATCTTGAAAAAGGCATCCAATTTTTCTATCATTAATCATGTCATCATGATCTATTAATCCTAGTTGTTCCCTAGGGTTATTAGTCCCTTTTTAGGGTTTTGAGCATAATTAGGGTTCCACTCCATTTTTATTACTTTAAACCCTAATTTTATAAAAATCACTTACAACCCCTAATTATTTCATCTTTATTTCACAAAATATTCTAAGTTCATCTTTTAGCAACATGAAACCCTAATTTCGGATTATAAGTACTTTTCTTTTCTTTTCCTCTTATTTAGGGTTTCTAAGCATATTCATCATCATATTAGGTTTAAAACCCTAAACCTTGCAATTCCATCATCAAAACAGGTTAAAATCCATCTTTATCATTAATCAAGTTAATAATGCTCGAATTAACTTATTTGCAAGATTAAATATATCCTTTATCAACAATTAGGGTTTCTAACCACAAACTAATACTTTTTCCATCAAAATTATATACTTTTGCAAAAAGATACTGATTTAGGTTCCCAAACTATTTTTAACGTATCCCTTTTGTTTTTCTGATCAATTTTCATGTATTAACCTTCCTCATCCAAGTTTTCTATAAAAAGATACGAGTTTTAACAAGAAAACCCCTTTTTCTAATTTAACAGTAATTTCCAAAAAAGTGAGGATCACTGGATGCGTGGTCCGCTGGTCCACTCAGGATCCAATGGCCATGAATGTGCATGCCCAAATTTTCAAATAAAATAACACGAAGGACAAAACTACCCTTACCTGTACTAAAGGCACTGAGGGGCAGGTTGGTAAATTTGTGGGTCATCTCCTTCTTCAACCTCGCGACACTACAGTTGTTGTGATGGTCAACTCTGTAGTTGACTTCATGATCTTGTCGACTTTCGAGCATGCCAATGGGCCAGGAGGCTTCGCCTCCCTCCGTCGAACTTGGCTAGGGCTTCAATTGCAGGCCACGATCACGATGTGACCCTCTCCTACTCGCCGGACTCTGGCGAGGTTCACTGAGGTGACAAGGGTGAAGGTCAGGATGAAAAGATCAATTGAAGGCACTAAAACACTCCTCGTTCTCTTCCGTAGAGGTTAGGGTAGCAAAAGGATGTGATGGTCTCTCGTTCACCCCCCCCCATATATAGGGTTGGGGCAGGTTCCTGTCAGATTGGGAATTCTCCCAATAGGCGGCCAATCCCCTACAAAGTAGGGTTGGTTTTGTTTGTTTTCCTCTTCTAAGTCCAAAGGAATCAACCTCAGGCTTGCACACTCCCTGAATCACGAGAAAACCTGAGAGGAAAAACCCTCTGTAACTCATAGAGTCCCAGTCCCAATGGGACTTAGACGATGAGTGCCAGGCGTCAGATCAAGATCCAACGGCCATCCTTGCTCATGATCAACTAAAAGGATTTGTTATAACCCCATTTTTCTAAATCATGTAATAAGATTTGTAAATCTTCTTGCAAGAAATAAATGAAATCAATGGTTGATTTAATGGTTTGATTTGAATGAATTTTGTGTATGATATCCTTGTATGTTTTCTTAATGGGCCTTATTGGCTATTAAGCCCAATTGAAAGAAAAAGAAAAAGAAAAGGAAAGGGAATCCTATTGGATAAAGGAATAACCAAGAAAAATAGATAAAAGAAGAATAAAAGGCTAAGGGATATTTTCCAAAATAAAATTTCGAAATATTAAGGTTCCTTGAGATTCAAAGAACTCAGGATAATAATATAATGGCAAAGGAAATAGAAAATATGGGAAAATATAAATAAATAAGTGTTAACTTGCAACTGAAGAAAAGGACTCGTTTTCTTTAGATAATGATCCCAAATTTTACATGATGAGAGATAAAAGCATAAACGAGATTCCTTTAAAATTTGAGATAAAAAGGAGTTCTAATTTGGGAGTTATTGCTTTTTCAAGTTATCCTCAAATATGGATTTAATTGGGAAAAAGGAAAATCTTTCCTTTCTTTTTGGTTGAGTGTGTGTAATGTTGGCCATTGGATCTTGATCCAACAGGCATTGCTTATCGTCAAGTCCCAGCGGGACATGGACTGTGGACGAGACACAGGGGGAACTTTCCCCTTTTATTCTGATTGCATCAGTGCATGTGCACTCATAGGAGGTGTCACATTGTGTTTGGGAGAGAGAGACAAAGGTTCTCGACCCTGGGTTGATGAGCTTTTATCGTGTCTTCGTGAAACGCCCAATTGGGCTGAAGATCGGATTAGTGGCAGGATCTGAAACCCTAATGAGGACCCTCCATATCCTATAAATAGACCCTCACCCGCTCCCTCACACCTTTGCGATCTTGAGAGGCTACTCCCCGAGCCCCAGAACCCTCTATCTCTCTCTATTGCTAGTCCTCCGACGACGAACCACTGCGGCACCACCGCGTCGTTTTGAGAAGAAAGGGAGTAAGACAAGAAATAGGGACCTTTGGATTAGGGTCCATCATGGACCTGAGAAGGATCCAACGGATCGGCAGAGGGGGCACGCGCACGATCACGTTAGTGGAGGCACGTATCAAGGATCGTCTGATCTTGTGTAGTCCAAGCGGACCACTGATCGAACGGCGGTGGAAATTTGGTAATTCTCTATCTCTAATTGAAATTACAGAAAAAGGTTTTTCCTTGCTAAAATCATAGAAATAACTAGGAATCTTCGATGGAAAAATTTATATATGAAAGTTTCTTAGAAAAATACGAGGAATAGGATAAAAATAGTTTGATGGCCTGATTCTATTTCGTTTTACAAAAGTACCTTAACTCAGTAGAAAAGGTATTAAAAGGGAATTAGAAACCCTAGTTGTATATAAAAGGTGAATCTTTGTGGATTAATAGGTTAATTTGAAAAGTATTAACATGTTGATTATTAACATAGAGTTTTCATCCATTTTGAATGCAAAGTTGGTTAATTTAGGGTTTCAATCTGTTAATGAAGGATAATACATTTAGAAACCCTAATTTAGGGTAAAAGAAGAGAAAATCCTTGTTGATTTTGAATTATGGAAAAAGGTTTTTAAATAATGATCCTAAGTATGATTAGGAGTGGTAAGGTGAGAAATTTAGGGTTTTTATATAGTTTTTCTAGATAAGGATTCATCATGTTAAAAGTGAAGATAAAACCCTAATTTCGAAGGAAACCCTAAAATTGGAATAGAAATCCTAAGAAATAAGATGAGTTTGGATAAATAATAATAAAAGGAAGTTTATATGTTTATTTCAGGATTTATGTTCATCTTTGCAGGCTTGGTTGGTTTTCCCTACTTAATTGATTTTGTCACCAAAACTGCCATTACAGGTCTGTGGTTACGTTTATGATTAACCGCATTAGTTTCACGATGATTCTCGGAGATTTTATCAGTTCTTTGAAATAAACTGCTTGGATGAATTTTATTTCATGCAACTATAAAGTGACTATGATTATGACTATAAATATATATATAACTGAATTAGATCTAGATCTTCCTCTAAGGCTTTGTAAATGCTAAAAAGGGTAACCTAGAGTAAGGTCTAGGCTATCATGAGTTAGAAATTGGGCTACCCACGTGTAGTTCCATGAGACTCTATAGCATGCCAAGAGTTAAGGAGTGGGCTACCTATGGGTAGTGCCATGTGACTCAACCCTAGAAACTAATTCACCGGTTAGGTAGGATCATGAGGTGTTTAATGGGGATCTACCATAAGGAAGGTAGCATCCAGGTCCACTTCAAGGACAATGCAGAGGTTAGGGTATCTATGGATCAGGCAATTATATTTAAAACGTAAAGTTGGTTGTTAAACTATAATGGACTGCAATATGTTGTTATTAATTACACAATTATTATTTCTCCCACATACCAGCTTTATGCTGATCGACGTTTTGTTTGTCAGCATTTTAGGAACAAACCCAAAAGGACAAACAGTAAATTGTCACATTGTGAACACATGAATTAAAGTGCAAGGAGGATTAGTTAGACTAGAATTCATAAGTGGATAGAAGTTTAGAAATCCAAACTTTTCAAAGGTATGCAAAATTTTATTTATTACAGCTTTTCAGTATAGTCTGGTAAAGTTTGATAATTATTAATGTTTATTAGTCGAACCTTGATATGGAAATTGCGATAACGGCTCCAACCTCCTAGTCTCCCTTAATTGGGGGTTACTAGAAGGCAGGGTCGTTACATTTGGTATCAGAGCCAAGGTTCCTCACTTAATCATTAATAATTATTAAATTTTAAAAACTCTATAGAACCCAAGGGAGTTATTAGAGGATTATCTGAAAGACCGAGGTGTCTAGAAAAGGATCATGACAGGGGGCTGGAAATATTTTCCTCTACACCGCTAGTCAGAATATGAGGACTCCCAGATCCATGTGACTGCCTGGCCAAAGTCTTAGGGTATTATTCGAAATAAGATCCCTTTAGGAATCTCTCATCTTATTCATCCCTTCTCATCACACATTCTATTAAGGATTTTAAGATTTAGGGTTTTTCTCTCTCTTCCCCACCCTCATGTGGTATGGGTAAGTTAAGGATTAAGGAATCCTCCATCAAATTAACAAAAGATATGTAATGAGACATCATTGACATAAGTATAATTAGTTTAAATATAAACTAAAGGGTTGTTTGTTATTCTTATTTACATGGCTCGTACAGAGACTGTTGCTATTCCCGAGGGCATTAGGAACCCAGCTAGGAGTGGTTTGCCTCCCCGTAAGGGAAAGGGGTCTTTAGAGAAGAGAAAGAGGAACCATGATGGTGAATCCTCTAAGAAGAGGAAGGGACCCGAAGAAACCACTCATGAGGTCCCTAACCCTGACCCGATACCCTTCAGCAAACTTGATCAAGAAGAAGACCAAGGGTATGAGGAGCAACATGAGTACGAGGAGGTAGCTCGGATGGAAGAATATCAAGCGGGTGATCCCAAACCAACCATGATAATCCACACCCCTGATGCTTTGTGGATGGAACTACAAAAGAAGCTGACAGAGGCCATAAGTGCCTTGGCTCTCCGAGACTTAGCTAGAGGTGAAAATGGCAAGCCACTTCCTATTTGTCCTCGATTGGGAGCCACCATCTTGTACTTCATCAAGATGAACATTGAGAAGTTCTGGGGAGAACATAAATATGAGGTAGTCGACAAGGCGAAAGCTTGGTTGCTTGCAATCGAGAATGGATTCTGCATGCTTGAGGTACAGCCAAGCAAGAAGGTCCTCTTTGTTGCTCATCTCCTGGAAGGAGCAGCCAAGATATGGTGGGAGTCTCACATCATAGGCCGAGACCTGACTGAGGAACCAATGGCATGGGCTGACTTCAAGACGATCTTCACAGCCAGATTCATCCCTATCTCAGCTAAGAAGGAAAAGGAAAGGGAGTTCACCAACATGAATCAAGGAAACTCATTTGTGGCAGACTTTGGAACAGGCTTTGAATCCTTGAGCATTTCGGGCATATGATGGATGAGGAAAGAAGGGTGGATCACTTCATAGAGCATCTTCACCCTGCCATCAAGCCCCATGTGATGGCAAGTAAACCTAAAACCTTCACTGAAGCTACAACATTGCTTTAGACATGGAGAGGAATGTGATGCCTGCCCAGCTTCCACCCAAGGGGTATTTGGGTTTCACTGAAGGAACTCAAGGTCAGAAGAAAAACCACAAGAAAGGTTTAGGACGTCATCATGCTAAAGGAAGACAGGGAGTAAAAGGGAAACCCCGTCAAGAGAACAATTGACCGCTATGCCGCACCTATGGAAAGAACCACGCCGATGAGTGCCGCTACAAGAAGAAGATATGCTTTCGGTGCCATCAAGAAGGACACCTACAATCTATTTGCCCTCTGTCAGATCCAAGAGGACTAGGACAGGTAGAAACCCCACCAGTAGTAGCTCCACCTGTGGCTGCTCCACCTATAGCTGCAGCCCCACCTACTGGAGAGAGAAGACAAGCTTGGGTGTTTGCCATTGATAATGAGGAAGCTCAAGCTAATGCTAATCGGTTGATCGAGGGTAATAACCCTTAGAGTTTTCTTATGTTTTAAGATAAGCATGTAATGGTCTAATGCATGATGAAAAACAATGTAGGCATGCTTGAAGTCATGGAACATAATGTAAAAGTGTTGTTTGACTCTGGATCTACTAATACTTTCATTTTGAGAAATCTTGCAACTATTCTTTGTTTGGATATCAAGGATTTAGGGTATGTCTTGGATGTTACAACCCCGAGTGGTCAGATCTTTACATCTCTTTTGAAAACTTTGGTGATACCTATGAAATATCGAGATCATGAGTTTCCTACAGACTTTATCCTTCTTGATATGAATGACTTTGATGTGATCATTGGTATGGATTGGCTTTATACTTATAGGGCCAATATTGACTATAGGCATAAGAGAGTGATCATTAAGAAACTAGGTCACCCACCTTTTGTCATTAGAGGTAGGAAGGATGCCACCACCAGCCTATATGTGTCAGCCTTGAAAGTAGAGCGGATGATGAGTAAAGGTTGTCGAGCTTTCCTAGAAGTAGTTACCAAGCCAAAACCCCAAGTGCAACCATTAGAGGAAATAGAGGTAGTTAGGAGCTATGTAGATGTTTTCCCAGATGATCTACTTGGTATTTCTCCCAAGAGAGAGGTAGATTTTTCAATAGAGCTAGCTCCTGGGACAAACCCTATTTCATGAGCACCTTATAGAATGGCCCCTGCGGAGTTGCTCGAGTTGAAGAAACAATTGCAGGAATTGCTAGACAAGGGTTTTATCCGCCCTAGAACATCACCATGGGGAGCATCGATTCTTTTTTAAAGAAAAAGGATAGTTTTCTCTGAATGTGCATAGACTACCGGATGATCAACCAGGATACCATTAAGAACAAATATCCTTTACCCCATATAGATGACTTGTTTAACCAGTTGAAGTCAGCTCGAGTCTTTTCCAAGATCGAATTGAGATCGGGTTACCACCAGTTGAGAGTTAAGAGTAAGGACATCCCGAAAACAACTTTTAGAACATGTTATGGCCACTATGAGTTTGTGGTTATGCCTTTTGGGTTTTCCAATGTACCCAGTGTTTTCATGAACCTTATGAATAGTGTGTTCCAACCCTTCCATGACTCATTTGTCATTGTTTTCATAGATGACATATTAGTTTATTCGGATGACTTAGATCAACACCGAGACCACCTAAGTAAAGTCCTTGATATTTTGAGAAAGCATAAGTTTTATGGGAAATTCTCTAAATGTGAGTTTTGGATAGACCGAGTCATGTTCCTCAGACACATCATCTCAGGAGGAACGATCATCGTAGATCCAACTAAAGTGTCAGTAGTACGAGACTGGTATGCACCGAAGAACCCCTCTGAGATCCGAAACTTCTTGGGGTTAGCAGGATACTATCAACATTTCATCAAGGATTTCTCAAAAACTACCCTGCCTTTGACCATGTTGACTCGGAAGGATGTAAAGTTTGTGTGGTCCAATGTTTGTGAGGCTTGTTTCTAGGAGCTGAAAGAGAAGCTGACCACTGCCCCAGTTTTGACTCTACCATCAAGAAATGAGGGTTTCATAATTTTCACCAATGCATCAAAGATGGGACTTGGTTGTGTGTTGGAACAAAATTGGCATGTGGTTGCATATGCCTCTCGACAGCTCAAGCCCAACGAGGTGATTTACCCGACGCATGACTTAGAGCTAGTTGCAATCATCCATGCATTGAAGATTTGGCGGCATTACCTGTATGGTGCTACTTTTGAGATCCTCACTGACCATAAGAGTCAGAAGTACCTCCTGACATAGAAAGACCTAAACCTACGACAACGACGATGGATGGAGTACATGAAGGATTACGAATTCACCATCGCTTATCATCTGGGAAAGGTGAATGTCGTAGCAGATGCTTTGAGTCAGAAATAGCTCAGGTGTGCAGCTATTTTGTCCAGTCAGTGGAAGAGTTTAGAAGAGCTGGTAGAATGGTCTCTCCAACCATTTGATGATCGAGTTCATTTGGACAACATCCAGATACAGTCTGAATTGTTGGGTGAGATTGTAGTAGCACAGTTAGCCAGTGGAGAACTTGACAAGATGAAACGCTTGATGAAGAAGTCTCAGACCCGTCTTTCATTGGGAATAGACGGAGGGATTACATTTGAGAATCGCATATGGGTTCCTGAAGACTCACTGTTGAAGGGATGTATCCTACAAGGGGCTCATGGTTCTAAGTACACGGTGCACCCGGGAACAACCAAGATGTTTAAGGACCTGCAGAGGTTTTTCTGGTGGCCAGGAATGAAAAGAGATATTGCGGCATATGTGGCCAGCTGTCTTACGTGCCAAATGGTGAAGGCTGAACACCAATGACCCGGTAGAATTTTACAGTCTATAGAGATTCCAGAATGGAAATGGGAACAGATCACCATGGATTTCATGGTGGGTTTACCCCGGACCAAGAGGGGTCACGATGCGATATGGGTTGTACTAGACCGCCCTACCAAGTCAGCACACTTCCTTGCCCTGATGACCACTGCCAAGGTGTTAGATTTAGTTGAGTTGTATATCAGAGAGATAGTGCATTTGCATGGAGTAACCAGTTCCATCATCTCTGATAGAGACCCAAAGTTTACTTCCAAAATGTGGAAGCAAGTTCAAGAAGAACTAGGTACAAGGTTGAGGTTCAGTACCGCTTATCACCCCCAGACAGATGGTTAGTCAGAAAGGGCAATCCTGACCTTAGAGGATCTGCTGAGAGCTTGTGTACTCGATTGGGGTGGATCATGGGAGCAGTACTTACCTTTAGTGGAGTTTTCCTACAACAACAACTATCAATCCAGTATTGGGATGCCTCCGTATGAAGCTCTATATGGGAGACCGTGTCGGTCACCACTTCACTGGGATGATGTTGGTGAAAGGACCTTGTTGAGGTTAGATGAACTCCAAGTGTATGCTGATAAAGTCTCTTTGATCAGGCAAAGGCTAAAGAGAGCCCAGGATCGACAGAAGTCATATGTTGATGCGAAACGGACTGATGTGCATTTCACTGTGGGAGAACATGTTTTTCTGAAAATCTGACCGCTCCGAGATATAGCTAATAATAGAGGAAAGTTGAGTCCCCGATACGTGGGTCCGTTTGAAGTGTTAGAACGGATTGGTGAAGTTGCATATCAATTTCCATTACCCCCTTAATATAGTATGATGCATGATGTGTTTCACATGTCTAATCTGAAGAGATATGTGCAAGATGTGTGCCATGTGCTGATCATTGAACCCATTGAGCTTCAAGGGAAGCTAACTTATCCTGAGTTACCTTTGCGGATTCTAGATACCAAGGTGAAAGAGCTCAAAAATAAGAATATAGAGATGGTGAAGGTTCTTTGGAAGCACCATGGAAAGGATGAAGCCACATGGGAGCTGAAGATGAACATGGAAAAGGCATATCCTAATTTGTTTGTTTGATTGATGAATTTTGAGGGAAAAATTCCTATAAGGAGGGGAGGATGTTATAACCCTATTTTTCTAAATCATGTAATAAGATTTGTAAATCTTCTTTTAAGAAATAAATGAAATCAATGGTTGATTTAATGATTTGATTTGAATGAATTTCGTGTATGATAGCCTTGTATGTTTTCTTAATGGGCCTTATTGGCTATTAAGCCCAGTTGAAAGAAAAAGAAAAAGAAAAGGAAAAGGAATCCTATTGGATAAAGAAATAAGCAAGAAAAAAAGAAAAAAGAAGAATAAAAGGCTAAGGGATATTTTCCAAAATGGAATTTCTATTAAGGTTCCTTGAGGTTCAAGGAACTCAGGATAATAATATACTGGCAAAGGAAATAGAAAATATAAATAAATAAGTTTTAACTTTTAACTAAAGAAAAGGACTCATTTTCTTTAGATAATGATCCCAAATTTTTCATGATGAGAGATAAAAGCATAAATGAGATTCCCTTAAATTTTGAGATAAAAAGGAGTTCTAATTTGGGAGTTATTTCTTTTTCAAGTTATCCTCAAATATGGATTTAATTGGGAAAAAGGAAAATATTTCCTTTCTTTTTGGTTAAGAGTGTGTAATGTTGGTCATTGGATCTTGATCCAACAGGCACTGCTTATCATCAACTCCCAGCGGGACGGACTGTGGACGAGACACAGGGGGAACTTTCCCCTTTGATTCCGATTGCATCAGAGCATGTGCACTCATGGGAGGTGTCCCATTGTGTTCAGGAGAGAGAGATGAAGGTTCTCGACCCTGGGTTGATGAGCTTTTATCATGTCTTCATGAAACGCCCAATTGGGTTGAAGATCAAATTAGCGGCGGGATCAGAAACCCTAAAGAGGACCCTCCATATCCTATAAATAGACCCTCACCCGCTCCCTCACACCTTCACGATCCCGAGCGGCTACTCCCCGATCCCCAGAACCCTCTATCTCTCTCTATTGCTAGTCCTCCGGTGAGGAACCACCGTGGCATCGTCACGTCATTTTGAGAAGAAAGGGAGGAAGATGAGAAACATGGACCTTTGGATTAGGGTCCATCGTGGACCTCAGAAGGATCCAACAGATCGGCAGAGGGGGCGCGCGCATGATCGCATTAGTGGAGGTGTGTATCAAGGATCGTCTGAACCTGTGTAGTCCAAGCGGACCACTGATCGAACGGCGGTGGAAATTTGGTAATTCTCTAACTCTAATTGAAATTACAGAAAAAGGTTTTTCCTTGCTAAAATCATAGAAATAGCTAGGAATCTCCGAAGGAAAAACTTTATATATGAAAGTTTCTTAGAAAAATACGAGGAATAGGATAAAAATATTTTGATGGCCTGATTCTATTTCATTTTACAAAAGTACATTAACTTGGTAGAAAAGGTATTAAAAGGGATTTAGAAACCCTAATTGTATATAAAAGGTGAATCTATGTGGATTAATAGGTTAATTTGAAAAGTATTAACTGTTGATTATTAAGATAGAGTTTTCATCCATTTTGAATGCAAAGTTGGTTAATTTAGGGTTTTAATCTGTTAATGAAGGATAATACATATAGAAACCCTAATTTAGGGTAAAAGAAGAGAAAAACATTGTTGATTTTGAATTATGGAAAAAGGTTGTTAAATAATGATCCTAAGTAGGATTAGGATTAGTAAGGTGAGAAATTTAGGGGTTTTATATAGTTTTGCTAAAAAGGATTCATCATGTTAAAAGTGGAGATAAAACCCTAATTTCCAAGGAATCCCTAAAATTGTAATAGAAATCCTAAGAAATAAGATGAGTTTGGATAAATAATGATAAAAGGAAGTTTATATGTGTATTTCCGGATTTTTGTTCATCTTTGCTTGCTTGGTTGGGTTTCCCTACTTAATTGATTCTGTCACCAAAACTACCGTTATAGGTATGTGGTTACGTTTATGATTAACCACCTTAGTTTCATGATGATTCTCAGAGATTTTATCAGTTGTTTGAAATAAACTGCTTGGATGACTTTTATTTCATGCAACTATAAAGTGACTATGATTATCATTATAAATATATATATAACTGGATTAGATCCGGATGCTCCTCTATGGCTTTGCAAATGCTAAAAAGGGTAACCTAGAGTAAGGTCTAGGCTATCATGAGTTAGAAATTGGGCTACCCACATGTAGTTCCATGAGACTCTATATCATGCCATGAGTTAAGGAGTGGGTTACCTATGGGTAGTGCCATGTGACTCAACCCTAGAAACTGATTCACCGGTTAGGTAGGATCATGAGGGGTTTAATGGGGATCTACCATAAGCAAGGTAGCATCCAGGTCCACTGTAGGGACAGCATAGAGGTTAGGGTATGTATGGATCATGCAGTTATATTTAAAATGTAAAGAGGGTTGTTAAACTATAATGGACTGCAATATGATGTTATTAATTGCACGATTATTGTTTCTCCCACATACCAGCTTTATGCTGACCGATGTTTTATTAGTCGGCGTTTTAGGTACAAACCCAAAAGGACAAATAGTAAATTGTCACATTGTGAACACATGAATTAAAGTGCAAGGAGGATTAGTTAGACTAGAATTCATAAGTGGATAGAAGTTTATAAATCCAAACTTTTCAAAGGTATGCAAAATTTTATTTATTACAACTTTTCAGTATAGTCTGGTAAAGTTTGATAATTATTAATGTCTATTTGTCGAACCTTGATCTGGAAATTGGGATAATGGCTCCGACCTCTTGGTCTCCCTTAATTGGGGGTTACTTGAAGGTGGGGTCATTACAGAAATACATTTTCCTATTTGCCAAAATAATGCTATATTTTTTAGAAAATCATATCTCCTATACCATAGCTCCTTTTTATCTCAAAATTTAAGGGAAAGTTAATATTGACATTATCTAGCTATTTACAAAATTTGGGAAACAAATTCCAATGGATGATAAGGTTTCCTTCCCTCCCTAGTTATCCTTTAATTAATCCAAAATTAATTAGTATTTCTTGTCCCTTTGCTATTATCTTGTTATTTTGGGTCCCTTGGACCTCAACAAAACCTAAAGGCACGAATTCACATATTAGAGAATATTTAATTGCCTTTATCCTCTTATATAATTCTATTTCACATATTCTCCTTTTATTTAATTAAATCCTTTTCCTTTTTATTTCTCTTTTCTTTTCAATTGGGCTCAATGGACAACAAGGCCCATTATCAATCAACCAAGGCCATTTCACACGAAATCCATAACAACTCAAAGAAATAGATTTCATTTATTCTTTAAAAGAGAGTTACACTTTTCATTATATACTTAGGAAATTGAGGTTATAACAGTGGAAGCTCGATTCCATCAATGAAATCTTCTAACGAGCAGCTTTCGATCAAAGCATGGATTTGAAGCTCCCAGTAGAGGAAATTGTTGTTGTTGAGCTTGAGAGAGACAAAATTCATCACATTAGTACCAGTAGGATAAGGGTAGAGATTAGGGATGAGAAATCCTTCAGATTTATGTCCTTCATGAAGAGATTCTGACGACGCCCTAGTTCGAGCTACTGTCTCCTGAAGCAGACTTTGTCCTTTGACTTTTGCCAGAACTAAATCATGCTTGGGTGAAGTAGAACCATGAATTGACCCCATGCCTTGCTATGGAAGCTCTGATACCATCTGAGAAATAGTGAATCACATAAGTAGAATACAGACAAAGAAGAAGACTGTCACACCCTGATCTCACAATTACCTCAAATCATGAGATTAGGGCATAAGATAGGACTTATATGTAACACAAAGAACACCCTTAACTTTTTTTTCTTTTCTTTAAAACTCTTGTTTCCCCTCATTGAACCACATAACATCTTAACAAATGAATCTGAACATTTCTTTTACTAATCAGACTTTAATAGTAAAGATACATGTATAAACATTCATGATGTCTCTCACACCTTATGCACATAAGACCTACTAATAGCATACAATTTCAAAAGAGGAATAATATTACACATCATAATTACAACTCTCTCTCTTATCTCTTACTAAGGACCTAGAGTGACAAGGACCGACTGACTCAACTAATCTTGTACTTAACTCTTGTGGAAGATCTACGATGATGCTCTAACCATCTTCAAGTCCACGCGGTTAACCCTAAAATGTTTGAGTAGAGGGGTGAGCCTACTCGCTCAGTGAATGAGTACTTCAAAGAAACAGTCTAAGGCACTAATGTGATTACAGATATAACTTTGAGTAAACGATATGAAATTTAACAACAATAAATACTACACTGAGCAGTTCTAAAACAATATAATTGAAATAACAAAGAATGTAAATATTGCATCCAAAGAATAACTACTAGAAGACTATGCTCTTAACTCTTTCATTTATAAGGAACTTTGTGAACCTATATGATCATATTTTAGCTTATGCCCTGATCTATGCAGTGTACTCTGCATAGAGACTCGCAGTGCACTACGGCCACACCGTACAAGACTTAGCGACACACCCGGGAAATGCTAAGTGTGACTGCCAGCCCTGTTCTGCTACAGGACCACATGCTCTCCGGCCTCAATGCACTAACTCTGAGTGCTCTAGACTCCTCCTCTAACCTGAGTACACAGGCGGAGAGTCTCACTGGGTTACCACCGTGACTCCGCACGGATTAATGTTGAATAACCCCTATTTTCTCCAGTGCCACCGTGACTCCGCACGGATTATTGTTGGACACTGCCTCTCTGTCCTCGTGCCACCATGACTCTGCACGGTTATTGTTACAACACGAGTTTCACCCCTAAGAAGAAGACCTCTCAAAGGGGTTCTACGGTGTTCAGGGCACCTAAGTCTAACATTAATATTATAGATACATGTAAAATAGAAATCATAACTCATTTTACATTTCTCACAAGGCTCACACGGCCTGCCATATCATATCATATAAAACATCATAGCTCATGTATTCAAACATATATCATGTCTGCCCAACCAGTATTCTCATTCTAACATTTCATACATATCTGCATGATCTCAGTAACATCCCTTTCTAGGGCATGTCATATCTCATCACCTGCAATTCACGAGATATGTATTGTGAAAATAAGAAACCTTGTAGTATATATATACCAACTCAAAGAGAACAAGCATGTAAAGTTAAATGCACAAACAACATACAATTAAACAGTTAAGCATCACCACATCTCATATGGAAACCTTTCATATCACCATAACTAAATTCATAGAACACCATGTCCTTAGGGTTTCCTTTCCTTATTCTCTTATCACATAGCAACACCCTGCTCTTAGGGTTTCATTTGCCTCATTCACTTATCACATGCCTCTCATAAGGATTTCACACGATATAAACATTCACAAATTAAAGACTGCTTTCAACAATTATATACAGTCAATATATGTATGAACCCATGGAAATTGAACTAAATTTAGGTTTCCATGTTATTCACTGAGATATCATGCACCAAGAATAAAATTCAAATAAGGTAACCCATGAGGTACATCCTAACCACTTATAAGATTACTAGTCCTCTTCAATAAGGTTGAAACTCTAGTGATATCTCAATTAGGTTAAACCCTAATTACATCATGTGGTATAAATCTGAAAAGCATTCTTACTAGGATGTGTTGTATACATTTCTGATGTGAATCTACCATCAAAGAGTCATTCAAATAGAGAAGGAATCCATATCATATCAATTTGCAACAACTTAAATTGAACGGACATTTCAGGGTTTAGAATCACATACCAAGCAATTAGGGATTTGGATGCTATAATCAAATTTCGTGCATTATACTGTTTAAAGGAAGAACCCACTCACCCTAAGGTGTGAAAACACCTCAAAACTGCAGCTCAAGCCAGGGGATCTTGAACTCATATCAATTCCCTAGCAAATCTCCCAATTCTTCTTCCATTCAACTCGGAAACCTTGAAAATCAGGGATTATGAAGAAAGGGTGAGAAAAGAGGGAATTTCGACATCATCTTGGATCAAATCAGAGCATGGACGGAATCTTGACATGAGAGATAAGATTCACCATAAAATTCTATGCAAAGGATCCAAACTTACTTGATTTCACTATTCCTCGGACCGCAAAACCCTAGGTCAGCAATTCCTCCTCTTTCTCCACTCAAGCCCTAACTCTCCCTCTCTCTCTAGATTTTCATTTCTCTGGGGTGGATGACGAAGAATGAGAGCTGTGTGTGTGTGTGGTCGATCATATAAGTCAATTTGAGATGCTTGGGTCAATTGCATATTGACCCAACACTCAACTTTTATTATATTGGCTGAATATTCAGTTACACAAAGTTACTGTAATTCACCTACTGAATAGCTAACAGAAGCTCCAAAAATTCTGGAAATTTTATATGTTATACCTAATGAAGTTTCAGAACTCCAATAAAAATTTTAGATCATTTCTTGTTGCCAATAAATAATTATAAATCAAACAGTACACCGCTATATTGCAGTCTGCAGAAGATTCGGTCGAGTTTGTCCTGCACAGAACTCGACCGACACCCTCACTGTAGAGATCAAAAGTCATCCAAAAATTATGCCAATTTAACAGAGTGTCTAAAAAGGATGTTTTTAAAGCACATTTAAAATTTGAGATCAATTGGATATACCAATAAAAAGATAAAATTCAATTACCACACTGCTATATAAATCTGGAAATATGATCGGTCGAGTTTGAAACTCGACCGATAAACAGGTCAGAACATTCTTCAAAAATTCTGATATTTTCCAATGTTGTTCACATTTTATATATCCAAATCATATCCAAATTTTAAGTAAATCAGAGTCACACATAAAATACTAAAAATAATTTAGTGAGACATTCTACTTATCAAATTATGTATTCATGTATCATCAAAACCCTATTTTGGGCCGATTAGGGTTTATGCTTCTCAAACCCTAATTCTCAAGACAAAAGAACATTTAGACTTCTTATCATAGTTAAAACATCCTAATTGTGTTATCATCATTAATTAGATTTCAAGAATGATTATTCTAATTAATCTTTGCAATTGTCTAGGTAAACCCTAGTTTACCAATTAAGCTCAGATGGGGTCGTAACAACTCTTCCCCCCTTAGAATGTTTCGTCCTCGAAACATAAACCTACAAGAAAGATACATTCAAGGTTATTCTAAGCTTCTAAAACCTTCCATGTCATTATATTCTTGTATTTCATACCTGAATGTAGTTTTCAACATTAGATCTTTTAATTCTTTACTAAATCACAACATATTTCAAATAGTTCTCAATGATATCAATCAAATTCTTTATGCCACAGTCAAACATAGAATGCAAAGATAAACCACCACGCTTTTGCTGTGCAACTCTGATACTCTGATACAACTATCTCAACTTATGCAGCTCAGAAAGTTCTATTGTTCTGTATCACCTTTAAGTGACAAAAGCGAGTTCACCATGTTGTTTTAAACTTTAATAAAGTGCTATTCAAATAGCAAAACAGTCTTGAATTAAAAGACTAGATTCAACAATCAATTGCACAATACTACTCTTGGAATCCCCATTGGGTCATGGATGCATGAGGTGAAGCATTACCACCTCATTCCATACTATCCTGTTTCGATCCTGGGACATGTGGGTTATGGGCCCACACACAATTCAAAGTGTAACCATCGTATTATATCATTTTAGGGTTTCAACCACAGTAATAAAGTAATCCACAATTGTATCAGTCATTCAAGCATTAATCATACTCAATTACCATCACTCAGTTATATTAGAGCTAGGTATAACAAGCTACACCTCATTAGGGTTATTTGTCCAGACAATCAGATTATCATCCCTTTCTATTAATATGAGTGGATAAGTATGACTACCTTGTTCAGGGTATCTCTCCATGTGTTCTGACATCATCCAAACCGTATCACCATATCACAAATACACAATAGTAACATGCATATCAGGTATGAATTACTACAACTATCATACGCCTTTAATTTAACATATAGCTTACACAAATACCCTGAAATCATATGTAGAACCAACTTTCATACCTTAATATGCCTTCAACAAATCATACATGTAAAAAACATTCACATATTACACAAAGCTAGTGTTTTCCCATATCTCTCTGCTCATTCATTAGTTCTTTACTTTTTGCTACCTATCCTTTTCATATGATTATATACAATAAACATCATTAACATTAAAACATTCAAGGTAAGAATAGATTATTCATCATTCTTACTATCACACAAGAATTTATTTCTTATCGCACTTCATCATATTGTATGTCACTATTACATTCACTAGATGACCCTACCAAGGTAGTTATGCATCATATATGATTCATTTTCTTATCATTTCATTCCCACCTTGCTATTGCTAAGGAATATATGAAAGAGAAGATGATTTTAAGACTTGGAATACTTGTATTCAAACATTCCCTTAATACATTCTCGTATGTAGATTTACTTAGTTATCAACAGAGATATTTGATTAATTAGCACTTGCTTGAATCTCACAACCTCTTTATTTTCTAACTTCTCCTCATATTTCAAACCCTATCTTACGTTTCATAGTCCTCTTACCATATACTACTCTTTAACCCGTCATCTTTAATTCTAAATTTTTCTCTTATGACCATGTTGCTTATTCATATGTATGGTCATGTATACCATGTTGCACATATTTCCTCCTTTATCTTTATACAATTGCGAAGTTAACGTTCTAAATTAATAGTCCTTCTATTAGTTTTTCCTCATGTTGAATACATTACATATTCTTCATTTTTAAATCAAGTGGATCATGCATGGGTCAAACATAGTTTCTCTTTCAATCAAGTTTTTCTCTCCTGAATACAGTCTACCTTTGTATGACTTATTCATTCGTTAAACTGCACCTATGTTCTTTACTTAGAAACTAGTTTGTTGTTCTAGTCTTATGAATTACACGTTCATACAATTCTCTTTACTTTTACTCTTTTGAAGACTCTTTACTTCTATGGACCTATTGAATGCTCAACCCTATTCTCTACTTAGCCTTTTCTTTAGAGTTCATAAAAGCATTATACTCTATTATATGATCCATTCTTCATGATCGATTCTTGCTATCTAGAACCATACATATATTTCACATATCTTTTCTATATTTCATATGTATAGTTCATATAATATTAATCAATAAACTGATTATGAACCTTATATCATGTTCCTTTTATTCCCAATTAAGGGTTTCTCATATGAGGCCCCAAAATTGAACCTCAGATACCAGTTTCAACTGATTCTTAGTTTTTCTGATCTTGCCCATCTGTTTCAACATCTTACTGTATGTACATTCTCACTCTAATGTGGGTCTAATTATTCAAATTCTATTCTTATTATATTATTGATAGGATTCATTAGATCCTAGTAATACATCCTGCCAGCCGGACCAGGCCAAACCTGAAGTCCTGAATCCAAGAACTATAAAGGATTACTCAACTCCTATTCATCTCAGAAGTGTGGAAGAAAACTTATCCACTAAGGAAAGATCATTCAAAGATGATTTCTAATCTACATGTTACAAAGAATGAAATCAATAAATGCTACAACTACATAGTGTACAACAGACATTAAAGACCCATATTTCAAAGTATTGAATATTTCAATTCAAACATATAAGAGCATTTCTATACATTTCCAACAAAAACAACATTATGAAATGTAAGTTCTATCTCCTTTTACATTTATGCTCTTAATTCTTGTTTCTTTTCTCATTTTCTAACCCTAACATTTCTAGGGTTCCTCTCTAGCCCATTCTTCCACTATATACCTGGCCAGGGTATACGTGAAAGAATAGACAGAATAGCTTGTACTGGTTGATCCAAGTACTCAGATATCGGGCCAGGATATCCAAATACTCAAATCCCCAAAGCTAACATCAAACATCTCCTATCTGCCACACATAGGACTCTAACTTACTAACTTAATGGTCCTTGACAACTCACCCTAAGCTCTGATACCAAGCTGTCACACCCCGATCTCACAATTTCCTCAAATCATGAGATTAGGGCATAAGATAGGACTTATATGTAACACAAAGAACACCCTTAACTTTTTTCGTTTCTGATGTGAATCTACCATTAAAGAGTCATTCAAACAGAGAAGGAATCCATATCATATCAATTTGCAACAACTTAAATTGAACGGACATTTCAGGGTTTAGAATCACATACCAAGCAATTAGGGATTTGGATGCTATAATCAAATTTCGTGCATTATACTGTTTAAAGGAAGAACCCACTCACCCTAAGGTGTGAAAACACCTCAAAACTGCAGCTCAAGCCAGGGGATCTCGAACTCATATCAATTCCCTAGCAAATCTCCCAATTCTTCTTCCATTCAACTCGGAAACCTTGAAAATCAGGGATTATGAAGAAAGGGTGAGAAAAGAGGGAATTTCAACATCATCTTGGATCAAATCAGAGCATGGACGGAATCTTGACATGATAGAGAAGATTCACCATAAAAGACTATGCAAAGGATCCAAACTTACTTGATTTCACCATTCCTCGGACCGCAAAACCCTAGGTCAGCAATTCCTCCTCTTTCTCCACTCAAGCCCTAACTCTCCCTCTCTCTCTAGATTTTCGTTTCTCTGGGGTGGATGACGAAGAATGAGAGCTGTGTGTGTGTGTGGTCGATCATATAAGTCAATTTGAGCTGCTTGGGTCAATTGCATATTGACCCAACACTCAACTTTTATTATATTGGCTGAATATTCAGTTACACAAAGTTACTGTAATTCGCCTACGGAATAGCTAACAGAAGCTCCAAAAATTCTAGAAATTTTATATGTTATACCAAATAAAGTTTCAGACTCCAGTAAAAATTTTAGATCATTTATAGTTACCAATAAATAATTAAAAATCAAACAGTACACTGCTATATTGCAGTCTGCAGAAGATTCGGTCGAGTTTGTCCTGCACAGAACTCGACCGACACCCTCACTGTAGAGATCAAAAGTCATCCAAAAATTATGAAAATTTAACAAAGTGTCTAAAACTGTGTTTTTCAAGCACAGTTAAAATTTGAGATCAGTTGGATATACCAATAAAAAGATAAAATTCAATTACCACACTGCTATATAAATCTGGAAATATGATCGGTCGAGTTTGAAACTCGACCGATAAACAGGTCAGAACATTCTTCAAAAATTCTGATATTTTCCAATGTTCTTCACATTTTATATATCCAAATCATATCCAAATTTTAAGTAAATCATAGTTACACATAAAATACTAAAAATTATTTAGTGAGACATTCTACTTATCAAATTCTGTATTCATGTATCATCAAAACCCTATTTTGGGCCGATTAGGGTTTATGCTTCTCAAACCCTAATTCTCAAGACAAAAGAACATTTAGACTTCTTATCATAGTTAAAATATCCTAATTGTGTTATCGTCATTAATTAGATTTCAAGAATGATTATTCTAATTAATCTTTGCAATTGTCTAGGTAAACCCTAGTTTACCAATTAAGCTCAGATGGGGTCGTAACAAAGACGAAGAGAGCAGAGAGGAGCGAAAGTTGAGGAAGACGAGCAGTTAATTTGAGCAGAGGGAATTCAATTATGTTCTCCTCTCTTTTCATTCTTCAGATAGAGTCCCCTTTTAATACATGACTTGGGTCCACATATTGTGGCCCAGCTAGCTACCAATGTAACAACAGCCACATGGCTCTTACAATTAGTTACAGATCTTGTTTAAATAAAGCTGAAATAAACACAACTCTAGCTAACGCTTATTTATCCATGGTCAGAATGAGCTTGATCTTTGTTGTAAGCATCTTGGGCTTGATCCTTGTTTTGCATATGACTATTTAATAATAGAAACCATGATCCTAGAGCAAGAAATTGCATTTTTGGGGATATGTTGATGGTGTAAATGGATTTAGATTCTAGTTTACTAAGACAAACTCATTGAAATTCATAACTAAAAGAAACATCACATTTGATGAATCAAATATATTTTTGGAAACATAGGTTGGTGTTGTTTCTTTTGGTATAGGTCCTTCCCAAAATTCCACCAAGAAGGTAGAGGTTCAAGTTAGTGCACACAACATGACACTTCATGTTTCTATAATAGAAAATAAAGATGATGATGAAGATGTCACTCCTTAAGAACACCCATATATCATTGTTATTGAAAGAGAAAGAAGAGAGACCAAAACATCTAAAAGGTATTCACATTATGTTGTTGTATATACCTTGGCTGCTTCAGAATAAAAAAATTATTTTTGGTGAATCAACTAGTTACGCTCAAGATGTGCCTACTGCAAATACAACTATATGGGCTGCAAATATAAAGGAAGAGATGGAGTCTCTTAAAAAAGAATGGTTTCCTGTTAAAATTGTTCTTGAAAAAAAATTGGCGGCAAATAGGCATTTAAATGGAAGAAAGCTAGTCCTAAAAATACTGCAACAAGGTTCAAAGCACGATTAGTAGCAAAAGTGTGATACCCTGTTTGGACAAAGTGTTATTAACGATGTGGAAGCGATTAATTAGCAATGGAATTACTGAAATCATTAAAAATTAAAAATTTTGTAAAAAAGATCCAGAAACTTTAAACTCTTTCATAAAGAAACAAGGTAAGTTATTTACAAGCTGATTCATCAGTACATCTATGTATTATCTCATCTTTGAGAGTCACAAGCATCAACTACCCTGTTAAACTATACATAAGCAGTATACAAAAATCTCGAGGCATTAAGACAAAATATCATATCTATATCAAACCATCTACTGGCTCCTAGGACCTGAGAGTACAGAGATGACACATAGGACTCTCTATATACAAGACTTGACAGTCAGTGTCTCCACCTGAGGATCATTGTTGTCCTTGTTGTTGCTGTTGTTGTTGTTGTTATTCACTCACTAAAGGGTTCCTTATAACTCGGCGTCTACCTAAAAAGTTGAATCCCATAGGGATGAGACAATTGAAAATTGTCCCAGCGAGAGTTATAACTCTTCGCCAGAAGCATTGTTATTGCAATTAATGGAATAACACTGAGAAGTAATATTATGATTATTCAATAGCAGGCAATTCATTAAATAAGCTAAGTAGAGAAGTATTCTTTATGCAATCATTTCAATTATAACTTGATTGAGTAACAAGTCATTTAATCAATTAGGAATATGAAGAACATGTATACTAATTATCAAACTAGGACATTATAAACAATGTATCATCAATCATTGTTTCTCATAGCTCAACCTATGAAAATATGCTACACGGCTGATTACACTTTACAAACATACTTATGCCCTGAGGAGATGAGGTATACCGCTCATACTCCAACCGACCATTACAAAATCGCAATCGGTACCATACATAGGTCATCAGAAGAGACAGATTCCTATGACCTCATCCTCCTCAGTCAATGTGAGGAACAACATGTAGGACATCTCGTGTCTCTGCCATAATAGTTGTCCAGGGATCTCATCCTCTATAGGATGATGTTTACTTCAGCCTTGATTAGGTTAAGTAACTTAATCAAGAAAGAGAATTGACTTCATGGTTTATATCATTACCATTGTAGTCATTAGAGCTTAATTACTCCATGGGTTTCAATCACACTATCCCATTAAGGTACAAGCACCTTGATCACCTTTGATTACATCATATATTAATTAACTAATAACTTTGTCCTTTAACCACTTTAAGTACCCATGGGGTTTAGGTTAAACATCCACCAAACGATCTTGGCCCTTAAGGAACCAAACGATCTTGGCTAACTTAGACCTCAAACGGGCTCGCATACTTAACCTCCAAACGGTCTAAGACCGTTTGGACCTTCATGCGGTCTTTTTCTACCCTTGATACCATTTGGTATAGTGGACCTCCAAGACCGTTTGCTAAAGTTGGGGTGAAGACCGTTTGCCAAGTTTGACTTTTGAAACCGCATGACTTCAACCGGTTTTGAAACTGCATGCACTCAACCAATTTGGAAACTGCATGAACCTAAACGGTTTGGGATCATTTGGTCCCAAACGGTCTTGAGACCGTTTGGTCCAAACCACCTCAAAACTGCATGGACCAAGTATGGTCCCAACACCTAAAATTGAATTATGGTTTCCAATGTTGATCTCCTCAACGATTCAATACATGTAATCAATCATCAATTGGACCTATCACCATCATTCAATTGAGTTAATTAGGTCAACCTTCAACTGATTTGACCCTCAATTGATCATCAATTAGGCCTTGAATCAATTAGATTAGGGTTTGGAATCGATGACCCTTCAACATAATTCAATGTGAGTCTAATTGATTTGAACTCATTGAACCATCCTCCACTTTGGTCATGACCTGACCCCAAACAGTCTTGGGATCGTTTGGATGACCTCCAAATGGTCAACTCTTGGTCAACACCACCAAACGGTCTTGGTCCATTTGCTCCTATGTGGTTTGGATAAAACTGTTTGCAATCAAATGATTTGAAACCGTTTGCTCCCAAACGATTTAGGAAACCATTTGAGCAACAAACCAAACCGTTTGCTAAGGTTCTTTTTAGATATTTGTCTAGGATGTTGTCACCTTCATCTACCTCTGTTCAACCAAGAACAGGAGCTGTTCTTCAAAGAAATTATAGCAAGTACTCACAAAAGTATCAAAGGAAGAAAAGAAACTAAGGATTCTTATAGATAAGAGTGCAATACTAATGCTTAAGGGTTAGAGTTATAAAACCCGCCTCTAGAACTAATCTAGAGCTCCAAGCTCCACAACTTTAATGGTGTATTGGGCTCCAGTAGTTGTCCAAGGTTCGTTCTTCAATCTTTGGATGGACAAGGTGGCTAGAAAAGGAAATCGTGTGAAGAAAACCATGAATCTAACCTTGTTTTATGGTTTCCACCATGAATTCAAGGTAGGAGATGATCAAGACTTACCAAGATGGTTTAGTCGTCCTTCCTCTGGTCCAGAGCTCTTCCTTGGTCGGCCAAAGCAAGGTGATAAGGAAAGAAACTAAGGGAAACGATCCTTTGTGCTGTTGGAAAAGATATATATATATATATATATGGGTTTTCAAGGCAAATAGATAATAGAGAGTTATCTTCTTTTAATTCCAACTAATTCCACCAAAGCTTTCTCCATTCCTTGGCTACGTGGCCACTTTCTATTTTCTTGACAACCTCTCCATTATCCTAAGATTAATGGGAAAGAAACTTAAACACCTTAAAGAGATGTATATTAATATCCATCCTTTAGTTGGATAATACTCCATGTGATATTAATGTGAGTAGCTTCCATTCAAAAAAGTTATATTTTTGGTGCCCAATCATGGCACAAGATTTTCCAAACTTTTGCAAACACATCCTCCAACTTTTGGTTGAAGGGCTCCATAATTAATATATTTCCCTTTTGCATTAAGTTATATTAAAGAGCCGTTTGTACTTAAATTTTGATTATTTCAAAGTCCAAATTCTCTCTCTTCAAAGATAATTCAAATGAGGCACCCCTCTCATTTCCTTTGCTCTACTTGATGCCAAAAAACATGAGAGACCCTCAAGAGGTGTTATTTTGCATGTAGAACCCTATGTTTTGGGTAAATTCCGCATTACACCAAAACTATGTTTTAATGCACAAGGATTACTCTACAAGCTATATCTTGGTGCTCAAGCTTGTGGAATCCATACCACTACATTATATTCATCCTCATGATGTCTCAACATCAGAGGAACGTCTTATCATGTGTAATTTGCAAGTTAACCCCTCTACTAGGGTAATTTGCACTTTAGTCCATTATCAACAAAACAATGTTTCAACATTATTCAAAAAGGACTGAAAATGAAATATAAGTTCCTTAAAAGTCTTAATTACTTTTCAAGAAATACAAGCAAGCATCTAATCATCTTTATTAGGCAAAACACCTAGGGTTAGTTTATAACCCAGGTCAGGGATGTTACAAATTATCCACCCCTTACAAGGATTTCATCCCCGAAATCATCTACAAAACATATTAAGAGAAAAGAGGAGGGTATTTCCTCCTCATCTCTTCCTCTACTTCCCACATAGCTTCTTCAATGCCACAGTGATTCCAGAGGACTTTTACAAGACTTATGTCTTTCTTTTTCAACTTTTTAATTCTTTTGTCAAGGATTGACACAGGTCCTTCTACATAAGATATATCCTCGTTCAATTCTACTTCCATAGGTTGCAGAATTGATTCTGTATCAGGATGACATTTCCTTAGCATGGAAATGTGGAGCACTGGGTGTAACTTTTGTAACTCTGGTGGTAACTCTAGCTTATAAGCTACCTTTCCAACCCGTTCAATGATTGGATAAGGCCCCAAAAACCTAGGAGCTAACTTTCCTCTCCTTCCAAATCTAAGAACTCCTTTTCAGGGTGAAACCTTGAGGTACACTCTATCTCCAACCTGGAATTCGAAAGGTCTACAACGCTTATCAGCGTAAGATTTCTACCTATCCTGTGCAGTCTTTAATTGTTGTTGTATTATTTTAATCTTTTTGGTGGTTTGCTGCACAAGATCAGGACCTCAAAGTTGATATTCACCAGTTTCATACCAACATAGGGGAGATCTACAACGACCACCATATAAAGCTTCATAAGATGTCATGTCAATTCTATGCTGATAGCTATTTTTGTAGACAAACTCTATCAAACTTAGGTGCAGATCCCAACTTCCTATAAACTTAAGGACACATGCTCTAAGCAAGTCCTCCAAAGTCTGTATAGTCCTTTCTAACTATCCATCAGTCTGAGGATGAAAGGTTATACTAAACCTTAACTGTGTGCCTAAGGATTTATGAAGTCGCTCCCAAAAACGACTCGTAAACTGGGGACCTCTATCAGAAACAATGGTAACTGGGACCCCATGCAGTCGTACTATCTCAACTACATATAACTATGCCAGCCTCTCTGCATAATAGGTTGTTTTAATAGGTAATAAATGTGTTGTCTTTATCAATCTATCAACTATTACCCAAATGGAATCATGACCTTTGGCTGTTCTGGGTAAACCAACCACTGATGAATGCATATTCATCTCTTATTTTTGCTTCATTTAGAATAATTAATTAGGACTTTTTTTGTTAATTTTAGCTAATTCAAAAATAAATAGCACTTTTATCTTCTTGATATACTTTTCCTGAATTCTTATAATATTTTTCTTAATTTTCAGGAATTATCTAAGTAATTAAATCGAGAAAATAAAAGATGAAGATATGAGGCTTTCAAATATTCCCGCAGTGCCTGAGATACTCGTCACCAAAATAGCCATATCTTTTGCGTCTAAAGGCGGAATTCCAAGATAAAGTATGGAATGAAAAGAGAATTTTATTGGCTACAAAAAAGATATATTTTGCGGCAATTTTGGTGTTTATTTGGCTGCGCAATTAACCAGTGAAAGTGGCATTACGTTTTCCCGCAGAGTCTGATTTCAGTATAAGGTGGTGAAAACCCCTACGAGCCTCGATTTCCTTCTCTTGATTTAAGCACCGCATCCTTCATTTTCTTTAATTCTTAGTCTTCCATTCATATAGTTTTGCTTGTGTTAACAATCTTTTTATTATTGTGTTGTGCATGTTTATTCTTATTAAGTACTTTTCTTCTTGCATTAGTGTAATCACACAAAACCCCAACTGAACTTTACTTTCTGCTTCAATAAAAAGAAAAATACCAAAAAAACAAATAATAAAGTTTTTCAATCTTTGGGTTCTAAAGAACAATCTCTAATAGTTGTCCTATGGGATCGACCCTTAAAACCGGAAGTAAAAAAGGTTTAAACTCTAGGATTAACCATCTTAGTGATTGATATTGCAAAACGATGATTATCAATTTGGCGCCGTTGCCGGGGACAACGGATTGTTTTCTCGAACCCCAAAACAATTTTGAAAAAACTTTTTTTCTTTTTTTTCATGCCTTTCGAGTAACATTCTGGAAGTGTACTCCTCTTTCTTTCGAGTTTCCATTCCGGCAGTACGTTTTTTCTGTACACGAATAACTGTTTAATTGTGCATGCGACGCCCGACCGACGATTTCCAACCGTTTGATCCAGAAATAGAAAGGACTTTTCATCGTCTAAATCGTCAAAATCTTGCGAGAATGAATGAAGATTAGATCTCCCGTAGGATCGACCAAGCTCTTACAGCTCAAAGAGAGCTCATCCAAACCGAACAAGCGGAAAGAGAAGCCGCTTTACGTGCAGCCTTTAGGGCCGAGCAAGAAACCATAGAAGCCAATAGGAGGGAAGTCGAAAGGCAAAAACAATTAAAAGACTTTTCTGTTCCTAAAACGGCCTATGCACAACATCTGGTCATACCCCCCCCCCCCGATATTATTGCTCCACAATTTGAAATCTGAACACAATGGATCACCATGATGCAAGCCAACCCTTTCTCGGGCAACAATGGGGAAAGTTGCCAAGATCACCTTCAAAGGTTCATTGACCTTTGTTCCTTGAACAAACTCCCAGGTGTCTCTGAAGATGCCATCCGACTTAGGTTGTTCAAATATTCCCTCTCCGGCCAAGCTAGTAGCTGGTAAAACACCATGGAGAGTGAAGAACATGTCACAACATGGGAAGTTTTACAAAGCAAGTTCCTTGAAAAATTCTACCCCCCCCCCGTCTCTCACCTATGAACTTAGGGGTCAAATAACTCATTTTTCTATGTCCCCAGGAGAGTCTTTAGGTGAAGCCTGGAAAAGGTTCAAGGATTTACTTAGGAAGTGCCCCCACCATGACATCTCTCAAGCCCAACTCATAGAGATTTTCTATCGTGGTGTTGATGATGATACCAAATTTTTTCTTGATTCCTCATCTGGAGGAAATTTCATGCATCAAAGTTTAACTAGTGCATGGGAGGTAGTTAAACGGGCTTCTGAAACAAGGGCTAGAAGAGGGATTGGAGTAATCCTTAAGGTAGCCAAGGCAGAAGTTAATAATGATATCCAAAGCATAGCAGAAAGCCTAAAATTAATCACCTTAAAACAAGATCGGTTAGAGTCATCCTTAGTCACCCTTAGGGAGTCACCCCAACAACTAAAAGCCATGGATTCCCTTTATGGTATCTGCCAAGGATACGACCATACCACCCTCCACTACTAATACCTCTACAACATGCCCACACAACCTGAAGTAGGTCAATAATCAGAAGACCTCAATTCGATTAATACAATACCAGGCCAAGGTTACTACAATCCCAACCAATCTAGAAATCATCATGGTTTTCAGTATGGGAATCCCTCAGGTGCTGAGAACTCTACCCAACTTCAACAAAGGCCTCCCTATCCTCAAAGTAACAATCGACCTCCACCTGGATTCCCATACAACAATCAAAGAAATTTTGGAAATCACCAAAATCGACAACACTACCAACAATTCCAAAACCTAAACCTTCCACCCCAAAATCCAAACCAACCTCAACCTCCCCAACCACCTCAAAATGACGTCCCTCCTCTTCCCCCTAGTCATCCCAACTGGGCAAGCATAGAACAAACCCTCGTGGCCATTCAAACCCATCAAAAGGCAACTAACACACAGTTAGCCCGTTTGTTTACCCAACAAAAACCTCATGTCAGGACTTTTGCAGGACAACCTGAAAACAACCCCAAACATCCTGAACAACTCAAGGTAGTCTCTACTCGTTCAGGAAAAGTGCACACCCCTCCCCCTTAAGTAGAATCTTCAGACCTACCTCTAGAATTTGAGGATGAGGACATGGTAGTTGTCGAACCCGAAGTCACACCCAAACCATCCGTCCCCGAAACCCCTCAAGTGGAAGATGAAGGACCAGTTTACAAACCCCGACCTCCCTATCTAGACTGCCTCAAACAAACAAGACTTGATGCCTGTTTCATGAAATTTAGGGAATCTATGAAAAAAATACATGTTGACATTCCCTTCCTTGATGCTTTGGCAGACATGCCCGCCTGGTCCAAGTACATGAAATCTCTCTTGACTAGGAAGTATGTTACTAAAGAATACGAGACTGTTAAACTTACTAGAACTACCTCCGACATTATCCTAAGTAAGATGCCTAAAAAACAGAAGAATCTAGGTTCTTTTGGAATAGGATGTTACTTAGGTGACAATGCTTGTAGGAAAGGCCTAGCAGATTTAGGAGCCAGTATATCCATCATGCCATATAGTCTTTGCAAAAGACTAGAATTCAATGACATGTTACCCACAGCTATGACCATCCAATTGGCCGACTCATCCACAACTAAACCCATGGGAATCATAGAGGACATTCGGGTTAAAGTTGGAAATGATGCATATGTCCCTTATGATTTTGTGATCATGTATATCAAGGAAGATTTACGCTACCCCCTCATTTTCGGACGACCCTTCTTAGCCACTGCTCGTGCCTTAATTGATGTTGAGGCTGGTACCATTTTGTTAAGACTAGGGAAGCAAAACCTATAGTTTAGGGTGTTTGAAAGCATGAAGGGACCTAGTCTTGAGGAAGAAGTCTACCTCCTTGATTGCATTGATGAATTAAACCAACTAAGGCAAGAATGGGAATTAGTTGATGACCCCCTATGCACAGCTCTCACCATCCCCTCCGAATGTGATTTTGATAATGAACCAACAAATCAATTTAAGATTCACTTGGACAACTTCGAGGAAATCCCATGTGCTGAGACTGAAGACCTTAGGATGATCTCCACCATAGAAGAACAACCTGAACCACCAAAGGCACCAGAAATGAAAGCTCTCCCCATAGGTCTGAAATATGTGTTTCTGGATGAACAACAATTATGCCATGTTATTATCAATTCTGACCTTACCATTGAACAGGAAAACATGCTTATGGGAGAACTTCGGAAAAGGAGAACAGCCTTAGGGTACAAAATGACAAATTTGGTTGGGATAGATCAATCCATTTGCATCCACAAAATCCCAATGATTGAAAATAGTAAACCTTCCCGAGACCCACAAAGGAAACTCAACCCAAACATGAAGGAAGTTTTCCGTCTTGAAGTGATTAAACTTTTGACTGCAGGAATCATCTACCCCATCTCTGACTCCCCTTGGGTCAGTCCGGTCCAGGTCGTCCCCAAAAAGGGTGGGACCACGGTCGTTAGGAATGAGAAGAATGAGCTCATCCCCACCCGTACAGTCACAGGGTGGAGGATGTGCATTGACTACAGAAAACTCAACAAAGAAACTAGGAAAGACCACTTCCCTCTTCCCTTCCTCGATCAAGTTCTTAAATGTTTAGCACATCAACAATACTTTTGCTATTTAGATGGCTACTCAGGTTTTTATCAGATTCCCATTCATCATGAAGACCAAGAGAAGACCACCTTCATATGCCCTTTTGGTACATACGCTTTTAGATGAATGCCCTTTGGCCTGTGCAATGCACCACCCACCTTTCAAAGATGTATGTCTGCCATTTTTTCAGGGTTAACTGAGACGGTAATGGAAGTGTTCATTGACGATTCCTCTGTCTATGGAGATAGTTTCACTTCTTGCCTTGGAAACCTCTTCCTTGTTCTGGATAGATGCATCGAGTCACATTTAGTCATTAATTGGGAAAAGTGTCACTTCATGGTCAGGGAGGGTATTGTTCTAGGCCATAAGGTAAGAAACCAGGGCATTGAAGTTGACCAAGCCAAGATTGAGGTCATCACCAAGCTCCCCCCTCCCACCTCAGTCAAAGACATCTGAGCCTTCTTAGGAAATGCTGGTTTCTATCAGCGTTTCATCTGTGACTTTTCCAAAATTACAAAACCTCTCACCAATCTTCTTCAAAAGGAGGTGCCTTTCAATTTTGATATGGCATGCATGGAGAGCTTTCTATGTTTGAAAAAGGCTCTCACCACCACTCCTATCATTCGTGCTCCTGATTGGGCCTTACCCTTTGAAATCATGTGCGACGCTAGTGATGTTGTTGTAGGTGCCATTCTAGGACAAAGAATTGATAAAAAACACCATGTCATTTATTATGCATCCAAGACCCTTGATGAGGCTCAGCGAAATTACACAGTTACCGAAAAAGAGATGCTAGCCATTGTCTATGCATTCAATAAATTTTGCTCATATCTTGTTGGTTCAAAGGTTGTTGTTTACACTGATCATGCAGTTATTCGCTACCTCATGACCAAGAAAGATGCCAAGCCTAGACTCATAAGATGGATTTGTTATTGTAGGAATTTGATCTAGAAATCCTAGACAAAAAGGGCTCTGAAAATGTCGTGGTTGACCACCTCAGTAGACTTAGTTATAGCCCCATTGATGAACATCCCATAAATGAATCCTTACCCGATGACCAATTGCTCAAGGTTGACTCCCAATTTCCTTGGTTTGCTGATTTTGTGAATTATTTAGCTGCAGGTGTATTGCATCCTGAGTATACGGGACATTCTAAAGCTAAATTTTTACATGATGTCAAAAATTATTGTTGGGATGAACCTTATTTGTTTTGACTTTGCGCCGATGGTTTATATCGTCGTTGTGTGTCCCATGAAGAAAGCATCTCCATTTTAGAACAATGTCACTCTGGCCCCTATGGTGGTCACATGAGTTCCCAAAAGACAGCTAGGAAAGTCCTACAATGTGGATTCTTTTGGACCACCATCTTCAAAGACTCGTATGATTATGTGCTTTCATGTGACAATTGTCAAAGGATGGGTAATATTTCCAAACGTGACCAAATGCCTCTCACCTCTTGGCAGGAATTAGAGATTTTTGATGTCTGGGGAATTGACTATATGGGCCCATTTCCTTCTTCTTATGGGTTTGCTTACATTTTAGTCACAGTAGATTATGTGTCAAAGTGGGTTGAAGCCATACCCACTAAAACTTGTGACTCTAAACCTGTTAAGAAACTCTTTAAAGATGTCATTTTTCCTAGATTTGGAGTCCCTCACACCGTCATTTCTGACGGGGGATCCCATTTTTTGGAGAAAGGTTTTGAGGCCCTCTTGAAAAAATATGGGGTTTATCACAAAGTCGCCACTCCTTACCATCCTCAGACCAGTGGGCAGGTAGAAGTATCCAACAGACAAATAAAATCAATTTTAGAAAAAACTATTGGACGCACTAGGAAAGATTGGGCGTTAAAAATCAATGACGCTCTGTGGGCATATCGTACTGCCTATAAAACACCCATTGGTACCACCCCCTTTCAGACTGATCTACGGTAAGTCATGTCACTTACCAATAGAACTAGAGCACAAAGCAAGCTGGGCCATCAAAACTTTAAATTTTGACCTTTCCATGGCTGGAGAGAAACGTTTTCTCCAAATAAATGAGCTTGATGAGCTTAGGATGAGTGCCTACGAAAACGCAAGAATATACAAAGACCGAACCAAAATGTGGCATGATGGTCATATTAAGCACAAAGACATTAGAGAAGGGGATCAAGTTTTAGTTTTTAATTCAAGATTACGACTTTTCCCTAGAAAACTCAAGTCGAGATGGTATGGCCCCTACATTGTCAAGTGTGCTTATCCACATGGCGCTTTTCTTCTCTGGGATAAAGTTTTGGGTGAATTTAAGGTTAATGGGCATCGACTTAAAAGATACATCACCACTGAAGACCTTGTCGCTTCAGATGCAAACAATTTTTCATCTTTGAAAGACCTGAACCTACTTGACCCCACAATTTCCCCAGAATCCCAATAGACTGATCCATCTCTTGTCAGGCCATGACGTAAAACTTGGCGCTTTTTGGGAGGCAACCCAAATAATTTTTGCATTTTTCCCTTCTTTTCTAATATCATCACCCTTGTTTTTTTTGTTTTGTTTTGTGTTCTATTCTTTTGGGGAGTTGTTGTCATCGTCCTTCATCCTCCACCACAGTGATTCTTTTCCCCCATCTCGGATTTTGATTTTTGCTCGAGATGAGCAAAGTCTTAAGTTCGGGGTGGGGATGGGTGGTACGTTTCCACCCCTTTTTCTTCCCCTGTTAGTATCTTTTCTTTGTTTTACATTTTGCATGTAGTTTTTTTTCTTTCTTTCTTTTCATAGTACAATTGACCCATATCTAGTCGGCCTTGATATGATCATTTGTCAAAATACTCCCCTTAATGATGTAACTGCCTTGCAATTAAAATTTTGAAACTTTCATGACTAGAAATCCTCCTGTCACTTAGGACCTCAAATAATAATCACTCCTTGGAAAAGATGGCAAGCCATAGAGGACTGATAGGATTCAAGAGTGATGCTTTCTTATCATGTGCAACTTGTATAAATTTTCTTGATTTTTTGCATGATTCGGTAATAGTTGAAGCAATGCATGGTACTCTAAAAAAAAAGATAAGAAAAAAAAAAGTTGCACAAGAACAGCCTCTTCTACTCTTCTTCCACCACTTCCAAATCTTTCCATTCATGAAAAAAAAGCCAATAATGCCCAAAAAGCTAAGTTTGGGGTGGCACCCCTTCCCCCTCTTCCACTTCTTCCATACCCACACAATTGGGTGTATCACCAAAAATCAAAGAAAAATATGTGGTCAATGTAACTGCATGTCTACTAAATAAAAAGATCTCGAGTCGAATAGAGGAGAGACTATCCTTCTTCCATACCTCCTTCACTCCAATTTTCTACCCAGGGGAAAACTACAAAAACCCCAACCATCCAAAATCAGCCATGTTCTTGTGTAAAACTTAAAAAAAAAATTGGAGTACCAAATGCAAAGGTGAAATAAAAATCTGTTTTATTGCAGGTCTTGAATAAATACAAGTTTGTGAAGTAGGAAATATAAAAGTCACTTTTCGTAAATTCAGGAAGTCAGGGTCGCTTGGCCATATTTTGGTGGAAGGAATTAAGTGGTTGTTAGGAGAGTGAGGATGATAGGTTGAGAGTATATCTTGAAAGTGTTTCTTAATTTTAATATTGCTCGGGACGAGTAAAGTTTAAGTTTGGGGTATTTTGATGAATGCATATTCATCTCTTATTTTTGCTTCATTTAGAATAATTAATTAGGACTTTTTTGTTAATTTTAGCTAATTCAAAAATAAATAGCACTTTGATCTTCTTGATATACTTTTCCTGAATTCTTATGATATTTTTCTTAATTTTCAGGAATTATCTAAGTAATTAAATCGAGAAAATAAAAGATGAAGATATGAGGCTTTCAAATATTCTCGCAGTGCCTGAGATACTCGTCACCAAAATAGCCATATCTTTTGCGTCTAAAGGCGGAATTCCAAGATAAAGTATGGAATGAAAAGAGAATTTTATTGGATACAAAAAAGACATATTTTGCGACAATTTTGGTGTTTATTTGGCTGCGCAATTAACCAATCAAAGTGGCATTACGTTTTCCCGCAGAGTCTGATTTCAGTATATACCTTTCACCAAAATTGGTATAACTCCCACATCCCAAGGAGGAATTTATTGTGCAAGTATGAGTTGGAAAGATAATTCGATTATCTACAGGAAAAATATATTTTTGGTTCGCTTCTGAATTTTTGACTGGCCCAAAAATATGCTCGAAACTTCTGTTTTGGGAAATTAATGCAAAAGGGATGCAAAGAAATCAATTGTTTCCTCTATTGACTAGATCTAGAAAGTTAGCAGCCGTCGGCGGCCATTTCTTTTGCCCTAAACCTAATGTATACCCCCCTCCTTCTCCTATAAAAGGAGGGGCACTTCCTCCCCTCCAGAGGCATCTTGGATTTCTTGTATTTTGGAATTCTACAGCAATCAATCTTGTAGTCATCTTTTTATTATGCAATAAAGTAGTTTTATTTCAAGCACTGTTCTTCCGTTCTTGTTCTTGTCTCCTCTTCTTGCCTTAGTCTTAATCTACTTTTCTCTGCGCTTTATTTCTGGAGCAAAGAACAAAGGACTAAGCCATTTCATTGACTCTAGCATAAGGATTCATCTCCTTATTTTTGGGCTAGACTATGGCTTTTGTACTTTCTTCCTCCGTCTTCCCTTTCTCCATGTGTGAGTAGTCTTTTATTGGGGAAAAGGGGAATAACCCCTTAGCCATGGTTTTAACGATTTCTTCTTAAATGATTAGATGGTAATCAATTTTAATTGAATGATTGATCTTCGGATCGCATGTTAATCCGGATGGATATGACCATGGAAATCCGGATTCAGAACAATAAAATCGATTACATAGACGTTTTGATATGACTGTGGATTCTCGTCTTTTAGGTTGATAAACTAGGAAGCATGAGCACCAGGACCAATGGGCTCATGTGGAGTTTCTCTCTTGTGAGTTTTTAAATTCGTAAACCTTCATCGAATCGTCGTTTAATATTTAGTTGTTATCACTTAGGCTAAGGTGGTGAAAACCCCTACGAGCCTCGATTTCCTTCTCTTGATTTAATCACTGCATCCTTCGTGTTCTTTAATTCTTAGTCTTCCATTCATATAGTTTTGCTTGTGTTAACAATCTTTTTATTATTGTCTTGTGCATGTTTATTCTTGTTAAGTACTTTTCTTCTTGCATTAGTGTAATCACACAAAACCCCAACTGAACTTTACTTTCTGCTTCAATAAAAAGAAAAATACCAAAAAAACAAATAATAAAGTTTTTCAATATTTGGGTTCTAAAGAACAATCTCTAATAGTTGTCATATGGGATCGACCCTTCTATACTACCCTTAAAACCGGAAGTAAAAAAGGTTTAAACTCTAGGATTAACCTCTTAGTGATTGATATTGCAAAACGATGATTATCAACCACAAAGTCCATGGTTACATGATCCCACTTCCACTGTGGTATGGGTAAAGGTTGCATTGTTCCCGTAGGTTTCTGGTGTTCATCTTTAACTTGCCGACACATAGGACACCGCATAATGAACTCAGCAACATCCTTCTTCAAACCAGGCCACCAATACATATCTTTCAAATTTTGATACATCTTGGTGCTTCATGGATGCATGGCATACATTGAAGAATGAGCTTCTTCCAAGACTATCTTTCTCAAGTTATCCACATTCGGCACTATCATCCTATCATGATAACAAGATACTAGATCATCTGAGTCATGGAAACCTTCTCGTTTCTCACTACCATACTCTGATCTAATATGTTGAACTGCAACATCAAGTTGTTGTGCCTCCTTAATCTGTTGTCTCAGAGTAGGTTTTATGTGCATCTCAGCTAACAATCCAGATAACAATGATACCTTTAATTATATATTGTCTTGTCTTAAAGAGATAAGCATATCCCTCCTAGAGCACACCAAAGAATTCAGTTGTGCTCCATCTAAGGCTGGTGTTTCTTATTTTCTACTTAAAGCATCAACAACCACATTGGCCTTCCCTAGATGATAATTAATCGTACAATCATAGTCCTTGATTAATTCCATCCAGCGGTGTTGCCTCATGTTTATATCATGCTGAGAAAAGATATACTTAAGATTCTTATGGTCTGTGAAAATCTAGAATGTCTCTCCATAAAGATAATGTCTCTAGATCTTCAAGGCATGGACTACAACAGCTAGTTCTAAGTCGTGTGTTAGATAATTCTCCTCGTGCCTCTTAAGTTGTCGAGAAGCAAAAGAAATCACTTGTTTATTCCGCATCAACACACATCCTAGTCCATTCTTAGAGGTATCACAGAACACTATGTACCCTTTCCCTTGCTCAGGTAATACAAGCACATGTGCATTTGTCAACCTTTCCTTTAACATCTAGAATGATTGTTGACACTTGTCACTCCAGGTAAAAGGAACATCCTTCCTGGTCAACTTAGTCAAGGGTGAAGCTATGGAACAAAAGTTCTTAATGAACCTTCTGTAATAGCTTGCCAACCCTAAGAAACTTCGAATCTCCGTCAGTGTCTTCGGCTGCTCCCATTGTAGGACAGATTCTACCTTTTTAGGGTCAACACAAATACCCGAAGCAGATATTACGTGTCCAAGAAAAGAAACTTCTGGTAACTAGAACTCACACTTGCTAAACTTAGCATATAACTTATGCTCTCTTAGCAAAATTAGAGTCTGACGAAGATGTTGTTCATGCTGTTGAGCATATCTACTATAGATCAAGATGTCATCTATGAAGACGACAACACACTGATCCAGAAAAGGTCGAAAGATTCTATTCATGAGTTCCATAAATGCAGCTGGTGCATTAGTTAGTCCAAATGACATAACTATGAACTCATAGTGACCATACTTTGTTCTAAAGGCAGACTTAGGTATGTCACCATCCTTAATACGCAGTTGGTGATATCCTGACCTCAAATCTATTTTTGAGAAGATGGTTGCACCACGCAACTGGTCAAAGAGATCATCAATCCTTGGTAGAGGATACTTATTCTTTATTGTTACTTTATTTAACTGTCTATAATCAATGCACAACCGCATTGATCCATCCTTCTTTTTAACAAAGAGGACCGCAACACCCCAGGGTGAAGTACTCAGTCAGATGAAACCCTTCTCAAGAAACTCTTGCAGTTGTTTCTTGAGTTCTTCCATCTCAGTAGGTGCCATCCTATATGGTGTTTGTGTTATAGGTTGTGTGTTCGAGATTATATTAATCTCAAAATCAATCTCTCAGGGTGGAGGTACACCTAAAAGTTCTTTAGGAAATACATCTTCAAATTCCCTGACCAGAGGAACTTCAGTAGGGTTAAGACTCTACATGGTAGTATCTACCACATGGGCCAGGAATGCATAACATCCTTACCTCTACTGCTTCTCAGCAACCATAGCTGACACAAGACAGGTTGTTAGAATCTTTCTATTTCCTTGAAAGATCCATGTGTCACTTTCATTAGTGAACACAGCTTGCTTGGACTCACAATCCAAGACAACCCTATACCTTTCCAAGGTATCCATCCCAAGGATTACATCGAATCCATGCATCTCAATTGGTATAAGATCCACTTGAATGCGATGTTCAGAAAAGAAGAGAATGCAGGGAGAACATACCTCCCGCAACACAGCAGATCCCATCAAAGAAGTTTCTAACAACAAACTATCTGCTCAATGACATGTAGTCAGGTTGCAGTCAAGAATCACTCTTTGAGTGATAAAGGAATGTGTAGCACCCAGACCAATTAAAATGGATACAACGCAAGATATAGACATGTTAGAATAAAACAATTCCATCTGACATGCCACAACCCTAGGGTTGATCACTGCATTAGGTGGATTCATCGCGTAGAATCTCGCTATTTCCTGTGGTTGATTTAGTGCTCGATGACTAGGTACTGATGATCCAGCTTGGGATGCTTGTCCACATCCTCTAGCATTACCTAGAAACTATCGCCTTTGAGATCCTTACGGACTCTGCCTTTGAGTTTGAGTCACACTCACTTCTCTGGCTCTGCAATCCTTCATCATATGCCCCACCTTTCCACATATATAACAGCTTCTGTTCCCTTGATGTGGTATGGATGGTCATGTAACCGACATAGATGTTGAGCTACGAGCTCCTTCTAGTGATAAACTTTGTCCTCTACCCCTATTTGACGTCCACTGCGTCTGGGTATTGAATCTAGGTGGTGCCATTGGTGCAGAAAACCTCGGTTTCTTAAAATCTTTGGATGAGGATCCTTAGAACTGGGGATACATCTTCTTGTTCTTGGTCTGTCTCTTCTCCAACACAAACCTCTCTACCCTCCTGACAGAATCCACGAAGGTAGTAAACCTTTCCCTGTTCTCCAAAGCAGACACAGGGGTAGTTAACTCAGCGTTTAACCCCTTCTCAAAATGCCTAATCCTTTTCTTCATCTGTGGTTGCCATGTGCGGACAAAACCGCAAAAGCTCCATGAACTTAGCCTCATACTCGTTAATGTTCATTAGTCCTTGTCTTAGTCTCTCAAACTGAGAGCTTTTCTCATCCAGGAACGTCTTAGGGAAGTATTTGTTGATAAATTCCTGTCGGAAAACTTCCCATTCGATCTCCACACCTGGTCTTTTCCCTTCCTCCATGGTACACCAGTGACCAGCACTCCCCTTGAGCAGGAAAGGGAATGATGGAACGAGCGTTCAAAAAAGTAGAAAGGGCGAATAGAGGGGAGACGGCAGGGAGAACCTCGGATGTTCCATGGTGACGGCCTCAGAATCCCCCCCAACGGGTCCTCGTTCCAATTCTATCAAGGAGAATGTTGCCGTCGCTGGATCTGAGCAGGCTTGGATGGAGTTGTTCACTGATCTGAAGCAAAGGGAGAACATTGCACTACAGTATACCCGGTTGGAGGTCGTGGATGGGGAGGTGAGGTATAGGCGGGAGAAGGTGATTGATATTGCGAAGAAATGGAGTAATTCGGATGTTGGATACATCGTCAATTTGAAGCCTCACTGGTCGACCCTGGTGCGGCACTTCGAGACAGTATGGAAACCTAAAGCCCCTTTCAAAATTATTCCAAGGAATAAAAGCTTCTTCATAGTCAAATTCAAGGAAGAGGAGGACCTAAAAACAGCTGTTGAGGCCGGGATGTGGTTTGTAGGAGGTAAGTCGTTGCTTCTGAAGAAATGGGAGTTAGGTGAGCCCCTAGAGAAGCAGAAGCTGACGGAGATTCTGGTGTGGATTAGGTTCTCGAACCTACCTCTGGAATTCTGGGATGGTGAGATGCTAGGGTTACTGGGAAGCTTCATAGGAAGGCCTCTCTGCTTGGATTTTGCTACCAAAGTTATGGCTAGATTGGATTTTTCCTGAATCCAGGTTGTCATTTCTAATGGTTGCTCGTTTCCAAAGGAGATTGTCTTGCGCAGCGATCAAGGGCATCGGGATATCATTGAAGTGCTATATGAATGGATCTCGAAAATCTGTATGAAATGCAACTGTTTTGGACATGAGTCGGGATCGTGCTCAGATCTGTCTACTAGAAAGGAGTGGATTCCCAAGAAGCAGTTGTCTTTTGGTAATGAGAAGTCAGTGTCTGTACAGGATGTCTCTGCGGAAGGTGTGGATGTTTCTACTGACAAGGTTGTATAGGGAGACCAGGTTTGCACTGATATAGCTAATAATAGTCTGAAGGATTTGAATGTGCAAGTGAATCAAGGTGCTGGTAATGGGAATAGCTATTTTATAGTACAAGCTGAGAGCAAAGGGGAGAGATGAATCCCTATTCCTGAGAGTAATATATCCCTTCTGGTGAAAGAATCCTCTGTGGGTTCTGGAGGTAGTGTCCCAAGCAGGACGGACTCTGGAGGAGCCTTCAGTCAAGGTAGTAGAATTACGATGGTGAATAATAATGGTTCTAACAGCTATTCTATACCAGTGGAAATGGGTGGTGTCCTTGATAGTAAACTAAACCTCAAAAAACAACTGAAGGATAAAGAGGGGTTTCTTACTGTGACAGGGAAAAATAGAAATCAGCAGAAGAGAAGCAACAAAAGTTTATCGTTTGTTAAAGAGATTGTAAGTGATGTATCTGTGAATATGTTTGACATGCTGGCAGACGAAATTGAAGAAGGGCAGGTGACTGAGGCTGGCAGGATACCAGTCAAAGATCATTTTAATGGGTGACAATCTTGGTGTGTTTGCCTGGAATGTTCGTGGTTTGAATGCACCAGGACACCAGGGGAAACTGAAGGAAATCATCAATCTATACCAACTTCCTATCAATATTCTCATTGAGACTAAAGTGAGGTATAAAAAGATTGTAAAGGTGATGGATAGGATCTGGAATAATAAGCAAATGTGTTCAAATCACATGGCTCACCCTTTGGGGAGGATTGTTATTCTTTGGGACCAGGATTGGGTGAAGATCTTGAAAGTGAAGGAAACTGATCAGCTTATTCACTATCGTGTTGAATATAAAGATTGTATCTTCTATCTTATTGCTGTGTATGGTCAGAATGAAGAAAGGAAAAGAATAGATCTTTGGAATGATATTAAAAGTCTTCATAGTGGTATGCTTGATCCTTGGATCTTGATTGGAGATTTTAATGCTATCAGGTTCACCAATGAAAGGAAAGGCAAAGGTTTCTACTTTGCTAAAGCTATGAATGATTTCAATGATATCTTTATTCATACTGACTTGATGGAAATGGAGCTTAAAGGGGCTTTCTATACCTGGGATAATAGACAAAAAGGAGAAAACCTTATTCTTTCTAAGATTGATAGGGTGTTGTTTAACGGTGAGTTTAACAATGTCTTTAAAGACAAGTGGGGTGACATTCAAAGTACTATCTATAGTGATCATAGGCAGGTGGTTGTTAGACTTGGTAGAAATCTTAAAAAAAGAAGGGGTTATTTCAAATTCATTAATGTCGGGACTGAACACCCTGACTTCAAACATGTTGTTAAAGAGGCCTGGAATATTAAAGTGGATGGATGCCCTATGTTCAGAGTTATCAAAAAAATGAAGAATGTTAAAAGCAAATTGGTGAAGTGGAACAAAGAGATTTTTGGTAATATCCCTGATCGGGCCAAAGTTCTGTAGTTTGAAGCTACTGAAGCGGCTAAGGATGCAGATATGAATACTGATAATCTGTGGTTGAGGGAGTATGCTAATGAGAAGAGAGAACAAGCCTTGAAGGTTGCTGAATTAGAAGAATCCTATGCTAAACAGGTGTCCAGGGTAAACTGGTTAAAATTGGGGGATAAAAACACCAGTTTCTTTTATAATAGTATCAAAACCAGGGCATCTAGAAATCACATCTGATGTATGAATATAAATGGAGAGATTAGTTATGAGGAGGATGATATCTCTGAGCATATTCATAATTACTATAATGATATCTTCAATAAATACTCAGATGATGAAGATACTCCTTGGGATGAGGATTGGAAGCTACCTTCTATTTCTGCTGAACAGTTTGATATGTTGAGAGGTTTTGTTACCAAGGAAGAAGTTGATAGAGCGATCAAAGAGGCTGATGGGGATCGAGCACCAGGACCTGATGGCTTCAATGGGCATTTCTTCAAAAATACTTAGGATATCATTGGTACAGAGGTAACTTTGGTTGTCCAGAATTTTTTTAGTAGCAACAGAATGTTAAAAGAAATCAACAAAGCTTATATTACCCTAATTTGTAAAGTCCAAGAGGCTAGCTGCATCAAGGATTGGCGTCCTATTACTCTATGTAACTTCTTGTATAAGATAATTTCTAAAGTCCTTTCTAACAGACTCCAGGTTGTGCTCCCCTCTCTTATAAGCCAAAATCAAGTGGCTTTTATCAAAGGTCGCAATATTGTTGATGCCCTTCTTCTATCTAATGAGCTTGTTAGTAATTTCAACAGAATTAATGGGGGTGATAATATGTGTATTAAAGTTGATCTTACTAAGGCCTATGACTCCATAAGGTGGACGTTTCTTTTCAAAGCCTTAAAGAAGATGAATTTCCCTTCCTGTTGGATTGAATGGATTCATACTATCATGTCTACGTCTAGCATGCATGTGCTGGTAAATGGGTGCCCTTCTCAGGTGATTTATCCTTCTAACGGTATCAGGCAAGGTGATCCGCTTGCTCCCTCTTTATTTGTTATTGCCATGGAAGGCTTCACTGCCATGATGAACAAAGTTGTGGAGGAAGGGATTATAAATCTGATTAAAGCTAGAAATACTAGTATTTCTCACATATTGTTTGTTGATGATGTTATGATTTTTACTAAAGGGGATGAGAAGAATGTTGAACATGTTAGGAAGCTAATTGATTTCTTTGGAAAGGCTTCGGGCCTGGTTATGAATGCTGAAAAGAGCAATGTGTTCTATAGCAGGGGTGTGGATACAGACAGAATCTCTTCTATTCTTAACATGAGGTACCTGGGGTTACCTTTGTTCTATGGCAAGCTTAAAAGTTCGTTCTGTTTACCTCTTATTGATAAGATTTGAAGGAAGCTAGAGAACTAGAAGATGAAGTCTCTCTCCTTTGGAGGCAGAGTGGAGCTAGTGATATCCATGCTCAGTGCCCTACACCTGTTCTGGTCTTCTACGTTTCCTCTCCCCTCGGATATTATGAAGCAAATTAACACCATTTGTAGGAATTTTGTGTGGGGAGGCCCAAATATAGATAAGAAGATACATATGGTTAAATGGAGCTATGTATGTATACCCAAGAAGGAGCGGGGTTTGGGTATTAGAAGAGTGGAAGAAATAAATAGGGTTGGACTGTTGATGAATGCTTGGAATGTGGCTTCTAAAAAGGACACCTTATGGGTCAAGTGGCTCAATGAGAAGTACCTATCTAAGGAAACTATATGGTCCTGTGGTCTTAAGAGTAACTATTCCTGGATGTGGAGGCATATATTAGAACAAAAAAGTTACTTGCTCCCATTGATTAATTTTACCATTGGTGATGGTTGCAGTATAAGGATTTAGAAAGATCCCTGGACCCTCGGTAATAAACTCCTCAGTGATTGTATTGATAAGAAGAATACCATGAGGATTGGGTTTGGCAGCTTTGGGTTGCTCAGTAACATCATCAAAGATGGTCAGTGGTTTGTGCCTGCGAAGAGAAGATTTGATGATCTTAACAAGTTTCTTTCTTAATCGAGTATCCAGCTCCATTCCAAAGATAGTCTAACTATTAAAGGCAAAACATCTATTAGAATTAGAGATGCTTGGGAGATTGTTAGGCAAGTGAATCCTATTCCTTACTGGACTAATTGTCTTTGGAGGTTCAATCATCCCAAAAATATTGTTCTTACTGCTTGGAAGTTGTTCTTTGGTAAGATACCCACTCTGGACTATCTTCAAAGCTATGGTATACAACTAGTCTCTAGATGTACTTTGTGTGAAAAAAGTACTGAATCCAGCAAGCATCTCTTTTTTGAGTGCTTGTTTGCTAAGGAACTCTGGAAAGAAGCTAAGGAGTATTGCTGCATTGAAGTGATTCCAAGGAAGCTAGAGGACTGTGTTCTGAACATCTTAAAAAAGCACCAACTGGGTACCTTAGCGGTCATACATGCTATCTGGCTCGAGAGGAACAACAAGATCTTCAGAGCAGAAATAGAGATACCAAAAGTTGTTGTGGTTATGTTATAGATATAATTTCTCTGTATAGATAGTTGTTGTTGTTTCCCATAGTGGATGTACATGTCTTCTTTTCCCTGTATATCCGAACTATGTAACTCATTCTTTTCTCAATAAAGGTGGAAGGGCTTACTTAGCAAAAAAAATGTCTAACCTTCTTAGCTTCTGGGATGTTCAGGATTCTAAAGGCCTTTTCTAGTTCAGTTAGCCACAAGTCAGCATCTGTTGGGTTAGCTGTTCCAGCATACTCCGTATCTCCAACTCGGTGAAGTCATTCAAACATCTTGCCAGATCCTTGTCCTTCTGGATGGGTAGGTGCCCTAGGTACTGGTATAGGCATCCTCTCAGTCATGTGTCATGCCAGTCATGAACTACCCAAACATGGCTTGGAAGGATGGGTTCCCCATGTTAGCTGGGTTAAACTGGGGTGGTTCAGGTACAGGTTCCTCCCTTTCTTGGTCTCTTGCACCTCCTCCAGGTGCAGAGACACTACTCTCAGCAACATGTTCCTCGTGTGATCTAGACATCTTTAGTTTTCTCTTCTCCTCCTATATGAGTAGAAGACACCATCAGATATACTGGAAGACACTAGAACATACTTTACAACCCTAGTCCTATGTCTCTATAGACTCAGCGAACCTAGGGCTCTGATACCACTAAATGTGATACCCCATTTGGACAAAACGTTATTAACAATGCGGAAGCGATTAATTAGCAGCAGAATTACAGAAAATCATTAAAAATTAAAAAAATGTGTAAAGAGATCCACAAATTGTAAAATTCTTTCATAAAGAAATAAGGTAAGTTATTTACAAGCTGATTCATCAGTACATCTCTATATTATCTCATCTTCGAGAGTCACAAGCATCAACTGCCCTGTTAAACTATACATAAGCAGTATATAAAAATCTCGAGGCATTAAGCCAAAATCTCAGATCTATATCAAACCATCTACTGGCTCCTAGGACCTGAGAGTACAGAGACGACACATAGGACTCTCTATATATAATACTTGATAGTCAGTGTCTCCAACTGAGGATCAATGGTGTCCTTGTTGTTGCTTCTGTTGCTGTTGCTGCTCACTCACTGAAGGGTTCCTTCTTCCTCGGCGTCTACCTAAAAAGTTGAATCCCACAGGGATGAGACAATAGAAAATTGTCCGAGCGAGAGTTATAACTCTCCGCCAGAAGCATTGTTATTGCAATTAATGGAATAACACTGAGAAGTAATATTATGATTATACAACAGCATGCAATTCATTGAATAAGCTAAGTACATTAGTATTCTTTATGCAATCATTTCAATTATAACTTGATTGAGTAACAAGTAATTTAATCAATTAAGAATATGAATAACATGTGTACTAATTATCCAACTAGGACATTATAAACAATGTATCATCAATCATTATTTCTCATAGTTCAACCTAAGCAAATATGCTACACGGTTGATTACACTTTACAAACATACTTATGCCCTGAGGAGATGAGGTATACCGCTCATACTCCAACCAACCATTATGAAATCGCATTCGGTACCATATATAGGTCATCAGAAGAGTCGGATTCCTATGACCTCATCTTCCTCAGTCAGTGTGAGGAACAACATGCAGGACATCTTGTGTCTCTGCCATAATAGCTGTCCAGGGTATTCAGGCACTTTGCTATTAGATTTACAGTGGCATGTTGTACTCTCTTCGCAATCGAGGAATTTCTTGTTTATCTCACATCGATTCGACATTAACATCATCATCAGGAGATTAGTGATACATCTTCTCGGCATATACATATAATGAAGGATTGAGAGATTAAATGTTTACCTCACATCAATTCATTCATTAGGATGTAAGGATATTTGTGTCCGTAACCCCCACATACTCAAAAGTATGCTCTCCAGGAGTTCCCTTAGGAAAACCTATCTCACCATCATCTAACTTCTGACGATGATGGATCTATGGTCAGGGATCTACATGATATCATTATACTTGATTATTTAAGTACCTTACAACATTCTTTTAGCATCAGGCATGTTTTCAAACATAAACCATTACAACAATTTCTATAAAGAAAGAGTACTGATTGTATCAAGTTAATTTCACATCTTGTTAACATTGGGATCTCAATCCCTAACCATCTCATCATTATGATTCAAGAATATGGGTGTTCAAACCCTTAAATCATCAAATCACATGTTATCACTTTAATAGGTAACTTATTGACATCAAGTCATCTAATAGTGTAAACATAACAATTGTAGTGCAGGTATTTCATATAGCTCTTAAGGCCAATAAACATGCTTTTGTCACCTTTCACTAGGCAACATAGCATAGCATTGCTTACACATCTCATTAAGTGTTTTCAATAAACAAAGTATCATAGTTCATACCTGGCTATGTTCAATATCTCGTAAAACCTGCATGATTAGTACAGATGATAGCAGGTATATCAATTTCATATCATCATAATGCAAAACAAAGACAACTTCATTATTTAAGGGTTGCACCACTATGCCCTTTCTAGGGTTAGGGTTTCCCTTTTCAATTCAATTAGGGTTAACCAACCCCTTTAGATCAATTAGGAATAGTGATTCCTCATTTCATCATCTAATCATAGGGCTTCATGCCATGAAGCATAACCCATGATTAGGGTTTCACACTTTTATTCACCTTAATTGGAATTAGGGTTTACTATTCACATACCTTGATTTAGGGCTTACTATTCACATACCTTGATTTAGGGTTTACTACTCACATACCTTGATTTAGGGTTTATCCTGTCATCATTATGAATTAAGATTACATCATCATCATGCATTAGGGATACTTCAATTATTACCCTCAAATAGGGTTAAGATTCATTAACCATCCTAATCAGGGTTTTCATGATCTCACTATGAAGGATCATACCCTAATTAGATATTCATTAAAATTGGAAGTCCATTACTTGATTAACATTCAAAAAAGGACTCTTCTCTCTCTCATCCTCTATAGGATGATGTTTACTTCAGCCTTGATTAGGTTAAGTAACTTAATCAAGAAAGATAATTGACTTCATGGTTTATATCATTACCATTGTAGTCATTAGAGCTTAATTACTCCATGGGTTTCAATCACACTATCCCACTAAGGTACAAGTACCATGATCACCTTTGATTACATCATATATTAATTAACTAATCACTCTGTCCTTTAACCACTTTAAGTACCCATGGGGTTTAGGTTAAACATCCACCAAACGATCTTGGCCCTTAAGGCACCAAATGATCTTGGCTAACTTAGACCTCAAACGGTCTCACATACTTAACCTCCAAATGGTCTAAGACCGTTTGGACCTTCATGCAGTCTTGGTCTACCCTTGAGACTATTTGGTAAAGTGGACCTCCAAGACCGTTTGCTAAAGTTGGGGGTGAGGACCGTTTGCCAAGTTTGACTTTTGAAACCACATGACTTAAACCGGTTTTGAAACCTCATGCATTCAACCGATTTGGAAATTGCATGAACCCAAACGGTTTGGGATCGTTTGGTCCCAAACGGTCTTGAGACCATTTGGACTCAAACGGTCTTGAGACTGTTTGTTCCAAACCACATCAAAACCGCATGGACCAAGTATGGTCCCAACACCTCAAATTGAATTAGGGTTTCCAATGTTGATCCCCTCAATGATTCAATACATGTAATCAATCATCAATTAGGCCTATCACAATCATTCAATTGTGTTAATTAGGTCAACCTTCAACTGATTTGACCCTTAATTGACCCATAATTGATCATCAATTAGGGCTTGAATCGATTGTATTAGGGTTTGGAATCGATGACCCTTCAACATAATTCAATGTGAGTCTAATTGATTTGAACTCATTGAACCATCCTCCACATTGGTCATGACCTGACTCCAAATGGTCTTGGTATCATTTGGATGACCTCCAAATGGTCAACGCTTGGTCAACACCACCAAATGGTCTTGGACCGTTTGCTCCTATGCGGTTTGGATAAAACTGTTTGCAATTAAACAGTTTGAAACTGTTTGCTCCCAAAAGGAAACCGTTTGAGCAACAAACCAAACCATTTGCTAAAGTTCTTTTTAGATATTTGTCTAGGATGATGTCACCTTCGTCTACCTCTGTTAAACCAAGAACAGGAGTTGTTCTTCACGGAAATTATAGCAAGTACTCACAAAAGTATCAAAGGAAGAAAAGAAACTAAGGTTTCTTATAGATAAGAGTGCAATACTAATGCTCAAGGGTTAGAGTTATAAAACCCGTCTCTAGAACTGATCCAAAGCTCCAATCTCAGCAGCTTTAATGGTGGATTGGGCTCCAGCAGTTGTCCAAGGTTCGTTCTTCAATCTTTGGATGGACAAGGTGGCTAGAGAAGGAAATCGTGTGAAGAAAACCATGAATTTAACCTTGTTTTATGGTTTCCACATGAATTAAAGGTAGGAGATGATCAAGACTTACCAAGTTGGTTTGGTCGTCCTTCCTCTGGTCCAGAGCTCTTCCTTGGTCGGCCAAAGCAAGGTGATAAGGAAAGAAACTAAGGGAAACGATCCTTTGTGTTTTTGGAAAATATACATATATATATATATATATATATATATATATATATATATATATTTATTTATTTATTTATGTATTTATTTATGGGTTTTCAAGGCAAATAGATAAAAGAGAGTTATCTTCTTTTAATTCCAACTAATTCCACCAAAGATTCCTCCATTCCTTGTCTACGTGGCCACTTTCTATTTTCTTGACAACCTCTCCATTATCCTAAGATTAATGGGAAAGAAACTTAAACACCTTAAAGAGATGTATATTAATATCCATCCTTTAGTTGGATAATACTCCATGTGATATTAATGTGAGTAGCTTCCATTCAAAAAAGTTATATTTTTGGTGCCCAAGCATGGCACAAGATTGTCCAAACTTTTGCAAACACATCCTCCAACTTTTGGTTGAAGGGCTCCATAATTAATATATTTCCCTTTTGCATTAAGTTATATTAAAGAGCCATTTGTACTTAAATCTTGATTATTTCAAAGTCCAAATTCTCTCTCTTCCAAGATAATTCAAATGAGCTGCCCCTCTCATTTTCTTTTCTCTACATGATGCCAAGAAACATGAGAGACCCTCAAGAGGTGTAATTTTGCATGTAGAACCCTATGTTTTGGGTAAATTGCACATTACACCAAAACTATGTGTTAATGCACAAGGATTGCTCTACAAGCTATATCTTGGTGCTCAAGCTTGTGGAATCCATACCACTACATTATATTCATCCTCAAGATGTCTCAACATCAGAGGAACATCTTATCATGTGTAATTTGCAAGTTAACCCCTCTACTAGGGTAATTTGCCCTTCAGTCCATTATCAACAAAACAATGTTTCAACATTATTCAAAAAGGACTGAAAATGAAATATAAGTTCCTTAAAATCCTTAATTACTTTTCAAGAAATACAAGCAAGCATCCAATCATCTTTATTAGGCAAAACACCTAGGGTTAGTTTATAACCCAGGTCAGGGATGTTACAAAAAGACTACAGTCAGATGAATGGCATAGATTACAATGCTATTTTCACTGTTGTTGTCAAACACACCTCCATCATATTCTATTGTCATTAGTTTGTGGAGATGACTTATATCTTGAGTAGCTTGACATAAAGATCACATTCCCACATAGTGACTTAGATGAGCATATATATATACATAAAACTGAAGCTTATATGTTTGTTTCAAAGAAGGATCATACATGCTAATTGAAGAAGACTCTATATGGATTGAAGAAATCCCATGACCATGGTATCATATATTCGATGCTTTCATGTTAAGACATAGTTATTTCAGGAGTAGATATGATGATTGTGTCTACTTGAAACTTTTTGATGAGTCTCTTATTTACCTCTTTTCTTGTGTTGATGACATAGGAATGGGAACAAGAGATATTTATGTAATCAACATGTTGAAGCACTTAGTGATGAATTTGAAATGAAATATTTGGGAGCATTAAATTTTTTTTATAGTGTAGAAATTTTTAGAAGTTGCAAAGTTGTAAGATCATTTCTTAATTATGATGATCATGTGACAAAAGTTCTATAATGGTTTCTGATGTTTGACGCACTCATGTATTCGTTCATTCGGGTGATCAGTTCAAGAAGCTCTCATCCACCAAGTTGCCACAATCTGAGGAGGATAAATTTATGTCTCATGTTCCTTATTTTAGTGTTGTTGGTATCATTATGTACGTTATGCATTGCACTCATCACAATATTTTTCAAGCGTTAAAGGTGGGGAGTAAAGTTCATTCATAGGTACCTATAGGCTAATATCTTGGATTCAGAAAGAAAACACAGAAACTTTTTGGATACATTGATTCTGAATTTTTCAATTATCATGATAAAAGTCGTAACAGGCTCTGAGTTTACTGTGGTTAGTTGATGAATCCTCCATATTCATCATTACAATTGCCAATTCTAGGCTTTTATACCTCATTATGACTAAATTACCCTTACTTTGCTTTACTCTGAGTATTTCTTCATTCTTACATAAATAATGCTTAAATAGTTCTAATTACTAGTTTATTTGATGCTATCACCCCTTACACACTCTCCTTTCCCTTTGTAGATCACTCTCAATCATCCAATCAAACATCAACAACGCACAACTGTGCGTTCTGTCCTCAAATCCCCAAGCATGTGCAACAAATGATCAAGATCATGAAGCAGAATAATCGCCACGACCATGCGGGTCACTCCACGGCCGTGGCACATCACCAAAAGTGCCAAGTCTCCATCCTCCATGACCGTGCTGGACACACCACGATCGTGGTGCATATCCGCTACGACCGTGCTGATCACGCCACGACTGTGGTACATATTTGCCACGACCGTGGCGCATCGCCCACAGGGCCAAGTTCTCACCCACCACGCTCGTGCAAGGCGGCACGACCGTGGGGATATAGCCTCACCACGATCGTGGTTGCACGCCACGACCGTGGCACAACGTCACCAGGGCCAAAGTTTCACCCGCCACTCTCGTGCAAGGCAGCACGGTCGTGGGACAGCAGCATCACCACGACAGTGGTGCCTCAACACGGCCGTGGCGCGTCGTCCCCTTCCTCCCGACGCTGCTATTTTCTCAACCTACTACTCCAAAGATCCATGGCCGCCGGCGTCGCCCTCCTCACCAAGAGTATTTCCGACCTATAACGCCTCACAACCCCAGACTGCTTGGAAGAGCACAAAAAACCAGGCGGTTTGGAGGGGCTCACAGCCCTAGACCATTTGGAGGAGCTCACGATCTCAGATATGAGGTTGGATGCTCAAGGTTGTTTGAACGTTGCTCAATCAAGATCACATAGAGAGTGCAGATCATTTGGCACCATGGTCACAAGACCGTTTGGTAGCAAACGATCTCAAGACCCTTTGGTAGCAAACGGTCTCAAGACCGTTTGGTAGCAAATAGTCTCCAGACCGTTTGGTAGCAAATAAATTAAAACTATTTGATGCAAAAAATCAAGCAGACCGTTTGGGACCAGACTTGTGCCTATAAATAGGACCAGTAGTTTCCCCAGTTGGACAATAGTTTCCAGACACCGACAGGCTGCCAGTACACAGTTCTGATCCAAATCTAGTCTCATCTACGCCAGTTCCATTCCACTGACTACCCATATTGCAAGCAAGGAGAATGAGAATAGAAGGAAGATAGAGCGAGAGAGACTGTCTGGACTGTCTTGGCGTCTCCCATTCTGTGTCCAGATCTGCTCCGACACGACGTAGAAGACCGCTTCATCTTCACTGAGCTGCGACTGCCTTCTACACTGAGTCCATGGCGGATTTCCCCCTCTTTCTCTTTCTTCTTGTTTCTTACATGAGGAGTGAGTAGTTTCATCCACTGGGGTGCAGGGACTAGCCCCGCTGCCTGTGTTTTGTAATCTGTACTAAAAAGATGTTATCATTCCGATTCAATACTAAATCGTTTCATACATGCTTGAATGTTGGCCGCGTTCTTGTATGCATCTATTGTTTTTCATTGTGGTTTGTCCATGACCGCTCTTGAGACTCGAATACTAATTTAGTGTTGGTTTCTGGTGTGTGTATCCACCGCGCATCCATTTCGATATCTAGGGACGCTTTCTAAGGAGTGGAGTAAACTCACCTCCATCGTTGTGCTTTTGTACTATGAAATGGAATCAATTGACGTACAAAAGTGCCACTTTGATAGGTCGAGGAATACACTCTGAGGAGGGAGTGGTGCAAAGTACTTGACCATTCATTCGGGAATGGCTGACGTTGCAAAACTCCCACGTTTCTCGTAGCTATTTCCTCGAAAGAGGGATACTCTATAAGGATACTAATCGAATTGGTAATTATCGCTCGCTTGTTAGTTTTTCGATACACGTTTCACGAGGTTGAGTAAGGTTCTCTCTTTGGAGGTTACATCTCTTCATTGACACATATATATGTACCGAATGAGGGTTACTCAACCCATGAAGGTTGTGTGCATTACTCTTGTCCTATAAGACATCGGTATTGTACAACATCCATGTATCTTGCTTTCAAGTCTTGCTATGTTTGGTACAGGTACAATGCATGTGTAGTGGTGGTGAATACCTGCATCACCCCAGTGATCCATCATCATTTGCTAATCTTAGATTTTAATGCTTAAACTATTTTTTATTCTTGCCTTTACTTTTACCTTTTTAGGTTAAATAACTCAAATCAAACTTTTGGTCTTAGATGATTGACTTAGATTGGCACGAAACGAGAAAGAGACACTCAGATTCTTAACGTTGTCCTTTGGGTTCGATCCTAAATCTGTACTATGATAAGGCTTCCACACTCTTGTGGGGTTGGAGCATTTATCTAGCACCAGTTGTACGTAAACCTAGAGAGGACATCAACTCCCTAGGGTTTTTGGTGCATATTAGGACTTCCATTGGAAGAGTAATCTTTTGGGGTAAGTTCTAGCTCCATCAAAAAATGGCGTCGTTGTCGGGGACAACGGTATCAGAATTGTCTTTTTCGAATTCCGTGTCGATTTAGGTTTCCCTAGGGTTTTTTATTTCCTTTTCAAAAACCTAAAAAGTGAAGGGCTTAATCTCACATATCTTCTTGGATTTGAAGTGGTTGGTCAAGCCTGATACACTCTTTCCTTGATTTCAGGTACGAACTCTCTTCAAAATGAAGCAGTCGACACCACCAACCACTAGATGTCAACTATGTGGTGACTATTCTCACACATCGATTTACTGCTTCCATGTCCCTCCTCTCTACGTGATGGCTCTATGTCAAGTAATCGTGAATCGTATAGTTGGGAAACTCAAAGCAGCCTCTCCATACAACTATGGATATAACACAAGTTATAATCTGTATCACCCTGGAGGCTACTACGAAAAATCTAACTATGGTGGATTTCAAGGTGTAGAGTGCAATGAAGGAGGGAACCTGGAAAACAATGCAACTCAATACAATGATGAGGAGAGCTATTATCAATATCAACCCAACGGGTGCAGTGAAGAGCCTTTTTATGAAGATCGACACACATTGATGGAAGAATTACGTGCTTTACAGATGTCGGTGGCTCAACAACTAGCTGATCAGACATCCACGACGAAGAAGTTGATAGCCGATTTTGATCAACTTATGCAACTTGTCAACACTCCTGAGCAACATGTAGAACAACCACCTATTTCAACTAAGCACATCCCTAGTCCACATGTTGCAATCAATTACGATGATGATTATGAAATCATGTGGGATATGCCTTCCAATGATCTTCAAGCATCAGTGCAAGGTGAGGAATCATCTTCAGAGTTAATAATTGAACCCAAGGACAATTTCTTCATAACATTAAAAGAGAAAGAATCATCTTTCGAGCTAAGACCTGACTCGGAAAGTGATTCCTGCACTATGCCCTTAGGTGAAAGATTGAGTAACCAATATGAGGATTTTCTACAGTCAGGAGATCAATGGGGGATAAACTTCAATACTTACCCACCTTCTGACTTCATAGACTCAAATCCAACCATTGAAGAGCAATTGGCAATAATCGATTCCCTCAATGACAAAATCTTTTCAACTTCAGCTGTCTCATCGCAGTCAGACTCAGATGGATATGTGACCAATTCAGACAAAGATATGTCTTTTATGCATGAGAATAAAATGTCTCCATTTCTGGAACAAGACCTGAATTATCCTTATGAAGAAATTTTTGATCATTCGGCTGATCTAGGAACAGACTTCGAGGATAGGACTGATCAAGATATTGCTTCAGGAATGGACCATACCACTCTCACTGATGAAACAAAATCAAGGGAGGATGACGGGTCTCAAGATGACACTCCTATGATTGGTCCTTTTCATGAGATGATATTACCACCACCATAAGAAGTCCAGACAGAGCCAATCCTCGAACAAGAGCATGATCTTTCTATTGAATCTCCTTCTAGTCGCTTGAACGAGTTGACAGTGCACTGTGAAGAGAAACATGAACCACCCCTTGATTTTGGAATGGATCACGATATTCCCATAGACTCTTATAATGATAAAAAGGACCCATGGGAGGGGATCGAGTCACAAACCCCTCCACATAGAGAAATTCACCCCTATGAAGAAGACTTTCCTAACATTCAAGAAACTGAGATATGTCTTTTACCTGAGCCAGGTTTCAATCTTCCCATAGCAACTCCTCCTGAGCACTCAATAGAACCGGAGGAGTACTATGAAAAAGTACTCGAACAACAATATGACTCAGAAATGGAGTACTTTAGTCCCAACAACGAAGAAACGGAGTCACAGGGAGATTCTAGCCTTCAAAACACTATGTCATGGACTAATCCCCCCCCATGAAGAAGCATCATTGGAACCTTTACCCCAAAATCCCATTATTCCTTTACCCAATCAAGAGTTTGTACTACCAGCTGAATCTTCTTCTAGTTACCTGGACGAATTAAGGATGTTCTACGAGGAAAATTCTAAACAAAATTTTAAAAAGAAGAACGACGCTCTCATCAATTTCAACGTCGATAAAGATGATGATACTTCTCAAAATGACTCTTCTGATAAACAAATGTCATCCTGGCTACCATATCCTATGCAAGAAAATCCAGGTGATGAAATGAGCCTGAATCGGATCCACCACCTGATCCAAGACAGGAGGAAGTCCAAGTGGTTGACCCACAATCGACTGCTCTGCATTTTGGAGAAAGCAGTTTTACTTTAGGCCCTATTTGGTTCGTGGGAAAGGAGTAGCATGGGATATAAAAAAAGAAGGGATGGGAAGGTACATGAATAGGATAGGATCTTTATTTTCCCATCCCATGTTTGGATGCAACTATGGATGGGATTAGCAACAAAGTCTAATTTAACATTCATATTTGTTTGTCCATGATGATGAATATTTCTAAAGTAAATATTATTGAAATAATTTTTAGTAATCAAGTGAAATAGTATACATAGTAAAAGTACTTAACAAGTAAAATTTATATTTAAAAAAAAAAGATAAAATTTAAATTTTACACATAAAAGTACACATTCCAAAAACATTGTAAATATATCAAAAAATTATTCATCAACATGAAAATATTGTAAAAAAGAAAAACTCATAGTTATATAATCAAGTGCTTAACAAGTAAAATGTTATTGCCATTTATAAATTAGTCGATTACATTATTGATGATAAACTGAAAATTATAAACTTCATAAATGGCTAGTTCACATGTGCCCACTCAGTAAACATTTGGTTAGCTAAGTTATCTCTCCATTGTGACCACTCATCACTTGGTTCTATGGTTTGTGCATCATCATCTTGATGTCCATCAAGTACAACTTCCTCAGGACCTTCTATCTCTAGGGGATCAATTGACATTTCACACCTTATGAAATTATGAAGTAAACAACAAGCCATTATAATTTTGTTAGCCGTCTTAGCTGGATAATAGGATGGGCTTCTCAATATTGCCCATCTTTGTTTCAGCGGTCCAAAACATCTTTCAATAACATTTCAGGCCGATGAATGTCTGAGATTAAAAAGTTCTTTGGATGAAGAAGGTTGATGACCAGTTCTCCATTCATTTAGATGATATCATTGTCCTATGTATGGTCCTAACAATCCCTCTCCATTGATGTATCCAGCATCTACGAGATAGTATTTTCCTACACACACAACCAGTAAGGAAATAAATTATATGTTTAAATTATTAGTAATTATACAATATGGAAACTTTACCATTAGGAACACGAAAACCATTTCTTTGAGTCAAAGCATCTCTGAGAACCCTCATGTCAGATGCAGATCCCTCCCATCCTCGAAACACATATATAAATTGCATGTCTTTGTTGTAGACTCCAAGCGTATTAGTGCAAGGCATCACGGTCGTGGGACAGCAGCATCACAACGCCCGTGGTGCCTCAACACGCTCGTGGTGTGTCGTCCCCTACCTCCCAACGCTACTATTTTCTCAACCTGCTACTCCAAAGCTCCATGGCCGCCGGTGTCGCCCTCCTCACCAAGAGTATTTCCGACCTGCAATGCCTCACAAACCTAGACTACTTGGAAGAGCACGAAGTCCCAAACGGTTTGGAGGAGCTCACGGCCCTAGACCATTTGGAGGAGCTCACGATATCAGATCAGAGGCTGGATGCTCGAGGTCGTTTGAACGTCGCTCAATTAAGATCACAGAGAGAGTGTAGATCGTTTTGCACCATGGTCACAAGACCGTTTGGTAGAAAATGGTCTCCAGACCGTTTGGTAGAAAATAAATTAAAACGGTTTGATGCAAAAAAGCAGCAGACCGTTTGGGACCAGACATGTGCCTATAAATAGGACCAATAGGGTCCCCAGCTGGACATCGCTTCCCGGACGCCGACAGGCTACCAATACACAGTTCCGATCCAAATCTAGCCCCATCTACGTCAGTTCCATTCCACTGACTGCCCATATTGCAAGCAAGGAGACTGAGAAGAGAAGGAAGATGGAGCGAGAGATATTATCCATACTGTCTTGGCATCTCCCGTTCCGTGTCCAGATCTGCTTCGACATGACGTAGAAGACCGCTTCATCTTCACCGAGTTGTGACTGCCTTCTACACCGAGTTCATGGCGGATTTCCCCCTCTTTCTCTTTCTTCTTGTTTCTCGCATGAGGAGTGAGTAGTTTCATCCACTGGGGTGCGGGGACTAGCCCCGATGCCTGTGTTTTGTAATCTGTACTAAAAAGATGTTATCATTCTGATTCAATACTAAATCATTTCATACATGCTTGAATGTTGGCCACGTTCTTGTATGCATCTATTGTCTTTCATTGTGGTTTGTCTATGACTGCTCTTGAGACTCGAATACCGATTTAGTGTTGGTTTCTGGTGTGTGTATCCACCGTGCATCCGTTTTGGTATCTAGGGACGCTTTCTAAGGAGTGGAGTAAACTCACCTCCATCGTTGTGCTTTTGTACTATGAAATGGAATCATTTGACGTACAAAAGTGCAACTTTGACAGGTCGAGGAATACACTTTGAGGAGGGAGTGGTGCAAAGTACTTGACCATTTGTTTGGAAATGGCTGACGTTGTAACACTCCCACATTTCTCGTAGCTATTTCCTCGAAAGAGGGATAGTCTATAAGGATACTAATTGAATTGGTAATTATCACTCGCTTGTTAGTTGTTTGATACACGTTTCACGAGGTTGAGTAAGGTTCTCTCTTTGGAGGTTACATCTCTTCATTGACATGTAGATATGTACCGGATGAGGGTTAATCAACCCGTGAAGGTTGTGTGCATTACTCTTGTCCTATAAGACATCGGTATTGTACAACATCCATGTATCTTGCTTACAAGTCTTGCTATGTTTGGTACAGGTACAATGCATGTGTAGTGGTGGTGAATACCCGCATCACCCCAGTGATCCATCATCATTTGCTAATCTTAGATTTTAATCCTTAAACTAGTTTTTATTCTTGCCTTTGCTTTTACCTTTTTAGGTTAAATAACTCAAATCAAACTTTTGGTCTTAGATGATTGACTTAGATCGGCACGAAATGAGAAAGAGACACTCAGATTCTTAACGTTGTCCATTGGGTTCGATCCTAAATCTGTACTATGATAAGGCTTCCACACTCTTGTGGGGTTGGAGCATTTATCTAGCACCAGTTGTAGGTAAACCTAGAGAGGACATCAACTCCCTAGGGTTTTTGGTGCATATTATGACTTCCATTGGAAGAGTAATCTTTTGGTGTAAGTTCTAGCTCCAGCAAAAAATGTCGCTAGAACTTACACCAAAAGATTACTCTTCCAATGGAAGTCCTAATATGCACCAAAAACCCTAGGGAGTTGATGTCCTCTCTAGGTTTACCTACAACTGGTGCTAGATAAATGCTCCAACCCCACAAGAGTGTGGAAGCCTTATCATAGTACAGATTTAGGATCAAACCCAAAGGACAATGTTAAGAATCTGAGTGTCTCTTTCTCATTTCGTGTCGATCTAAGTCAATCATCTAAGACCAAAAGTTTGATTTGAGTTATTTAACCTAAAAAGGTAAAAGTAAAGGCAAGAATAAAAACTAGTTTAAGGATTAAAATCTAAGATTAGCAAATGATGATGCATCACTGGGGTGATGTGGGTATTCACCACCACTACACATGCATTGTACATGTACCAAACATAGCAAGACTTGTAAGCAAGATACATGGATGTTGTATAATACCGATGTCTTATAGGACAAGAGTAATGCACACAGCCTTCACGGGTTGAGTGGCCCTCATCTGGTACATATCTACGTGTCAATGAAGAGATGTAACCTCTGAAGAGAGAACCTTACTCAACCTCGTGAAACGTGTATCGAAAAACTAACAAGCGAGCGATAATTACCAATTCAATTAGTATCCTTATAGACTATCCCTCTTTCGAGGAAATAGCTATGAGAAATGTATTAGCTGTGAATCTGAACTCCCTAGTAAACAAAGTGTTGAAGGCCAGATACTTTCCCAGAACAACAATTTGGGAAGCAAGAAGAGGCTACAATCCCAGCTACATATGGAGAAGTCTATGGGGAGCGAAAGCACTACTCAAGGAAGGGATGGAATGGAGGATAGGCAACGGAAAAGACGTCAACATCTGGGAAGACACATGGCTGCCAAGAGAGGAAGATACCCTTGCACGGTTTAAGAATGCGGAGGAAATACCCTACGACAAGGTGAACGACCTTATGAGCTCAGATGGGAAGCGATGGAACAAAGCAAGACTGGAGGAATGTTTCCCGGTAGCTTAGGTGGATAGGATAAGTGCTATCCCACTCAGTATACGACACCAGTGCGACACATGGTCTTGGTGGCCCGCCAAGAAAGGAGTGTTTACAGTCCGATCAGCGTATTGGCTTGGAATGCTAGGGAGGGAGGAAGCTCGGCAACACACAACTCAACAAGAAGATGGTTTGTGGTGCCACATTTGGAGAGCAGGTTGGGTGCCCAAGGTTGCCCATTTTCTGTGGAGAGTTTGTACCGGAGGACTAGCAACATAGGGTAGGCTGTTTGACCGCCACTGCATTGAGGAGGGACTGTGCCAACTCTGCATGTCAGAGAAGGAGTCCATTTCTCATATGCTCTTCTGCTGCCCAAACGCGATAGTATGCTGGGAACAAATGGACCAAGGAATTCAAAGATGGGTGGATGATTGTAAGGATGAGGACATCAACGTTACCATGGGGACGGCGCTGGATAGAGAGGATAAAGACATGATTGTTGCAACCATGTGGGCTGTCTGGAGGGGGCGCAATAAGCGTGTCTTCCAAGACGGCGAGGTGCACAGCGGCTTCCTTTTCCAAACAGCCATAGCCATGATACAGCAGGGGAGGGGTGAACAACGCAGCGATGCAGCAACGCCCAACCGGGCAGCAACGTCAAGCAACACAGCAGCCGGGCAGCAACGCAACAACGCCCATCGGGGAAGCAACGTCAAGCAACGCAGCAGCCGGGTAGCAATGCAGCAACGCCTAGCCGGGCAGCAACGTCAAGCAACGCAGCAATACAGCAATGCAACAACGCCCAGTCAGACAGCAACGTCAAACCAAGATGGACCAGGCCAGCACAAGGGAGAGTAAAGCTCAATGTGGATGCATCATGTGGGGATGACGGAACGGCGGCGATAGGGATGGTACTGAGAGATAGCGAAGGCAGACTGATAGGTGTTGCAGGAGAAAAGATTTGTAAGGGCACAAGGATAGCAACAGAAGAAGCCATTGCCCTGAGGACAGCACTACAGTGGGTGAGCAACCATGGTGTGGAACATATAGAGGTGGAGACAGACTCACTTGAGGTCGTCCATGCTTGTAGAGAAGCTACCAGAAGGAGAGACTATTTGGGAATCTTTGTTGAGGATATATCTACCTTACAACAACTTTTTTATTTATGTAGTCTTTCTTTTGTTAGTCGGGTTTGTAACAAAGTTGCCCACGAAACTACCGCTATGGCACGACGAGGGCAAGTAGATAGTTTTGCTTTCTTCCAGTTGTTTCCTTCATGTATTGAAAACCTTGCCATGCACGACGTGGCTTAGTTAATATATGATGAGGGGTCCCAATCATATGATCCTCCGTCCTTCCTAAAAAAAAAGCTAAAAGAAATGTGGGAGTGTTGCAACGTCATCCATTCCCGAACGAATGGTCAAGTACTTTGCACCACTCCCTCCTCAGAGTGTATTCCTCGACCTGTCCAAGTTGCACTTTTGTACGTCAACTGATTCCATTGCATAGTATAAAAGCACAACGATGGAGGTGAGTTTACTCCACTCCTTAGAAAGCGTCCCTAGATACCGAAACGGATGTGCGGTGGATACACACACCAAAAACCAACACTAAATTGGTATTCGAGTCTCAAGAGCGGTCATAGACAAACCACAACAAAAGGCAATAGATGCATACAAGAACACGGCCAACATTCAAGCAGGTATGAAACGATTTAGTGTTGAATTGGAATGATAACATCTTTTTAGTACAGATTACAAAACACGGGCAGCGGGGCTAGTCCCCGCACCCCAGTGTATGAAACTACTCGCTCCTCATGCGAGAAACAAGAAGAAAGAGAAAGAGGGGGAAATCCGCCATGGACTCGGTGCATAAGGCAGTCGCAGCTCAGTGAAGATGAAGCGGTCTTCTACGTCGTGTCGGAGCAGATCTGGACACGGAACGGGAGACGCCAAGACAGTCCGGACAGTCTCTCTCGCTCTGTCTTCCTTCTCTTCTCAGTCTCCTTGCTTGCAATATGGGCAGTCGGTGGAATGGAACTGGCGTAGACGAGACTGGATCTGGATCATAACTATGTACTGGCAGCCTGTCGGCGTTCGGGAACCGATGTCCAATTGGGGACCCTGCTGGTCCTATTTATAGGCACAGGTCTGGTCCAAAACGGTCTGCTGGCTTTTTTGCATCAAACTATTTTAATTTATTTGCTACCAAACGGTCTGGCGACCGTTTGCTACCAAACGGTCTTGTGACCATGGTGCCAAACGATCTGCACTCGCTCCGTGATCTTGATTGAGCGACGTCAAACGACCTTGAGCATCCAGCCTCCGATCTGAGATCGTGAGCTCCTCCAAATGGTCTAGGGCCGTGAGCACCTCCAAACCGTCTGGGACTTCGTGCTCTTCCAAGCAGTCTGGGGTTGTCAGGCGTTGCAGGTCGGCAATATTCTTGGTGAGGAGGGCGACGCCAGTGGCCATGGAGCTTTGGAGCAGCAGATTGAGAAAATAGCAGGGTCGGGAGGTAGGGGACGACGTGCCACGGCCGTGTTGAGGCACCACGGTCGTGGTGATGCTGTTGTCCCGCGGGCGTGCTGCCTTGCACGGGCGTGGCGGGTGAAACTTAGGCCCTGGTGACGTTGTGCCACGGTCGTGGCGTGCCACCACGGTCGTAGTGAGGCTACAGCTCCACGACTGTGCCGCCTTGCACGGGTGTGGCAGGTGAGAACTTGGCCCTGTGGGCGATGCGCCACGGTCGTGGCATTACCAGCACGGTCGTGGCGGATATGCGCCACGATTGTGGCGTGTCCAGTACAGTCGTGGCAGATGGAGACTTGGCACTGTTGGCGATGCGCCACGACCGTGGCGTGACCCGCACGGTCGTGGCGATTGTTCTGCTTCATGATCTTGATCATTTGTTGCACATGCTTGGGGCTTTGAGGACAGAATGCACAGTTGTGCGTTGTTGATGTTTGATTGGATGATTGAGAGTGATCTGTAGAGGGAAAGGAGAGTGTGTAAGGGGTGATAGCATCAAATAAACTAGTAATTAGAACTATTTAAGCATTATTTATGTAAGAATGAAGAAATACTCAGAGTAAAGCAAAGCAAGGGTAATTTAGTCATAATGAGGTATAAAAATCCTAGAATTGGCGACTGTAATGATGAATCTGGAGGATTCATCACCATACCGAACTTAAGTGTTGCTCGTCCCGAGGAACGGTAAACTTAAGACAGTCGAAAAAAGGCTCGCTCGTCTCGTAATTTCCTCATCATTGCGTGAATGTCAGAATTTTCATGAAAAAGAGAAAGGAAAAATGAGGCAAAACAAATTAGGGCAAAAACGTCAGAAATCCTTTGAATTGGTGACTGAGGATGAGTCTGGAAGATTCATCATTAGTCATGTTGTAAGTTGGAAAGATATGCTACATCTAACATTTATATTATCTAGTAATGAGGTTATATACACGAGGAGACTCACCAAAGAAGCTATACGACTTAGAGGATTATGTGCATAATTTTATATTCTTGAGAAAACAACAACCGTCTACTTTGACACGCAAAGCGTTATTCGTCTCCCAAAAGAATAGATGTTTAATGAGAGAACGAAACACATTGATGTCAAGTATTACTTTATTAAAAAAATTATAACACATGAAAGCATTATACTGCAAAGAAATGTCAGTAAAAAATCTTACTAATATGGTAACAAAGTTGTTGTCAATTTTTAAGATGAGAGATTGTTTGAACTTGGTTAGCTTGCAGAGCTTGTAGTGATGACCTTAAGAGTTAGAATAGGAGTGAAGATATATAATTATTCTTTATAGACTGTTAAAGACCAAACAAAGTGGAACTGTTATGTAAACAGAATTAACCAATTTGAATGCATTTGAGTTTTCACTTTTCATTGTTTCGCACATGAAGGCCGCAGTTAATCTCCACAACCGAAATATAAATTTATAATTTATAGTTTACCAAATGAATGTGGTGCGGTAAGCTATGCACAACCAAACCCGCCCTAGTAGTTTGTTTAGCAGCTAAACCTCAAGTATTAAATCTGAATAGATATTGACCATATATGAAGAACTTGGGAAGTATTGATCATCTTTAGCCTTCCCCGTCACGAATAATTCATCAGGTTTCACTTGATTCCGGCTATGAACTCCGCCAGATTCCGCTCGGATAGCCCTCCCTCTGCCGTCGCTTCTCTGATTTTCCTACTCCATTCCTGCGCTGTATTCCTGATCGCCGACGACTCTTCCCCTCCTCCCATCACCAGGTTGAAGCACCTGCTTAGCTCTCTAGCCTCCACCACCCCTGCCTGCGACGGCGCCGGCACCCTCACCCCAACCTGCCAGACGCTCTCTATCATCTTTCCAATAGTGGGCTGGTCCGCCCACTGAGGCATCGCCACCAACGGTATCCCCGCCGTTAGAGCCTCCATGGTCGAGTTCCACCCACAGTGTGTCATGAAACACCCGATCGATCTGTGGGACAACACTCTCTCTTGCGAACACCACTCCACTACCATTCCCTCTGGCGCTTCTATCTTCATCTCAGTGGCCACCGCTGCTGTTGCGGCAGCAAGAGCTTCATTTACCAGCTTGACACCGACCCTCGTCACCCACAGGTACGGTCGCCGGCATTCGACCACCGCCCGTGCGAGCTCCGCCGCCTGCCGTTCTCCTAGCGACCCGTAGCTCCCAAAAGAGATGAAGAGAACGGATTTCTCCTCTTTCTGTGAGTCCAGCCATTCCAGGTACTCATGCGACTTCGCCTTGACCAAGTCGAAGTTTGCTAGCGGTCGCGGCTCATCTCCACCACCGCTATAGCCACTCCCCGTCGAAAATAAAACCGGTGGAACAAGGGGACCAACGGCGACGACGTCGAGAGAGCCTTTGATCGCGCCGAATGCTTCGACCTCGAGCGAGTCTAGGGAATTGACCAGCGCTCGTGTCTTGCAGAGTGAGCCCTCCGGCAGAGGCGCGTCCAGCAAACGGAACAGGTCCTCATAGACTGACCGGAACACACCTTTGAACTCGATGTTGGGCCCAATGATGGATGGTACCTCACGTAACTGTAGAGCTGGCACCCCTGGCAATTGGACGAAAATCTGGCCACCTGTAGTGTCCTTCCAGAGCGAGTCGATGGCGTCCCTGTAGCCATGGAAGTAGTGATAGAATGCGGCCAACACGGTGGCGGGCTGGACCCAGAAGGCCACGGCCGGGACGCCGAGTTCGCGCGCGACAGAGACGCTCCACGCGGAACATATACCGTAGATGATACACGTCACTGGGCGGCCGATCGCACCGAGGGAGTGGGCCACCCCGCGGAGGCTTCTCGGCGCCACTTCGCGCATCAGGGACACGAAGTGACAAGGGTCGCCGTTGATCCAGTCGAAGCCGTCGTCGTGGCCGTCGGAGTGCGGGTAGATTGAGAGTAGCGGGTCGTGCGGGTCGTCCTGCGGAAGTACTGAGGAGTTCGTATCGGCGTCGGGGAACATGGATCGGTGAGAGCAGACTGCCGTCGAGACGGTGACTCTGTGTCCTAGTGCCGTCAGCTTCCTGGCGAGGTGGAAGGACGGGTTGATGTGTCCCTGCCCTGGGAATACCACTAAAAGGAAGTGGTGCTGCGCTAGCAGCGCTGCTCCTGTGTCTCCCGTCATAGGTAGTATGCCCGGCAACGGCTAAGTCGCAAGAGTAGCCTCTCTCGATTCTCGGTGCAGCGAGCGCGGAAACGAAGATCTGTGTCGAGGCATCGGGTGGAGCATATAAGGATAAGTTGAGGAAGACATAATGACGTTTGCAGTGATGTCAAAACTACTGAAAATCTAGATAGAAAGTAGGGAGCAGAATGGTTTTGGCATTTATATCTTATTTCCGTTTTGATATCTTTCGTACCTATTCGATTTATAATAATATAAAACGTAGTTCCCAATCGTCAAAAACGACGGTGGGGTGTAACATGCATCGTCGCGGTTTGACTACGTTTTATATTATTAAAAATCCCGGGGATGTTTCTCCAGCCACGTGACCCACACCGTTACTCGATAAGTATAAAGATTTTAGTTGCTAGAGTCCAAAAGCATACCTACGGGAACCAAAAGATACAAAATCTTGAAATTTTTTACACATAACCTGCTATACACCCTGGCCTCTACGCGGACCTCGGGACTGTCCACCCGGTACTTAGGAGCAGCAATTAAAACAATAAATGATGAGAAAGGTAGAAGAGAGAGAAAATATTTTTGTCAATAACTTTCAATCCGGAGCGTATTTTTTTATAAAATAAATTGCATTAGAACCCTTGTATAAAATGCAATCCAACGAGACTAGTGTTGACATATTTTGAAATAATGATAATACACAAGAAACATAATACCATATATTAGGATATCATGCACATGTTCTGGATACAAACTTAGAGTACTCGTGAGTACTATACTTTTGAATGAAGGAGGATCAAGGATTAGTTGTTCTTAAATAATATTTGAAAGTATTGTTCTTAATAAGATTTAACTATAAAATGCGTTCATAAGTACTGTATCCACTTGTTAATACTCAAGCATAAGTACAACACCTACCAAATAACAAAACCAAGCATAATCGTATAACTGATGTAGAAGTATAAGTACAGTACCTACGGAATCGCATAACAACATTAATCATATGGATAATTTCTTTTACAAAATGCAGACATAAGTTGCACCCACTTGTTAATGTCCTCAAAAGTACAATACACATCAGATCAAGAATCACCTATAAAATGCTACCATAAGTATTGTACCCAGTTATTAATTTCAACTCATTTACTGACGCATAAGTACAATACCTAACAAATTATAAATCAAACATAATTATATAACTGGTCTAAAAACACAAGTACAATACCTACGAATTGTCATAGCAACATTTGTCATCTGGACAAATTTTTTTTACAAACTACAGACATAATTTGAGTACCCACTTGTTAATGATCTCAAAAGTACAATGCACATCAGATCAAAAATCAACTATAAAATGCAACCACGATATTATACCCACTTGTTAATTTCAACTCATTTACTCAAGCATAAGTACAGTACCTAACAAATTACAAAATCAAGCATAATTGTATAACTAGTCTAGAAGAATAAACACAATACCTACAAAATCTCATAGTAACATTGGTCATCTAGAAAAATATTTATTTCAAAATGCAGACATAAGTTGAACACCTACTTGTTAATGATCTCAAAAGTACAATACACATCAACTCAAGAGATCAGCTATAAGATGCATCCATAAGCATGATACCCACTTGTTTATTTAAACTCAGTTACTCAAGCATAAGTACAGTACCTAGCAAATCATAAAAGCATGCATAATTGTATAACTGGACTAAAAACATAAGCACAGTACCAATGGAATTCCATAACAACAATATAAATGTTTGTATATGACGTATTGTACCTCAAAACACAATTACCGTACCCCAAAATATAGATATTGTACCTTGAAATACGAATATTATATTTCTCTCATATTATTATTACTCCAAAATATATCAACATTGATCTAGTTAGAAAGTATTTTTATAAGAAATCTAATACTTTTTATTTCGTAAAAAAATTCATTCAGAATTGAAAGTTATGAAGAAAATAATTTTCTCTTTCCACATTTAATTCCCCGTTTCGTTTTAAATTAGGCAGTTCAGTCACATCAGCAACGCCCCCTCCCAACTATCGGGTGGGCACCCGGGTGAGGGAGCGGGTGTGGGTAGCGTGACTCTTGTGGCCAAGATTCTTTTAACATAGAGTAGAGTTTGTTGGAAGTCACTAGTTAATGAACAAAAGTGACCAAATCATACCGAGGTCATTATTCTATTTGGCATCTTTATCTTTGATGCAATACAAAAGTTCCCAATAGGTTTAATAAAGTCGGAGATCACATTCCATAAATTTTAAATAGGTTTATTTTTGTTTATAATTGTTACACATTTAAGGAGTACGGTTCTCTAGTCTCCGCTGAGACGCTGATGTATCGAAACATAGTTGTTCTACAACCAACATTTTGTTGTACTAGCCGGCTCCCACTTTTATTGGAGTTTAGATTTGTTGCTCCTAAGTGTGAAAGGAGAAGATTACATCTTTCTTTAACGTTGTATATTTCTAGATGTAATTAAAATCAATGATTTGCATTAAATCTTGTTGACATGCACATTAATCTAGTAAGCGATGTAGACTACTCTGTGTTCATACGAGACTAGCAGATTTTAATGCATATGACTAATATTTTTTACTTTTTGAACAACTTGACTTGACATACCACTTGTATGATGAACAATCTTTTGTTAAGATAGTTAATGCTGAATGTACGACTCCTTAGAGAAAGGATCTTTGGACTTCTCTTTGTGATCGTTCTTTAATCATTGGTGAAAAAAGCATGGATGATTTCTGGGGACTTCAACATTGTTAGATTTTGTTCGAGATGAGGGGTATCAATGACATTGACTGATAAGGGATGTTGGAATTTAACTTTTGGATCACTAACCTTGATCTGATTGAAATCCCCTTTGAATGAAGTAGGTAGACTTGGGTGGATAAGTAATGGGACTCTCCCAAGGCATGGGATAGGCTAGATAGGGACTTTGTGAATGATGCTTGGTTGTTTCCTGCCCCTTCAACAATGGTTGAACAACACACTCCTTACATGGTCTCAGATCATTGCTCTCTTTAGTTATGCTTTGGTGACTTGATCGCCTCTCAGAACCTATGTCCCTTTTCCTTTATTGGTGTATGGCTTTCACAACCCGACTACATGGATATTATTGAGGAAGGGTGGCACATAAAAGGTGTTAGGGCTAGCCTTCACCTTCTTTGCTAAGATGAAGCACCTTAGACAAACGTTGCAGACCTAGAATAAGATAGTGTTTGGTTACATAGAAGAGAAAAGACTTTGAGGATGTAGTCCACACCTTATACATGGAATTTGATGACCAACCTTCACAATAGATTGAGAGGCTGCTCCTAGAGGCTAGAGATGAATTAGATGTGATATGTCTCAAGAAGAACCCCTATGGAAGGAGATATCACAAAATCATGAAACTGACCCACCTTGAGAGTGATGCATGGAAACCATGATAGGTAGTCAGAATCATCTCTTAATATTGATGGTGGTGATTGTGGTTCCTACACCTAAAATCATGACACCCATCACATGTCATTTGATGTACGTTGGAAACATCCAACTTGACCTTGAATAAGGGTTGCCATAAAGGTGGTTCTCAAATACATTATGACACACATGGATGACTGGGAGTGATGTAGATGGGATTTTCCCTTCTATAAGAGTATGATGTCCTTGCCACTTAATAAGGAGACTGAGAAATGAATGCACATGCTCGTGTGAGTCAATATGTGATATTGAGCTTACATATATATCAGACAGTTTGAACTAGTTCAAGGAATGTGGATTGAATATGGAATAGGATGATGATTCCATACCTTGAGTTAAATCTAGATATCAGAGACAAATGAACTATATGATAACTTTAACACTAATATGCATGTGAGTATATTTGATTGTTGTGATATTGTGAATTATGACAAGACTTTTCATCTCAAATATTGTAATCTTAAATTTAAATACCTCATTCTCTTGGAATTGATTCTCTTAAACTTACCTAAATTCAAATAGCGCCCTCTACGGGAACTCCCTCTTTTGCACTTCACTTTCTTAAAATGCCCAAAATATTTTATATTTTGCACACATACCAGTTGTTACTGACCCATACCCTTTATATCTAGTTTTTGGGTGTTCCCAAAACAGTAGCATCCCTGACCTGGGTTATGCTTAAACCTAGATGTTTTTCTTAATAAAGTTGATTATATGCTTCCTCTTATCTCTTGAAAAGTAATTAAGGCTCAAGAGGACTTATATTTCAATTTTAGTCCTTTTGAATAATGTTGAAATAATGTTTTACTTATTTTGGGCTAAAGTGCAAATTACCCAAGTTGAGGGGTTAAATTGCAAATGTTACATGGTGAAATTTTCCTCTAGTATTGAAGCATCATAGGAATGAGAATGATGCTGAGGTATGGCTTGTATGGGCCTGAATAACAAGAAAGAGTCTGTTGAGCAATGTTTGTGCATTAAAACCTAGTTTTGGTGTAATGTGCAATTTACCCAAAATCTAGGGTTCAATATGCAAAATATCATTTCAAGTGATTCTTGGAATCATGTAGAGAAAATAATTTGAGAGGGGTGCCTCATTTGAATTATTTTGGAAGAAAGAGAATCTTGATATTAAAATAATCAAGATTTAAACATAATTGGAACTTTACTTCAAATTTATGCAAAAAAATATGTTAATCGAAGTGTCCTTTAACCAAAATGGTAATGGTTGAACTTAGATAAGGTTGGACGAGCATGTGCCTTGCAAAGGCATGAAAATATCTAAGTGAGTGGAGAACCCACTCACATTAGTTAAATCAAAAGTAATATCCACTAAAAATGGGATATTAGTATTATATGATTTAAGGTGCTTAATTTACTTTTCCTTAATTCATGGATAATGAAGAGGAATTCGAAGGAGGGGAAGATGGCTTTGCGTGCAAGGAATTGATGGGGGAGAGATGACACCAATTTTGGAATTAAAAAGATTTTATAAAATATTTTCTCTCTCATTGAATTTCTTATAAAAACACCTTTTACAACTCAATTGAGAGGCTTTTTCGAAACCACTTCCACTCTTTGCTTGCAAAACAACCAAGGGAGCTTTGAAGGATTAGGAGGACGATCCCAACCTGTTGGTAAGCTCCATGACCTCTTTTCACCTTGATTCCATGGTGGAAATAAAAAATCAATGCATGATTTCTTCTTATCTCCATTCCATCTTCAATTCTAGCCATTCCTTTTCACTCAAAGATTAAGGACGAGCTTGGGATAGTGGAAGGTTTTGCTTTCACCATTAAAGACATGAAGGTTGAAGCTTTGAAGCTCAATTGAAGGTGGGTTATATAACTTGAACCCTTGAATGTTATTATTGATTTCATACCTCATCAATTGTTGATCCTTTCTTCATTCTTGAAATTTTATTTGATTGATTGATGCAATCACCATGAAAATCACTGAAAGCTTCATGGTTTTACATCTTGATGATGATGACATCATCATAAGCACACACCTCCACAAATATCTATTGCAAACAGTTTCAAAAATTGAGTCCACTCAGTTTCAGTAAAGTTAGCCAAACGGTTTCATCAAACCGTTTGAAACCAAACAGTTTCAAAACCGTTTGGAATAGTTGACCACAGTTGACCACTTGGAGTTCATATGTTGATGTTGATTTTACATTAAAACCAATTGATTGATTTCAAAGGGTTCATCAGTTAAAGGTCCATCAAGTATTAAACCCTAATCGGGTTGAGTGCTGAAATTCTCAATTGATTGATTTAAATTTTGGGTTGACTAACCCAAACGGTCTCAAGACCGTTTGGAGGTCAACCAAGACTATTTGGAAGTCTATGATGAAGTATGATTAGATGGTTGAAGATCCAGTGATATCAAATTGAAATACAATCAATATCTCAATTGATGATCAATTCTATGATGCAAACCCTAATTGAATTTCACAAATTTCAATGATGGGACTAGTCAAACAGTCTGAAGACCATTTGGAGGTTAACCAAACGACCTCAAGAACATTTGAGGTCAGGTCGTGACACGGTTAAGTGGTGATTCAATGATTTCAATAGAATTAGTCCTACGATGTCAACAATTGAACGTATCTTGATTTCAAATCGTAATTCAATTGGGTTAAAACCCTAATTCATGGTTTCTTAAATTTAAAACCCTTATTGATGGTTCAATTGAAGGGTGATTTAATGGTTCAATTGGGGTTAATTCAATGTTTCAATTGATATATAGGTAGAAACCCTGAAATCGATTTAGTTGATGGATATATTTTTGGTCCATTCGGTTTTAAGAGGGTTTGGACCAAACGGTCTTAAGACCATTTGAGTCCAAATGGTCTCAAGACCGTTTGGGATCAAACGACCTCAAGACCGTTTGGAGACCCAAGTTCATTTAGTTTCAAAATGTTTTGTCTAAACGGTTTTATATGTCCAATCGGTTTCAACTTGATTTGGCTAAACGGTTTCAAACTGATTGGATGGGCAATGTAATCAAGACCGTTTGGAGGTCTAAACAGTCTTAGACTGTTTGGAGGTTATTTTAATAAGACCGTTTGGAGTCTAATTGGTCAAGATCGTTTGGGGTCTAAGTGACCAAGACTATTTGGGATTTAATTAATCAAAACCGCTTGGATGTATAAGGTGATTGAAGGTTAATCAACTACTTGATTATTTATGATGAAAATCAATGATGATTACAATGTTTGTAGCTTAAGGTACTAGAGTGATTGGTACCCTTAGTGGGGTTAACCTTTGATGCATATTAATGCAATAGTCCAATACATTATGATAACCCTAATTACATGTATTTGAATAAAGAATAGACTCAATTTGATTAAGATTGGAGTAGAGAACATCCTAGAGAGGATGAGAAAGAGAAATTCATACATGTATAATAATCATGTAGCAATCAAGCCCAACACATTCAAAATGAATGGGATTTATAATTAGGGTATGATCCTTGATAAAGAGATCATAAAACCCTAATTGAGTTGACTGATGAACTTAAACCCTAGTTCAGGGGGTAATATTGAGTGAGACCCTAATCTAGGGGAATGATGTGATCCTGATATAGGATAATGACATGAGAAACCCTAATTCAGGGTATTTTATTGTAAACCCTAATTGGGATGAATAGTAAATCCTAATTTGGGGAATTATTGTAAGAAACCCTAATGCAGGGTAATGCTATGTGAAACCCTAATGCAGGGTAGTTCTATGTAAAACCCTAACACAAGGTAATTCTATGTGAAATCCTAATACAAGGTGATGCTATGTGAAACCCTAATACAAGGTGATGCTATGTGAAATCCTAACACAAAGTGATCCTATGTGAAGCTCAAATACAGAGTGATGCATTCTGAATGTAATAAGAAAACCCTTGTATTGCATGGTACTGATATATAATGGATATAATTGTTATCATGAGTACTAATCATGTAGGTATGTTGAGATGATGAGCATAGCCAGGTATGAGCTATGATGATCTGTATATTGAAAATGTTTTATAGGTCTTATAAGCCTTGATATGCTTTGTTGCTTAGTGAGAGGTAACCTGAAATTAATGAGCCCTGTGTGCCATATTATTTTTTAATTATTGAAATTATTTATGGGCTTCATAACCCATAATATGCGTTGTTGCCTCTTAAGAGGTAACAAGAGGTGATATGAGCTTTGTGAACTATGTGGAATTCTTGTGTAGAAAGAATCATGATTACCTTGGTCAGATGACCTAAAGGTATTAAGTTACCTGAAAGTGGTAACAAGTATGATAATGTGATTCTTACTGCTGTTCCTAGTGCAGCTGAGGTGTTCGATACTATGTGCCAAATGGACAAGTTTTCTGCTCCCGGTCCTGATGGGTTTACTATTCCGTTTTACATGACTGCTTGGGAGTATATCAGAGATGATTTTATGAGGCTCGCTGAGGCATTTTTCCTTAGACAGAATTGTCACCGTAGCTTGTTCTGTTACCGTATTGTTCTTATTCCTAAGAATGATGATCCGACCCTCCTTGAGAAGGATTTCCGCCTGATATCTGTAGAGAATGTGGCGTTGAGGATCCTTGCACGAGTTATTAGTAACAGAATGGTTTGCTTGATGTCAGCGCTGATTTATGAGGAGCAAGCGGCGTTCATTAAAGGAAGGGAGATCACTCACCATGTTCGGTTGGTGAAGGAGTTGATGCATGACATATACTATGGGGGTGAGAGGCTGAACATCATGATTAAGCTTGATATGTCTAAGGCTTACGACCAGATAAAGTGGGACGTCCTGGAGCGGATCATGGTGAGGTTCGGCTTTATCAAGGAATTCATTGAGTTATGTATTAGTTTCTTCTCTAACTCTTGGGCGACAGTTACTATTGGGGACGAGTCTGCTGGTTTTTTCCCTTTGCTTAGAGGGTTGAAACAAGGTAATGTGATATCTCTTTTTCTGTTCATTTTGTTTGAAGAGATCCTATGCAGACGGATTACACATATGGGGGACCTGCGTAGATTGGCGAGATTTCGTACTAGGGGGAATGGGACTCCTCCTCTCTTTCTGTGTTATGCTGATGATATTATGGTCTGTTTGAATGCTACTCCTAACACGATGGATGAGATCCAGAAGTTACTCTCTATGTATGAGAAAGCGTCGGCCCAGCAGATTAACAGGTTGAAGTCCTCTTGTATTGTTGGCAGCAAAGACATGGTTACTAAGGTGGATATAGGCGCTACAGTTCTGATGGATAATGTGGTTGATCATTTTGTTTATTTGGGAGTGCCGATTAGAGTTGGAAGGAATCTGTTATCTGACTTTGAATTCTTATTCATAAGGTTTCTCACAAGATTGCCTCGTGGAAGTCCATGCTTTTATCTTTTACGGGCAGGAAGCTTTTGATCGCACATGTTCTCGCTTCTACTATGGTGTACACAGTGACTACTATTGGTATTCCGGATGGTATTGCTACTCACCAATTGCCACAGGAAGGCCTGGGTCAGCTGGGACAGAGTGGCAGTCTCAATGGACCTAGGTGGTCTTGGCTTTTCTAATACTCGCCGCATCAACGACGCTTTTGTGGCCAAAGCGTGTTGGGAGATGATTGTTGGTGACACTTTATGGGCCAAGTTTTGCAGCGATAAGTATGCTAGTAGAGCGTATAGTCATTCAACTTTATATCCCAATCATCTAAAGTATAGATCGAATGCGTCTCCTTATTAGAAGAGAGTATGGAATATGTTCCCGAGCATCTATCCTCACTGCCGTTGGATTGTCGGGAGGGGTAACATCCCTTTTTGGGATTTCTTGTGGTGTGATGAGAGGTTGTTTGATCACGCACGTTATAATAGTGATCACAACCATCCTTTTTTAGTGCATGATTTTTGGATTCATGATATAGGATGGGATTGGCCATCTTTACAGCAGGTCCTCGATGAGCATGGTGTGGAGCTTATTATGAAGATAGGTCAGCAGGTATCAGATACGGATGATTATCCCATTTGGATACCGGATACGAGGGGACAGTTCTCCATTCGCTCTGTCAAGACGATCTTGGGGAGTATGAGTTATGATGGACCGCATGGGATTCACCGGCTTTGGCACGTCCAGTCACCTAAGGCGTGTGCGTTCATTTGGAAGATGATGAAGAATGCTATCCCAACTGACGAGAACATTTCCAGCTGTTGTATTGCCTTAGCGTCCTGGTGTGACTGTTATGATGAGCCAAGTGTGGAAGATATTGACCATCTTATGTTCCATAGTCAGATTGCCACCTCCTTCTGGACCAGATTCACTGAGATTACTGATCATCCTGCTCCCACGGATCAGATTTCTTTGCTTGATACTTGCTCTTTTGGTACTTCTGATCATTTGCAGTTGTGGCTTGTGACTTGCATGGCTACCATTATTCCTTATTGCATTTGACGGATGAGAAGTGCGGCTAGGTATGACAGCAGAAGAATTCTCTGGAACAGGGAGGTGGATTGGTTGATGTATCAGACTAATGCCTTGATGAAACAGAAAAGCTTCACCCGCATAGCTGATTCTTCTTTTCATAACAGACTTAAGGCCTATGGTGTGGAGGATCCAAAGTACATTCTAAAGGAGATAAGTTTGGTGAGGTGGATGAATCCTGACATTTATAATCTGAAGTTGAACATTGCGGTCGGGCAGAACCGTGATCTTTATGGGCATAATAGATGGTGGATGGCTAGGATTGTTAGGAACCATCATGCTGCAGTATGTCAAATTACTAGAGCTTGGTTGACGGCTGATAGCTACCAGATGGCGCTTGTCCAAGCTTGCACAGTTGGTGTCAAGTTTGCGGAAGACCAGTTTTTACACATTTCTAGTGTGGAGATTGATGATCGTTCGGTCTATGGTATGTTGTGGGGAGTGGATGTTGCCCCTTAAAAGATCGTCAACTTGATTAAGGAGGTGAAGGAGATCATTGCAGAGAAGGACATTGCTGGGTCGTTAGTGCATAAAGTTATCAACTCGATTCCAAAGGAGATATGGAGATGGGGTATGTACTTGACTGAACTGCTTGTTGTTTATGATATAAGGGATGTCCCAGCTAGGATTAGGGGCATGGTGTTCCTTGAGAAACACAAGACGCCGTATATTGTGTTGCGGAGAGGTAAGAGGGGATGTGGGTAGCTTGTGCGGTTTAGTATCTTTGGTGTTTTTGGTGTGTTATGTGGGATATGACCTGCTTTTTAGCAGGAGCTGTATGTTTGTTCTTTGATTGTGCCCACACGAGGGGAGTGGGGTGAATAGATGGTCCCCTGGCTTATTTTTAAAAAAAAGTGGTAACAAGTATTCTATGATGAATCGAGGGTTTGAATACCCATATTCTATAATCAAGATGATGAACTTGTTAAGAAATGGAAATGTACTTGATGAGATAAGGAATTAAGATCCCAATACTTTATTAAAAGAGTATGGCTACATGCCATGACTCCACAATACAATACCAGGCATTTGCTATGTGATCTAAGCCTGAAGAGAGTATATGCTACGACTATAACTCTATTACGAAGGTATCAATACACCCTGGCAAGCTAATTGTAGTTTGACACATTATGTCTCTACCATATAATCTCGTACTGACCGAGAAGGTTGATGTTACTCTTCTTAGCATATCCTAGAAGGATAAATGTTATACATATACTTTAATCCCTCATTGAATAAGTATCATGCTACCTTATCAAGTTATAGCTGAAATGCTTTGAATAAGAATATTGTTCTAATCTATTTAGACATTGATCTATCTATTGTTGAATAGATAATTCCTTTACACAATTTTATTCAATTAAACTGCAATAATAATGTTTTGGCGGAGAGTTATATCTCTCGCTGGGGCAATTTACAATTGTCTCACCCCCGTGGGATCCACATTTTTAGGTGGACGCGGACGAGGAGGCAGGAACCCTTTAGTAGGTGAAGGACAACAACACAACAGTAGAAGGGAATAGTAGTGAATTCTTAGGTGGACACACTGTCTATCAAGTTTTGTATATGTGTGAGTAGAGTCCTATGTGTCGTCTCTGTACTCTCAGGTCCTCAGAGTCTGTAGTTGGTTTTAATGAATTGATCTGAGATTTTAGCTTGATGCCTCAATGTTCTTATGTTGTCTGAATACAGTTTAACAGAACAGTTGATGTTGTAATCTTTGAGATGAGATAATCTAAGATATGTACCTTTAAACTAGAATGTAAATGTATTACTTTGGTTCTATGTGAGAGAGTTTTCCTTTGTTGGATCTCTTGGTAAAACGGTTTTAATTTTTAGTGATTTTCCATAATCCGCTGCTAACGAACGTTTCCGTTTAGTTAATAACATGTTATTCGAACGATGCATCACAATTTAGTGGTATCAGAGCTCTAGGTTCACTGAGTCTACAAAGACATAAGATTAAGGTTGTTGAGTATGTTCTAAGTGTCTTCCAGTTTATCTGATAGTATCTTCTGCTCACATAGGAGAAGAAGAACTTGAAGATGTCTGGATCACATGAAGAACATGCTACTGAGAGCAGCATTGTTGCACCAGGAGGAGGTGCAAGGGATCAAGCTAGGGAGGAGCCAGTACCTGAACATCCCCAGTTTGACCCAGATATGATAGAAAATCCAGCCTTCCATACCCTGTTCGGCCAGTTTATGGCGACTATGACACAAATGGAAGACAGGATGTCACCACCTGCACCTAGGGCACCAGCCCATAATGAGGGACAGGGAGCCGACAAGACTTTTGAGAGACTTCACCGGGTTGGAGCCATAGATTATGCTAGTACATCTGATCCAACAGATGCTGATTTGTGGCTGATGAAGCTGGAGTTGGCTTTCAGGATTCTTGATATTCCTGAAGCTGAGAAGGTAAGACATGCAGAGTACCCCCTAAAATGGAGTGCTGGTCACTGGTGGATTATAGAAGAAAATAAAAGGCCAGGTGTTGAGGTCGGATGGGAAGAATTCCGATGAGAATTTGTCATTAGATACTTCCCTAAGACTTACCTAGATGAGAAAACATCTCAGTTTGAGCAGATAAGACAAGGGCCACTGAACATTATTGAGTATGAGGCTAAGTTCATGGAGTTGTTGCAGTTCTGTCCGCACATGTCAGCTACCGATGAGGAAAGAATTCGACATTTTGAGAAGGGACTGAACATTGAATTAACCACTTCTGTGTCTGCTTTAGAGAATAGAGATAGGTTTTCTACTTTTATAGAGTCTGCGAGACGGATAGAAAAGTTCATAACTGAGAAATGATAGACTAGTAATACGAAGGAATACATTCAGTCTCAAGGACAGAGATATGAAGGTTTCAAGAATCTGAGGTTCTCTGCACCAGCATCATCATCAAGATTCAACACCCAGGTGCAATGGACGTCAAGCAGGGGTAGGGACTGTAGTATTGCTCCAAGTAGAGCCCCTGACATAGCATCAACATCAGTGATTGGATCTCACATACCCTATTTTGTGACCAGGGTCTGTTACCAATGTAGACAACTGAGACATCTAGCAAAGGATTGTCCAGATGGGAATTCAATGGTGACTCTACCCCCCAGGCAGAGTCAACAAGGCTTTTAGAGGAAGCAGTTTTCTAGTAACACTAGGGGACATGGACAGGCATCCCAAGTTGGTTCATTGGCACCCAACCATCGAGCATAGGGTCAACAGTAAACAAACTGCAAGATGAGATAGGTCAAATGAAATAGTTTCATTCTGATATTCCATTTCATGATTCTATGTGTTAAAAATAAGAAAGTAGTTGCTTTTAAACTTCCTCTGACTAGTCCTATAAGGATACAAGGAAGATGAGAATTTACATTTTACTCAGTATTCCTTAAAATTCTTTATAATCTCTCTTATCTGTGTGATAAAAGATGAGATATAGAAGTGATTCCTGAAGAAAATCTAGGAATGAAAAATCTTGTGTGTATAATGATATGAAAAGTGAGGAACATGATAGTAAATAAAGTGCATACTACCAAATCTCAATACTTGTATACCCTAGCCAGGTATATGATTATTGGAGATAGGGCAAGTATGGAACTCTTAGATTGTTATCTTTCTGATTACTCTGATCAAGTAGTCATTCTGAAGCAATCTAGTGAGTATAATGAAACCAAATAGGGATTGATGAGTGAACTTTCCCAATTACATAGGGATTGCTAAGTGAACTTTCCCAATTACATAGGATTTGCTAAGTTAACTTTCCCAATTACATAGGGATTGCTAAGTGAACTTTCCCAATTACATAGGGATTGCTAAGTGAACTTTCCCAATTACATAGGGATTGCTAAGTGAACTTTCCCAATTACATAGGGATTGCTGAGTGAACTTTCCCAAATAACATAGGGATTACTGAGTGAACTTTCCCAATAACATAGGGATTGATGAGTGAACTTTCCCAAATAACATAGGGATTTCTAAGTGAACTTTCCCAATTACATAGGGATTGTTGAGTGAACTTTCCCAAATAACATAGGGATTGCTAAGTGAACTTTCCCAATTACATAGGGATTGCTGAGTGAACTTTCCCAAATAACATAGGGATTGCTGAGTGAACTTTCCCAAATAACATAGGGATTGCTGATTGAACTTTCCCAATAACATAGGGATTGCTGAGTGAACTTTCCCAAATAACATAGGGATTGCTAAGTGAACTTTCCCAATTACATAGGGATTGCTGAGTGGACTTTCCCAAATAATATAGGGATTGCTAAGTGAACTTTCCCAATTACATAGGGATTGCTTAGTGAACTTTCCCAAATAACATAGGGATTGCTGAGTGAACTTTCCCAAATAACATAGGGATTGCTAAGTGAACTTTCCCAATTACATAGGGATTGCTAAGTGAACTTTCCCAAATAACATAGGGATTGCTAAGTGAACTTTCCCAATTACATAGGGATTGCTGAGTGAACTTTCCCAAATAACATAGGGATTGCTGAGTGAACTTTCCCAATTACATAGGAATTGCTGAGTGAACTTTTCCAATTACATAGGTATTGATAAGTGAACTTTCCCTACTAATGCGGAATTTCTAAGTGAACTTTCCCAACTAATTATGGATTGCTAAGTGAACTTTCCCAGCCAGATAGGGTTTGCTAAGTGAACTTTCCCAAATAAATAAAGGATTGTTGAGTGGATTACCTCTGTTAAATATATATGTTTTCCCTTTGATAAACAACCTTGGGTAATGATAGGAGTATGTTCCTTTATGTTTCTTCCTTTCATTAACATGACAATCAAGTAAGTATTATGACATTTGATGTAAATGGATTACAAATAATCCATTGATGGATACTTAGAAAAGTATCAGTTTGCTTTGGACTTTGGTTCCAAGATAATGATATATGGAACAAGCAATGTCCTAAAATGAAAGAAATACCTTGTGCATGTATACCTTCAGTGGTAACAATAGAGAAATAAATATGATAAAAATGAAATGTGTTCTCAATACATATGATGAATACCAAAGTAAGGATTATAGTACCTGAGAAAGAATAAATGATTTATGTTGGTTACCTATATTGGCCAAGTGTGAAATCAATATAGTTACATAAAATAATATGGACATAATATGTTAGGGGTTTATGCTCTGCATAAACATAAACATTGATAAGGCTGAACTAATGGAAGGAACAATTGTAATTATGGTGGAAAAGTTTATCAAGCTAAAAATATTTCTGTAGAATAACCCTGTGAGGAAGAACTTTGTGTGGATTAAAGATCTATGGTATCTCCATGACATTAATATGTTATGTGGAGATGTGATGGTTTGATAAATGAATAAAATATGTCTCTCCTTTTCCTGGGATTTTGGGGACGAAATCCTTGTTAGGGGTTTATAATTTGTAACATCCCTGACATGGGTTATGCTTAAACCTAGATGTTTTGCTTAATAAAGTTGATTATATGCTTCCTCTTATCACTTGAAAATTAATTAAAGCTCAAGAGGAACTTATATTTCAATTTTAGTCCTTTTGAATAATTTTGAAATAATGTTTTACTTGTTTTGGGCTAAAGTGCAAATTACCCAAGTTGAGGGGTTAAATTGCAAATGTTACATGGTGAAATGTTCCTCTAGTATTGAAGCATCATAGGAATGAGAATTATGCAGAGGTATGGCTTGTAGGTTCCAGAATAACAAGAAAGAGTATGTTGAGCAATGTTTATGCATTAAAACCTAGTTTTGGTGTAATGTGCAATTTACTCAAAATCTAGGGTTCAATATGCAAAATAACATTTCAAGAGGGTCCCTCATGATTCTTGGAATCATGTAGAGAAAATAATTTGAGAGAGGCGCCTCATTTGAATTATTTTTGAAGAAAGAGAATCTTGATATTAAAATAATCAAGATTTAAACATAATTAGAACTTTACTTCAAATTAATGCAAAAATAAATATGTTAATCGAAGTGCCCTTTAACCAAAATGGTAATGGTTGAAATTATATAAGGTTGGAATAGCATGTGACTTGCAAAGGCACGAAAATATCTAAGTGAGTGGAGAACCCACTCACATTAGTTAAATCAAAAGTAATATCCACTAAAAATGGGATATTAATATTATATGATTTAAGGTGCTTAATTTGCTTTTTCCTTAATTCATGGATAATGAAGAGGAATTAGAAGGAGGGGAAGATGTATTTTCATGAAAGGAATTGATAGGGGAGAGGTGGCACCAATTTTGGAATTAAAAAGATTTTATAAAATACTTTCTCTCTCATTGAATTTTTTATAAAAACACCTTTTACAACTCAATTGAGAGGCTTTTTCGAAACCACTTCCACTCTTTGCTTGAAAAACGACCAAGGGAGCTTTGGAGGATCAGGAGGATGACCCCCAACCTGTTGGTAAGCTCCATGACCTCTTTTCACCTTGATTCCATGGTGGAAATTGAAAATCAATGCATGATTTCTTCTTATCTCCATTCCATCTTCAATTCTAGCCATTCCTTTTCACTCAAAGCTTAAGGACGAGCTTGGGATAGTGGAAGGTGTTTCTTTCACCATTAAATACATGGAGGTTGAAGCTTTGAATCTCAATTGAAGGTGGTTTATATAACTTGAACCCTCGAATGTTATTATTGATTTCATACCTCTATCAATTGTTGATCCTTTCTTCATTCTTGAGATTTTATTTGATTGATTGATGCAATCAACATGAAAATCACAGCAAGCTTCGTGGGTTTATAGATTGATGATGATGACTTCATCATAAGCACACACCTCCACAAATATCTATTGCAAATGGTTTCAAAATTTGAGTCCACTCAGTTTCGATAAAGTTAGCCAAACAGTTTCATCAAATCGTTTGAAACCAAACGGTTTCAAAACTGTTTGGAATAGTTGACCACAGTTGACCATTTGGAGTTCATATGCTGATGTTGATGGTTTATGATCCATTAAATCCAATTGATTGGTTTCAAAGGTTTCATCAGTTAAAGGTCCATCAAGTATCAAACCCTAATCGGGTTGAGTGCTGAAATTCTCAATTTATTGATTTAATTTTTGGGTTGACTAACCCAAACGGTATCAAGACCATTTGGAGGTCACCCAAATGGTCTCAAGACTGTTTGGATGTCAACCAATACCGTTTGGAAGTCTATGATCAAGTATGATTAGATGGTTGAAGATCCAGTGATATCAAATTGAAATACAATCAATAGCTCAATTGATGATCGATTCTATGAAGCAAACCCTAATTGAATTTCACAAATTTCAATGATGGGACTAGTCAAACGGTCTCAAGACCATTTTTAGGTTAACCAAACGACCTCAAGACCATTTGAGGTCAGGTCATGACATGGCTAAGTGGTGATTCAATGATTTCAATAGAATTAGTCCTACGATGTCAACAATTGAAGGTATCTTGATTTCAAACCCTAATTCAATTGGGTTAAAACTCTAATTCACAGTTTCTTAAATTTAAAACCCTAATTGATGGTTCAATTGAAGGGTGATTTAATGGTTCAATTGAGGTTAATTCAATGTTTTAATTGATAGGTAAAAACCCTGAAATCGATTTAGTTGATGGATATCTTTTTGGTCCATTCGGTTTTGAGAGGGCTTGGACCAAACGGTCTTAAGACCGTTTGAGTCCAAAGGGTCTCAAGACCGTTTGGGATCAAACAGTCTCAAGACTGTTTGGGATCAAACAGTCTCAAACCGTTTGGAGACCCAAGTTCATTCGGTTTCAAAATGTTTTGTCTAAACGGTTTTATATGTCCAATTGGTTTCAACTTGATTTGGCTAAACGGTTTCAAACCGATTGGATGGCTAATGTAATCATGACCGTTTGGAGGTCTAAACGGTCTTAGACCGTTTAGAGGTTATTTTAGTAAGACCGTTTGGAGTCTAATTGGTCAAGATCGTTTGGGGTCTAAGTGACCAAGACTATTTGGGATTTAATTAATCAAAACCGCTTGGATGTCTAAGGTGATTGAAGGTTAATCAACTACTTGATTATTTATGATGAAAATCAATGATGATTACAATGGTTGTACCTTTAAGGTACTAGAGTGATTGGTACCCTTAGTGGGGTTAACCTTTGATGCATATTAATGCAATAGTCCAATACATTATGATAACCCTAATTACATGTATTTGAATAAAGAATAGACTCAATTTGATTAAGATTGGAGTAGAGAACATACAAGAGAGGATGAGAAAGAGAAATTCATACATGTATAATAATCATGTAGCAATCAAGCCCAACACATTCAAAATGAATGGGATTTATAATTAGGGTATGATCCTTGATAAAGAGAACATAAAACCCTAATTGAGTTGACTGATGAACTTAAACCCTAGTTCAGGGGGTAATATTGAGTGAAACCCTAATCTAGGGGAATGATGTGATCCTAATATAGGATAATGACATGAGAAACCCTGATTTAGGGTATTTTACTGTAAAACCTAATTGGGATGAATAGTAAATCCTAACTTGGGGAATTATTGTAAGAAACCCTAATGCAAGGTAATGCTATGTGAAACCCGAATGCAGGGTAGTGCTATGTGAAACGCTAACACAAGGTAATGCAATGTGAAATCCTAATACATGGTGATGCTATGTGAAACCCTAATACAAGGTGATGCTATGTGAAATCCTAACACAAAGTGATCCTATGTGAAGCTCAAATACAGAGTGATGCATTCTGAATGTAATAAGAAAACCCTTGTATTGCATGGTACTGATATATAATGGATATAATTGTTATCATGAGTACTAATCATGCAGGTATGTTGAGATGATGAGCATACCTAGGTATGAGCTATGATGCTCTGCATATTGAAAATGTTTTATAGGTTTTATAAGCCTTCATATGCTTTGTTGCTTAGTGAGAGGTAACCTGAAACTAATGAGCCATGTGTTCCATATGATGTTTTAATTATTGAAATTATTTATGGGCTTCATAAGCCATAATATGCCTTGTTTCCTCATAAGAGGTAACAAGAGGTGATATGAGCTTTGTGAACTATGTGGAATTCTTATGTAGCAAGAATCATGATTACCTTGGTTAGATCACCTGAAGGTATTAAGTTACCTGAAAGTGGTAACAAGTATTCTATGATGAATTGAGGGTTTGAATACCCATATTTTATAATCAAGATGATGAACTTGTTAAGAAATGGAAATGTACTTGATGAGATGAGGGATTAAGATCCCAATACTTTATTAAAATAGTATGGCTACAGACCATGACTCCACAATACAATACCAGACATTTGCTGTGTGATCTAAGCCTGAAGAGAGTATATGCTACTGCTATAACTCTATAGAGAAGGTATCAATATACCCAGGCAAGCTAATTGTAGTTTGACACATGATGTCTCTACCATATAATCTCGTACTAATCGAGAAGGTTGATGTTACTCTGCTTAGGATATCCTAGAAGGATAAATGTTATACATGTACTTTAATTCCTCATTGAATCAGTATCATGATGCCTTATCAAGTTATAGCTGAAATGCTTTGAATAAGAATACTGTTATAATCTATTTAGACATTGATCTATCTGCTATTGAGTAGATAATTCCTCTGTACAATTTTATTCAATTAAGCTGCAATAATAATGTTTTGCCGGAGAGTTATATCTCTCGCTGGGGCAATTTATAATTGTCTCACCCCGTGGGATCCACATTTTTAGGTGGACGCAGACGAGGAGGTAGGAACCCTTCAGTAGGTGAAGGACAGAAACATCAGCAGTAGAAGGGAATAACAGTGAATTCTCAGGTGGAGACACTGGCTATCAAGTTTTGTATATGTGTGAGTAGAGTCCTATGTGTCGTCTCTATACTCTCAGGTCCTCAGAGTCTGTAGTTGGTTTTAATGAATCGATGTGGGATTTTAGCTTGATGCCTCAATGTTCTTATGCTGTCTGAATATATTTTAATAGAACAGTTGATGTTGTAATCTTTGAGATGAGATAATCCAAGATATGTACCTTTAAACCAGAATGTAAATGTATTACTTTGGTTCTATGTGAGAGAGTTTTCCTTTGTTGGATCTCTTGGTAAAAATGTTTTAATTTTTAGTGATTTTCCGTAATCTGCTACTAACGAACGCTTCCGCTTAGTTAATAACGTTTTATTCGAATGATGTGTCACAAAAACTATCTAGGTATAGGTGTTTTGAAGGTTATAAAAACTCGAAGGTTGTACTCATGAATTTAGTTGGAGGATGGCTTAGAATGGACATGTTTTCCTCTACAACTAGGTTTCTTGTGAAGGTAGAAATAGTATTTTCATTTTTATGTGCCACCCTTAGGGTGAGAAACTTATGTATATGGAATACTTTGTAACTTTGCAAATGGTTATATCCCGTTTCTTAATATGTACCAACTCATATATTATAACATCTGAGTGTGCCCTCTATCGGGTCCCACTCTTTATGCAACTTGTATGATTCTTGTCTAATTTCCTCAATTATATACTTCTGCGGACATTGTGTGTGACGACCGTCTCGCGAAAACAAGGATTAACTAATGCGGAAGCGTTCATCAAGAAGCGGATTAGCGAAAATCACTAAAAATAAAAACCTTTTTATCAAAATATCCATTGAAGGAAAACTTTCTCACATACAACCAAAGTAACATAATTACATTCTTATTCACAGGTACATATTCTGTATCATCTCCTTTTGAGAATTACAAGCATTAACTGTCCTGTCAAGCTAAACACAGGTAGTATAAAATCTCGAGGCTCTAAGCCAAAATCTCGAAAGCACTAACTACTACTCCGAGGACCTGAGAGTACAAAGACGACACATAGGACTCTATTTACATCTATACAAGGCATAACAGTCAGTGTCTCCACCTGAGACTTCACTGCTGTCTCTGCTGTTGCTATTGTTGTCCTTCACCTATTGAAGGATTCCTATCTCCTCGTCCACGTCCACCTAAAAATGTGGTTCCCACAGGGGTGAGACAATTATAAAAATTGCCCCACTGAGAGTTATAACTCTCCGCCAGTAACATTGTTATTGCAACTTAAGAAGATAAATATGAATGGAAGAATCATATTTGTATAGCAGCAGATATTTTAATGTCTAACAGATTAGAACATTATTCTATATCAGAAGCATTGCAACTATAACTTGATAGAATCAACATGTCATTTATCCTTTAAGGAATATAAAGAACATGTATAACATCTATTCAAACTACAAAATCATTACCACTGCTTTAACTCTCTTCAGGATTAGATCATATATCTAAAGCCTGGTATTATCATTGTGGAGTCATGGCCCGTAGCCATATTCTTTTCATAAAGTGTTGGGATCTTAATCCCTCAATTCACCACTGGAAATTCTCATCCTTTCACAATTTCAATACCCTAACCATGTGATTCAGGGTGTTTAAACCCTTAGCTCATCACCTGAGCATTGTTACCACTTCCTTAGGTAACTAACACCTTTAGGTCATTTGACCAAGGTAAGTATGATACTTGATGCCTATTAACTCTCTTGCTACCTCTTATCAGACAACAAGATATATTATGGCACACAAGGCCCAATAAACAAATTCAAATTAATAACATATCACAGCGCATACCTAGCTATGCCCATCATCTCATGATACCTGCATGGTTAGAACATATGATAGCAGCACATCAATTATGTATCAACATCATGCAAAAACAATGTATTAATAATTCAAGGGTATTACCCTTAATCCTTTACCAGGATTAGGATTTCCATCACACATCTCATGTATCATTCATCCAATCATATTGGACTTATATCACAACAAGGTATACCAGTATTTGGGGTGTTGGATATGATATCTATCATATCTTGATGTCTCACTTCCCTCAACACCATTAACTTTCTTAAGTTCAGATACTTAGCTTGTATTAGGGTATTACCCATCCTAATACTTTATGCACCACTTTATCACATTCATCATGTAAAGTAGTGATCAATTGTCACTTACTTGGAATATACAACTATTGCCAATACTATGGATTCATACATAAGTCAAGAATTAATAAAAAGACCATGTTAGGTCCTATTCAAAACAAACTCTAAGTCAAACATAGAGTACCACGGCCGTGCAACCAAGAACGACCGTGCAAAGAAAGTCACCACGGTCGTGCTACCTTGCACGGTTGTGCAAAGTGAATCCACCTCGGCCGTGCTACCTTGCACGGTCGTGCAAAGGAAAGATACCACGGCCGTGCTGCCTAACACGGTCGTGGTACATGAGTTCACCTCTTGAATCCTATTCAAGTATGAATTCTATTCTTTCATTAGGGATTAAGGTTTCACATATCATCTCCCCCCTTTTAGAATAGGGATTGCATATAGAATCACCCTTCATTAGAGTTTCATAACATGTTGCCCATAATTAGGGTTTACTAATCATTTCCAATTAGGGTTTCTCATGAAATCACTCTCAATTAGGGTTTCACATGGATGCACCCTCAGTTAGGGTTTCTCATGGATACTCCCTCAACTAGGGTTTCACATGGATGCACCCTCAACTATGGTTTTACATGGATACACCCTCAATTAGGGTTTACTATTTATCCTAATTAGTGATTTCATATGTAGACAACCTCTTATTAGGGTTATACATGGAATCAGCCTCAATTAGGGTTTTCATCATGTATTGGATCCATGCATTTGTTATGCATTATTAATTAGTACCATTAAGGTATCTCTCACCTAATTACATTAGGTTTACAAAAAGGTTTGATCAATTGGACCTTCAATAACATGAGGCATCCAAATATATTAATCAATAGAACCTTCAATTGCACTAGGTATCTATTTGGATTAGTCAGTTGAGTCTTTGATTTCATTGGGTACTCAATTGGATCAACCCATTGTTCCTTCAATTACTTTAAGTACTCAATTTCATTAACCAATTGATCCTTCAATTGCATTGGGCATCCAATTGAATTAACCAAATTGAATCACAAACGGTTTGAAACCGTTTAAGCAAAAAGCTTTGAAACCGCATGGGTCTCAAACGGTTTGAGACCGTTTGGTATCAAAAAGTCTTGAGACAGTTTGGTCCCAAATGGTCTTGAGACCATTTGGACTCAAACGGTCTTGAGACCGTTTAGTCCAAACCTCTCAAAACCGCATGGACCAAAGAGTCAATCAAGACTTCAACAACACTCAATTTCAATCTATGGAATCTCAACCAATTGGATCATCAACTCAATCATCAATTGAGTCATGAACTCATCCCTTAATTGGAACTTCAATTAGGGTATGATCTCAATGGAATTAGGGTTTATAAACACCAATTAGAGCTTTGAAGTTGATCATCAATCAAGCTACTAATTATGTTTCAATTGATTGCATTGGATCTTCAACCATTGAATTCATGGAACCAATCATCAATTGGACCTATGCTCATACTTCAATTGAGTTTAGTAGGTCAACCTTCAACTGATTTGACCCTCAATTGACCCTCACTTGGTCATCAATTAGGGTTTGATTCAATTGGATTAGGGTTTAGAATCGATGATTCAACAACACTCATCAATAAAAGATTGTTTACTTTGAAACTTTTGAACCATCATCCAAATTGGGTATGACCTGACCCCAAACGGTCTTGAGGTTGTTTGGATGACCTCCAAACGGTCTTCAGACCGTTTTCCCATCATATCACTCAAATCCAAGCCATCCAATTAAGGTTTGGATCATGGAATTGATCACCAAATCATCATTGCATTGTATATCAGCTTGGTACCTTTAGACCTTCAAACACCTAACCATACTCAACCCTAGACCTCCAAACGGTCTTGGGTGACCACCAAACGGTATTGAAACCGTTTGGATGAGCTCCAAACGGTCTTGAGACCGTTTGTCTCATCCAACCTTTGGATTCTAGTGAAATTTCATCAAGGTTTGGTCTATCGAATTGATCAACAAATCAACACTTAATTGCAATATGATTTGGTACCTTTAGACCTTCAATTGGTCAACTATACTTGACCCCAGACCTCCAAACGGTCTTGGGGTGACCCCCAAACGGTCTTGAGACCGTTTGGGTGATCCCCAAACGGTCTTTAAACCGTTTGGGCTAATCAACCCAAAATCTCCAATTAACTCATTGGAATTGCAGCACTGTTTTCAATTAGGGTTTGCCCAATTGAATAGCCTTCAACTCACGATTCCTTGGGAGTTAATCCCTCAAATTTGTTGATTCCTTATACCACATCATTAGGAACAGTAATACCAAACGGTCAACCCTTGGTCAACGCACTCAAACGGTCTTGAGACCATTTTCCCAAAAAGTTCAATTAAATCAGATTGATAATCAGTACTTAACCCAATTAGGTTTCCCTAATTGATTAGCCTTCAACTCAGGATTACTTGGGGGTTAATCCCTCAAATTTGGAGGGTCATCAACCAACATTATTATGAACAGTAATACCAAACGGTCAATGCTTGGTCAACTCACGCAAACGGTCTTGAAACCGTTTTCCCAAACAGGCCAAGTTAATCAGGTTGAAAATCAGCATTTAATTCAATTCGATTTGCCTAATTGGTTGGCCTTAAACCTACGATTACTTTGTAGTTAACCCCTAAAATTTGGTGGGTCATTAGACTAAATAATTAGGAACAAAATTCCCAGACGGTCAACGCTTGGTCAAGCATCTCAAACGGTCTTGAAACCGTTTTCTCCCAAACGGTTTCAAACTGTTTGCCTTTAAACGGTTTGCTGAAACCGCATAGCCAATCAAATTAAAACGATTTGGAATAGATATCAAAACTGTTTGGCTTGGTACTTTTCTTTGGATAAGCATCTAGGATGATGTAATCATCCCCTTCCTTCGAACAACCAAGAACAGCAACCGTTCTTGATGGAAATTGCAGCAAAGAAACAAGAGTGTAGCAATTTAAAGAAAACAATCAACAAAGTATAGAGAATTGATGCAATATCAATGATTAAGGGTTTGAGTTATAAAACCCGCCTCAAATCTGATCTCCAAGCTCCAAGATACACGGATCTAATGGTGGATGAAGCTTCTCCAACTATTCCAAGGCTCAACTTCAAGATTTGGAGTGAAATGATCGGCTAGAATTGAAGATTGAGTGAAGAAATGAAGGAATTACACATTGTTTTATGATTTTCACCATGAAATCATGAAGAACGAAGATCAAAGGCTTACCAACAGGTTGGGGACGTTCTCCCTTCTGCCCTTAGCCTTCTTGGTCGGTTTTGCAAGCAAGTAGAAGAAGTGGGGTCGTAAAAGCCTTTCATTTGTCTTGGAAAAGGTACTTTTATAAGAAAATTGAGGAGAGAGAAGATACTTTATAAAAGTTTTTTAATTCCAAAATTGTTGCCACCACTTCCCCCTTGGTTTCTTGCAAGCAAGGGCATCTCTATCCCCACCGAACTCCCTTCCATTATCCATGAATTAAGGGAAAAGAAAATAAGCACCTTAATGCTTATTATATTAATATCCCATATGTGAGTGGAAATTACTTTCCTTTATAATAAGGTGAGTGGAGTTTCACCTCCTTTAGATATTTTCGTTCCTTATCTTGGAAAAAGAACGTCCATACTTATTAAAAATCAACCAATAACATTTTGGTTGAAGTCCCTTTAATTAATACATTCATTTTTGCCCTAAATTGGATTAGGGTTTCACTTAGGATTAAATCTTGATTATTTTAATATCAAGATTCTCTCTCCTCCATCTTAATTCAAATTCGATGCCCCTCTCATTTTATTTGCTCTACATGATGCCAAGAAACATTAGGGACTTTATTGAAGTGGTAGTTTGCATATCAAACCCTAGGTTTTGGGTAAATTGCACATTACACAAAAACTAGGTTTTAATGCACAACATTGCTTTATCAGCTCTTTCTTGGTATTCAGGATTCCATAAGCCATACCTCAACATCATATTCACTCTCATGATGCTTCAACACATGAGGAAAATATTATCATGCACAATATGCACATAAACCCTTCAACTTGGGTAATTTGCACATTAGTCCAAAATAAGCAAACATTGCTTCAACATTGTCCAAACAGGACCAAAATTGAAACATAAGTTCCTCATAAGCCCTAATTACTTTTCCCAAGATAGAATTTAGAATCTACTAAACCTTATTAGGCAAAACCTCTAGGGTTAATTCATAGCCCAGGTCAGGGATGTTACAAATTATAAACCCCTAACAAGGATTTCGTCCCCGAAATCCTAGGAAAAAGGAGGAACAAATTATTCATTAATCATGCCCTCAAGTCTCCACATATTATCTTATTATTATGGAGATACCATGGATCTATAATTCACACAAAGTTCCTATCGTTAATTCCACCTTATCACTGTTTATGTTTATGGAGAGCATAAACCCCTAACATGTGATGTCCATATTATTGAAAGGAAGAAGCATAAAAGAACATACTTCTATCATCATCCAAAAATATTCACCAAAAGAGAAACATATATATCTAATAGAGGTAATTCATTCAGAAATCCTTTATTCATAACGTTTATTAGCAAACTCTGTGTAATTGGGAATGTTCACATAGTTCTTCCTATTAGTTGGGAATGTCACATAGCTTTTCCCTTATTGATTGGAAATGTCACATAGCTTCTCCCTTTATGTTGGGGATGTCACATAGCTTTCCCCTATTGGTTGGGAATGTCACATAGCTTTTCCCTTTATGTTGGGGATGTCACATAGCTTTCCCCTATTGGTTGGGAATGTCACATAGCTTTTCCGTTTATGTTGGGGATGTCACATATCTTTCCCCTATTGGTTGGGAATGTCACATAACTTTTCCCTTTTTGTTGGGGATGTCACATAGCTTTCCCCTATTGGTTGGGAATGTCACATAGCTTTTCCCTTTATGTTGGGGATGTCACATAGCTTTCCCCTATTGGTTGGGAATGTCACATAGCTTTTCCCTTTTTGTTGGGGATGTCACATAGCTTTCCCCTATTGGTTGGGAATGTCACATAGCTTTTCCCTTTATGTTGGGAATGTCACATAGCTTTCCCCTATTGGTTTCATTATACTCTCTAGATTGTTTCAAAATGACTACTTGATCAGAGTAATCAGAAAGATAACAATCTAAGTGTCACGCCCCGATCTCACATTAACCACAAACCACAAGATTAAGACGCGACAGGATGGGATTCACACATAAGCCAATCACTCTTTACTTTTTAAAACCCTTTAAAGGACATTAACAGGATAATCTGGTTTATGCTGTAAAATGAAACAAAACAACTGCAGAAGCATCATTATTAAACTGACTAACAATATAAACAGAGGTTACAGCATATTACATTATTCGGCATAAAATAAAGCATAACAGTTAATTTACATCAATATACATATTCTCTCTCTCACTCACACCTTGTCCCGTAGATCGAGGGGAATGGACTAAGAGACCTCTAACTATTAACTACGAACCTTCTATCGACTAGGCGTAAGGATAAATCGATCCTTCAGATTTCCTGCTGCTGATGATAACCTGAAAATGTTTTGAGTAGAGGTATGAGCCTACTCGCTCAGTGAATAGTATTTCACTTAGCAATCACTAAACAACTCATCAGGTTTATAATATTGAAATTAAATATAAATGCAGAACTAAGCAAGGCAGTTCTAATACCATAACAAACATACAGATAATAATCACATTCTAAATCATCAACAGGTAATTCAGGTAGATAAACAGTTATATAAATTTACTGTGAACCTACATGATTATTTATTCATTTTATTATGCCCTAAATATATGCAGTGTACTCTGCATATAAAGATCCGTAACAAGTTCATGCTACGGCCCCACCGTACAAGACTTAGCGACACACCCGGGAAATGCTAAGTCTGACTTCGGCCCTGCTCTGCTACAGGACCCCAGGCTCCACGGCCTCACTGCACAACCACGTGTGCTGCACAACCACGTGTGCTCCAGACTCTGCAAACCTGAGCACACAGGCAGAGAGTCTCACGGGGTTATCTCCATGACACACGCACGGATAATGTTGCAATAACCCCCACTTTCCTCTAGTGCCACCGTGACACAAGCACGCGTTATTGTTGGACACTACCTTACCATCCTCGTGTCTCCATGACATCGCACGGATAATGTTGCAACACGAGTTTTACCCCTAAATCGCAGACACATGTTAGGGGTTCTACGGTGTTAGGGCATCTAGGTCTATACTTGATTAAACAAATAAACATTTAAACAGGAATATCACATTTCATGCATTTTGCACAATCCAAACATCACAAAAGCACATATATACATTTATCATAATTAAATATGATTCAGAATCGTTTATCCAATTTCAATGCTAAACAACTATAATTGAAATCAGTACATGCATTGCAACTATAATACAGAAACTTCCATCATTTTCGTTAAGCATATCACGTAGTTCAATTCTAATGAATCTAACATATTCTATTGTATGAACTATACTGTTTAGGAGTTATATCAATTCATATAGAAGCAATAAAACAATTAATTTGAGTTAAATATTGATTTCTAAATGAACTACTACTCACTTTCTGGAACTCGGCCGACCAAACTGGGAACTCGGCCGATCGGCTGGTAACTCGGCCGATCCACCCGCAACTCGGCCGATCCAAACCCTGGTCGAAAACCTATAATGGGAAACTCGGCCGAATCATGTCCAATTCGGCCGATCAAAACACTGATCGTCAATTCTAATAAGGGAACTCGGCCGAATTATTCGCAATTCGGCCGAACGACACATATACAGGTTATATACAAACGTCTGAGTTTAATAATGATAAATAGGTGTAGTCCTACTCACCGCAACTAGGACTATCCGGATTCGTCCGGACATGTGTCTGGGGCCTGATTCTGGGCAACTCGGTTGTCTTCTACCTTAGTCTTTTCTAGGTTCACAAGCCTGCTCCACACAGTAACTTCCACACACACACAGGAAGGAAGAGACTCAGCTGGTCTTTGCTGCTCGCGGCTAGGAGGTTGCGGATTCGAACTTGGGCCTCAAGGGTGGCGTTTCGTGGTGCTTCTTGCGCCAGGACGGCCCCTGGCCAGAGCCGCAGGCTACAGAGCGGCTGCTGCTGGTGCTACTACTTGGTTGAGTTGCTGCTCGCAGCTGCGGATCCCTGATCTGGATCTCAAGACGAGCTCGACGGAGTTGCTTTCATGGTGCTGCTCGCACACAACACCCTCTGGCCGTTGCTTTCTCGCAGCAGCTGCCGGTGCTCTGCCGCAGCCACAGGGGCGCCGCCCTAGGGTGTGGCTGAGGTGAGGATGAGGAAGGGGAAGGGTGCAAGAAGAAGAAGAGAGGGATGTGGGCGCTGCTGGTTCGGAGCTAAGGGCACTAAAATCGCCCATGCGGTTTTCCCCTGTCTGCTGATGCTCAAGCGTTGGGCGCCGCCCTCGCTTTCTGTTCTATCGGGAAGTAAGGAACGAAGAAGAAGGGGGTAAGGGTCGGTTTCGCGGAGGGGGCCGGCTACAAAATTCCCAATCGCTTTCGGTAATTGCAACTAGGTCCCTGATCACACAAATGCCCATATCTTTTAGCTCGGAAGTCGGTTTCGGGTGATTTTTCTTGCGAACTCTCAAGCACGAGATTCTCTATCATCCCAGGGCATAAAATCATGTTAAATAGCTTGTCACATCAGGTCAAATCACTTAATTGCAACATTGGGTATTCAACTCAACCTAATTAACTAATTAATCAACATTAATATCATTAGTCGCCTTAGATGATTCAAACTCAACTACTGATTCATATATTAACTTATTTTGATTATCCATGATACTTAATTTGATATTCAACACTAATTGCATTAGTCAGCACTCAACTCAACTCAATTAATTCAACAATCATCATTACTATTATCATTAATTACCTCAGATGATTAAATCTTGACTATTGATCCACATGTTGTCTTATCTTGATTATTCATGATGTTTAACAAAACTTAGCACTAACTGAGGTGTTTTACTTAATTCAAGGTATTTATTGACTAACTCTGATATGGGTCGTAACAATCTCCCTCCCTTATAAGAATTTCGTCCCGAAATTCCTAAAAGAGAAAAGGAGACTTGTTATGCATCTCAAACTCAAGTTCTCACATGGTTTCTTCTAAATTAAGATTGCTCTACAAAACTATCACTAATGGTACCTCACAATTCGTGAGTTTCTTGATCCTCCGATCAATCATCTGTATAAGTCCCTTAACCTAGAACACATCTGATCTGATCCCAGACCAACCCACAAAACTTTGTCTTTCCTGAATCGTTATAACAGTATCTCACTTTATGGTAATTACCAAGAAATTTTTATACTATTCATGCAAACAGACTAAAATTCTTAAATAAACAGAATACATGTCAATCTGGTGCTAAGTTAAAATCATGCAATTTAACTGTTAAATATCACTACATCTGATACTGAGAATTGATATCAAAATACTTGATTCATCGTACACCCTATCCTCAGGGTTTCATTTGCCTTGTTCATTCATCACATGCCAACACCCTACTCTTAGGGTTTCCTCATTCACTAACCACATGGCAACACCCTACTCTTAGGGTTTCCATTATCTCATCTGTTAGATTTCAATTCAAATCACAATACGGTATCATTCTACAACTGGCAGAACAATATATTTCAAATCATTGTAATTACCGAGTAATGTTTATATCATGCATGCAGACAGATTAAAAATTCATAAATATTCCAAACTCAATCAATTTTGGCACATACATACCGGATTCATGTAATTGAACATCTTATTATATCAATAAAAGCTATTTACTTCGCATATAACAAACCATCTGTACTATTGTTCAATTACTTAAATTTTCTCGAAGAACGTGCATATTAACCAAATTCCTGGTTTATGCATCACATAACTCAATTAAGAGTTATTTACGTATCATCACACAATTATTTAATAGTACTTGAGAATTTCTAATGATATCTTAATGAAAAGTGCCAAATCATGTAAAATGTCAGATCACACACATTAACATAACAGGAAGCAGGTATTTAGGTTTATTTACATATTTTAATGCTATCTTACTATCTTGAAATCATGCACCTAATGGTTTACCAAATTTGTATTGTCTGGGTTTTATAGTCAAACCGTACCATTACCAGTTGTGTATTTCTAATCTCAACATTCACATTAAGCAAACTCTATAAGACTTAAATGTTCTTCTCAACTTTCACTGAGACGCATAACATATGCTCTCAGCATGTCCTTAAGAGTCTGAATGGTTCTCTCAAACTAACCATCCGTCTGCGGATGAAAAGGTTGTATCGAATCTTAACTTTGTGCCCGAAGCACGATGCAACTGTTTCCACAACCTAGATGTGAACTTAGGATCTCAATAAGATATGATTGAAACTGGATTACCAGGCAATCTAACTATTTCATCCATGTATATCTTGGTCATATATCAAGACATCAAAGGTTGATTTAATATGAAGAAAGTGAGCAGACTAAATTAATCTATCCACATTCATTCATATCAAATCACAACCTCTAGGTGTCCTGTGATAAATTCCCATTCAGGCATAGAAAAGATTGCAAGGTAGCTATAGATTTCTAGGGTTCAACCTTAACCTACTGATACACACTACTTTTAATCACATACTTAGCTACATCCTTCTGCATAGTTGACCATCCGTTATACTCCTTGAGATTCATATGTATCTTAGTATTTTCCTGAAAACATAGCATACATCAAAACATACACTTCCATAAAAATCTTTTCTTTCAGCTTTTCCCCTTAAAGAATTTTACACTATCTTGAGATACACACAACATGTCATGTTAATACAACACCTTATTATCATAAAAACTTAAACTCTAGTCTCTTTTCCTCCCATCAGGTCATGCATGGTTTGGCTTAAGTCACTATCACCCTTTTATAGTTTCTTGATTTGATCGCAAAAAGTAAGCTTAACTTGCATCTGTACAATCAAATCACTTTGTGCTGTCACCCCTAAGTCTAGGTTCAACTCTCACATTTCTACTAACAGGTCTCTATTGAAACCTGTCATAGAGAATGCATTGGCCGTTGAACTTGACTTTCGGCTAGAAACATCATCCACCACATTCTCTTTACCAGGGTGATAATCTATTGTCACATCATAAAGATAGTGACACCATGTCTTTAAAACATGAACTACATCAGCTATCTTTAGATCATAATCGGATAATATTCCGCTTTCTATGTTACTTACTTATTGTTACATTTTAGGTTTATGTCTTACTCATTCCTCTAAATCATTTCATGTTGTTCATGTACCGATCAGATTATCTACTTCGAAACCCTAGATCACTATCAAAACCAGTTTACTTCTCATAGAACATATCTCAAGATCTTATTTTACAAAGTTACTAGTATTCAAGGTTACATCACTAATGATATCCCTTAAACTACTACAACTTTAATCATTCTAGGGTTTGATCCTTTATTCATAGCATAGCATAATTGTGTGTGTGTGGTCGATTATATAAATCAAATTGAGTTGCTTGAATTAATAGCATATTAATCCAATACTCAATTTTAATTACATTCAGCTGAAAATTCAGTTTTATAATAGTTTCTGTAATTCGTTTATTAAACTGTAAACAGAAACTCCAAAAATTTTGAAAATTTTATATGTTGTGCTTAATAAAGTTTTAAACCTACAGTAAAAATTTCAGGTCATTTCAAGTTACCAATAATTAATTAAAAATCAAACAGTGCGCTGCTATATAGCAGTCTGCAGCAGATTCGGTCGAGTTGCAACTCGACCGACACCTTACTGTAGAGATCCAAAGTCATCCAAAAATTACGCCAAATTAATAGAGTGTCTAAAATTTGTGATTTTCAAACATAGTTAAAATTTAAGATCAATTGGACATACCAATAAAAAGATAAAATTCGATTACAACACTGCTATATAAATCTGAAAATGTGATCGGTCGAGTTTGCAACTCGGCCGATAAACAAGTCAGAGCATTATTCAAAAATTCTAGTATCTTCCAATGTTGTTCACATTTTATATATCCAAATCATATCCCAATTTTAGCCAAATTAGAGTTACATATATGATACTAAAAATCATTTAGTGAGACATTCTATTTATCAAATTCTGTATTCATGCGTTATTTGAATCCTAATTTGGGCCAATTAGGGTCTATGCTTCTCAAGCCCTAATTCTCAAGATTAAGAACATTTAGACTTCTATTCATATTTTACTTGTAAATAGGAGTCATTAGATCCCAGTAACGCATCCTGCCAGCCGGACCAGGCCGAACCTGTAGTCCTGAAGCCAAGAGCTACTCGGGATAAATCAACCCCTATTAATCTTAAACATGTGGAAAGAATATCCACTTAGGGCAAACTCCATTAAACACAGTTTCGAGTCTACATTAATACAAAGGAAACAAACATTAAACAATTCACTTCATGACGCAACAATATAAAAGAATTATGTTTACTTTACAAACTGGAAATTTCGTTTCATGCATATAAAAGCATTTCTAGTGATCTTTAAACAATAAGCAATATAAAGTAGGAGTTATATCACATCCTATATTTAATCTCTTACTCCTACATTAATTTCTGATCTCTTAACCCTAAGATTTCTAGGGTTTTCTCTCTAGCCTATCCTTCCTCTGCATACCTGGCCAGGGCATCCAGAGAAGAACAGACAGAGTAGCTTGATACTGGTCAATCTAAGTATTCAGACACCTGGCCAGGGTATCTAAACACTCAGACCTTCCAGAGCTAAAACTCATCATTCATTATTCGCCTTACTTATAACCTTATCTTTGACCTTAATGATTCTTAACGACTCATCTTAAGCTCATTACTTGATTCTCGTGACCACATCCTCTTCCTGCTATCTGAAATAATGTAACAGAACACTTCCTGTTAGAAAATTACAGATAGAAGAAAGATACCTAAACCTTAATCCTATTGGTCTCTTATCGTTCCCTGACCTTGAGTAACTATGTACTCAATCCAAAGCTCTGATACCAAAGTTGTCACGCCCCGATCTCACATTAACCACAAACCACAAGATTAAGACGCGACAGGATGGGATTCACACATAAGCCAATCACTCTTTACTTTTTAAAACCCTTTAAAGGACATTAACAGGATAATCTGGTTTATGCTGTAAAATGAAACAAAACAACTGCAGAAGCATCATTATTAAACTGACTAACAATATAAACAGAGGTTACAGCATATTACATTATTCGGCATAAAATAAAGCATAACAGTTAATTTACATCAATATACATATTCTCTCTCTCACTCACACCTTGTCCCGTAGATCGAGGGGAATGGACTAAGAGACCTCTAACTATTAACTACGAACCTTCTATCGACTAGGCGTAAGGATAAATCGATCCTTCAGATTTCCTGCTGCTGATGATAACCTGAAAATGTTTTGAGTAGAGGTATGAGCCTACTCGCTCAGTGAATAGTATTTCACTTAGCAATCACTAAACAACTCATCAGGTTTATAATATTGAAATTAAATATAAATGCAGAACTAAGCAAGGCAGTTCTAATACCATAACAAACATACAGATAATAATCACATTCTAAATCATCAACAGGTAATTCAGGTAGATAAACAGTTATATAAATTTACTGTGAACCTACATGATTATTTATTCATTTTATTATGCCCTAAATATATGCAGTGTACTCTGCATATAAAGATCCGTAACAAGTTCATGCTACGGCCCCACCGTACAAGACTTAGCGACACACCCGGGAAATGCTAAGTCTGACTTCGGCCCTGCTCTGCTACAGGACCCCAGGCTCCACGGCCTCACTGCACAACCACGTGTGCTGCACAACCACGTGTGCTCCAGACTCTGCAAACCTGAGCACACAGGCAGAGAGTCTCACGGGGTTATCTCCATGACACACGCACGGATAATGTTGCAATAACCCCCACTTTCCTCTAGTGCCACCGTGACACAAGCACGCGTTATTGTTGGACACTACCTTACCATCCTCGTGTCTCCATGACATCGCACGGATAATGTTGCAACACGAGTTTTACCCCTAAATCGCAGACACATGTTAGGGGTTCTACGGTGTTAGGGCATCTAGGTCTATACTTGATTAAACAAATAAACATTTAAACAGGAATATCACATTTCATGCATTTTGCACAATCCAAACATCACAAAAGCACATATATACATTTATCATAATTAAATATGATTCAGAATCGTTTATCCAATTTCAATGCTAAACAACTATAATTGAAATCAGTACATGCATTGCAACTATAATACAGAAACTTCCATCATTTTCGTTAAGCATATCACGTAGTTCAATTCTAATGAATCTAACATATTCTATTGTATGAACTATACTGTTTAGGAGTTATATCAATTCATATAGAAGCAATAAAACAATTAATTTGAGTTAAATATTGATTTCTAAATGAACTACTACTCACTTTCTGGAACTCGGCCGACCAAACTGGGAACTCGGCCGATCGGCTGGTAACTCGGCCGATCCACCCGCAACTCGGCCGATCCAAACCCTGGTCGAAAACCTATAATGGGAAACTCGGCCGAATCATGTCCAATTCGGCCGATCAAAACACTGATCGTCAATTCTAATAAGGGAACTCGGCCGAATTATTCGCAATTCGGCCGAACGACACATATACAGGTTATATACAAACGTCTGAGTTTAATAATGATAAATAGGTGTAGTCCTACTCACCGCAACTAGGACTATCCGGATTCGTCCGGACATGTGTCTGGGGCCTGATTCTGGGCAACTCGGTTGTCTTCTACCTTAGTCTTTTCTAGGTTCACAAGCCTGCTCCACACAGTAACTTCCACACACACACAGGAAGGAAGAGACTCAGCTGGTCTTTGCTGCTCGCGGCTAGGAGGTTGCGGATTCGAACTTGGGCCTCAAGGGTGGCGTTTCGTGGTGCTTCTTGCGCCAGGACGGCCCCTGGCCAGAGCCGCAGGCTACAGAGCGGCTGCTGCTGGTGCTACTACTTGGTTGAGTTGCTGCTCGCAGCTGCGGATCCCTGATCTGGATCTCAAGACGAGCTCGACGGAGTTGCTTTCATGGTGCTGCTCGCACACAACACCCTCTGGCCGTTGCTTTCTCGCAGCAGCTGCCGGTGCTCTGCCGCAGCCACAGGGGCGCCGCCCTAGGGTGTGGCTGAGGTGAGGATGAGGAAGGGGAAGGGTGCAAGAAGAAGAAGAGAGGGATGTGGGCGCTGCTGGTTCGGAGCTAAGGGCACTAAAATCGCCCATGCGGTTTTCCCCTGTCTGCTGATGCTCAAGCGTTGGGCGCCGCCCTCGCTTTCTGTTCTATCGGGAAGTAAGGAACGAAGAAGAAGGGGGTAAGGGTCGGTTTCGCGGAGGGGGCCGGCTACAAAATTCCCAATCGCTTTCGGTAATTGCAACTAGGTCCCTGATCACACAAATGCCCATATCTTTTAGCTCGGAAGTCGGTTTCGGGTGATTTTTCTTGCGAACTCTCAAGCACGAGATTCTCTATCATCCCAGGGCATAAAATCATGTTAAATAGCTTGTCACATCAGGTCAAATCACTTAATTGCAACATTGGGTATTCAACTCAACCTAATTAACTAATTAATCAACATTAATATCATTAGTCGCCTTAGATGATTCAAACTCAACTACTGATTCATATATTAACTTATTTTGATTATCCATGATACTTAATTTGATATTCAACACTAATTGCATTAGTCAGCACTCAACTCAACTCAATTAATTCAACAATCATCATTACTATTATCATTAATTACCTCAGATGATTAAATCTTGACTATTGATCCACATGTTGTCTTATCTTGATTATTCATGATGTTTAACAAAACTTAGCACTAACTGAGGTGTTTTACTTAATTCAAGGTATTTATTGACTAACTCTGATATGGGTCGTAACACTAAGAGTTCCATACTTGCCTTATCTTCAATAATCATATACCTGGCCAGGGTATATAAGTATTGAGATTAGGTAGTATGCACTTTATTTACTATCATATTCCTTACTTTTCATATCATTATACACACAGGATTTTCCATTCTTGAATTTTCTTTAGGCATTATTTCTATATCTCATCTTTCAACACACAGATAAGGAAGATTATAAAACATTTTAAGGAATACTGAGTAAGATATAAGTTCTCCTTTCCCTTGTGTCCTTATAGGACTAGTCAAGGGAAGTTCAAAAACAACTATTTTCATATCTTTATCACATAGAAACATGAAATGAAGTATCAGGATGAATATATTTCATCTAAGTATTACCCCTCAAGGTCACCTACCACATTAGGTTGATTTCAACACATAGTGTCCAATTATCTCATGTTGCTGCTTTTGCCTTTACTTAGTGGCTACTGCCCTGGTGCACTAGGCATTTATTGCACTGGTAACACCAAAAACTTTGGCTTTTCAGAATATCTAGGAAAATGTCTCTAAAATTGTAAAGACCTTACCTTAATTCATAGCTTATGGCCCCTCCTTGGGCACTACCATCACAAATGTACTGTTTGTCTAAACTTATGGCAGAGTCTACTTTCTTGCCATATGTTAATCTTTTCCACATTTCCACTGTTCTAACATGATCATATCACTCAAGAATCCTTTCAAAGCCCAAAGTTTATGCATTAAAGACTGGTAACTTAGGTTATGATACTAGTATCCAGTCTTCTATATGCATTACAGTTGTCTTATTCTGCTCTTCAAGAGCATAGCATAGGATTCTCTATCCTGATTAGGTCAAGGTGGGAATTCTCAGGCATTTGTTTTCCTCTTGCCTGGTCCCATGCACCCTCTCCTGGGGCAACAACATTGTCCTTAGCAATGTGTTCCTCGTATTCTCCAGTCATTTTCAAGTTCTTCTTCTCCTATGTGAGCAGAAGATACTATCAGATAAACTGGAAGACACTTAGAACAGACTCTACAACCTTAGTCCTATGTCTCTGTAGACTCAACGAACCTAGAGCTATGATACCACTTAATTGTAACGACCGTCTTGTGAAAACAAGATTAACTAATACGGAAGCGTTCATAAAGCAGTGGATTAGCGAAAATCACTAAAAATTAAAACCTTTTTATCAAAATATCCATTGAAGGAAAACTTTCTCACATAGAACCAAAGTAACATAATTACATTCTTGTTCACAGGTACATATTCTGTATCATCTCCTTTTGAGAATTACAAGCATTAACTGTCCTGTCAAGCTAAACACAGGCAGTATAAAATCTCGAGGCTCAGCCAAAATCTCGAAAGCACTAACTACTACTCCGAGGACCTGAGAGTACAGAGACGACACATAGGACTCTATTTACATCTATACAAGGCATAACAGTCAGTGTCTCCACCTGAGACTTCACTGCTATCTCTGCTGCTGCTATTGTTGTCCTTCACCTATTGAAGGATTCCTATCTCCTCGTCCGCGTCCACCTAAAAATGTGGTTCCCACGGGGGTGAGACAATTATAAAAATTGCCCCAGCGAGAGTTATAACTCTCCGCCAGTAACATTGTTATTGCAACTTAAGACGATAAATATGAATGGAAGAATCATATCTGTATAGCAGCAGATATTTTAATGTCTAACAGATTAGAACATTATTCTATATCAGAAGCATTGCAACTATAACTTGATAGAATCAACATGTCATTTATCCTTTAAGGAATATAAAGAACATGTATAATATCTATTCAAACTACAAAATCATTACCACTGCTTTAACTCTCTTCAGGATTAGATCATATATCTAAAGCCTGGTATTATCATTGTGGAGTCATGTCCCGTAGCCATATTCTTTTCATAAAGTGTTGGGATCTTAATCCCTCAATTCACCACTGGAAATTCTCATCCTTTCACAATTTCAATACCCTAACCATGTGATTCAGGGTGTTTAAACCCTTAGCTCATCACCTGAGCATTGTTACCACTTCCTTAGGTAACTAACACCTTTAGGTCATTTGACCAAGGTAAGTATGATACTTGATGCCTATTAACTCTCTTGCTACCTCTTATCAGACAACAAGATATATTATGGCACACAAGGCCCAATAAACAAATTCAAATTAATAACATATCACAACGCATACCTGGCTATGCCCATCATCTCATGATACCTGCATGGTTAGCACATATGATAGCAGCACATCAATTATGTATCAACATCATGCAAAAAACAATGTATTAATAATTCAAGGGTATTACCCTTAATCCTTTACCAGGATTAGGATTTCCATCACACATCTCATGTATCATTCATCCAATCATATTGGATTTATATCACAACAAGGTATACCAGTATTTGGGGTGTTGGATATGATATCTATCATATCTTAATGTCTCACTTCCCTCAACACCATTAACTTTCTTAAGTTCACATACTTAGCTTGTATTAGGTTATTACCCATCCTAATACTTTATGCACCAGTTTATCACATTCATCATGTAAAGTAGTGATCAATTGTCACTTACTTGGAATATACAACTATTGCCAATACTATGGATTCATACATAAGTCAGGAATTTATAAAAAGACCATGTTAGGTCCTATTCAAAACAAACTCTAAGTCAAACATAGAGTACCACATCCGTGTAACCAAGAACGACCGTGCAAATAAAGTCACCACGGTCGTGCTACCTTGCACGGTTGTGCAAAGTGAATCCACCTCGGTCGTGCTACCTTGCACGGTCATGCAAAGGAAAGATACCATGGCCGTGCTGCCTAACACGGTCGTGCTACAGGAGTTCACCTCTTGAATCCTATTCAAGTATGAATTCTATTCTTTCATTAGGGATTAAGGTTTCACATATCATCTCCCCTCTTTTAGAATAGGGATTGCATATAGAATCACCCTTCATTAGAGTTTCATAACACGTTGCCAATAATTAGGGTTTACTAATCATTTCCAATTAGGGTTTCTCATGAAATCACTCTCAATTAGGGTTTCACATGGATGCAACCTTAGTTAGAGTTTCACATGGATACTCCCTCAACTAGGGTTTCACATGGATGCACCCTCAACTATGGTTTTACATGGATACACCCTCAACTAGGATTTACTATTTATCCTAATTAGTGATTTCATATGTAGACAACCTCTTATTAGGGTTATACATGGAATCAACCTCAATTAGGGTTTTCATCATGTATTGGATCCATGCATTTGTTATGCATTATTAATTAGTACCATTAATGTATCTCTCATCTAATTACATTAGGTTTCCAAAAAGGTTTGATCAATTGGACCTTCAATAACATGAGGCATCCAAATAGATTAATCAATAGAACCTTCAATTGCACTAGGTATCTATTTGGATTAGTCAATTGAGTCTTTGATTTCATTGGGTACTCAATTGGATCAACCCATTGTTCCTTCAATTACTTTAAGTACTCAATTGGATTAACCAATTGATCCTTCAATTGCATTGGGCATCCAATTGAATTAACCAAATTGAATCACAAACGGTTTGAAACCGTTTAAGCAAAAAGCTTTGAAACCGCATGGACTTGAAACCGCGTGGGTCTCAAACGGTTTGAGACCGTTTGGTATCAAACGGTCTTGAGACCGTTTGGTCCAAACCGCTCAAAACCGCATGGACCAAAGAGTCAATCAAGACTTCAACAACACTCAATTCCAATCTATGGAATCTCAATCAATTGGATCATCAATTCAATCATAAATTGAGTCATGAACTCATCCCTTAATTGGAAATTCAATTAGGGTATGATCTCAATGGAATTAGGGTTTATAAACACCAATTAGAGCTTTGAAGTTGATCATCAATCAAGCTACTAATTATGTTTCAATTGATTGCATTGGATCTTCAACCATTGAATTCATGGAACCAATCATCAATTGGACCTATGCTCATACTTCAATTGAGTTTAGTAGGCCAACCTTCAACTGATTTGACCCTCAATTGACCCTCACTTGGTCATCAATTAGGGTTCGATTCAATTGGATTTGGGTTTAGAATCAATGATTAAACAACACTCATCAATACAAGATTGTTTACTTTGAAACTTTTGAACCATCATCCAAATTGGGTATGACCTGACCCCAAACGGTCTTGAGGTCATTTGGATGACCTCCAAATGGTCTTGAGACCGTTTTCCCATCATATAACTCAAATCGAAGCCATCCAATTAGGGTTTGGATCATGGAATTGATCACCAAATCAGCATTGCATTGTATATCAACTTGGTACCTTTAGACCTTCAAACACCTAACCATACTCAACCCTAGACCTCCAAACAGTCTTGGGTGACCAACAAACGGTCTTGAGACCGTTTGTATGAGCTCCAAACGGTCTTGAGACCATTTGGATGAGCTCGAAATGGTCTTGAGACCGTTTGGCTCATCCAATCTTTAGATTCTAGTGAAATTTTATCAAGGTTTGGTCTATCGAATTGATCAACAAATCTACACTTAATTGCAATATGATTTGGTACCTTTAGACCTTCAATTGGTAAACAATACTAGACCCCAGACTCCAAACGGTCTTGGGGTGACGCCCAAATGGTCTTGAGACCGTTTGGGTGATCCCCAAACGGTCTTGAAACCGTTTGGGCTAATCGACCCAAAATCTCCAATTAACTCATTGGAATTTCAGCATTGTTTTCAATTAGGGTTTGCCCAATTGAATAGCCTTCAACTCACGATTCCTTGGGAGTTAGTCCCTCAAATTTGGTGAGTCATTATACCACATCATTATGAACAGTAATCCCAAACGGTCAACCCTTTGTCAACGCACTCAAACGGTCTTGAGACCGTTTCCCCAAAAAGTTCAATTAAATGAGATTGATAATCAGCACTTAATCCAATTAGGTTTCCCTAATTGATTAGCCTTCAAATCACGATTACTTGGGATTTAATCCCTCAAATTTGGAGGGCCATCAACCAACATAATTATGAACAGGAATACCAAATGGTCAACGCTTGGTAAACTCACTCAAACAGTCTTGAAACCGTTTTCCCAAACAGGTCAAGTTAATCAGGTTGAAAATCAGCATTTAATTCAATTCGATTTGCCTAATTGGTTGGCCTTCAACCTACGATTACTTTAGAGTTAACCCCTCAAATTTGGTGGGTCATTATCCTACATAATTAGGAACAAAATTACCAAACGGTCAACGCTTGGTAAACCATCTCAAACGGTCTTGAAACCTTTTTCTCCCAAACGGTTTCAAACCGTTTGCCTTTAAATAGTTTGCTGAAACCGCATAGCCAATCAAATTAAAATGATTTAGAATAGCTATCAAAACCGTTTGGCTTGGTACTTTTCTTTGGATAAGCATCTAGGATGATTTCATCATCCCCTTCCTTCGAACAACCAAGAACAGCAACCGTTATTGATGGAAATTGCAGCAAAGAAACAAGAGTGTAGCAATTTAAAGAAAACAATCAACAAAGTATAGAGAATTGATGCAATATCAATGATTAAGGGTTTGAGTTATAAAACCTGCCTCAAATCTGATCTCCAAGCTCCACGATACACAGCTCTAATGTTGGATGAAGCTTCTCCAACTATTCCAAGGCTCAACTTCAAGATTTGGAGTGAAATGATTAGCTAGAATTGAAGATTGAGTGAAGAAATGAAGGAATTACACATTGTTTTATGATTTTCACCATGAAATCATGAAGAACGAAGATCAAAGGCTTACCAACAGGTTGGGGACGTGATACCTTCTGCCCTTAGCCTTATTGGTCGGTTTTTCAAGCAAGGAGAAGAAGTGGGGTCGTAAAAGCCTTTCATTTGGCTTGGAAAAGGTACTTTTATAAGAAAATTGAGGAGAGAGAAGATACTTTATAAAAGTTTTTTAATTCCAAAATTGTTTCCACCACATCCCCCTTGGTTTCTTGCATGCAAGGGCATCTCTATCCCCACCTAACTCCCTTCCTTTATCCATGAATTAAGGGAAAAGAAAATAAGCACCTTAATGCTTATTATATTAATATCCCATATGTGAGTGGAAATTACTTTCCTTTATAATAAGGTGAGTGGAGTTTCACCTCCTTTAGATATTTTAGTTACTTATCTTGGAAAAAGAACGTCCATACTTATTAAAAATCAACCAATAACATTTTGGTTGAAGGCCCTTTAATTAATACATTCATTTTTGCCCTAAATTGGATTAGGGTTTCACTTAGGATTAAATCTTGATTATTTTAATATCAAGATTCTCTCTCCTCCATCTTAATTCAAATGAGATGCCCCTCTCATTTTATTTGCTCTACATGATGCCAAGAAACATTAGGGACTTTATTGAAGTGGTAATTTGCATATCAAACCCTAGGTTTTGGGTAAATTGCACATTACACCAAAACTAGATTTTAATGCACAACATTGCTTTATCAACTCTTTCTTGGTATTCAGGCTTCCATAAGCCATACATCAACATAATATTCACTCTCATGATGCTTCAACACATGAGGAACATATTATCATGAACAATTTGCACATAAACCCTTCAACTTGGGTAATTTGCACATTAGTCCAAAATGAGCAAACATTGCTTCAACATTGTCCAAACAGGACCAAAATTGAAACATAAGTTCCTCATAAGCCCTAATTACTTTTCCCATGATAGAATTTAGAATCTACTCAACCTTATTAGGCAAAACCTCTAGGGTTAATTCATAACCCAGGTCAGGGATGCTACATTGTGTCCCCAGCCATGCAAAGAAAAATATATAATAGGTTTGGATAAGTAGTAGTGGATGACATTATATGTATTCAAAATAGGTGTAATTTTGAGAAAAAATAAATTTAACCATGATGAACAACATATTCTTGTCATGTCATTTATCTTCATCATTATTTATCTTAATCACTGAAGTTATTATCTTGGGATGAATATGTCCTCCTTCATTTATAAATTCTCACAAGAGATCATTGTTTGCACAAAATGTCTGCACACAAGTTCTCATTGCTCACACAATGACTATAAATAACTGTGCAAACAATATAAATAACTTGGAAGTATCAACATCATCAATTATTTCATTCTTAACATTATTCTTGAGCATATTGACTTGAAACATTAACTCTAATTTAAAGAAATAGATTAATGTCACGTTCTCAATGAGAAAAATATACTAGAGATTCATAATCTGAACTGTAAGAATTAAATCTTGCAAGCTTGACTGGAACAACATATACAATATAATTGTAAGTTATTTTCATAAATATAAGCAAATAAAACCTTTTACAAGTATTACTTGAAGTGCATGATACACTTACCTAGCATAAAGAAAAAACTCTAATATACATCTAAATTCTTGATCAAGCTATATTTTTCTTGAAAACAAACATGTTTCATATATCAACACCGTATCCAAAAACCCTTTGTTACCTTAAAAAGACTCTAAAAGTTTTCTTATGCATATTATAGTTCCTTCAGTGTCATACACATCACACTATCCTATAATCAAATCTGGTGTCATAATCAATCCTCAAAATATAGATCTCTACACATTTACATCACTAATAATATCTTTAATTCATTAACCACCTTAACTAATATAAAACCTAACTTCTCTAACATAAAATATTAATTGTATGATAGTTATCTTCTAAACCCAAATACATCAGTTTTTTTACTGAGCCATACCTTAAAACTGAATTCCAGAGATTCCTACAAATTTTACCTCATTGTTAGATACCTTAATTTACCACTATACCCCTACATAAAAATATAGTCACAAGAAATAATACAGATCAATACGCTATGACAAGTCCTTTAGAATATATACTATAGACTTCAAAACTGAAAAAAAGGTTATTTCATCTAATTATTTTATCCTCATCTCAAAATATTCATATACATCATTATTGAACTTATTTCATTCCAAAAGATATACGACCTCATAAACATGCAAATATTCTCAACTTAAATTTATTGGAAGAATCTAAACTTCAATATGTTTTTAATAGTACCTTGTATAGTATGCTAGATCGGCGAATCCTCAAAAGGCAGATTGAGAGTCAGAGGATCCTTAGTACCTGAGCCTCTCAGACTAAATATTCATCATTTGGGGAGGGGAGTGAAAGAAATGGCTTAATATGTCTCAAGTTATGAATTTTTATAGTTAACTTCTTTAAAGATGATCTCACTCTTCGGTGTGAGATATGAAATCCAATTCATAGGCGCCTCCTCTCCATTCTATTTCTCTTATTTTTTTCATCACAGATCTTTCCTATAATCCACTAGGATATTGATCCAATTACATGTGTTCACGCGTCTCCTTCCTCTACTTCTTCTCCTCACATCAAGAAAGACATGTCCCATCATGCTCTCTCTCAATGTATCCACTATAGGGTTTACAATTGACCTTGTCCCCTCCTAGACAACCTCCTTCCTATGTTCCCGTTTATGGAAGAATGGAGAGACGTCAAGCCCCGATCTTCTCGGGTGAGCCTTTGTGATAACCTTGGATTTAGGGTTTTGATAAACAATATATATCTTAAGAGCATATGTGTCATTTAGATGATTGATACCAAATAGCAGAATTGGTTATTCAATTATTGACTCTTTGGTCAATTGATGAACCCAAATGGTGAAACCAGATACCCAATTAGTGATTAGAACATTAATTGTTCTCAAATATGATGAATGCTTTTGGTTAAATGATTTGTGTACTTTTGCCGCCAAGAGGTCCATTGAGTAGTTGTAATGAGCTCAAGGGGGTCAACTGTTGCACCCTGTAGTTATGAGGATCATACAAAGTCTTTTGAGGTTTTTTTTATCAAGATTTGAGGATTAATTGAACTTTGTTTAATGTCTATGCACTTATTTATGATGTTACTTGAGGAATTAAATTAGATAACCACATGGTATATTTCTAGTTTTAAACTTGTTAATAAGAGGGTTTAGGTGATGATGAAACCATGGTACAAATTTCAGATGAATTGGATTTTTGTGCCAGAAGATACAAGAGTGTGAAGTTATGAAATTTCATTTGAATGATCATGGTAGCATATATTTATAAGGGCATCGTTTGATCCAATTACCCTGTTACGTACCCAATTTCCTTGACAGGCTGTGTGGTACCTTGCTGTTGGGTCCAATGCTACCTGGTCGTCCTTTCCTTTGAATATGGACGAACAACACGTCATTGAGGTGTCCCCCTAGATCCGATGAAGCTAGGATGATTACCAGATATGTGACTCACAAAACAAACCCCAACCTATGAGATATGAAGGAGAGGTGAGGGAGAGACATTAGCCTTGACCTCCTCCTCCTTTCCCCCATTGTTTCTAACAACATCCATCCCTGGATATGGAGGGATTTGTCTGCTAGCTTTTGCTCCCAACTGTCTCCAACCGACATCATAAGGGTTTAGAGAAGGTTCTCTATCTTGTCTTGGTCAAGCATAAAGTTTGGTTCTAGGATCAGGCATCATCAAGGCGATCAATTCCCTAACCTTGGTGATGGATGCTTGGGCTACAGATGGAAACACAGCCATCGGAGAGGAGAGCTAAGTATGAGTGCTCTACCATCCTTACTACCTGTCCGGCGTCGACCCTTCACCTCATGAGTTCCAGGTTACCCTTGGTCACAGAGAGCAGGCATAGGCCTACCACTCTGAATCTGAGTAAAGGAAGATAAACCCCCACACCCCTTTACAACTTCTCGCGAGGTTGTTCCTCGAGCGAGAGATCTTGTCGGTGGCATTGTGACAGAGTTTCGAGAAGGCGGTCATGCAGAGAGTGGAAGTGAGCAGGAAGGAACTAAGAAGGATGAAGAGCCTTCATCGGTGATGGATTAATGATTTGGCTCATTTGCAATCACTGAGATCCGGGGCAGCATCGTCTCCTTCACTACATCCTTTCTGTGTGGTGCCCCCAACTAGATAGCATATAACTCCACTATCTCTCCTCTCCTTGATGAAGATGGGGTGACCGAAGGTGAGTGTTGGAAAGGAAACCCCCAACCTTCCCACTACTGCTTGCCGCCACCAGGTAGACGAACTAGGTTGAAGGGAACTACACGGTGACTTTTGGCCACCTCGACTCTAGAAGCACCACAGTGCTGGTAGTGGCAGCATGATCAAACGACGTGGACCTTTAGCTCCATTTGATTTAATGTTGGCACCCTTTCATCATGACAACACACGTAGGAGCGGGATGACGGAGCTGCGTGACTGTGTCTAGGCGATCTGGACTTGCGACTCACGAGGAGTAGAAGAAAAGGTGGCAGAGATCTGGATCCACCTACCAGTGGATCCCTCATTGGACCCAGTGAGCATCCCAAGTGGAGAGACATGTGGCGCACATGTGCGAACCTGAAGGGGAAATCTGATGGCCCATATAATTCCCATCTAGGTAAAGCAATGCCCTCATTCTAGAAATATATCTCGTACTTGGAAAATCCATCATAAATAGCTCCAATGGCCTATAAATGCCCCACAAATACCCCTAGACTCAGAAAAAATGTCCCCTTTATTACTAAATCCATAAATTTAGATTTTCAAGAACAAATAATGATGGTCCTTTTCTAAGATGATGCTCCATTTTAGGGTTACTAAAATTGGATTAGTTAGCAAATGATGCAGATTAAATCTGAGAAAAATAATTTTGAACCCTACTATCATCTAGAAAGTAAATGTGGACTCCTATCTTGATGTTATTGAGCAAATTTAGGTCTTTTCTCATTATTGCCTAATTACATGTTAAATCCTCATATTAATTCTAGAAAATAGGGAAAGTATTAAAAAATTATGAAATTCATACCAGACCTTAATAATGACATATGGATCAGAATAAAAATATCAAACACAAGTTCTAGGTTGTTTGAACCTAGATTTGGTCAAACCCTAATTTGGACCTAAAATACCATTAATTATGGTGACTCTTCTATTAATGATCATTAACTGTTATTAATCAAGTGATGACTAGATATCTAGATGATCAAGGATTATTAGGAATCTATGAACTCAGGTACATGGGCTTTATCTAAGTATATGACTAGTTTTCTTGTGTGGAATAGCTATGATGTATTGCTTGTCCTTATTTGAGAATATTGCTTGGATGTACTATGATTATAGTATCTTCATCATGTCAATAAGAACAAAAAAAAATATAGATGGTTTGTAGCTACTAAGTGGATATATGCTCTCTCTCTCTCTCAATCCTCTCTCTCTTCCTCTAAATATAAGGTCAGCACTCGGTCCCCATAGCCCAAGGGGTGGGAAAAAATAAAGTGTGACATCTCCCTCTCTCTCCTCTAAATATAAGGCTGGCACTCGGTCCCCATAGCCCAAGGGGCAAGGAAAAATGAAGTGTGACACTGCTTAGTAGTACAAACGCATCAAAAGACATCTAAAAATATGTGTTTACCTGATTATCACTTTAAACAATGTTTTCTTTTACTCTTTATTTCTCAAGTTATTTCAATTATGCAAGCATATTAGTATGTATCTTTCTACCCATGTACACAACACCTTGTGTGTTGATTCATTATTTCACATATGTTTTAGATTCAGAGCTAGAGTAGATGAAAGACGGGAAGTGAGCAGTTGTCCATGTTGTACCTATTGTGGTAAGATCCTATTCACATACATGTTCATATGTAAGACTTGTAAATCTTCTTTCAATATGTAAATGTAATTCATGTTGTAATAACTCATCTTGTATTAATATACATGTTAAATGTTGAGAAATTTTATGGTGTATGTTATGCTGAAAGTTAATGTATGCATATTATGCTTTTGCATCGCTCTCTGAAATAATTAGCTAACATTTTCAGTTTTGTCCTCTCGGGCCTCCTAAGTCTCGAGACTGTAGAATTCAGGGACGTCACAGCCTTCATGGTGATGGATCTCACCATGAACTTCTATCTCATACCATGCCGCGGATCAATGTTGGACTTCCCAACACCTATTAGTCTTCCACTCTCCTTCTCTAGCCTGTTATGGTCAGGCAAGTCGGCTTGGTCACCACTTTGGTCACAACATTCAAGGCCATGAAGATCCATCGCCTTCTATAATGCCAATGTGGCCTAAACCCGCTTGGCCTCCTTGTGTGAAAATTGCCTTCGCAGTTGTTTCTATGACCCTCCATCTCTGTCGAACACAAGGATACATCCACATATTTTAGCTTCATCCTTCAGCGGGTCGTCCAAGAACTTGCACTCGAGATGCCACATGGAAACAATGCTTATATTCCTCTTTGACCCCAATCAACCACAATCACCAAATGATATTACTGAAAACATAAAATACAATCAATCACCAATTAACCACAAAACCAAATTATGGGTAAATTAAAACTGATTTCAACATTAGCACCTGCTCAGAAACATTTGCATTAGAGCCCAACATCTTTCTTATATCCATACTGTAGCATCCCTGACCTGGGTTATGCTTTAACCCTAGGTGTTTTGATTAAGAAAGATGATTATATGCTTAATCTTATCTTATGAAAAGTGATTAGGTCTCATGAGGAACTTATGTTTCAATTTTGGTCCTGTTTGAACAATGTTGAAGCAATGTTTGCTTCTTTTGGACTAAAGTGCAAATTACCCAAGTTGAGGGGTTAAATTACAAATGTTGCATTATAAGATGTTCCTCTGATGTTGAGACATCATAAGAATGAATATGATGTAGTGCTATGGTTTCCACAAGCTTGGACATCAAGATTAAGCTTGTAAAGCAATCCTTATGCATTAAAACCTAGTTTTGGAGTAAAGTGCAATTTACCCAAAATCCAGGGTTCAATATGCAAATTACCACTTCAATAAGGTCCTTAATGTTTCTTGGCATCAGGTAGAGCAAATAAAATGAGAGGGGCATCTCATATGAATTAAGTTGGAGGAGAGAGAATCTTGATATTAAAATAATCAAGATTTAATCCTAATTGAAACCCTAATTCAATTTCGGGCAAAAATGAATGTATTAAATAAAGGGCCTTCAACCAAAATGTTATTGGTTGATTTTGAATAAGGATGGAAGTTCTTTTTCCAAGATAAGGAACGAAAATATCTTAAGTAGGTGAAATTCCACTCACCTTATTATAAAGAAAAGTAATTTCCACTCACATATGGGATATTATATAATAAGCATTAAGGTGCTTAATTTGCTTTTCTTTAAACTGAGGATAATGAAGGAGAATTAAAGGCAAAGGAACATTCCTCGTACAAAAGGAAGATGAGGGGGAAGAGGTGGCCACATTTTTGGGATTAATTGGATTTTTATAAGGCATTTTCTCTCTCATCAATTTCCTTATAAAAGTGCCTTTTCCAAATCAATTGAAAGGCTTTTTCGGCCCTTTCTTCTTCCTTTGCTTTGGGTGAGCTCAAGGGGACTTCGGAGCAACAGGAGGACGAGACCCAACCTGTTGGTAAGCTTCTTTACCCTCGTTCTTCATGATTATATGGTGGAAATCAAAAATAAATTATGGATTCCTTCCTATTTTGATCCCCTCTTCAATTCTAACCATTCCTTTTTGCTCAAACCATGAGGACGAGCCTTGGAATGGTGAAAGGAGTTGAATCCACCATTGTTTCCGTGGACATGGAGCTTTTGAGCTCAATCGGAGGCGGGTTTTATAACTTTAACCCTTAAACATTGGTATTGCATCAACTCTCTATGCTTTGTTGATTGATTTCTTCAATTTGATACACTTTTGATTTCTTGCTGAAAATCCCATCAAGAACGGTTGCTGTTCTTGGTTGTTCGAAGGAAGGGGATGATGAAATCATCCAAGATGCTTATCCAAAAAAAGTACCATGCCAAACGGTTTTGATAGCTACTCCAAATCGTTTTAATTTGATTGGCTATGCGGTTTCAGCAAACCGTTTAAGGGCAAACAGTTTGAAACCGATTGGGAGAAAACGGTTTCAAGACCGTTTGAGATGGTTGACCAAGCATTGACCGTTTGTGAATTTTGTTCCTAATTATGTAGGATAAGGACCCTATAAAATTTAGGGGTTAACTCCAAAGGAATCGTAGGTTGAAGGCCAATCAATTAGGCAAATCGAATTGAATTAAATGCTGATTTTCAACCTGATTAACTTAACCTATTTGGAAAATCGGTTTCAAAACCGTTTGAGTGAGTTGACCAAGCATTGACCGTTTGGGATTCCTATTAATAACTATGTTGTTTGATGACCCTCCAAATTTGAGGGATTAAATTCCAAGGAATCGTGAGTTGAAGGCTAATCAATTAGGGAAACCTAATTGGATTAAGTGTTGATTATCAATCTGATTTAATTGAACTTTTGGGGCAAACGATCTCAAGACCGTTTGAGTGCGTTGACCAAGGGTTGAACGTTTGGGATTACTGTTCCTAATGATGTGTTATAATGACTCACCAAATTTTATGGATTAACTCCCAAGGAATCGTGAGTTGAAGGCTAATCAATTAGGAAAACCCTAATGGAAAATAGTGCTGAAATTCCAATGAGTTAATTTGAGATTTTGGGTTGATTAGCTGAAACAGTTTCAAGACCGTTTGGGGATCACCCAAACGGTCTCAAGACCGTTTGGGGGTCACCCCAAGACCATTTGGAGGTCTGGGGTCAAGTATAGTTGATCAATTGAAGGTAGAAAGGTACCAATTATATTGCAATGAAGTGTTGATTTGTTGATCAACTCGATAGACCAATCCATGATGATTTTTCACTAAAGTCCAAGGGTTGGATGAGCCAAACGGTCTCAATACCGTTTGGAGCTCATCCAAACGGTCTCAAGCCGTTTGAAAGTCACCCAAGACCGTTTGGAGGTCTAGGGGTGAGTATGGTTAAGAAATTGATGATCCAATGATACTAAGTTAAAGTGTAATCAATTGCTGATTTGGTGATCAATCCAATGATCCAAATCTTAATTGGATGGCTTGGATTTGAGTGATTTGATGGAAAAACGGTCTCAATACCGTTTGGAGGTCATCCAAACGACCTCAAGACCGTTTGGGGTCAGGTCATACCCAATTTGAATGATGGTTCAATAGTTTCAATGTAACCAATCTTGCATTGATTAGTGTTGATGAATCATTGATTCCAAACCCTAATTCAATTGAACCAATCCCTAATTGATGAACAATTGAGGGTCAATTGAGGGTCAAATCAGTTGAAGGTTGACCTATTAAACTCAATTGAAGTATGAGTATAGGTCCAATTGATGATTGGTTCCATGAATTCAATGATTGAAGGAATCAACATTGGAAACCCTAATTCAATTGGATACCTTATGTAATGGAGGTCCAATGTGTTTGAATATTTGAGAATTAAGATGATGAATGTTCTATTAATCCAATGATGATTATCGATGATAATCAATGAAGGTACAAAGGTTGAAACCCTAATAGTACCCAAGTGATTAAGTGCCAATTAAGGGATGAATCCCTAATTGCTTATAGGATCAATGACTTGGTATACTATGTAATCATTGTTGCATACTTTTGATTGAAGGGTGGATGTGACCTAATCAATTTGAAAGGATAAAAGTATATAATTCATATAAAAATATGATTCATGAGGTTATCTCTTGTAGAACAACCGTGCAAGGTAGCACGACCGTGGTGACTTCCCTTGCACGGCCGTTCCTGGCTGCACGACTGTGGTACTATATGATTGACTTAAAGTTGTTTTAAAAAGAACCTAATATGGTGTTTTTGTTAATTCCTAACTTAAGGATGAGTCCATATAATTAAATATAATTGGACCATTCTTATGTATAACCTATGCACTTCATGGCAAGAGTGATAGGTTAGTGGATGAAAGGATTAAGATGGGAAATATCTTAATCCAAGATAAGCTAATAATTTAAGAAAGTTAGAAGTAATGAGGTAAGTGATACATCAAGATATGAAAGACTTCACTGTTAGCATCTCAAAGTTGATGGGACATGAGAAACCCCAAAGTGATGTGAATAGTAAGCCCTAACCCTATTAAGGGAATAGTTGTGTTACTATTATATTACAAGAGATAAAATGGTTAGATGTTGCCTAGTGATAGGTGACAAGATGTTGAATGGCCTTGTGAGCCATATGATTAGATGTTGCCTAGTGATAGGTGACAAGATGTCTTTAATGGCCTGGAGATCCATAAGGTTAATTGTTACCTAGTGAGAGGTGGCAAGATGTTTTAATGGCCTAGCGAGCCAAATGGTTATATGTTGCCTATTAAGAGGTGACCAGATGTTTCATGGGCCTTATGAGCCATGCAAATAATTGTGGCATAATGAGAGGTACTAAGATGATTATAAAAGTTCTTGTAAGAAAAGTTAATGTTTTAATAAACATAATAAAAGGAACCATTGTATTAAATAAAGAATGTGAAAAGCTATGAAAGCTAACCTCAGGGATCAAAGCCTAGAGAAGGATATGATAATCAATGATGAATTATAGGGATGAATATCCCAAAATCCATGTAATCAGGTTTGGTTAAAGTCCAATACCTGGCAGAGGCTTAATGCCTGTAATCAGGGTTGGTTAAAGTCCAATGCCTGGCTGTGAAATCAGGGTTGGTTAAAGTCCAATGCCTGGATGTGTAATTAGGATTGGTTAAAGTCCAATGCCTGGCTGTATAATCAGGGTTGGTTAAAGTCCAATGCCTGGCTGTGAAATCAGGGTTGGTTAAAGTCCAATGCCTGGCTGTGTAATCAGGATTGGTTAAAGTCCAATGCCTGGCTGTGTAACATCCCTGACCTGGGTTATGAACTAACCCTAGGTGTTTTGCCTAAATATGTAATTAAATCCTTGTGATTAACTTTGGGCATGTAATTAAGTTCCTCAGAAACATATATTTCAATTTTGCCCCTTTATATATAAAGTTGTAGCATTGTTTTGTAATACAGGGATCTATGTGAAAATTACCCAGTTAAGGGATTAACTTGCAAATTTCACATGTTGAGATGTTCATATGATGTTGAGACATCATGAGGATGTTTATGATGAAGTTTGAGGGATTTCCCAAGCTTGAGCACCAAGGTGCAGCTGTGGAAGCAACCCCTGTACTTGAAAACCCTAAATTGGTGTAAAATGCAATTTACCCAAAATTTGGAGTGCAACTTGTAAAATACATCATCTAAAATATCTTTTATCACTCTTGGCATCATTTAGAAGAGAAATGATGAAAAGGTCACTTCATTTGAATAATCATATAATAAAGAACACCTTTGTGATTGAATAATCAAGGTGTATGTATAATAGCCCTTTTATGTGTATGCTTTAGTGATGGGTTGATCCTCTTTGCCTTCAATTCTTGACCTTAGAAGGGGTTTGTCCTTAGAAATAAGATGTGGGGACGTGCAAAGAAGAAAGGAAGGACTTAGATGAGAAATGAGGAAAGCATATGTTCTTATGTTGAAATTTCACCTAAGTATATATACTACCTTCCCCACTTAGCAAGGGAACGATCCTCTTCTTTTCATTTCTTTTCCCCTTGCTCAAAACCGACTAAGGCTAAGCTCTGGAACAGAGAAGGACGACCAAGGGTCCTAGGTAAGTTTGGATCATCCCTTTTGTTTGAATTCATGGAGGAAACTCGTTTTCAAGGTTGAATTCATGGCTAGCTCACCTAGCTTTATCTTTCTAGCCATTCCTTTTCAACTTTCCTTGGAGAATACACCTTGGCCGACCTGTGGAGCTCAAAGAAGCCATTAAAGACCTGAAGCTTGGAAGCTTGGAGATCAATGAACAACCTTTAGGCGGGTTTTATAACTCTAAACCTTATGCTTTGATTATACATCTTTTTCTATGCATATAGTTGCTAGTTCTTCTTCTTCCCTATCTTCCCTTGCATCCTTGCAAGCAAAATCGTGAAGAACTGCTACTGTTCTTGAGGTAGAAGATAAGGGCATTAATTCCTATGCTTATCCACGGATTTCCACTTTACCAAACGACCTCCACCAATTGCCCATACGGTTTACACAACCATTTGGTGGGCAAACAGTTTCAGGGTCGTATGAAGGAAAACGGCCTTCAAGACCGTTTGATCGCGTTGACCAAATGACGACTGTATGGGAATCTTGTTTATAATTATGTAGGTTAATCACCCACAAAATTTGAGGGTTAACTCCAAAGGAATCGTGAGATATAAGAAAATCAATTAGCAAATCCAATTGAATTAAGTTCTGATTTTCAATCTGTTTAATTTGCGCTTTTTGGCCAAACGGTCTCAAGACCATTTAAGATGGTTGACCAAGCATTTACCGTTTGGTATTACTGTTCATAATGATGTTGATTAATGACTCACCAAATTTGATGGATTAATTCCAAACGAGTTATGAGTTGAAGGTTGATTAATAGGGCAAATCCTAATTGAAATCAGTGCTGAAATTCCAATGAGTTAATTAGTGATTTTGGGTTGATTAGCCCAAACGGTCTCCAGACCGTTTGGGGAATCATCCAAACGGTCTCAAGACCGTTTGGGGATCACCCAAGACCGTTTAGAGGTCTGGGGTCAAGTATAGTTGACCAATTGAAGGTCCAAAGGTACCAAATCATATTGCAATTAAGTATTGATGTAATGATCAACTCAATAGATCAAACCTTGATGAATTTTCAGTAGAGTCCAAAGGATGGATGGGCAAACGGTCTCAAGACCGCTTGGAACTCATCCAAACGGTCTCAAGACTGTTTGGTGTCAACCTAAGACCGTTTGGAGGTCAAGGGTTAAGGTAATTTGATCAATTGAGGGCCCAATTACAGTGGGTTATTGAAATAATCAAATTGCTGATTTGTGACTTAATTAAGGTTCAACCCCTATCAAATCAACTTATATTTTCATGAATTCTTGGGAAAACGGTCTCAAGACCGTTTGGAGGTTATCCAAATGATCCCAAGACCGTTTGGGCCAAGTTTGAGCCCGATTGGAGGTCAATTGATGGGATCAACTTCGATTTGATTCACATTGTTGAGTGTTGATGGTTGAATGTTTATAGACCTTAATTGAACCAAGTCCAACCCTAATTGGATATCAATTGAGGATCAATTGAGTGACCAATTGGTTAAGGCTAACCCTAATTGTCTCAATTGATAAGTGGTTAGCAAGCTTGAGACCAATTGAAGGCTTCAACATAGGAAACCCTAATCGAGTTTACCCTTTGAATCACCTTGGAGGTCCATGCGATCTTGAGCTTTTAGGACCATACGACTTCAGGACCAAATGAGTTCATACGACTTCAGGACCGAATGAGTTCATATGACTTTAGGACCGAATGAGTTCATACGACTTCAGGACCGAATGAGTTCATACAACTTCGGGTCCGAATGAGCTCAAATGACTTCAGAAGTCAAACTATGACTAAACGGTCTTCACCCCATCTTGGGCAAACGACCTCAAGTTCGTTTAAGGGTAAACGGTCTTGAGTGTCATGCGGTCTTGAAGTCAACCAAAGCTAAACGGTCTACAACCTTAAACGATCTCAGGATCATTTGAAGGTTGAAGGTGTGAAACCTATTGGGGACTTTTAAGGATAAGTCTGCCTAATGCCTTGAAGGCTTAGATGGTTTTATGATTGTTCAACCTAAACCCTAATGATACCTAGGGACATTAAGGGTCAAGTGGTTAGTATATTAACCCATGTTATGATCAATGGTGAACTTTCCAAAATACCCTTTATGGATTCAAGTAGGTAACCCCTTTTTATCATGCAAACTCCAATGGTTACAATGGTGATGACTTGGCTAGGCTTATCAATGTTGATTAGACCTAACCCAATCTAGAGGGATGTAATCATCACCTATGAGCAAGAGGAGAGAGAAAATCCCAATTATGGTTGAAATCCAAGTAAAATACCTTCAATATATATGAATGTACATGATTAGGGGATGATCCACCTATGTGAGATCATGAAAACCCTATTTATGATAATTGATGAATCTTAATCTTATCTGAGAGCATCATTGATGATGTTCCTCATACATGATGATGTTATGAGTTCATTTTACCATAATGTGAATAATAAACCCTAATTCTAGGGTGATGGCATGTAATGTGAATAGTAAACCCTAATTGATGAGAATCAGGGAACTTAGCTCTTATGGCAAGAGTGGAAAGTATAATTCTTGATTTGAATTGCTTTTATCAGTTGAATTAACCTTGCAGGTTCTGATATGAAGATGATCATATCCAGGTATGGATGATGATGCTATATTCATTAAAAGCATGTTGTTAGCTTTATGAATAGTAAAATATCTTGATGCCTTGTCAATGGAAACCTATGAATTAAATGGGCTGTGAGAGCCATAAATACCATCAAGGTCATGCTTTAGAGATGACTTGTGATGAATGTATTGAGAAATGATGATTGATGAGAGTTAGGCTTGTTACATTTAGTATTCTCATTTCATAGCTGTTATGCTAATGTTATTGTTTGAAGAACAATGTATGATGTTAAAAGAATACTGAATGTACCTAACTAATCAAGTTAAATGTAGAGCCCTGATCATAGATCCATCAATATCAGAGATCAAATGATGGTGAAACAGGTTTTCCTAAGGGAACTCCTGGATCACATACTTTTGAGTATGTGGGGTATATGGATGTGTAGAACCTTACATCCTAGTGTAGGTGTTTGATGTAGATGTGTAATCTGTCAATCCTTCACTACAATCCCATACCGTATCAGTGGATGGTAAACATGAAACCTCATGATGACGAAGAAAGCACAGATTTCCGTATCAGTGGAAGATAAACATGAAATCTCCTGATGACGAAGAGAGTACAGAACGCCACTGTAACTCTAAAATAGCAAAGGACCAGATTACCCTGGTAAGCTATTATAGTAGAGGCATGAGATGTCCTACAAGTAATCCTCTTACTGACTGAGGAAGGTGAAGGTCATGAGAATCTAGCTCTTTCGATGACCTAGTATGATACCGAGGCACTTAGTAGTGATTGGTTGGAGTATGAGTGGTAAACCTCATCTCCACAGGGCATAAAAGTAATGTTTGAAAAACATAATCCACAGCGTAGCATACCTGTTAGAGATAACTACGAGTTGATTGATTGATGTTACACTGTATAGTGAAAATGTCTTCATGTTTCATAACTGTTGAACTCATGCTTACTATTATATCTGATGTTGAATACTTTGAAGCTTTTACTGCTTAAGTTATTCTTTGAGGTGCTATAATAAAGCTTCTGGCGGAGAGTTATAACTCTCGCTGGGACAATTATGTAAAATTGTCTCACCCCGTAGACTTCAACTTTTTAGGTGGACGTCGAGGACGGAGGAACAAGTCTACAGGTGACCAGTCCCAGCAGCAGCAGCACCAGGGGCAGCAGTAAAATCTCAGGTGGAGAGTTAGCCTGCCATGTGGTGTAGTTAGAGTCAGTCCTATGTGTCCTCTGTACTCTTAGGTCTTGGAGTCTTTTGGTCTGAGATTTTGGTTATGAGTTCTTGAGATTTTGTATCATGTTGTATATAATTACTCAAGAAGTAATTATCTGAGATGTAAACAGTTTATCTCCTTTTATGAAGGAAGTTTTATGGTTTCGATGCTTTATCTCAAAAAGTTTTAATTTCCGCTGATTGTTGGTATTCCGCTGCTAATCGAATTGCTTCCGCTAAGTTTAAATCGTGTTTATATCGTGGTTTGGAGATCAGAGCCCACAATTAAGTGGCATCAGAGCTCTAGGTTCGCTGAGTCTACAGAGGCATAGGACTTAGGATGTGGAGTCTATCCTTAGTATCTCTTCCTTATCTAATAGAATCTTCTGCTCCTCAGGAGAAGAAGATACATAAGGATGGCAGAGCCACATGATGAGTACGTGGCAGAGAGTAGTGCTAGTGCACCTCGAGGCGGTGCAAGGGTTCCAGAAGTAGAACAACCTGCACCTGAACCACCCCAGTTTGACCCAGCTGATATGGGTAACCCAGCAGTTCAGACGATGTTTGGGCAGTTAATGACTGCCATGACACACATCACTGACAAGATGCCCATGCCTGCACCTAGGGCACCTGCCCAGCCTGAAGGACAAGGTATCGGTAAGACGTTCGAGCGACTTCGTCGTGTCGGAGCTACCGAGTACTTTGGGACTGTCGACCCCGCAGATGCTGATCTGTGGTTAACATAGTTGGAGAAGGCTTTCAGGATTCTTAATATCCCGGAGGCTGAGAAGGTTAGACATGATGTCTATCTTCTCAAAGGCAGTGCTGGTCACTGGTGGAACATGGAAGAGCAGAAGAGACCTGGGATAGAGTTCTCGTGGGAAGAGTTTCGTCGGGAATTTATTAATAGATATTTTCTAAAGACCTTCCTAGATGAGAATATCTCTCAGTTTGAGAGATTGAGGCAGGGCATGATGAACATTAGCGAGTATGAAGCTAAGTTCATGGAGTTGCTGCGGTTCTGTCCGCACATGGCTGCCACAGAAGAGGAAAGAATCAGGAGATTCGAGAAGGGTTTGAATGCTGATATATCAACCCCTGTGTCTGCCTTAGAAAACCGAGAGAGATTCTCTACCTTCATTGAGTCAGTCCGAAGGATAGAGAGATCTGTGGTTGAGAAGAGGCAAACCCAGAAAAGATATCCACAGTTCCAGGTTTCTTCATCTAGGGATTCCAAGAAATTGAGATTCTCTGCACCTAACCCTCCACCACCTAGATCAAGTTCCCAAACTCAGTGGTCAATCCACGGGTAGTGGCAGGTCAGATGGAACTTTTATATTCTGATATGTCTACATCCTGTGTTGTATCTGTTCTGATTGACCCGGGTGCTACGCACTCTTTTATCACTTGGAGAGTGATTCATAACTGCAATATGACGGTTAGTCATAGGGCAGATAGTTTGTTGTTGGAGACTCCGTTGAGTGGGTCTGCCATTTTTTAGGAGGTATGTTCTCCCTGCATCCTCTTCTTTTCTGATCATCGCATTCAAGTGGACCTTATACCACTTGATATGCAAGGATTTGATATAATCCTCGGGATGGATACCTTAGAAAGGTATAGAGTTGTCTTGGATTGTGAATCCAAGTTGGCTGTGTTTGCTGATGAAGGCAACACATGGATCTTTCAAGGTGAAAGAAAGATTCTGCCCACCTGTCTTGTATCAGCTATGGTTGCTGATAAGCTATTGAGGCAAGGATGTTATGCATTCTTGGCCTATGTGGTAGATGTTACCAAGGAAAGTTCCAATCCTGCTGAAGTTCCCATAGTCAGGGAATTCGAGGATGTGTTTCCTGAAGAACTTCCTGGTATACCACCACCTCGGGAAATTGATTTTGAGATCAATTTGGTCCCAGATACGAAACCCATAGTCTAGACACCGTATAGGATGGCGCCTGTCGAGATGGCAGAACTCAAGAAACAACTTCAAGAGTTACTTGAGAAGAGTTTTATCTGACTGAGCACTTCACCTTGGGGTGCTTCGGTCTTGTTTGTTAAAAAGAAAGATGGGTCAATGCGGTTGTGCATTGACTACAGACAACTTAATAAATTAACAATAAAGAACAAGTACCCTTTGCCGAGGATTGATGATCTTTTTGACCAGTTGCGTGGTGCAACAGTCTTCTCAAAGATAGATTTGAGATATGGATATCATAAACTCCGCATTAAGGATAGTGACATATCCAAGTCTGCTTTTAGGATAAGATATGGTCACTATGAGTTCACGGTTATGTCGTTTGGACTAACCAATGCACCAGCTGCATTTATGGAACTCATGAATATAGTTTTTCGACCCTTCCTTGATCAGTGTGTTGTCGTCTTCATAGATGACATTCTGATCTATAGTAAGGATGCTCAGCAGCATGAGCAGCATCTTCGCCAAGCTTTGACCTTGCTAAGAGAACATAAGTTGTATGCTAAGTTTAGCAAGTGTGAGTTCTGGCTGCCGGATGTATCTTTTCTTGGACATATGATATCTGCCTCGGGAATTCGTGTTGACCCTGCAAAGGTAGAATCTGTTCTACAATGGGAACAACCGAAGACACCGACGGAGATTCGAAGCTTCTTGGGGTTAGCTGGTTACTATCGAAGGTTTATTAAAAACTTTAGCTCTGTAGCCTTACCTTTGACCAAGTTAACCCGGAAAGATGCTCCTTTTTCTTGGAGTAATAAGTGTCAACAGTCCTTTCAGTTGTTGAAGGAGAGGTTGACAAGTGCACCTGTGCTTGTGCTACCTGAGCAAGGAAAAGGATATGTAGTCTTCTGTGATGCCTCCAAGAATGGACTTGGATGTGTGTTGACGCAGGATAAACAAGTGATTTCTTTTGCTTCCCGACAGCTTAAGAAGCACGAGGAGAATTATCCAACACACGATCTAGAGTTAGCTGCCGTGGTTCATGCATTGAAAATCTGGAGACATTATCTCTACGGATAGACATTCCAGATTTTCACAGATCACAAGAACCTTAAGTATATCTTCTCTCAGCATGAGCTTAACATGAGGCAATGTCGCTGGATGGAGTTAATCAAGGACTACGATTGTACAATTGATTACCATCCAGGGAAGGCCAATGTTGTTGCAGATGCCTTGAGTAGGAAATCAACAACATCAACCATGGATAGAGCACAACTAAACTCTTTAGTATGCTCTAAGAGAGATATGCTTATCTCTTTAAGGCAAGACAATGTACAGTTGAAGGTATCATTGTTAGCTGGGTTGATGGCTGAGATGCATATTAAACCTACCCTAAGAAAGCAGATTAAGGAGGCACAACATGTTGATGTTGTAGTTCAACAGATTAGATCAGAGTATGGAAATGAGAAGCGAGATAGTTTCCATGATTCAGATGATCATGTAGCATGTTATCATGGGAGGATGATAGTGCCGGATGTGGATAACTTGAGGAAGTTAGTCCTGGAAGAAGCTCATTCTTCAATGTATGCTATGCATCCAGGGAGCACCAAGATGTATCGTAATTTAAAAGATCTGTATTGGTGGCCTGGAATGAAGAAGGATGTTGCGGAATTTGTTCTGAGATGTCCTGTGTGTCAGCAAGTTAAAGCTGAACACCAGAAGCCTGCAGGAACAATGCAACCTTTACCCATACCACAGTGGAAGTGGGACCATGTGACCATGGACTTTGTTGTTGGCCTACGCAGGACAAGCAAAGGACATGATTCCATTTGGGTAGTTGTAGATAGGTTGACTAAGACAGCACATTTCTTACCTGTCAAAACAACCTATTCTGCTAAAAGGTTATCACAGTTGTATGTTCAAGAGATAGTGCGTTTGCACAGAGTTCCTGTCACTATAGTTTCTGACAGAGGTCCCCGGTTTACAAGTCATTTTTGGGAACGAATTCATAATGCTTTAGGCACCCAGTTAAGGTTTAGTACGACCTTTCATCCACAGACTGATGGACAGTCGGAAAGGACCATACAGACCTTGGAAGACCTGTTGAGAACATGTGTTCTCTAGTTTATCGGAAGTTGGGATCTACACCTAAGCTTGATAGAGTTTGCCTATAACAATAGCTATCAGCATAGTATTGATATGGCACCTTATGAAGCCTTGTATGGTAGACGTTGTAGATCACCCTTGTGTTGGTATGAGATTGGTGAGCATCAGTTGTTAGGACCTGATCTTGTGCAGTAAACTACAGAAAAGATTAAGGTAATACAACAACAGATTAAGACTGCACAAGATAGGCAGAAATCTTATGCTGACAAGCGTCGTAGACCCTTAGAGTTCGAGGTTGGATACAAAGTGTATCTCAAGGTCTCGCCTTGGAAAGGAGTCCTTCGTTTTGGAAAGAAAGGGAAGTTAGCTCCTAGATTTATGGGGCCTTATCCAATCATTGAACGGATTGGAAAAGTAGCCTATAAACTAGAGCTGCCACCAGAGTTACAGAGGTTACATCCTGTGTTTCACATTTCTATGCTAAAGAAATGTCACCCAGACACTGAGTCAGTTCTACAACCTATGGAGGTAGAATTGAATGATGATATATCTTATGAGGAAGGACCAGTGTCAATCCTTGATAATAGAATTAAAAAGTTAAAGAAGAAAGATTTAAGCCTTGTGAAAGTCCTCTGGAACCACCTTGGTGTTGAAGAAGCCACTTGGGAACTAGAGGATGAGATGAGAAGGAAATACCCTGCCCTTTTCTCTTAATATGTTTTATCGATTTCGGGGACGAAATCCTTGTAAGGGGTGGATAATTTGTAACATCCCTGACCTGGGTTATGAACTAACCCTAGGTGTTATGCCTAAATATGTAATTAAATCCTTGTGATTAACTTTGGGCATGTAATTAAGTTCCTCAGAAACATATATTTCAATTTTGCCCCTTTATAGATAAAGTTGTAGCATTGTTTTGTAATACAGGGATCTATGTGAAAATTACCCAGTTAAGGGATTAACTTGCAAATTGCACATGTTGAGATGTTCCTCTGATGTTGAGACATCATGAGGATGTTTATGATGAAGTTTGAGGGATTTCCCAAGCTTGAGCACCAAGGTGCAGCTGTGGAAGCAACCCCTGTACTTGAAAACCCTAAATTGGTGTAAAATGCAATTTACCCAAAATTTGGAGTGCAACTTGTAAAATACATCATCTAAAATATCTTTTATGACTCTTGGCATCATTTAGAATAGAAATGATGAAAAGGTCACTTCATTTGAATAATCATATAATAAAGAACACCTTTGTGATTGAATAATCAAGGTGTATGTATAATAGCCCTTTTATGTGTATGCTTTAGTGATGGGTTGATCCTCTTTGCCTTCAATTCTTGACCTTAGAAGGAGTTTGTCCTTAGAAATAAGATGTGGGGACGTGCAAAGAAGAAAGGAAGGACTTAGATGAGAAATGAGGAAAGCATATGTTCTTATGTTGAAATTTCACCTAAGTATATATACTACCTTCCCCACTTAGCAAGGGAACGATCCTCTTCTTTTCATTTCTTTTCCCCTTGCTCAAAACCGACTAAGGCTAAGCTCTGGAACAGAGAAGGACGACCAAGGGTCCTAGGTAAGTTTGGATCATCCCTTTTGTTTGAATTCATGGAGGAAACTCGTTTTCAAGGTTGAATTCATGGCTAGCTCACCTAGCTTTATCTTTCTAGCCATTCCTTTTCAACTTTCCTTGGAGAATACACCTTGGCCGACCTATGGAGCTCAAAGAAGCCATTAAAGACCTGAAGCTTGGAAGCTTGGAGCTCAAGGAACAACCTTTAGGCGGGTTTTATAACTCTAAACCTTATGCTTTGATTATACATCTTTTTCTATGCATATAGTTGCTAGTTCTTCTTCTTCCCTATCTTCCCTTGCATCCTTGCAAGCAAAATCGTGAAGAACTGCTACTGTTCTTGAGGTAGAAGATAAGGGCATTAATTCCTATGCTTATCCACGGATTTCCACTTTACCAAACGACCTCCACCAATTGCCCATACGGTTTACACAACCGTTTGGTGGGCAAACGGTTTCAGGGTCGTATGAAGGAAAACGGCCTTCAAGACCGTTTGATCGCGTTGAACAAACGAAGACTGTATGGGAATCTTGTTTATAATTATGTAGGTTAATCACCCAAAAAATTTGAGGGTTAACTCCAAAGGAATCGTGAGATATAAGCAAATCAATTAGCAAATCCAATTGAATTAAGTTCTGATTTTCAATCTGTTTAATTTGCCCTTTTTGGGCAAACGGTCTCAAGACCGTTTAAGATGGTTGACCAAGCATTTACTGTTTGGTATTACTGTTCATAATGATGTTGATTAATGACTCACCAAATTTGATGGATTAATTCCAAACGAGTTATGAGTTGAAGGTTGATTAATAGGGCAAATCCTAATTGAAATCAGTGCTGAAATTCCAATGAGTTAATTAGTGATTTTGGGTTGATTAGCCCAAACGGTCTCAAGACCGTTTGGGGAATCATCCAAACAGTCTCAAGACCGTTTGGGGACCACCCAAGACCGTTTAGAGGTCTGGGGTCAAGTATAGTTGACCAATTGAAGGTCCAAAGGTACCAAATCATATTGCAATTAAGTATTGATGTAATGATCAACTCAATAGATCAAACCTTGATGAATTTTCACTAGAGTCCAAAGGATGAATGGGCAAACGGTCTCAAGACCGTTTGGAACTCATCCAAACGGTCTCAAGACCGTTTGGTGTCAACCCAAGACCGTTTGGAGGTCTAGGGTTAAGGTAATTTGATCAATTGAGGGCCCAATTACAGTGGGTTATTGAATAATCAAATTGCTGATTTGTGACTTAATTAAGGTTCAACCCCTATCAAATCAACTTATATTTTGATGAATTCTTGGGAAAACGGTCTCAAGACCGTTTGGAGGTTATCCAAATGATCCCAAGACCGTTTGGGCCAAGTTTGAGCCCGATTGGAGGTCAATTGATGGGATCAACTTCGATTTGATTCACATTGTTGAGTGTTGATGGTTGAATGTTTATAGACCTTAATTGAACCAAGTCCAACCCTAATTGGATATCAATTGAGGATCAATTGAGTGACCAATTGGTTAAGGCTAACCCTAATTGTCTCAATTGATAAGTGGTTAGCAAGCTTGAGACCAATTGAAGGCTTCAACATAGGAAACCCTAATCGAGTTTACCCTTTGAATCACCTTGGAGGTCCATGCGATCTTGAGCTTTTAGGACCATACGACTTCAGGACCAAATGAGTTCATACGACTTCAGGACCGAATGAGTTCATATGACTTCAGGACCGAATGAGTTCATACGACTTCAGGACCGAATGAGTTCATACGACTTCGGGTCCGAATGAGCTCAAATGACTTCAGAATTCAAACTATGACTAAACGGTCTTCACCCCATCTTGGGCAAACGACCTCAAGTTCGTTTAAGGGTAAACGGTCTTGAGTGTCATGCGGTCTTGAAGTCAACCAAAGCTAAACGGTCTACAACCTTAAACGATCTCAGGATCATTTGAAGGTTGAAGGTGTGAAACCTATTGGGGACTTTTAAGGATAAGTCTGCCTAATGCCTTGAAGGCTTAGATGGTTTTATGATTGTTCAACCTAAACCCTAATGATACCTAGGGACATTAAGGGTCAAGTGGTTAGTATATTAACCCATGTTATGATCAATGGTGAACTTTCCAAAATACCCTTTATGGATTCAAGTAGGTAACCCCTTTTTATCATGCAAACTCCAATGGTTACAATGGTGATGACTTGGCTAGGCTTATCAATGTTGATTAGACCTAACCCAATCTAGAGGGATGTAATCATCACCTATGAGCAGGAGGAGAGAGAAAATCCCAATTATGGTTGAAATCCAAGTAAAATACCTTCAATATATATGAATGTACATGATTAGGGGATGATCCACCTATGTGAGATCATGAAAACCCTATTTATGATAATTGATGAATCTTAATCTTATCTGAGAGCATCATTGATGATGTTCCTCATACATGATGATGTTATGAGTTCATTTTACCATAATGTGAATAATAAACCCTAATTCTAGGGTGATGGCATGTAATGTGAATAGTAAACCCTAATTGATGAGAATCAGGGAACTTAGCTCTTATGGCAAGAGTGGAAAGTATAATTCTTGATTTGAATTGCTTTTATCAGTTGAATTAACCTTGCAGGTTTCGATATGAAGATGATCATATCCAGGTATGGATGATGATGCTATATTCATTGAAAGCATGTTGTTAGCTTTATGAATAGTAAAATATCTTGATGCCTTGTCAATGGAAACCTATGAATTAAATGGGCTGTGAGAGCCATAAATACCATCAAGGTCATGCTTTAGAGATGACTTGTGATGAATGTATTGAGAAATGATGATTGATGAGAGTTAGGCTTGTTACATTTAGTATTCTCATTTCATAGCTGTTATGCTAATGTTATTGTTTGAAGAACAATGTATGATGTTAAAAGAATACGGAATGTACCTAACTAATCAAGTATAATGTAGAGCCCTGATCATAGATCCATCATTGTCAGAGATCAAATGATGGTGAAACAGGTTTTCCTAAGGGAACTCCTAGATCACATACTTTTGAGTATGTGGGGTATATGGATGTGTAGAACCTTACATCCTAGTGTAGGTGTTTGATGTAGATGTGTAATCCGTCAATCCTTCACTACAATCCCATACCGTATCAGTGGATGGTAAACATGAAACCTCCTGATGATGAAGAAAGCACAGATATCCGTATCAGTGGAAGATAAACATGAAATCTCCTGATGACGAAGAGAGTACAGAACGCCACTGTAACTCTAAAATAGTGAAGGACCAGATTACCCTGGTAAGCTATTATAGTAGAGGCACGAGATGTCCTACAAGTAATCCTCTTACTGACTGAGGAAAGTGAAGGTCATGAGAATCCAGCTCTTTCGATGACCTAGTATGATACCGAGGCACTTAGCAGTGATTGGTTGGAGTATGAGTGGTAAACCTCATCTCAACAGGGCATAAAAGTAATGTTTGAAAAACATAATCCACAACGTAGCATACCTGTTAGAGATAACTACGAGTTGATTGATTGATGTTACACTGTATAGTGCAAATGTCTTCATGTTTCATAACTGTTGAACTCATGCTTACTATTATATCTGATGTTGAATACTTTGAAGCTTTTACTGCTTAAGTTATTCTTTGAGGTGCTATAATAAAGCTTCTGGCGGAGAGTTATAACTCTCGCTGGGACAATTATGTAAAATTGTCTCACCCCGTAGACTTCAACTTTTTAGGTGGACGTCGAGGACGGAGGAACAGGTCTGGAGGTGACCAGTCCCAGCAGCAGCAGCACCAGGGGCAGCAGTAAAATCTCAGGTGGAGAGTTAGCCTGCCATGTGGTGTAGTTAGAGTCAGTCCTATGTGTCCTCTGTACTCTCAGGTCTTGGAGTCTTTTGGTCTGAGATTTTGGTTATGAGTTCTTGAAATTTTGTATCATGTTGTATATAATTACTCAAGAAGTAATTATCTGAGATGTAAACAGTTTATCTCCTTTTATGAAGGAAGTTTTATGGTTTCGATGCTTTATCTCAATAAGTTTTAATTTCCACTGATTTTTGGTATTCAGCTGCTAATCGAATCGCTTCCGCTAAGTTTAAATCATGTTTATATCATGGTTTGGATATCAGAGCCCACAGGCTGTGTAATCAGGGTTGGTTAAAGTCCAATGCCTGGTTGTGAAATCAGGATTGGTTAGAGTCCAATGCTTGGCTGTGTAATCAGGTTTGGAGAAATCCAATACCTGGAAGAGGTGTAATGCCTGTAATCAGGGTTGGTTAAAGTCCAATGCCTGGCAGTGTAATCAGGTTTGGAAGAGTCCAATACCTGGCAGAGGCTCAATGCCTGTAATGATGACACATGATTGGTAATAACACAATGCCTGTATTAATGATATATGAGTACATGGAAGATGTACTTCCTTATCTTTTTAGCAGATTGGATAAGGCCAACAGATTGAAACAAGAATGTTTCATGGGTGACATATCAAGTTAATGAGTGTTACAAGACAGATTTGATATGGTGGTACAATATGATAGATAAATGATATACACGTCATTCCTATTCCTTATTAAAAGAATAGATGATATATTGCTCTATCATAAATAGTTGCAATGCTTTCAAAATTAAGAATGCTTTAAACTGCTTATCCTCTGCCGAGTTTTATATCATCAAACTGCAATAACAATGTTTTGGCGCAGAGTTGTATCTTCTGCTGGGGCAATTTACAATTGTCTCACCCCCGTGGGATCCAACATTTTTAGGTGGACGCGGACAAAGAAGCAGATACTCTTTTGCAGGAAAAGGAAAGCTACAGCCTGGACAACAGTAAGATATCAGGTAGATACTGTCTGTCAAGTTATGTAGCTAGAAAGTCCTATGTGTCGTCTCTGTACTCTCAGGTCCTCAGAGTTTTTAGTCAGTGTTTTAATACATCAATCTAAGGTTTTGGCTTGATGCCCCGATATTCGTATACTGTCTGTATATAATGTTTATAAGGCAGTTGATGATGTAGTCTCTGAAAAGAGATGGTACATGTTATGTACGTTTGAACTAGAATATAAATGTTATACAATGGTTCTTGATAGAAAAGATTTCCTATGTGAGGATCTCTTTGCAAAAAGTTTTAAATTTTTAGTGATTTTCAGTAATCCGCTGGTGATGATCGCTTCTGCATGTTTTATTATTGTTAATGACACTTGTTATCTTAATAATGGCGTGTGTCATTACAATTAGTGGTATCAGAGCTTTAGGTTCGTTGAGTCTACAGAGACATAGGACTAAGTTGTTGAGTCTGTGTTAGTGTCCTCCAGTATACCCTATAATGATTTCTGCTTGTGCAGAGAAAGGGGAAAGTTTAAAATGACTGGAGAACACAAGGAACACACGGCTGAGAGCAATGTTGTTGCACCAAGAAGAGGTGCAAGGGATCAGGCAAGAATAGAATGAGTGCCTGAGAATCCCCATTAAGACCTGATCAGGATAGAGAATCCTATGATCATGCTCTTGTTGGGCAGATAAGGGCAACAATAATGCATATAAGTGGACTGAATACTAGCCTTACAACCTAGGTTATCAGTCCTTAATACTGAAAGCTTGAGCTTTAAAAGAGTTCCTAAATGAGTTAGTCATGTTGGGACAAGGAAAAATATGGAAGAGATTAACTTATGGCAAGAAAGTAGACTCTACTATGAGTTTAGACAGATAGTAAATCTATGATGGTAGTGCCCAAGAAGGGACAATAACCTGAGAAGTAGGGAATGATCTCTATAATTTTAGAGACATTTGCCTAATGGTTCTAAAAAGCCAAGGTTTTTGGTACTAATAGTGTAATAAATGCTTAGTGTACCAGGGTAGTAGCCATTAAGTAAAGGTAAATATCTTAACCTTTCACCTGTAAGATTCCATGGCAATAAGACTAATAAGACCATGATGTGAGGAAAAGGTATGTTATAAATGTGTACATGCTGAGTACACTAAACCCTTTTTTTTTATAAAAAGGAGGATTGTTGATTTTGTTTTCCCTATCGGTTGCTATATAGGGAAGAAATGATGAGAACTAGAATTTGAATTCTGTTCAATATTCTTTTAAATACTCTATATTGATCTTACCTCTATGAAAGAGGAAGAGGTATAGAAGAGATGCCTGGATAAAATCCAAGAATGTTAAATCTTATGTTATGATAATATGAAAAGCAAGAAATATGATAGCATGTAAGTGCATACTACTTGATCTCAGTACTTGTAAACCCTGATTAGGTATACAACTATTGATGATAAAGTGAGTATGGAAACTCTTAGATTGATATCTTTTTGATTGCCCTGATCAAGCAATCATTCTGAGACAATCTAATGAGTATCATGAAATTGGAAATATGGTATGGATAAATGTATCATATCTTAAGTACAAGAAAGAGGGATCTGATATGAATTCAGATCAGTATGTGTATATGAGGAAGTAAAAGTATGACCCTTATATGATGATAAAGAGAACAAGGGAGGTGATCCCTGTTCAATAAAGTTGTAAATATGATAAAAGAAAGATGAGAAAATGATGTGTTTTCAACACATGTGATTGATACCAAGGTAAGAGATTCTGGTATCTGAGAATTATCAGATGGTTTAGGTTGGCTACCCGGAATGGTCAAATATGAAATCAGTCTAATAATATAAAATTATATGAACATCATATGTTAGGGGTTTATGCTTTGCACAAACATAACAACTAAATATGTCTTTAAGATAAGATCTCAATTGACTCTATGAGAATATTGTGTGAAGGAACTTTGTGCTGATCAAAGTTCTATGATGTCTCCATAACAATGAGGTGTTATGAAGAGAAATGATGATATGATGAATGAATAATATATGTTCCCTTTTTATCTGGGATTTCGGGGACGAAATCCTTGTTAGGGGTTTATAATTTGTAACATCCCTGACATGGGTTATGCTTTAACCCTAGGTGTTTTGATTAAGAAAGATGATTATATGCTTAATCTATTCTTATGAAAAGTGATTAGGTCTCATGAGGAACTTATGTTTCAATTTTGGTCCTGTTTGAACCATGTTGAAGCAATGTTTGCTTATTTTGGACTAAAGTGCAAATTACCAAAGTTGAGGGGTTAAATTGCAAATGTTGCATGATAAGATGTTCCTCTGATGTTTAGACATCATAAGAATGAATATGATGTAGTGCTATGGTTTCCACAAGCTTGGACACCAAGATTAAGCTTGTAAAGCAATCCTTGTGCATTAAAACCTAGTTTTGGAGTAAAGTGCAATTTACCCAAAATCCAGGGTTCAATATGAAAATTACCACTTCAATAAGGTCCTTAATTTTTATTGGTATCAGGTATATCAAATAAAATGAGAGGGGCATCTCATTTGAATTAAGTTGGAGGAGAGAGAATCTTGATATTAAAATAATCAAGATTTAATCCTAATTGAAACCCTAATTCAATTTAGGGCAAAAATGAATGTATTAATTAAAGGGCCTTCAACCAAAATGTTATTGGTTGATTTTGAATAAGGATGGACGTTCTTTTTCCAAGATAAGGAACGAAAATATCTTAAGTAGGTGAAATTCCACTCACCTTATTATAAAGAAAAGTAATTTCCACTCACATATGGGATATTATATACTAAGCATTAAGGTGCTTAATTTGCTTTTCTTTAAATTGAGGATAATGAAGGAGAATTAAAGGCAAAGGAAGATGCCTCGTACCCAAGGAAGATGAGGGGGAAGAGGTGGCCACATTTTTGGGATTAATTGGATTTTTATAAGGCATTTTCTCTCTCATCAATTTCCTTATAAAAGTGCCTTTTCCAAATCAATTGAAAGGCTTTTTCGGCCCTTTCTTCTTCATTTGCTTTGGGTGATCTCAAGGGGACTTAGGAGCAATAGGAGGACTAGACCCAACCTGTTGGTAAGCTTATTGACCCTCGTTCTTCATGATTTCATGGTGGAAATCAAAAATAAATTATGGATTCCTTCGTATTTTGATCCCCTCTTCAATTCTAACCATTCTTTTTTGCTCAAACCATGAGGACGAGCCTTGGAATGGTGAAAGGAGTTGAATCCACCATTGTTGCCGTGGACATGGAGCTTTGGAGCTCAATTGGAGGCGGGTTTTATAACTTTAACCCTTAAACATTGGTATTGCATCAACTCTCTATGCTTTGTTGATTGATTTCTTCAATTTGATACACTTCTGATTTCTTGCTGAAAATCCCATCAAGAACGATTGCTGTTCTTGGTTGTTCGAAGGAAGGGGATGATGACATCATCCTAGATTCTTATCCAAAGAAAAGTACCAAGCCAAACGGTTTTGATAGCTACTCCAAATCGTTTTAATTTGATTGGCTATGCGGTTTCAGCAAACCATTTAAGGGCAAACAGTTTGAAACCATTTTGGAGCAAACGGTTTCAAGACCGTTTGAGATGGTTGACCAAGAGTTGAACGTTTGGGAATTTTGTTCCTAATTATGTATGATAATGAACCTATAAATATTAGGGGTTAACTCCAAAGGAATCGTAGGTTGAAGGCCAATCAATTAGGCAAATCGAATTGAATTAAATGTTGATTTTCAACCTGATTAACTTGACCTGTTTGGGAAAACGGTTTCAAAACCATTTGAGTGAGTTGACCAAGCGTTGACCGTTTGGGATTCCTGTTCATAATTATGTTGGTTGATGACCCTCCAAATTTGAGGGATTAACTTCCAAGGAATCGTGAGTTGAAGGCTAATCAATTAGGGAAACCTAATTGGATTAAGTGTTGATTATCAATCTGATTTAATTGAACTTTTTGGGCAAACGGTCTTAAGACCGTTTGAGTGCGTTGACCAAGGGTTGACAGTTTGGGATTACTGTTCCTAATTATGTGGTATAATGACTCACCAAATTTGAGGGATTAACTCCCAAGGAATCGTGAGTTGAAGGCTAATCAATTGGGCAAACCTGAATGGAAATTAGTGCTGAAATTCCAATGAGTTAATTTGAGATTTTGGGTTGATTAGCCGAAACGGTTTCAAGACCGTTTGGGGATCACCCAAACGGTCTCAAGACCGTTTGGGGGTCACCCCAAGACCATTTGGAGGTCTGGGGTCAAGTATAGTTGATCAATTGAAGGTCGAAAGGTACCAATTATATTGCAATGAAGTGCTGATTTGTTGATCAACTCGATAGACCAATCCATGATGATTTTTCACTAAAGTCCAAGGGTTGGATGAGCAAAACGGTCTCAAGACCGATTGGAGCTCATCCAAATGGTCTCAAGACCGTTTGAAAGTCACCCAAGACCGTTTGGAGGTCTAGGGGTGAGTATGGTTAAGCAATTGATGATCCAATGATACTAAGTTAAAGTGTAATCAATTGCTGATTTGGTGATCAATCCAATGATCCAAACCTTAATTGGATGGCTTGCATTTGAGTGATTTGATGGACAAAAGGTCTCAAGACCGTTTGGAGGTCATCCAAATGACCTCAAGACCGTTTGGGGTCAGGTCATACCCAATTTGAATGATGGTTCAATAGTTTCAATGTAACCAATCTTGCATTGATTAGTGTTGATGAATCATTGATTACAAACCCTAATTCAATTGAACCAAATCCTAATTGATGACCAATTGAGGGTCAATTGAGGGTCAAATCAGTTGAAGGTTGACCTATTAAACTCAATTGAAGTATGAGTATAGGTCCAATTGATGATTGGTTCCATGAATTCAATGATTGAAGGAATCAACATTGGAAACCCTAATTCAATTGGATACCTTATGTAATGGAGGTCCAATGTGTTTGAATCTTTGAGAATTAAGATGATGAATGTTCTATTAATCCAATGATGATTAGCAATGATAATCAATGAAGGTACAAAGGTTGAAACCCTAATAGTACCCAAGTGATTAATTGTCAATTAAGGGATGAATCCCTAATTGCTTATAGGATCAATGACTTGGTATACTATGTAATCATTGTTGTATACTTTTGATTGAAGGGTGGATGTGCCCTAATAAAGTTGAAAGGATAAAAGTATAGAATTCATATATAAATATGATTCATGAGGTTATCTCTTTTAGCACAACCGTGCAAGGTAGCACGGCCATGGTGACTTCCCTTGCACGGCCGTTCCTGGCTGCACGGCTGTGGTACTCTATGCTTGACTTAAAGTTGTTTTAAAAAGAACCTAATATGGTGTTTTTGTTAATTCCTAACTTAAGGATGAGTTCATATAATTAAAGATAATTGGACCATTCTTATGTATAACCTATGCACTTCATGGCAAGAGTGATAGGTTAGTGGATGAAAGGATTAAGATGGGAAATACCTTAATCCAAGATAAGCTAATAATTTAAGAAAGTTGGAAGTAATGAGGTAAGTGATACATCAAGATATGAAAGACTTCACTGTTAGCATCTGAAAGTTGATATACGTTGATAACTATGAAATCCTAATGAGAGATGGGAAACGCTAACCCTAAATTGGGTAATGGGACATGAGAAACCCCAAAGTGATGTGAATAGTAAGCCCTAACCCTATTAAGGGAATAGTGGTGTTACTATTATATTACAAGAGATAAAATGGTTAGATGTTGCCTAGTGATAGGTGACAAGATGTTGAATGGCTTTGTGAGCCATATGATTAGATGTTGCCTAGTGATAGGTGACAAGATGTCTTTAATGGCCTGGAGATACATAAGGTTAATTGTTACCTAGTGAGAGGTGACAAGATGTTTTAATGGCCTAGCAAGCCAAATGGTTATATGTTGCCTATTAAGAGGTGACCAGATGTTTCATGGGCCTTATGAGCCATGCGAATAATTGTGGCATAATGAGAGGTATTAAGATGATTATAAAAGTTCTTGTAAGAAAAGTTAATGTTTTAATAAACATAATAAAAGGAACCATTGTATTAAATAAAGAATGTGAAAAGCTGTGAAGGCTAACCTCAGGGCTCAAAGCCTAGAGAAGGATGTGATAATCAATGATGAATTATAGGGATGAATATCCAAAAATCCATGTAATCAGGATTGGTTAAAGTCCAATACCTGGCAGAGGCTTAATGCTTGTAATCAGGGTTGGTTAAAGTCAATGCCTAGCTGTGAAATCAGGGTTGGTTAAAGTCCAATGCCTGGCTGTGTAATCAGGTTTGGAGAAATCCAATACCTGGAAGAGGCTTAATGTCTGTAATCAGGTTTGGTTAAAGTCTAATACCTGGCAGAGGCTTAATGTCTGTAATCAGGGTTGGTTAAAGTCCAATGCCTGGCTGTGAAATCTGGGTTGGTTAAAGTCCAATGTCTGGCTGTGTAATCAGGATTGGTTAAAGTTCAATGCTTGGTTGTATAATTAGGGTTGGTTAAAGTCCAATGCCTGGCTGTGAAATCAGGGTTGGTTAAAGTCCAATGCCTGGCTGTGTAATTAGGATTGGTTAAAGTCCAATGCATGGTTGTGTAATCAGGGTTGGTTAAAGTCCAATGCCTAGCTGTGAAATCAGGATTGGTTAGAGTCCAATGCCTGGATGTGTAATCAGGTTTGGAGAAATCCAATACCTGGAAGAGGTGTAATGCCTGTAATCAGGGTTGGTTAAAGTCCAATGCCTGGAAGTGTAATCAGGTTTGGAAGAGTCCAATACCTGGCAGAGGCTCAATGCCTGTAATGATGACACATGATTGGTAATAACCCAATGCCTGTATTAATGATATATGAGTACATGGCAGATGTAATTCCTTATCTGTTTAGCAGATTGGCTAAGGCCAACAGATTAAAACAAGAATGTTTCATGGGTGACATGTCAAGTTAATGAGTGTTACAAGACAGATTTGATATGGTGGTACAATTTGATAGATAAATGATATACATGTCATTCCTATTCCTTATTAAAAGAATAGATGATATATTTCTCTATCATAAATAGTTGCAATGCTTTCAAAATTAAGAATGCTTTAAACTATTTATCCTCTGTCGAGTTTTATATAATTAAACTGCAATAACAATGTTTTGGCGGAGAGTTATATCTCCCGCTGGCGGATCCAACATTTTTAGGTGGACACAGACAAAGAAGTAGATACTCTTTTGCAGGAAAAGGAAAGCTACAGCCTGGACATCAGTAAGATATCAGGTGGACATACTGTCTGTCAAGTTATGTAGCTAGAAAGTCCTATGTGTCGTCTCTATACTCTCAGGTCCTCAGAGTTTTTAGTCAGTGTTTTAATACATCAATCTATGGTTTTGGCTTGATGCCCCAAGATTCGTATACTGTCTGTATATAATGTTTATAAGGCAGTTGATGATGTAGTCTCTGAAAAGATATGGTACATGTTATGTGTTGGGTTTTAGGGGAGACAGAGAAGGCAGCAGAAACAAAAATTTTCTCCCCAACCCATACCGAGGAAACACGTCAACGTCTATATAATAGGAAATGATGGTTTGTGGAATCATACCTTGTCCCGAGGCTTGCTCGGCGACAATACCTCGTGCAATGCGCGGTCTTCAACTCCAGACTTCGACGGTGTCTGTGCAGCTCCTGGTCGCACCGGGACTGACAACTCCTACTCGAACCGGACTGTCGGATGATAGTTGTCCTCCTAAGCGGCAGTGCCCTCCCGCCTCTGTAGTAGTCCACACAGACCACCTGGAACTCCACTCTCCTTGTCCCACAAGGAAGTGGAAGGAGTCGCACCCTCCTATTGATGTACTAGTCTCCAACACGCTCTCCTGCCTCCTGTTGCAACTGCAGTTGTCCTTCCCTTGCTGCACCTCCCTTTTGCGGGAAGCACTTGCTCGGGCTCTCTCATGGTTACCAAAACTAGAGAGAACGACAACTTGCAGAGCAACTGGTTGCACTGAGCTGTACTTTGAGAAGCCCCCAATACCCCTATATATATAGGAGAGTCATGGGACAGGGTTCTCCATCTCGGGCAATGCGGGACTAATGCAGGAGTAGAAGGGTTCGAGAATTTTCCACAAAAAGCAACCGGTTCGCAACTTGAAATGATCGGTTCACAACTGAACCGATCGGTTCGGCCATTGAGCCGATCGGTTGGACCTGAGCCGATCGTTTGGGGCACTCCAACCGATCGGTTGGTGCCCTGAACCGATCGGTTCATGGTCCTAATCCAGATCAAAAAGACTTTCCTTGTTTCTTTCCCAATTGGTATCGAATACCAATATTATTCCCAATCGAATTGGGCAATTTGAAACCAAAGGAAAATTCTTGCCAACATGACTTTTCCCAACTGGTCGGTTGCACCAGTTGAGCCGATCGGTTCAACCCTTGAACCAGTCGTTTCAACCTGGGCATGAACCGATCGGCCTGTACACTCCAGCCGACCGGTTCAGCAACTTCAGCCGACCGGTTCATCACATGAACCGATCGGTTGGGAGCACAGGTTGGGCAAAAATCAGTCAATTGTGATTTCAATCAATCCGATACTCCAATCAATGCGTCCAACACCTTGAACCATACGATATTGAGCTATCGACTGATTGAGTGTTTAATTGAACTACTAAACTCCTTTAGTAATCAATCTAAACATTGCTTTGTGGACAAAAATCCTCTTCCAGGTTAAATCCTATGTGTGTGACCCTGCGGGTCCATTTCACGTTGGCAGTGAAAGTCCATAACACTTATGACTTCACAAGCAAAGAGCGGTGCCTAGTCACACATCAGTGCTACCCAAGTGAAAGTAGAAAGTTGGAGAACAACTTTCATCCTACAATCCGTGAATGGTGTTACAGTGAATGTATAATTCCTTTGTCACTGATATCCCAAATGAACTCGAGGCATGGAACAGTCATCCTGTCAACGTTCATTCACTTCCTTGATCTCAGAGTAGACTGGAAGAGATATGTATGACATCAGTATCATATATTGATTCACACATGCGTGCACGCCTTTCTCAATCCTACTCATCAAGTGGCCATGGATATCAAACTCCCTCAGGAGGGACAAATCCCATATCTATCACTCACACCTCAAAAGCCCCATGTGTCAAAGCCACCCAATCATCACCTTTATAACAACCCATGTTTCAGGACTGCGTTTGATGATGTCAAAGTGTTCCCAACGACATGTGTTGAGTGCAGTGATTTCAGGTCTAAGAATCACACTCACCACCATCACTGTGAGTACTGACTGTGACTACCATCTCATGGTTCCATGTGTCAAACTCACGGTGGGTCAGTCCGGTACCTTGTTCTCTAACAAGTACCTATGTGTTTGGTTTGATATCTCTATATCATGACTAATGAGATTCTGTCATCAACCAACACCACAATCTAGTCTTTTGTGTCATTGCTGTCTATCTACCTTCCACAATGACATCTGACTAGGGACATAACAAGAATGTACAAACTCTTAGCATCCGTATGATCTCATCGTTCAGGTCATGAACCTGAAGGCATACGTCATTGAGTACTGTCATTCTCTAGACATTCAATTTGTTCTATCACTATCTCATATGACTGAACCAGAAATAATTGGAAGCTCGCCTTTTATGTTTATCAAATCAATCTTAATGTATCCCACCAATCATCCCATGATTGGCTCTCAGGGCATACATACCAACAGACTCCCACTTACACTGTGAGCCAATCACCCATGAATCATATTCATAGTGATTTTCAAACATGTCCCACATGTTACTGTGTTGTAGTGCCAACATAGTGAGTAATGGCAACACCTTGCCAAAGTCTGTATAAATTGCATGTCTCTCATCTCTTCGCTGTACGTCACACGTATGAGATGGAGTTTCCATAATATGCGATCTTGTATTCCATTTGCTAACCTTTAGCCACATTGCATGATCAAGGATTCCAAACTTGTCATCAATGAGTGGAATATAAGTTCATCTAATGAACTTTCAGATCCATATAGTATCCACTGCTGTTCACAAACACATAGATACTCGGCTTTTCCCTTTTAAATGGCTTTATTGGAACACTTCCAATTATCAACAAACATTCACTTTTATACATCTCATGTATATATATTGCGATTAATTTTCTGTCCTTTCGGAAGTTTGCATCAATGTAACTCTTTACATCGAACTCTGCTCCATAGAACTAGTGCTTCACAAGCACTTATCAAGTTCTCATGGTATTCCAGTAACACCAACTGGAAGCAGACAGTCATCCACTCGTCATGTCACACATACGAGTTATCAGGATGAGCACATCATATTGCCATGTCCTACATACAAGATGATGAATGCATTTTATTCTTGCCATGTCATACATGCAAGATAATGGGATGATTACATACATGATAGATCCATATTTTTTCTTAGTGTTCCCATTCTTCATAAGAATTGGACACTTGGCCTTGGGATACTAATATCCATGTAACATGGATAAGTTTTCTCCCACTGAATCTGTGCATACTGAACACTTCATTACAGATTGCCAATGTATGCTTTCTCTTTCCAGGTCAAGAGATTTTCGAGAACTATCTCTATAGATCTCTATTCCTATCACATAGGAAACATCTCTATCTTCCTTAAAGATAATTTCCACTTTTGGATTTCCATTCTAGAACAATTCCATTTCACATCAATATGTGGAATGTGAATACGCTCCCACTAAATCACATATCACTTCTTTATCTTTGACATATCAGTCAAACCCTTTGACTATATTATCAAAATAAAGATCCAATTTTGAGTTGCTTGTACTCAATCAATCACATTGATTAGTCCATTGTAACTTATAGACTTCATTTGCATTAGTGGATTCATAAACCTTATAGGCTGTGTCATGTACACATCCTGGTTTTATTCCTCGTAGGAATGCAGTTTTAGTATCCATATGCCAAATGTCTTAGTCATTAAGTTGCAATCAACAAGCATCATCCTTCTCAAAATGTTATCCATGTGTCTTAACACTTAAGACTCATCTGCACTTATGGATATGATCCAATGAGTGCTACCATCAAGGTCATACCTTATGGTTCACATGGAAGTCATTTAGGATGTAATGGTTTTAAACTATAACTCAAGATTCAGTTCCTCATATTCATCTTGATAGTTGACTCATCACATGAACAACTCATCACATAGATAATTGAGGTGTATCTGTTAAAGATATAAGAACTCACAACCCTTGTGATTCTTAATTTCTTTTATTAGTGTGGGGTATTCTTTTATTAAGAAGAATTCAGTTATTTGATAACCATTCTCTAACTCCTTAGAGTATGATTCCTTCTTGATTCAGACATCACCATGCCTTAATCATGAGTTCACTATGATACACTATCATAATCACTCATAAGGATCTCAAACATTTGGTCCAAGTATTTCATTCATTGATCTCATCAAGAATTAATAATTTACCAAATTTGTACTTCATTTATGATAATCTTGAACATTTCAAGACATTCATATTGGTATTTCTCTAAACACTATTTGAAGTATTAGCATTTATTCCAATAGGTATGTAAATACATCACATGTATTATACCTAATAGGATAATCACTCTTCCACTACTTTAGTGAAGATTGATTAATCATGTCCAAGATATTCATGTCCCTTACTAGTTCTCTAACCAAAAGAGTCCAGTTTTATCCATCATATGGAAACTAGAAATGAATTTCTCATGATTAATGCTAATTAAATTGTTTGAGTTATCTATAACTTTTAGGTATCATCTTATCTTATGCATATCAAATATCACAAGATAAATAAGGCATTGCCACAAAGATCACATCTTTATAAATTGAAACATCTCTTTATTAATTGCTATCATTTTCATACAATATGCAAAAATAAAGTGTTTCTATCTATTGACAAGTATGAAATAGCAGTTCATAACTGTATTACATGGCTTATTGGCTGAAAATAAACTAAAGTATTCCTATTTATAAAGGCAACACTTTCCCCAAGTAAGAATGCTTTACACTTTACATCTTGATATCATATATCTCAAAAGTGTTACAGGTTTACTTTCATGACACCTTTAAGTAGAGGTTTCAGTCGCCTCCTTCTTCTTTTGTTCTTCCAGGTAGAGAGGACAATTCCTTTTCCAATGTCCTGGCTTTTGACAATGGTGGCAATTTCCTTTCTTGGTCACGCCTCCCTTGGCCTTGAGAGCTGAAGATGGCTTGGACTCCTGGCTAGCTTCAGAACCTTTCTTAGCTTTGCCCTTGCCCTTGCGCTTGGACTTGCTCTTCTTGCTCGTGATCACCATCACAGACTTAGGCTTGTCCTTCTTCATCTGTAACTCGGCTATCCTCAACATGCCCAACAACTCTGACAGTGGCCTATCAAAGTTGTTCATGTTGTAGTTCATCACAAACTGACTGTAAGATTCTGGCAACGATTGCAGTATCACGTCAGTAGCCAACTCTTGTCTTAGTGGAAATCCCAGTCTCTACAGGTTCTCCACATACCCAATCATCTTGAGTGTGTGAGGACCAACTGGATCTCCTTCTATCATGACACACTTGAACAGCGCCCTAGAAACATTGTACCTCTCTTGTCGTGCCTGATCTTCATACATGTTCCTGAGATGCAGAATCATCTCTATGACACCCATGTTCTCATGTTGCCTCTGCAACTCATGGTTCATTGAACATAGCATCAAGCACTTTGCATCAATGGCATCATCAGAATGCTTCTTGTAAGCATCCCTTTCTGTCCTTGGTGCATTAGGAGTGGGTTCCTCTGGAATTGGAGTATCCAGGACATAGAGCTTACGCTCTTGAGTGAGAACAATTCTCAATGTCCGATACCAGTCGTGGAAGTTTGTCCCATTTAGCTTGTCCTTGTCAAGAACCGATCGCAAAGAAAAGTTGTTGTTGTTTGTTGCCATTTGAACTACAAAAAGGAAAATATGCAATTTTAGTCCAAAACTCATTTTTGACTTATTTGATTGATTTGAAAGTTCGACGATATAATTAGGCCTTTAATTAATTATTGCTCCCACTATTTTACTTCAAATTGATAGCCCTCACCATCAATTCGGAAGATTGCAGCGTACAACCTTCTAGTGGGCAAGATCCTGAAATCCTCTAAGTCATGGACCAGCTAGGGCTGTCACCCACAACATAGATCTCTCAGGTAGGCAACTTTTGCCAATTGCATCATATGCAACTCTTGATAAGATGTCATATACAACTCCTTGCAATGATCATCTCCATGCCTCAAGGTACTAGATCCCATCTAGATCACCTTGTTAAGTCCGACCCAAAGCAAACACGATGAACATGCACCCTGCTAGGGCAGACCCACACATTCATCCTTCACGCTTCCATGAGGTAGACGGTGCACCACACTAGGGCGTGCCCACACTTGGTCGAACAAGCTTTTCACGTGTGTCACATTTGGAAGGCATCTAAAACTTAATATTGTAATGAGGGATTTGGTTTTATATATATATACATATCCAATCACCACAATATATAGTATGTATCATATACATGCTATATCCCACATAAAACATGCACAAAACGATAAAAGCGATGATTATGGCCATCCTAATGTGATTCCTCGAGCCAAGAGGAATCACGGTCATCTAGGTCTACATCACATGCAACCTGTACAAGATGAACATCTGTGCCTTGCCATCCGAGTTGATCAACTCATCACATGAATGATCTGTACTCTCCAGCCGGTCGTCTGGGTGCCACCAGCCGATCGGTTGGCTCCTCCAACCGATCAGTTCGCCTGGTCGTCGTGCATCTCGTCATGTCCGCCACCCGCTCGTCTCACTCCTCGAACCGGTCATCAACCGATCGGTTCACTCCTTGAACCGACCGTCTGGAACGTCAACTGATTGGTTCATGCCTTGAACCGATCGTTTCAGCTGTCGTCTTGATATCCGCCGGTCTATGACATAACAGGAAATAAAAATCTATCCTATTTATTACATTGCTTTAAAAAGGGAAACCCCGAGTTACATTCGGGGGGAGCAAAGGTAGGAAAGAATCTCGAATTATTTCGAGTTACATCAGGATTAAGAGAGGGAAGATCGGTGCGCAGACCGAGATGCAAGCAACCACAAACAACCACACACAGATAGGGGTTTATAGGCCATAATCACGCTACACACATCCACCACAAAACTCGTTTAAGGGCGACGCGTATCGAGTGCATTAATAATACATATCATATATGTAATTAGGGATTTGTGGATTTAGGATTGGACATGCATATAACCGATATTATTCGCATCGTATGCAATAATTAAAGGCAACAAACCAAAATCGATCATATCGATATTCCTAAAAAATAGAACAGCTGACGTGGCTCTGAAACCACTGTTGGGTTTTAGGGGAGACAGAGAAGGCAGCGGAAACAAAAATTTTCTCCCCAACCCATACCGAGGAAACGCGTCAACGTCTATATAATAGGAAAGGATGGTTTGTGGAATCATACCTTGTCCCGAGGCTTGCTCGGAGACAATACCTCGCGCAATGCGCGGTCTTCAACTCCGAACTTCGACGGTGTCTGTGCAGCTCCTGGTCGCACCGGGACTGACAACTCCTACTCGAACCGAACTGTCGGATGAAAGTTGTCCTCCTAAGCGGTAGTGTCCTCCCGCCTCTGTAGTAGTCCACACGGACCACCTGGAACTCCACTCTCCTTGTCCCACAAGGAAGTGGAAGGAGTCACACCCTCCTGTTGACGTACTAGTCGCCAACACGCTCTCCTGCCTCCTGTTGCAACTGCAGTTGTCCTTCCCTTGCTGCACCTCCCTTTTGCGGGAAGCACTTGCTCGGGCTCTCTCACGGTTACCAAAACCAGAGAAAACGACAACTTGCAGAGCAACTGGTTGCACTGAGCTGTACTTTGAGAAGCCCCCAATACCCCTATATATATAGGAGAGTCATGGGATAGGGTTCTCCATCCCGGGCAATGCGGGACTAATGCAGGAGTAGAAGGGTTCGAGAATTTTCCACAAAAAGCAACCGGTTCACAACTTGAAATGATCGGTTCACAACTGAACCGATCGGTTTGGCCATTGAGCCGATCGGTTGGACCTGAGCCGATCGTTTGGGGCACTCCAACCGATCGGTTGGTGCCCTGAACCGATCGGTTCATGGTCCTAATCCGGCTCAAAAAAACTTTCCTTGTTTCTTTCCCAATTGGTATCGAATACCAATATTATTCCCAATCGAATTGGGCAATTTGAAACCAAAGGAAAATTCTTGCCGACATGACTTTTCCCAACTGGTCGGTTGCACCAATTGAGCCGATCAGTTCAACCCTTGAACCGGTCGTTTCAACCTGGGCATGAACCGATCGGCCTGTACACTCCAGCCGACCGGTTCAGCAACTTCAGCCGACCGGTTCATCACATGAACCGATCGGTTGGGAGCACAGGTTGGGCAAAAATCAGTCAATTGCGATTTCAATCAATCCGATACTCCAATCAATGCGTCCAACACCTTGAACCATACGATATTGAGATAGCGACTGATTGAGTGTTTAATTGAACTACTAAACTCCTTTAGTAATCAATCTAAACATTACTTTGTGGACAAAAATCCTCTTCCAGGTTAAATCATATGTGTGTGACCCTGCAGGTCCATTTCACGTTGGCAGTGAAAGTCCATAACACTTATGACTTCACAAGCAAAAGAGCGGTGCCTAGTCACACATCAGTGCTACCCAAGTGAAAGTAGAAAGTTGGAGAACAACTTTCATCCTACAATCCGTGAATGGTGTTACAGCGAATGTATAATTCCTTTATCACTGATATCCCGAATGAACTCGAGGCATGGAACAATCATCCTGTCAACGTTCATTCACTTCCTTGATCTCAGAGTAGACTGGAAGATATATGTATGACATCAGTATCATATACTGATTCACACATGCGTGCACGCCTTTCTAAATCCTACTCATCAAGTGGCCATGGATATCAAACTCCCTCAGGAGGGACCAATCCCATATCTATCACTCACACCTCAAAAGCCCCATGTGTCAAAGCCACCCAATCATCACCTTTATAACAACCCATGTTTCAGGACTGCGTTTGATGATGTCAAAGTGTGCCCAACGACATGTGTTGAGTGCAGTGATTTCAGGTCTAAGAATCACACTCACCACCATCACTGTGAGTACTGACTGTGACTACCATCTCATGGTTCCATGTGTCAAACTCACGGTGGGTCTGTCCGGTACCTTGTTCTCTAACAAGTACCTATGTGTTTGGTTTGATATCTCTATATCATGGCTAATGAGATTCTGTCATCAACCAACACCACAATCTAGTCTTGTGTGTCATTGATGTCTATCTACCTTCCACAATGACATCCGACTAGGGACATAACAAGAATGTACAAACTCTTAGCATCTGTATGATCTCATCGTTCAGGTCATGAACCTGAAGGCATACGTCATTGAGTACTGTCATTCTCTAGACATTCAATCTGTTCTATCACTATCTCATATGATGAACCAGAAAGAATTGGAAGCTCGCCTTTTATGTTTATCAAATCAATCTTAATGTATCCCACCAATCATCCCATGATTGGCTCTCAGGGCATACATACCAACATTATGTACGTTTGAACTAGAATATAAATGTTATATAATGGTTCTTGATATAAAAGATTTCCTATGTGAGGATCTCTTTGCAAAAAGTTTTAAATTTTTAGTGATTTTCAGTAATCCGCTGGTGATGATCGCTTCCGCATGTTTTATTATTGTTAATGACACTTGTTATCTTAATAATGGTGTGTGTCGTTACACATACTATGACAAGAATTTGATACAAATTGGTCTATCACCTTAACCACAACATATATACACACGAGAACAATATTTGTATATGCCACACAACAAACATTACCATGCTAACAAAATTTCAATTCGTTTGAAACACCATATATAAATTTTTCCTGCCCAGAACTGAGAGTACAGGGATGACTCTAGGACACACTAGACCTCTAATCAACTTTCTCAAAGATTCATTACTATATCTCCTATTTGCTTCCACATGTTTATTTTCTTAACTTCCAATTATCTAAAAAAATGTGGCGAACCACAAGGGTGAGACCCATGACCCAGAAAGAGATATAACCTCCAACAACATTTATTGATTTCAACATTTTTAGATAATATGACAGTTTAACCAGTTTAATGATATATAACAAATAAGTTCAATAGCACTGATGATTAACAAAATACATAAAGGAGTAGATAATACCTATCTTCATTAGCCAGACTATTCTCATATCCCTATTAACAGTATAAGGAGTCTAGCAGCATGCACATCTCTAACCTCATGAATAAGTCTAGTATTATATGCATAGCTAACAACATTAGCATGTCTAACAGGTTGGACATCATAAGAAGTGCTACAACATAAGAACAACTATCTGGATAAGCATGATTAGCAGTATATGCATATCTAGTACAAAGACATGGTTAGCATGCTAAACATAACTAACAAAATGATATAGCTAGAATCATGATTATAATCAGTAGTAGCAGTATAGTTATCAACATAAGCAGCTACTATATGTACACATCTACAATCTTAAGCATATCTACAACCTAAGTATATCTACTATCTCTTAATTGCACTAAGCATCATCTTTATGTAAAGATAACAAACAAGGGTTATCATCCAATGTGAAACGTCATGTATAACCCTAAAAAAATATGATACATGGTTGTATTACATCTTTTATTATGCTCCAGGGAGTTTGAATTGTACCATCCAAAGTCCAACCGACCCCTGTGAAGGGCTATTGGTTCCGTACAAGATCTAGCAGTGTTGGTATCCTAAAATCTCTTCCCCTCGGTCAGTACGAGTGAAACGACATTGACATACCAGTCAAAGCTGCCACTACAATGACATATAGTCAAGTTGCTAACCACTAGTCCGCCATTGGTACAAGTCATGACACTAGAAACCAGGGTATACAAAACCCTCTAATATGAGGTACAACCGCAGTTGTCATCAATCACATCAAATGTTTGATGCATGACCATAGCTATCCTCCATAAATTGCATTGTGGATGATAAGGATATATCCTCAACTTGCCACCCCCACATACTCAAAAGTATGCACTCCGTATTTCCCTTAGGAATACTTGTTTCACCATTTAGCAAGTTCTAACACTGAAGATGGTTCTACAACACAGGGCACTACATGATTAGAGTTGCACTTGATTAGTTAAGCCAATTGGGTGAATTAAGGCTGCATCAAACAAGTAGACATACAAACCCTAATTCACTTCTGGTAAGCATATAAATATCACAACTTCAAACGATATAAAACATGTGAAACTTGATTTCTCATCTCATCATTACATGGTACTATTCACTTGCCATTCATGAGACTACACTAGTCATCCTAATATTACAATATATAAATCCTTTTCACAATATCACAGGGTACCAACCCTTATCAACACAAGAGGATTACACCTCATTCAGGGCTCAACCATGCCCAAAGGTCATTAAGACCATCATACTATTCCCTACAAGATCATCATTGTGATATAGAGTTCGAACAAGACGTCATTAACTAAGCAGAAGCGATCGTTTAGCAGCGGATTACTGAAAATCACTAAAAATTTAAACCATTTTCAAAGATATCCAATCAAGGGAAAACTCTTTCATAAAAGACCAAAGTACTTTAGTTAGATGTTGGTTCACATGTACATGTCTTGTATCATGTCATCTCAAATTTACATTAATAGTTTCTTTGTTGAACTATACACAAGCAACATAAAAACCTTAAGGCATTAAGCCAAAATCTCAGACGGTTTCTATAAGACCAACTACCGACTCGGAGGACCTGAGAGTACATAAACGACACATAGGACTTTATATACAACTTGACAACCAGTATATCCACCTAAAAGGATTACTGTTGTCCCTGTTGTTGTTGTAGTTGCTCTTCCTCGGCTGTAGGGTTCCTACCTCTTTGTCGGCGTTTACCTAAAAATTGTTGGATCCCACGGGGGTGAGACAATTTGTAAATTGTCCCAACGAGAGATATAACTCTCCTCCGAAAACATTATTATTGTAGTTTAATAGAAATAAACTAAAAAGTGGAATCATATATTTCAATAGCAGATAAATCAATATCTATGCAGATTAGAGCAACATTCCTATTCAAGTATTTCAGTTATAACTTGATAAGGCAACATGCCTCTTATTCAATACGACATTAAAGAACATAAGTAACATTTATGTATCAAGGACATGCTAAGCAAGATAACATCAACCAGTGGTTCTCATATTTCAATCTTATGCAAATACGCTACACGACGGATTACATTTTACAAACATACATAAGCTCTGAGGAGACGAGGTATACCACTCATACTCCAACCAACCATTGCGAAGTCGAAATCGGTACCATACAAAGTCAATGGAAGAGCCGACTTCCATGACCTCCCACATCTCGGTTAGTGCGAGATCACATGCAGGACATCTAGTGTCTCTGCTAAATAGCTTGCCATGGTATAGTGACATCTTCATCATAGAGTTACAACGGTGGCTGTACTCTCTTTGTGATCGAGAGATTTCATGTTTACCTCCATCGATCCGACAGTAACATCATCGAGAGATTCATGATACATCCATCCCGACACATATAATGAAGTATTGAGAGGTTTAATGTTTACCTTCCATCAATTCCCCCATTAGGATGTACGAATATTTTCACCCATCGACCTCCACATATTCAAAAATATGTGAACTCCAGGAGATCCTGTAGGAAACCTATTTCACCATAACCATCTACTGACGATGATGGATCTATGGTCAGAGCACTACATGAAAAGATTTCACTTGATTAATTAAGTACATTATCATATTATTTTAGCATCAGTCAAGTTTTCAAACAAAACTTATTAGGACAAATGCTACAAAGAAACATGTACTATTTTCATCAGTTATTTCTCAGTCTTTATAAGACATTGGGATCTCAGTCCTTCATTTCAATACTGGGAATACTCATCCCTTCACAAACTCAATGCCATAATCATATGGTTCTGGGTATTCAAACCCTTAACTCATCACTGAGCATTGTTACCATTTTTTAGGTAACTATCACCTTCTGGTCATCTGACCAAGATAAACATGATACTTGTTACACAAGCATCTCTCATGGCACTTAAGGCCCATTAATTCTCTTATTACCTCTTACTAGACAACAAGGCATATTATGGCACATAAGGCCCAACAATAATTTTAATAAACAAAACATCATAGCTCATACCTGGCTATGTTCATCATCTCATGATACTTACATGGTTAGTACAAATGATAATAGTTACATCAATTTCATATCAGCACCATGCAAAACAAATATAGCATCACTATTCAAGGGTAAAACCACTATTCCCTCACTAGGGTTAGGATTTTCCATTTCAGGTCAATTGGGGATACTCATCGCATTACCCAGATCAGGTTTATGGTTCATCACCATATTGCCCAAGATTAGGGTTTCATATAGCATTACATAGCATCACCCTAGATTTGAGTTCCACATCACATAAAATACCAGAGTTTTACATAACATCACCCTAAATTAGGATTCCACATAATATCACCCTAGATTAGGGTTTAAATTCAATATTTCACAATTAGGGTTTACTATTCATCCCAATTAGGGTTTCATATTCAATTACCCATAATTAGGGTTACACTATTACCCTAGATTAGGGTTTCACTCAGAATTGCCCTAAATTAGGGTTAGGGTTTGCTAACCTTCTCGATTAGGGTTTCATGATCTCTTCACTAAGGATCATACCCTAATCACATACTCTACATGATTAACACTCATGTATGAATTCTTCTCTCTCATCATCTCAACTTGATTAGGTTACATCAACATTTCCATCAAGTACAAAAAACTATGGTTGGCATAGTGAATGATTGCTTGCATAAACTTTTAGGATTAATCATTTTAAAGGTACTAATCATCTAGGTACTTTAGTGTTTCAACCTTTGTACCTATCCTTGATAATCATTATTATTAACCATTGGATCAATGGATAAATCATCACCTTAAATCTCCAAAAGATTTGATCACTTTCGACCTCCATTCGGTTTGATCATGACCTTCAAACGGTCTTGAGGTCACATCCTCAAACAGTCTTGGGGTTAGACCATCAAAAAATCTTGGGTTCATACCTTCAAACAGTCTTGGCCCTTAGCCCCTTAAACGATTTTGAAATTGTTTCCTTTCAAATGGTCTTGAAGACCTTTTCCTTCTTAAATGGTTTGAAACCGTTTTATCTCAAACGACCAGCCTTCATCAAACGACCAACCCTATCAAACAGTTTTGAAACCGTTTCCTTTCAAACAATCAACCTTTCTCAAATGGTAAACCCTTGATCCTCAAATAGTTTGAAACCATTTGAGAACCAAATGGTTTGGTGAAACCGTTTACTCAACCAACATGAAATTGAATCAAATCAATCAGGGTTTTAATGCTTCAATCCGATTAGGGTTTGCAATTGGTAGATTATCCACTCATGGAACCTTTAGAAACCAATCAATTAAATCTATTAAATCATTATTCAACACATCATCAACCCTCCTTAAAAGGTCAACCCCCTCCATTTGGTCAAACACTCCAAACAGTTTGGGACCCACACCTCCAAATGGTTTGCAAACTGTTTGGTCACCAAACAGTTTGGTGAAACTGATTGGACCATATTGTTGAAACCATTTGCAACTAAATCTTATTAAAATGTGTCCTTAAGAAGATTTCATCATCATCAAGCTTCATCCCCTCTAATTCTACTGCCATTTCCATGGTAGTTTTATCAAATAAGCAAAGAAATTTCAAGAAGAACAATTGAACATATTGAATTGAGGAATTGAATTCAATAACAATGAATAAGGGTTCAAGTTATATAACCCACCTTAAATTGAGCTTCAGAGCTTGGATCTTCACGTAAAAAATGGTGGATGAAGCTTCTTCAACTATCCCAAGGCTTATCCTCAAGCTTTTGAGTGAAAAGATTGGCTAGAGTTGAAGATTTAGTGAAGAAAAGAAGAAATGAAGCATTGATTTGTGATTTCCACCATGAAATCAAGGTGAAAGAAGGTCAAGAAGATTACCAACAGGTTGGGGGTCGTCCTCCTGTTTCTACTAAGCTCCCTTGGTCGTTTTTCAAGAAAGAAGTGAATGTGGATTCAAAATTACCCTTTCAACTCATGGATAAAGGAGCATATATATGAATTTCATTGAAAATTCATTTAAGAGAGAGAAAGTAGGGATTATCTCCTCCATATACTTGCCACTTGCCCCCTTACCTTCCTTGGTTACGAGGCTATCTACTTTTCCTCTTATTCCTCTCAATTATCCATGATTTAAAGAAAAGAAAATTAAGCACCTTAACCCTTATAATAGTAATATCCATAAGTTAGTGGATATTTCTTTTCATTTTTTTTAATGTGAGTGGGTTCTCCACTCACGTAGATATTTCCATTGCTTTTGCAAGGCACGAGGACATCCATATTTGTGGATTTAAACCTCTACAATTTTGTTTGAAGGGAAATCCATTTACTATGATTATTTTTGCATTAAATTGAATTAGAATTTCAATTATGCTTAAATCTTGATTATTTTAATATCAAGATTCTGTCTTCTTCAAAGAGGTACAAATGAGACGCCCCTCTCATTTTATTTTCTCTACATGATTCCAAGAAACATTAGGGACTATTTTGAAGTGGTAATTTGCATATTGAACCCTGGGTTTTGGGTAAATTGCACATTACACCAAAACTAGGTTTTAATGTACAAACATTGCTTTATCAGCTCTTTCTTGGTACTCAGGCTACCACAAGCCATACCTCTGCATCATCTTCATTCTCATGATGCTTCAACACATGAGGAACATCTTATCATGTAACATTTGTAATTTAACCCCTCAACTTAGGTAATTTGCACTTTATTCCAACACAAGCAAAACATTATTTTCAACGTCATTCAAAAAGGACTAAAATTGAAATATAAGTTCCTCTTGAGCCTTAATTACTTTACAAAAGATATTATCAAGCATATAATTATCTTTATTAAACAAAACACATAGGGTTAAAGCATAACCCAGGTCAGGGATGTTATAAAATTATCCACCCCTTATAAGGATTTCGTCCCTAAAATCATTAAGAGAAAAGAGCAGGGTACTTCCTTCTCATTTCTTCCTCTAGCTTCCACGTAGCTTCTTCAATGCCACGGTGATGCTAGAGAAATTTTACAAGACAAATGTCTTTCTTTTTCAGCTTTTTAATTCTTTTATCAAGGATCATCACAGGTCCTTCAACATATGATATATCATCATTTAATTCTACCTCCACAGGTTGCGCAACTAATTCTGTGTCAGGATGACACTTTCTCTGCATAGAGATATGAAACACTAGGTGCAATCTATGCAGCTCATGTGGCAACTCCAGCTTATAGGCTACCTTTCCCATCCTCTCAATGATTGGATAAAGCCCCATAAATCTAGGAGCTAACTTTCCCTTCTTCCCAAATCTAAGGATACCTTTCCAAGGTGAGACCTTAAGGTATACTCTGTCTCCAACATGGAATTCTAAGGGTCTACGACACTTATCAACATAAGATTTCTACCTATCCAGGGCATCTTTCAACTGTTGTTGTATTACTTTAATCTTTTCAGTTGTTTGTTGTACTAGCTCAGGACCCAAAACATGATATTCTCATGTATCATACCAACATAAAGGAGATCTACAACATCTACCATATAGTGCCTCATACGGTGCCATATCAATATTGTGCTGATAGCTATTATTATAAGCAAATTCTATCAAGCTCAGGTGCAGATCCCAACTTCCTACAAATTGAAGGACACAAGCCCTAAGCAAGTCTTCCAAGGTTTGTATGGTCCTCTCAGATTCTCCATCTGTCTGAGGGTGAAAGGTTGTCCTAAACCTTAATTGCGTACCCAAAGCTTTATGGAGTCGCTCCCAAAAATGACTCGTGAACTGGGGACCTCTATCAGAAACAATAGTATCTGAAACCCCGTGCAAACACACTATCATCTATGTATATCTGTGCAAGGTTCTCAACAGTGTAGGTTGTTTTGATAGGAAGGAAATGTGCTCTCTTTGTCAACCTGTCAACTATCACCCATATGGAATCATGACTTTTGGCTGTTCTAGGCAAACCAACCACAAAGTCCATGGTTACATGATCCCATTTCCACTGCGGTATAGGCAGAGGTTGCATTGTTCCTGTGGTCTTCTGATGTTCAGCTTTAACCTACTGACACACCAGACACCGCATAATAAACTCAGCTACATCTTTCTTCAATCCAGACCACCAATACATATCTTTTAAGTTATGATACATATTGGTCCTCCCTGGATGCATAGCATACATTGAAGAATGAGTTTCTTCCAGAACCAACTTCCTTAAGTTACTGGCATCAGGTACTACCATCCTACCATGGTAACAGACTACTTGATCATCTGAATCATGGAAACCATCCCGTTTCTCACTACCATGCTCTGACCTAATCTGTTGAATCATAGTATCAACTTGCTATGCTTCTTTAATCTTCTTCCTCAGAGTAGGTTTTACTTGCATCTCAGCTAATAGCCCGACTAACAATGATACCTTAAGTTGTACATTGTTTTGCCTCAAGGAAATAAACATGTCTCTTTTAAAGCACACTAAAGAATTTAACTGTTCTTTACCTAAGGCTGGTGTTGCTGATTTTCTACTTAGTGCATCAGCAACCACATTAGCCTTCCCTGGATGATAATCAATTGTAAAGTCGTAGTCCTTGATTAATTCCATCCACCGGCGTTGCCTCATGTTCGGCTCATGATGTGAGAAGATATACTTTAGATTCTTATGGTCTGTAAAAATCTAGAATGTCTCTCCATAGAGATAATGTCTCAAGATCTTCAAAGCATGGACCACAACAACTAGCTCTAGATCATGTGTTGGATAATTCTCCTTATGTTTCTTAAGTTGTTGAGAAGCAAAAGAAATCACTTGCTTATCCTGCATCAACACATATCCTAAGCCATTCTTAGATGCATCACAAAAAACTATGTACCCCTTCCCTTGCTCAGGTAACACCAGCACATGTGCACTTGTTAATCTTTCCTTTAGCAACTGAAAAGAATGTTGACACTTGTCATTCCAGATAAAAGAAACTTCCTTCCTGGTCAACTTGGTTAGGGGTAAAGGTATAGAACTGAAGTTCTTAATGAACCTCCTGTAATAGCCTGCCAACCCTAGGAAACTATGTATCTCCATTGGTGTCTTTGGTTGTTCCCACTATAGGACAGATTCTACCTTCTTAGGATCAATACGAATACCTGAAGTAGATATTACATGTCCTAGAAAAGAAACTTATGGTAACCAGAACTCGCATTTGTTAAACTTAGCATACAACATATGCTCTCTTAGCAAAGGCAAAGCTTGACGGAGGTACTGCTCATGCTGTTGAGCATCTCCACTATAGATTAAGATATCATCTATGAAGACTACTATGAACTGATCAAGAAAAGGTTGGAAGATCATATTCATGAGTTCCATGAATGAAACTGGTGCATTAGTTAGTCCAAACGACATAACTATGAACTCATAGTGACCATACCTTATCCTAAAGGTAGACTTAGGTATGTCACTCTCCTTAATACGCAACTGATGGTATCCCGACCTCAAATCTATTTTAGAAAAGATAGTTTCACCACACAACTGATCAAACAAATCATCAATCCTTGGTAGAGGATACGTGTTCTTTATAGTTACTTTATTCAACTGCCTATAGTCAATGCATCAACGCATAGACCCATCTTTCTTCTTAATGAAAAGAATCGGAGCACCCTAGGGTGAAGTGCTCGGTTAGATAAAACCCTTCTCAAGAAACTCCTGCAGTTGTTTCTTGAGTTCTGCCATTTCCGCAGGTGCCATTCTATACGGCGTTTGTGCTATTGGTTGTGTACCCGGGATTAGATTAATCTCAAAATCAATCTCTTGGGACAGAGGAACACCTGGAAGTTCTTCAGGAAATACATCTTCAAATTCCCTGACTACCGGAACTTCAGAAGGATGAGGGTTCTCCATTGTGGTATCTACCACATGTGCCAAGAATGCAAAGCATCCCTGTCTCATCAACTTCTCAGCTACCATAGCTGACACAAGACAAGTTGGAAGAATCTTTCTGTCTCCCTGAAAGATCCATGTGTCACCGTTGTTTGTGAACACAGCCTGCTTGGAACCACAATCCAAGACAACCTTATACTTCTCTAAGGTGTCCATCCCTAGGATTATATCGAACCCGTGCATTTCAAGTGGTATAAGATCCACCTGAATGCAATGATTAGAAAAGGAAAGATTGTAGGGAGAACACACCTCCCGCAACATTGCAGATCCCAGCAAAGGGGTTTCTAGCATCAAACTATCTGCTCTATGACTGACAATCATGTTGCAGTCACGAATCACTTCTCGAGTGATAAAGGAATGTGTAGCACCCAGATCAATTAACACAGATACAAAGCAGGACAAAGACATATTAGAATAAAATAGTTCCATTTGACCTGTTACAACCCGAGGGTTGACTACTACTTCGGGCTGATTCATAGCATAGAATCTAGCCGCTGCTTGTTGTTGACTCTATGCTCGATTGTTGGGTGCCGACGATCCAGCTTATGACACTTGTCCACATCCTCTAGTGCCACTAGAAAACTATCTCCTCTGTGAGCCTTGCTGACTCTGCCTCTGGGGTTGAGTTACTATTCTGACTTTCTCATGACAATCTCTCATCAAGTGTCCTAACCTCCCACACCGGAAGCAGTTGTAGCTTCCCAAACTCTGCCTAGGTGGTCCTGTCACTGATGATGTTGTTGTACTGGGGGCTCTACTTGGAGGAAAAATACAGCCCCTACCCCTACTTGACGTCCACTGTGTCGGGGTATTAAACCTTAGTGGTGGTGGTGCAGAGAACCTCAGCTTCTTGAAGCTTTCAAACCTTTGTCCTTAAAACTGTGTATACTCTTTCTTACCACTGGTCTTCTGCTTCTCAATCACAAACCTCTCTATCAGTCTCACAGACTCCACAAAAGTAGCAAACCTCTCCATGTTCTCTAAAGCAGACACCGGAGTGGTCAACTCAGCGTTCAACCCTTTCTTGAAATGTTGAATTCTTTCTTCATCAGTAGATGCCATGTGCGGACAGACCTGTAAAAGCTCCATGAACCTAGCTTCATACTCACTAATGTTCATTTGTCCTTGTATAATCCTCTCAAACTGAGAGATCTTCTCAGCTACACACGTCTTGGGGAAGTATCTAGTGACAAATTCACGTCAGAATTCATCCCATCTGACTTCAACACCGGGTCTTTTGCCTTCCTCGATGGCCCACCAATGACCAACACTCCCTTTCAAAAGGTATACAACATGTCTCACCTTCTCATCTTCAGGAATCATAAGGATTCTAAAGGCTTTCTCCAGCTCAGTTAACCATAAATCAGCATTTGCTGGGTCAGCTGTGCTGGCATACTCTGTGGCTCCTACCCTCCAAAGCCGTTCAAAGGTCTTTTCCAGCTCCATGTCTTTCATTGTGGGCTGGTGCCCTTGGTGCAGGTGGTGGCATTCTTTCTGTGATATGTGTCATGGTCGCCATAAACTGGCTAAACAGGGCATGAAAAGCTAGATTTTCTACTACAACTTAATCAAGACGAGGAATCTTAGGTACATGTTCCTCCCTAGCTTGATCGCTTGCACCTCCTCCAGGTGCAGCAACATGTTCATCATGTGATCCAGACATCTTCAAGTTCTTCTCCTCCTATATGAGCAGAAGACACTATCAGATAAATTGGAAGACACTAGAATAGACTCAACAACCTTAATCCTATGTCTCTGTAGACTCAGCGAACCTAGAGCTCTGATACCAATAATTGTGATACACCGTTCGATCCAGACGTCATTAACTCAGCGGAAGCGATCGTATATCAGCGGATTACTGAAAATCACTAAAAATTTAAACCATTTTCAAAGAGATCCAATCAAGGGAAAACTCTTTCATAAAAGACAAAAGTACTTCAGTTACATATTGGTTCACATGTACATGTCTTGTATCATGTCATCTCAAATTTACATCAACAGTTGCTTTGTTGGACTATACACAAGAAACATAAAAACTTTAAGGCATTAAGCCAAAATCTCATATCGTTTTTATAAAACCAACTACTAACTCCGAGGACCTAAGAGTACAGAGATGACACATAGGACTTTATATACAAAGCTTGACAACCAGTATTTCCACCTGAAGGATTATTAATGTCCCTGTTGTTGCTACTATTGTTGGTCTTCCTCGGCTGTAGGGTTCCTACCTCTTTGTCGACATTTACCTAAAAATTGTTGGATCCCACGGGGGTGAGACAATTTGTAAATTGCCCCAGCGAGAGATATAACTCTCCGCCGAAAACATTATTATTGCAGTTTAATAGAAATAAACTGAACAGTGGAATCATATATTTCAATAGCAGATAAATCAATATCTATGCAGATTAGAGCAACATTCCTATTCAAGTATTTCAATTTTAACTTGATAAGGCAACATGTCTCTTATTCAATACGGAATTAAAGATCATAAGTAACATTTATGTATCAAGGACATGCTAAGCAAGATAACATCAACCAGTGGTTCTCATATTTCAATCTTATGCAGATACGCTACAAAGTTGATTACAGTTTACAAACATACTTAAGCTCTGAGGAGATGAGGTATACCACTCATACTCCAACCGACCATTGCGAAGTCAAAATTGGTACCATACAAAGTCAATGGATGAGTCGACTTCCATGACCTCCCACATCTCGGTCAGTGCGAGATCACATGCAGGACATCTAGTATCTCTGCTAAATAGCTTGTCAGGGTACAGTGGCATCTTCGCTATAGAATTACAGCAGCGACTGTACTCTCTTTGCAATCGAGAGATTTCATATTTACCTCCATTGATCTGGCATTAACATCATCGAGAGATTCATGATACATCCATCCCAGCACATATAATGAAGGATTGAGAGGTTTAATGTTTACCTTCCGTCAATTCCCCCATTAGGACGTACATATATTTTCACCCATCGACCCCCACATATTCAAAAATATGCGAACTCCAGGAGATCCTGTAGGAAAACATATTTGACCATCACCGTCTACTGACGATGATGGATCTAATGTCAGAGCACTACATGAAAAGATTTCACTTGATTAATTAAGTACATTATCATATTCTTTTAGCATCAATCAAGTTTTCAAACATAACTTATTAGGAAAAATGCTACAAAGAAACATGTACTATTTTCATTAGTTATTTCTCAGTCTTTATAAGACATTGGGATCTTAGTCCCTCATTTCAATACTGGGAATACTCATCCCTTCAAAAACTCAATGCCATAATTGTATGGTTCTGGGTATTCAAACCCTTAACTCATCACTGAGCATTGTTACCATTTTTTTCAGTAACTATCACCTTCAGGTCATCTGACCAAGATAAACATGATACTTATTACACAAGCATCTGTCATGGCACTTAAGGCCCATTAATTCTCGTATTACCTCTTACTAGGAAACAAGGCATATTATGGCACATAAAGCCCAACAACAATTTTAATAAATAAAACATCATAGCTCATACCTGGGTATGTTCATCATCTCATGATACCTGCTTGGTTAGTACAGATGATAATAGTTACATCAATTTCATAGAAGCACCATGCAAAACAAATATAGCATCACTATGCAAGCGTAAAACCACTATTCCTTAACTAGGGTTAGGGTTTTCCATTTCAGGTCAATTGGGGATACTCATCCCATTACCCAGATCAGGTTTATGGTTCATCACCATATTGCCCAAGATTAGGGTTTCATATAGCATTACATAGCATCACCCTGTATTTGAGCTCCACATCACATTAATATACCAGGGTTTTACATAACATCACCCTAAATTAGGATTCCACATAATATCACCCTAGATTAGAGTTTAAATTCAATATTCCACAATTAGGGTTTACTATTCATCCCAATTAGGGTTTCATATTCAATTATCCATAATTAGGGTTACACTATTACCCTAGATTAGGGTTTCACTAAAAATTTCCCTAAATTAGGGTTAGGGTTTGTTAACCTTCTCGATTAGGGTTTCATGATCTCTTCACTACGGATCATACCCTAATCACATACTCTACATGATTAACACTCGTGTATGAATTCTTGTCTCTCATCCGCTCAACTTGATTAGGTTACATCAACCTTTCCATCAAGTACAAAAAACTATGGTTGACATAGTGAATGATTGCTTTCATAAACTTTTAGGATTAATCATTTTAAAGGTACTAATCATCTAGGTACTTTAGGGTTTCAACCTTTGTACCTATCCTTGATAATCATTATTATTAACCATTGGATCAAAGGATCAATCATCATCTTAAATCTCTAAAAGGTTTGATCACTTTAGACCTCCATTCGGTTTGATCATGACCTTCAAACGGTCTTGAGGTCACATCCTAAAATGGTCTTGGGGTTAGACCTTCAAACGATCTTGGGTTCAGACCTTCAAATGGTCTTGGCCCTTAGCCCCTTAAACGGTTTTGAAACTATTTCCTTTCAAATGGTCTTGAAGACCTTTTCCTTAAACGATTTGAAACTGTTTTATCTCAAACGGTCAACCTTCACCACATGGTCAACCCTATCAAACAGTTTTGAAAACGTTTCCTTTCAAACGGTCAACCTTTCTCAAAGTGTCACCCCTTGATCCTCAAATAGTTTGAAACTATTTGAGCACCAAATGGTTTGGTGAAACCTTTTACTCAACCAACATGAAATTGAATCAAATCAATTAGGGTTTTAATGCTTCAATCTAATTAGGGTTTGCAATGGGTAGATTATCCACTCATGGAACCTTTAGAAACCAATCAATTAAATCTATTAAATCATTATTAAACATATCAGCAACCCTCCTCAAATGGTCAACCCCCTCCATTTGGTCAACAACTCCAAACGGTTTGGGACCCACACCTCCAAACGGTTTGCAAACCGTTTGGTCACCAAACGGTTTGGTGAAACTGATTGGACCATATTGTTGAAACCGTTTGCAACTAAATCTTATTAAAATGTGTGCTTAAGATGATTTCATCATCATCAAGCTTCAACCCCTCGAATTCTACTGCCATTTCCATGGTAGTTTCATCAAATAAGCAAAGAAATTTCAAGAAGAACAATTGAACATATTGAATTGAGGAATTGAATTCAATAACAATGAATAAGGGTTCAAGTTATATAACCCACCTTCAATTGAGCTTCAAAGCTTGAAGCTTCACGTCAACAATGGTGGATGGAGATTATTTAACTATCCCAAGGCTTATCCTCAAGCTTTTGAGTGAAAATATTGGCTAGAGTTGAAGATTGAGTGAAGAAAAGAAGAAATCAAGCATTGATTTGTGATTTCCACAATGAAATCTAGGTGAAAGAAGGTCAAGAAGCTTACCAACAGGTTGGGGGTCGTCCTCCTGTTTCTCCTAAGCTCCCTTGGTCGTTTTGCAAGAAATAAGTGAAAGTGGATTCGAAATTACCATTTCAACTCATGGATAAAGGAGCATATATATGAATTTCATTGAAAATTCATTTAAGAGAGAGAAAGTAGGGATTATCTCCTCCATATCCTTGACACTTGCCCCCTTCCCTTCCTTGGTAACAAGTCTATATCCTTTTCCTCTTATTCCTCTCAATTTTCCATGATTTAAATAATAAAAAAATTAAGCACATTAACCCTTATAATAATAATATCCATAAGTTAGTGGATATTTCTTTTCATTTTCTTAATGTGAGTGGGTTCTCCACTCACGTAGATATTTCCATTGCTTTTGCAAGGCACAAGGACGTCCATATATGTGGATTACAACCTCTACAATTTTGGTTTAAGGGAAATCCATTTACTATGATTATTTTTGCATTAAATTGAATTAGAATATCGATTGTGCTTAAATCTTGATTATTTTAATATCAAGATTCTCTCTTCTTCAAAGAGGTACAAATGAGACGCCCCTCTCATTTTTATTTTATCTAAATGATTCCAAGAAACATTAGGGACTATTGTTAATTGGTAATTTTCATATTGAACCCTAGGTTTTGGGTAAATTGCACATTACACCAAAACTCGGTTTTAATGTACAAACATTACTTTATCAGCTCTTTCTTGGTACTCAGGCTACAAAAAGCCATACCTCTGCATCATCTTCATTCTCATGATTTTTAAACACATGAGTAACATCTTATCATGTAACATTTGCAATTTAACCCCTCAACTTGGGTAATTTGCACTTTAGTCCAACACAAGCAAAACATTATTTTCAACGTCATTCAAAAAGGACTAAAATTGAAATATAAGTTCCTCTTGAGCCTTAATTACTTTTCAAAAGATAATATCAAGCATATAATTATCTTTCTTAAACAAAACACCTAGGGTTAAATCATAACCCAGGTCAGGGATGTTACAATCATTATCTTTTCATGCCTTATAACAAGGCTCAACAACAACACTTACATATAATACACTAGATCAACACAATATTGCATCAATGAGCTAGGAGATATTCATAAACAATCATATCCGGGTTGTATTAACATTAAGAACATTTCTTTATTACATCAACATGCAAGGAATCTAGATATGATTAACCCTCATCATATTCATAATGCACATGTTTAGCATAAGAAAGTATCAACCATGTGGCTATAATAACCACCAATTAACATATTAAGGAGGTTATTTCACTATCATTCCATCGTATAAGAATGTTAAACATGAATACTCATATTTATCTATTTGCATTAGAGTTAGGTTCAACAAGATAAATTATATTAATGTTACTAATCAACACTTATACCCAAACCCTAACTCACAACATTCCCATTGGATCATGGATGCATAAGGTGAAGCATCAGCATCACATACCATACTATTATCAAGTATGAACCCACACATAAATCATGGTGTAACCATCGGGTTATAGCATACTAGGGTTTCATCAACAATAAGAGAGTACTTCGTGATTGTATTTTTCATTCAAGGACTATTCATACCCAACTACCACAATTTTTTTTGAGTCTTAGGGAGACCCCACTCCCCCTCCTCCTCAAATAGGTGCCAGAGCCCGGATGACCCAAGGAATTGGTAATTACAGTGCACTCAGGGGGATTCGAACCTGAGTCCCCTAGGGAGGACAAGTCGGATCGAAAAACCTGAGCCACATCGGCCGGGTATTACCAACATTTAATTATATTAAAGCTAGGTATAATAAGTTATACCTCATTAGGGTTATCCATTAATTTATTATGGTGATAATCATACACGGGAAAGGGTAAGACCACAAGTTTTAAACATTGAACCATCATATTCTCATCATCAGAGTCATAACATTACGCTACACGCTTCACCCAAAAGAATGGGAGTATTAAGGCATCAACTTCTAACCATTTAATGTTGAAAAGGTAAATCCATTGGTCGTTTACATAAGTAAACATCTTGAACAAACCACCTATGAAGTTATTGAGTTGTGCTCTAGAAAGAGTCGCCACCTAACCCTAGACATCCCTTGATTAACCACATAAAAATTCCATTGGGAGTAGGGTAAAACCCACAAGCGATTGTTTATTTAAAACAAGCCATCAATAAATGAGCTTATTAAGTTGATCTCATAAAGGAAACCATTTAAATCACTTTATTAGGACCAACATATTACATTTAGGCATCATTCCAATTTATTGGATGAAGAAACATTAGATCTTAACCATTAGGTTAAGTTCATATAATAAAACCATCAATTGGAGTATAGGTCCGACCAGTGCATCCAATGACCCAAGAAACCATTGGTTTAAGGCTTAATTGATGCTACAACTATATGATTAACTCACCATAGGTTGTGGAGACATGATCCACCAACATTAGTGACCATTAAGTCACCATAGGTTGTTAGATCAACACTATATTCATTAATCACCATCGAATATCAAACTAATACCACCATTGACTGATAGCATCATTAGGGTACTTAGTTGTTAATCACTAAGCTTATAATTAGGCCAACACCTGACCTAAGGGGTGAACTTCAGTTGAAACCCTTGGTCACCACTATCAGTTGTCATGAAGACACTACCACTAGTTGTTGCAATGGTACCACCATTGAGTCATGTGTTTATAGAAGAAATCAACTTTAAACCCTAAAATTGACCATTGGTTGATAGGTGTTTAGCACCATAGGTTGTCAAAACAACCTGATCCAAGTCATATTATACCTTTGGAATAATGTACACATGATCATAGGTTCATATAGAACTGAAATTAGAATAAGGAACATTATAAAAGTTAAAATCCAAATCAAGCATAACTTTTTAGTGCATGGATCGTCATTTAAAAGATAGATCATGAGCTAGCAAGTTTATGGTAAGAAATAAACATGGATCTAGTTATAAAACTTGCCTATAATTAGAAGATAAACTTCCAAACATAAGAAAACATGAGCAGGTATGGTAGAAAATCCAAGCATTGGTTGTGAACTCATCCATCTAGCACCTTTCTTCATTAAATGAGCAAACACTAAGCATAAGGAGCAAGAAAGGTAGGGTTTTATAGCTTTAGTGCAATTTCTACCATGGAAAAACAAGATTAAGACCTGGATAAAGGTAGTAGGAATGATAACAAACATATAAATGGAGGAAATAAGAGGATTCTTACTCTTTTAGGTCAAGATCATTAGAAGGAAGCATTTTAAACCCTAAAAGGAAATCAATTACAACCCTAGATTCTTTTTCCAAGAAGATCCCCACTTTATTCTTCCTTGGATTAGAAATTCATAACAAAATAGAGGGATAATGAGGTTCACAGAAGAAGGGAATTGGTGGAGATCAAATGGTTTGTTTGGGTGCTTAGGGGTAAGTATATGAAACTTTAAGATTAAGAAAAAGAAAAAGTTGAAGTTCTAGCATCTTTCCAAATGTTCATGGACTTAAACTATTAAGAATATACAAGAACACACAAAAGAAGCTCCTACACTGTCCATATAGATTTTCTCATCTCCCCTTTGTCTAATTTCCAAGCCAATCAAATAAATCATTGGTTGATAGCTCCTAAAGGTAGCTCATCCATAAAGGGGTAAACCTTAAAATACCTTAGAGAAAACACCTTAAAACTAAGGTTTAAATAGGTGATCCATGGCTCAAAAAGCTCAAGAATGATGATAGAATATCCAAGGAACATAATGAAAGTGATAAATTGCAAAGAAAACACCTCAATTAGGTAAATTGTATAAAAGTCCAAAATGCACATAAAATTGCATAACATACTCAAACAATGTCCAAATTGGACCAAATTTGAAACTTAAGCTTGTCTTATGATTTCAAAGAATATCACAGGGTTAGATTAGGGTTCTAAGCATTAAATTATGGTAATGAATATTTTTCAACAGTTTAAGCAACGTCAGGGGTCTCTCAATCTCTGACAATATCCTCAAACTGGAAAAGTAAATGATATGGACTAGAAATATAAATCCTCAAACTGAATGATCAAGTCAGCATCGATTTTCTTAAAATGTGGCATAATGTCTTATCCTACATTATTACACTAGATATTTTCCAACTTTATATTGGAATATTATTAAACCCCTAAATTTGTCCAATTACAAAACATCTCCTCTTCCTTATATTATTTCCTCTTACATCCAAATATTGTATACTAGATGGAACCTTATTCTCAAGGTATCAACATACCTTAAATTCATCTAGAATCGTAGTAACATCATAAGGTGGTAAACTCCTACTATTCTACTAGATCTCATATTCATGTGAAATCTATCATACTTATGCTCACGAGTTTTGATCTCAACCTTTTATGATTTCATTGACAATGTTATCATTCACTTAATAGCTTCTAAAGATTGGGGTGTGATGATTCTACCCACCTTGTTGGGAATTTTATCCTCCAAATTGGATTGAACTATAGAATCTACCCACCATACAGTTATCTCTACCTTTTTATGAAACTCAATAATCCAAATTTTAATAAATATTCAATTAGGTTAAAGTGAGAACTTACCTCAATTTTTTTATCAATTCTTTTTTTGTCACCTCCTGATATATGTCCTCCAGTGATATATATGAATGTGGAATATCTTAGTATACTTATCTTAACACCTCACTAGAACACATGTCCCATATTGTATGCACTAGAAAGGGTGAGAAAAGCATGATAAGTATATTTCTATGCACATATCATTTCTCTACAACACCCCATAGGATTGTATCCCGTACCAAAAACATATGGAAAAAAGAGAGGGCATGATATATGTAAATCTAGGATACATATGTAAAATTCAATGCAACAAGACACATAAGTTTAATTTATATCTCAACCTCTATCATATGACTAGACCTCTAGCTAGGTCCTCCCTATCTTTCACTAACTCCTCATGTAGCACGGAAAATGAACTATGTCTCTAATTCTATATCTTAGTCTTAACAGGCTTTTCATGGCAATCTAAAGTAACAATGTGAGAATGTATTTGGTGGCCATCTACATTATTACTCTAATACCACATTGAAACCCCTCAATTTTCATATTACATGAGTTGAAACTATTTTCTTTTCTCACCAGGAGTGTCACCAATATGATACTCATTGTAATAATAGTAGAAATAAAACCATCACAAATTGGTCTATTGAATGAATTCTCATTAACTGTTAGAAAAGGAACTTCGTAACATAGATCCTTAGAAAAATACATGATATAACATCCTCAAATTCAAACCTAGACTCTTGGATTGTGTATATGACACTCCACCATGGCAAAAATCCTAGCTTTTCCTCAACATGTATGATTCTTGTCTAATCTCCCCAATTATTTACTTGTGTGGACATCACATCCCCAACCATGCAATGGAATATATCAGAATAAGTTGTACTAAGTATCATTATACAAATTGGAAATAAGTGTACTTAAAAAAAAACAAATTAAAACATGATATACATTATATCAGTGTCATGTCATTTATCTTCATCTTTATTTATCTTTATCATTGGCATTACTGTCTTGGGCTGAATATGTTGTCCTTCATCTATAAATTCTCCCAAGAGCTCATTGCACACATAGATCTTATGTGCTGAAGTACTCATTTCTCACACAAAGCATATAAATAATTGTGCCAAAAGGCGAATAACTTGGAACAATCAACATCATCAATAGTTTCATTCTTAACATTATTCTTGAGGATAATGACTTGAACATTAGCTTTTAATTAAAGAATTATGTTAGAAACATATTTTTGATGGTGTCACTATACTAGAAATTCATAATATGAATTGTAAGCATTAAATATAGAAAGCATTTATTGGAACTATATATACAATATCACTGTAAGTGATTTTCATTAATATAAGTGAATAAAACACCTTTACGCATACTTATTACTCACAATTCATGATCCACTTACTTGCCATGGAGAGAAAACTCTGATTTACATTCAATTCATGGTGAAGCTATATCCTTCTTCAAAACAAATACAATACATATATCAACACCATATCCAGAAACCCTTCATTACTTTAAAAAGAATCTGAAGATTTTCCTATGGATGTTACAGTTCCTTTAGTTTCTTACTCATCACGACATCCTATAATAAAATATGATATGATCATGAATCCTCAAAATATATGATCTCAACACATTTACATCATTAATAAAATCCTCAATCCCTTAACCACTTTAATTAACATCATCACCTATCTTCTCTAACATAAAATATTCATCATATAATAAAATCTTGTAAACCCAAATACAATAATATTTTACTAATCCATAAAATAGAATTCTAGAGAATTTCTACAAAATTTACCTCACAATTAGATACCTAAAATTTGTACAATACCCATAAATGGAAAATTTGTCATAAGAAATTATATGCATCAACACTCTATGTTATGACCATCAAAATATATATGTATTTTTGACTTCAAAACATGATCAAAGTATTTTTTTTCATCAAATTCTGATTTACCAATCTCAAAAAGTTCCATATACATCATTATTGAATCTATTTATTTCTATAAGATATTATACACAATAAACATCCAAAATCCTCAACTTAGAATTTTGATATGGATTTATACTTCAATATGTTTGGTATGTTACCTTGTACACTCAAAAAAATTAAACATATATCAAGTTATATATTTTCAACGCTACCTTATTTTAAGTTGATCTCAGCCGTCAGTCTGAGATATGCGATCTAGATCCCTAGCACATACTTTCCATTTTGTTCTTCTTTAGTTTTTTCTCCCAGGTCTTTCTTATAATCTACTAGTGTGTTGACCCACTTACTCATGTCGACCCTTATCCTTCCTCTACTTCTTATCCTCACACAAAGAGAGACCTACCCTATTGTGCTCTCTCTCTCTCTTGATCTCTCTATCTTCCTCTGACAAGCCTAGGTCATCTTGGTTCATGCCCTCATCCCCCTTTGATTTTTTTTGGTCCAATCAACCTTATTTACTCCTAAACAACCTCCTTCATATTTTCTCATCTTTTTGGAAGAACAAAGCAATGTCAAGCATTGATCTCCTTGGATGAGTCCCTGCGGTGATGGTGATGGCTCTCACCATGAACTTCTACCTCATTCGACATCATGGATCTATCTTGCACTTCCTGGAACATATCATTCTTCCACTCTCCCTCTCTAGAGTAGCATGGTCAGGTGAGCATGATTTGTCACCATTGTGGTTTTGGAGTTCAAATTTATGTACATCCACTCCCTTCTGCAATGTTGTCATGGCCTAAACCCGCTCTAACTCCTTGTTTGAAGAGTTCCAATTCATCTGTATCTTTGTCCCTCCCCTTGGCATGTATGCCAAGAGAGCCAATAAAGTGATGATTGTAATGAGGCACGATGTAATTGATTTGATAATAATAATAAAAAGCAATTTTGTTCATTCTATTTTATTCAATTGTGAGATAATTATGTAACACATAAATGTCTAAATAATGATGATACTCGTGACTTATGTCTTTAGGTTGAGGACCTAGACAATGAGATCATTTGTATGATAAGAGTACATATAGTCTTGTTATGTCCCTAGTCAGTTATTACCGTGGAAACAAAACAGACAACAATAATAACTAAGACAAGAATGTGTGTTGGTTGATGATAAAATCTCATTAGCCATGATATGTGATATCAAACCAAGAACATATGTACTTGTTAGATAATAGTGTATCAGATAAACCCACCTTGATAGTGATACATGGAGGCCATGGAATGGTAGTCAAAATCATCGCTCGTAATGATAGTGGTTCTTTGACCTAAATTCATTGCACTTATCACATGTCATTAAATGTATTTTGACACCATCCAACATGATCTTGAATAAGGCTTATAATAAAGGTGATGCTCTATTAGATTTTTGCACAAGGTGATTGACTGTGAGTGATGCAGATGGGATTTATCCCTCCTACTAAAGATGATATCATGGCCACTTGATAAGTGAGACTGAAAAATACATGGGCATACTCATGTGAGTCAATGTGTGATATTGAGCTCATGTGTATCTCAACAATCTTCTCTAGTTTAAGAAACATAGATTGAGTATTAAGAGGATGACAATTTCATACCTCACATTCAATTTGCATATCAAAGACAAAGGAACTATACGATCACAATAACATTGACCATGGCATGTAGGTTGAAGTTATTTTCTAAGTTTCCAATTACTTGGGCAGCAATGATGTGTCTCTAGATACCTCTTATTGCTTGTGTTATCATAAATTGGTTATGGACATTCATTGACAATGTAATTTGGGACCTATATGGTCATTAACATAGGATGCACCTAGAAAAGGAGTTCACTCATAAATATAGTTTAACTTGATTACTAAAGTATTTAGGTATTCAATTTAAACAACATTGGTTGTACATTGGCTAAACTAGAATTTGAATCGACAGCTTTAGAAGTGAATCGCCTGGTTCAGAATATGAATCACCCAGTTCATAAGTGAACCAGATGGTTTATAATTTGAGTTGACCATTTCAGATTGTAAATCGATCATTTCAGTGATCAGTAAGATTGGATCAAGAATTAATGCTGACGTCTCATCACATTGAAAGATGATATGTTTACAAATGGGAAATATAGTGAATTGATCGGTTCAAGTGTTGAATCAACCAATACATGTGTACTAAATGGTTTAGAATGTGAATTGACCACTTCAAAAAATGAACCGACTGATTCAAAAGTGAACCGATTGATTTGTGATTCACAACAACCAAAAATTCTTGAAAATCCATCTCTTGGACTCCCAATTGATCTGGAAACCCTAACCCTGACCCTCCTTTAAATAGAGGGATAGTCAAGAATTTCAAAAGATACAACAATAAACTATGAAAATTGTTGTCCTCTAATAGTTGTAGTGATGGAGCTTCTACTCACATGGAATTGCATGCACCACTAAAAATCCTAAAGATGGTGAGTCTTTAAGTTTAGCCTTGCTTATACTAGATAGAGAACTCCACCCACGTATGCTAAGATACGTGGAAGTCTTATCGTAGTATAGTTAAGGGTTGAATCCTCGAGACAACGGTCTTGTTGTTGCCAACAAGATGGAAAACGTTGGAACTTCACTTAATCACTCAATAGTTGGCATTTAGATCAAAAGGTTGATTTGGTTGTTTTTAAGCTAAGTGCAAGTAAAGTAAAGAAAGCAAGTAAATCCAATGAGTTAAACTATGATAAAAGATCACTAGGGTGTGATCGGTTTTTCACCGCCACTACACACAGATCAACACATGCAAATAAAAAACATAACCTACAAGAGAGTCTAGTCAGTTAGTATCTTTGTAGGCTTAGCTTCCTTTCGGAGAGCTAACTACGAGAAGTGCGGGAATGTTGCAATGCCAGCCATTCCCGAACAAATGGTCACATTACTTTGCATCATTCCCCTCGCAAAGTGTGTTCCTCGACATACCAAGGTTGCACTTCCATATGTCAACTAATTCCATTTCATAGTATGAAAGTGCAACGGATTATAGTGAGTTTACTCCACTTCTTGAGATACACTTCTAGATACCGAAACAGATGCATGGTGGATACATGCACCAAGAACCAACATACAAACGAGTTTCAAATCTAATAGTACAAACGTAGACAATTCATACTAAAAGATAAAGGATAACACAAGTTGGAGATCAAGAAACACGCATTCATTAATCGTTTGATGTCGAACTGAAAAGATAAGAACTCTATATTACAAGTCATGGATTACATTTACATGATATGAAAACATGGGTAGCGGGGCTACTCCCCACACCCTAGTGAGAGAGACTGCTCGCTCATGACTAGGACAAAGAAGGAGGCAAGAAGGGAGAGAGAGAGCATCATCCCCATGAAGGAGAGAGGAAGGTCAACCCCTTGGAGAGAGAGAGCAACAATCCACCGGTCTTCAAAGGTTTCACGATGATGAGATCTCCCCTTCCCACCTTCTTTGGCGAAGAAGGAGAAGGCAGCTTCAAGATGGAGTATGGGTCTCAGACCGGCAGCCCCAGGGCGGAGGATGGAAGTAGCAAGAGCTTTGGAACGATTGAGGGAGCCTTTGGACGTTTGAAAACTTGATGCCTAGTGGAGGACCCTTAGGGTCTTATTTATAGGCCTTAAGTGAAGTCCAAACGGTTTGGAGGCCGTTTGGACCTCAAGACCGTTTGGGCCTGAGCCCGTTTGGATCTCAAGACCGTTTGGATCTTGAGACCGTTTGGGCCTCAAGACCGTTTGGACCTTGAGACCGTTTGGACCTCAAGACCGTTTGGATCTTGAGTCCGTTTGGACCTCAAGACCATTTGGACCTTGAGACCGTTTGTACCTCAAGACCGTTTGGACCTCAAGACCATTTGGACCTCAAGACCGTTTGAATCCTTGCAGTCTCGGGATAGTTTGGCTTCATGCGGTCTCGGGACTGGTTGACTCCATGTGGTCTCGGGACCGTTTGGCTTCATGCGGTCTCGGGACCGTTTGAACTCCATGCGGTCTCGGGACTGGTTGGCTTCATGCGGTCTTGAGACCGTTTGAACTCCATGCGGTCTCGGGACCGGTTGGCTTCATGCGGTCTTGAGACCGTTTGAACTACATGTGGTCTCGGGACCATTTGGCTTCGTGCAGTCTTGGGACCGTTTGACTCCATACGGTCTCGAGACTGATTGGCTTCATGCGGTCTTGAGACCGATTGACTCCATGCGGTCTCAGGACCGTTTGGATTCATGCGGTCTTGGGACCGTTTGACTCCATGCGGTCTCGAGGTTGAGTTATTCTTTTGTGATTTTTTTGTGTTTTTCTGCATGTATGAAAGGGAAAAGTTAGTCTGATGGTATATTTACAAAGAAGGGGTAAATTTGGGATTATCTATAGTTTTAATTTGGAAAGAGTATGGAAAACTAAAGAAAAAGACTAAGATAATCGTCCAAAATGGGAGGTTATCATGTACTAATGTGAAAGTCCACGTAAGTGTTATGCTTAAAAAAGAGAAACAACAAGGGAGAGAAACCAACACTAGTATATTGACATCAAAGGGACAACTCCTTCCCATTGTCTCTAATGGAGCAATTTGGAAGTTGTGGTGGTTCGTTTGGACTACTTAGAGGTGTGGAGATTGTTGCCTTCATACGAGGAGGACAATAACCATCATTGTCTATGGTGCTGCACCAGGAGGCCATCGTCGACAGTTGTCCATGTGCATCTTGCAAAGAGATCATGTCACTAAGCAAGAGTAGTAGTTGGGTTTACTCCAACCTAGGACCAGGTATAACTCCTACTACCTTCTTTCCTAGATACATTGTTGGTGAAGCAATCTTTTGGAAAGGAATATGGATAAAGTTTTTGTTTCCAATTCCTTCTCTTGCCCAACAATGGTATTAAGTCCACATCAATTTATGTTGTATCAGAGATCTAAATCGATGTGATTGGATTTATTTTATTACATACGATGCGTATACTAAAATGGTTAATGTGCATATCCAACTAAATACCACATATCATCCAAATATATTTATATGATGGTATATATATGCAATCAATACGCATCACACAAAAATCATAATGATGGTAGATGTATATGTGGTTATGGTAAAACCCCTATGGATGTGCATGCATCGTTGTTTGGTTACTTTTACCTATTGTTACCTAGTTTGCATCCCGGTCCTCTCTCTTCTTTTCCAAATGTACATTAATGCTCTTTTTCTTATACTCCCCTCAAATATAACTCAAGATTTTCCCTTTTATATTGTAATATGGAATATGATAGTTTTACTTTCTATTTTTTGAAAGAGAATATGTTCTACACCAAGTGAGTCGACCGACAGAGGAGTTGAGTCGATCGACCAGAGGACCAAGGAAGCTAGTCGATTGGAGGAGCCAACCGATTGACTGGAGGCCCAACCAATTGATTGGAGGAGTCCAGTGAACTACATGAGTTGGATCTAGTCGATCGACTAAAGGAAGCCAATCTAACCTAATAGGAGTCTAATTGACCTACTGAAGGGTTCAGCCGATCGACGACATGTCCCAACTACACAGTAAAGGTTGCTACATGAGATGTATGACCTTAGGAGTTGCAATTCTTTGTGGCTCTAAAGAATTGCATCAGTATGGCTGTAACCATAACTCATATATTTTTTATTCCATTTTATTCATTTGTGTATTTAGCATGTGTATGATATGTACTATAAGTATGTGGTGATTGGATATGTTCATGTATTTATATGAAATCCCTCAATATATATTAAACCTTAGAGTCTTTTCATATGCAGCAAACATGAAGAGCTTGATCAACTAAGAGTAGGTTACACCAAAGTGTGGTGCACTATCTATCTCATAGAAGTGTGATGATAGATATGTAAATATGTCAAAGTAGAGTGCATATTCTATCGTGTTTGCTTTTGGGTCAAGCTTAAATAGGTGACCTTAATGAGATTAAGTGCCTAGAAGCATAAATATGGTTAGTGACAAGGAGTTGCACAACATCTATCAAGAGTTGCATTCAGATGAAATTGGCAAAAGTTACCTACCTAAATAGTCAAGTTGTGGGTGATTAGACAAAGTTGACTCATGATTTGATGAAATATGGATCTTGTCTTATTAGAAGATTGTACGCTACATTGTTCTGAATTGGTATTGAAAGCTATCAATTTTAACAAAATAGTGGGAGAAATAGTTGAATTAATATCATCAATATTATCAAATCAAATCAAAAGTGTTTTTGACAAAGTGCAAATTTTACCCTTATAGAAATAAATGGAAAACACACTATCATTGCGATGGTCCTTGAGAAGGAGAATCTAAATGCGATAAACTTCATAACTAGTTTAGGAATTTGAGAAACGTTCTCTATATCCCTATAACACCAGTGCTAATGGAACCTGCTCCTTATGTGCCTAAGGCTGAAATGGATACTTACTTGAAGCATGTCAATGATTTTGTAGACATTAAAAATCTTAGGATGGGTTGTATGAACTATGAGTTGCATAAACATCATGAAAAGGAAGAAAGATATAATGTCTCCAAGGCATTGTTTGAGTACAAATTGAAAGAGGGAGATCTAGTAGAGACACATGTTCTCAATATGATTCGGCTTGTGGAACATATAGATAAACTAGGAATTTTAGGTCAAGAGTTGGCTATGAATATGATTCTATAATTAAAGCTAGAGTTATACAAGGTGTTTATCAAATGCTATGACTTGAGTAAGTTGGATAAACCATTGTCTAATTTTCTTGGCATGTTGACAAATCTTGAAGCACAAATGAAGCTGGACAAACCCGTGATGGTGACTAGCAAAACAGAGTCCAAGAACAAAGGCAAGGCCAAGAATAGTTTTGAGGCTAAGATGAAGTCCAAGTCTTGTGCACTCAAGATAATGACAAGGGTAGGAGCAAAAGGAATATGTCCTTTTCACTCAAAAGGACTAAGGAAGATGAGGAAAGGAATAGATCTCTACTTCTGGTCTATATGTAATTGAGATTAACTTTGCCACTTCTTCATCTTGGGTACTAGATACTAGATGTTGATATCATATTTGCTCAAATGTGAAGGATTTGAAAAGAAGTAGACCTTTGACGAAAGGTCAGGTTAAAATGTATATTGCTAATGGAGGAAGAGTTACTACTAGTGCGCTTGCAACCTATGAGTTATCTCTACCGAATGGGCTTATAATAAAGTTGGAGAACTACTATTGTGTACCTAGAATTAAAAGGGCATCATATTTGTATCTTGTTTGGACAAGAATGGATTTGAATTTCTTATAAAGTATGGTCGATGTTCTATTAGTAAAGATGGGACCCTTTATGGTAGTGCAACAATGTCCTATGGTCTATACTTGATAGATCTAGTTACAAGCATATATAACATAAATATCAAAAGGATAAAACTCAATAACTCAAACTAAACATAACTTTGACATTGTGATCATGGGAACACAAATGAGAAACACATCTCCAATATTCATAAAGATGGTTACTTATACTCTTTTGCTTTCAAATCAAAAGAGACATGTGAGTCTTATTTATTCGGTAAGATGACAAAGAATCCCTTTCAATAGTAGTAGTGAGAGGGAAAGTGATCTATTAGCACTCATACATACTGATGTGTGTGACCCTTTTAGAACAAATGCTAGAGGTGTTATCAATACTTCATTACCTTTATTAAAGACTGAAATGGGTATGGTTATATTTAATTGTATGAAAAATAAATCAGAAATCCTTGAAAAGTTCAAGGATTTCATGAATGAAGTACAAAACCAACTTGGTAAAAGTATTAAGGAACTTCATTCTGATTAAGGTAGAGAATAATTAAATAATGAGTTTTAGGACCTTCTGAGAGACTATCACATCATATCACAATGGACTCTATCTGGAACACCACATCATAATGGTGTATCCGAAGAAGGAATGACACATTACTAGATATGGTGCTATCAATGATGAGTTTTGTAGATCATCCAACTTCCTTCTGGGGATATGTTCTATAAACTACAACATTTACACTTAACTGCATACCAACTAAATTGGTTCAAAAAACTGAGATATGGACTAGAAAGCGTCCCAAAATGTCTTTTACGAGGATTTGAGGGTGTGAAGCATATGTGAGGAAATTATTTCCTGAAAATATTGGCCCTAGATCATATAAATGTTATTTTGTTGGATATCCCAAAGAAATGAATGGATACTACTTGTATAACCCATATGACAAAAAAGTTCTTGTTGCAAGGGATGTTGCATTCCTAGAAAAGGAGTCTATTTCCAAATAAATCAGTGGTAGGAAAGTAGAACATGAAGAGGTTCAAGACCTACAATAAAACATTGATCTTGTAGAGGCATAAAAGGAACAATAAGACTAACAAACTATTATGGAATCTTGAGTTCCACATGTAATACAAGGACCATGTAGATCTAGTAGGACACACCTTGATCATGAAAGATTTGGTTATCTTGTAACTCAAGAAGGTAGTGAGTTGGTCTTAGATGATGAGCCAACAACCTACCTAGAGGCTACTAAGGGACTAAAGTTTGAGAAATAGCTTGAGTCCATAAGATCTGAGATGGAATCCATGTACACCAATAAGGTATGGACCTTGGTGGATCCACCTGAAGGGGTAAAACCCATTGGGTCCAAGTGCGTTTTCAAGAAGAAGACCAAAATGGACGGTAATGGAGAAACCTATAAGGACATATTGGTTGTAAACTGCTTCAAACAAGTTCAAGGTGTTGACTATGATGAAATTTTTTCACCAATTGTCATGGTTAAGTTCATTAGGATCATGTTTGCAATTGTAGCTTATTATGACTATGATATTTGGCATAGATGTTAAAACCCCTTTCCTTGACAAGAATCTTCTTGAGAATGTATACATGACACAACCTAAAGGTTTGATAAATCCAATGGATGCTAATAAAGTCTAAAGCTATAAAGGCCAATATACTGTAATCTTCATTTTGAGAGACATTCAAAGAGTTTGGCTTTACCCAAAATTAAGATGAACCTTGTGTATACAAGAAGGTTTGAGGATAATTTTATTCCTCATATTGTATGTATATGACATACTATTGATGGGGAATGAAATTCCTACTTCATAGATGGTAAAGAACTAGCTGGGAAGTACCTACTCAATGAAGGATTAGGTGATGATTCCTATATCTTAGGAATCAAGATCTATAGAGATAGATCTAGAAGGCTCCTTGGCCGAAGCCGGAGTACATACATTGACGAAGTGTTGAAGAGGTGCAACATGCATGACTCAAAGAGAAGGAATTTACCCATTTCATGTGGAATTAGCCTCTCTAAATTGAATTTCCCATTTCTTCTAAATAATGATAATACATGAGTAAGATTATATTTGCATCTTCACTTGGATCTATTATGTATGCAATGTTATGCACTCATCCCGACATCTTGAATGCCTTGAGCATGATGAGTAGATATCAGTCAAATCTGAGAGAGTGTCATTGGATATACATAAGTTACATCCTTACATAGTTTAGAAGGACTAAGGATTAGTTTCTTATTTATGGTGGTGAGGAAGAGTTGAATAGAAGGGGTTACACTGGTGAAGGCTTCCAAACTAACAAAGATTATTATCGATCACAATTAGGATTAACGTTTTGCCTCAACAATGGAATTGTTAGCTGGAAGAGTTTCAAGCAAGAGATAGTTGTTGATTCTACAACATAGGTCGAGTATACTACTGCATCCAATGCAACAAAGGAAGCTGTCTGGATCAAGAAGTTCATCAATGAACTTGGGGTGGTTCCAAGCATTAGCGACACAATAGAGTTGTATTGTGACAAGAATAGAGCTATTGCACTAGATAAGGAACCCAAATGGAATCTACATTCTAAGAACATAATATGGTGGTTCCATCTCATATGAGAGATTGTACAATGAGGAGATGTGAAGATTTATAGAATATTGACTAAAGGCAATGTTGCTGACCCACTGAAAAAAGCACTTTAACAGTAGAAGCATGATGGGAATGTTGGATCACTTGGAATAAGATTCATGAGTGATTGTCTCTAACTGCAAGTGAAATTTTGTTGGTATGTATGTCTATAGAACCAATCATGTAATAATTTTAATGAGGCATGATGTAATCAATTTGATAATAATAGTAAAATGCAATTCCATTTGTTCTATTTTGATTTAGTAATGAGATAAATATGTAACATAATAGATTTCTAAAGAATGATGATACTCAATGACATATGGCTTTAGGTCAAATACCTAAACAATGAGATCATATGTATGATAAGAGCACATATATTCTTGTTATGCCCCTATTTAGATATTACTGTGGAAGCAAAATAGGCAACGGTAATACATAAGACTAGAATACCTATTGGTTGATGATAGAATCTCATCAGTCATGATATATGATATCAAACTAAGAACATTGGTACTTATAAGAGAATAGTGTATTGAACATAATCACCTTTAAAGTGATACATGGAGAACATGGAATGATAGTTAGAATCAACTCTTATAGTAATAATAGTGATTGTGGTTCTTAGACTTGCAGTCACTGCACTCATCACATGTCGTTCAATGTATTTTGACACCATCCAATGTGACTTTGAATAATGATTGCAATAAAGGTAATGCTCAGGTACATTGTAACACATGGAGATTGACTATGAGTGATGTAGATGGAATTTTTCCCTCTTAATGGATATGAAATCATGACCACATGATAAGAGAAATTGAAAAATGCATGGCCATGCTCATGTGAGTCAATGTGTGATATTGAGATCACATCTATCTCAACAGTCTTCTCTAGTTCAAGAAACATGGATTGAGTATTAAGACAATGACGATTCCATGCCTCACATTCAATCTGGATATCAGAGACAAAGGAACTATATGATCACAGTAACACTACTCATTGATTGTAGGTTGAAGTTGTTCTGTAACTTTCCAATTACTTTGATATTGATGATGTGTTTCTAGATACCACTCATTTCTTGTGATGTTATAAATTGGTTATGTACATTCAGTGCCAACTTCATTTGGGACCTATAGGGTCACACACATAGGATGCAATTAGAAAAAGAGTTTAATCATGAATAATGTTTCTTGCTCACCCAAGTGTGTTACCTATTTTACTTATGAATCAGAAAAGTCTACTGGATGGGACAACATCACATCCTATAGTCTATCACAGTTCATATACAAAACCAAAGAATTAATAAAAAAATTGAGAATTATCTACATAGGACTATATAATGAAGTATAATCTACAAGAATGAATTCCCAACAACAATCAACAGTGGGGCTCTAATCTTTGAACACCACTAAATTCTTGTACTTCTAAATGTGATATACAATGGTTTGACTTGCTCTTATAGCCTTTATACTTCTCCAACATAGAATATCATCCAGATTAGAATGTATATAGGGATAAAGATTTTTAGAGAAGGCTCAACTCCATATCTCCTTAACAAAACTACAATTAAAGAACATGTGGCTTCCGTCTTTCTCATTACATCTATAGAGATAACAATATGATGTAATGCACACTCCTATATTTCTCTAAAGCTCCATTGTAGGAAGAAAATTTGAAACAATATTCTAGTCAAGAAATTTAAATCTCATGTATGGTCATCTTTCCAAACCCAATCAAACCAGATGATTTCGTCAGATTTCAATCTACTACTATGGGATGCTATTGTGAAATTGATATTACCTTCACAATTTAGAAAAATGCGATCATAACCAAAACTTGGGATGTAATTACTCTCTATTTTTTTTTTAAATTTAGTAGCCTTCTAGTATCAAGTATACTTCATTGCAAATACTACTAGGTAGAGGAAAAACACTAGCCCAAAATTGAACCATCACAGAAAGAGTCGACTTAACAAACTCCACTCTTCTAGAAAGAGAAAGTTTTTTATTTCCAAGATTCTAGTTTGACCTTCAACTTATTAATCAAAGGATGCATTACTTCTTAGTTAACCAACCCGATAAAAGGGGAACACCTATATATGTAGTAGGTAGAAGACATATATCTATACCAAGGAACTTTAAAGTATCGAAAGATTCATCTTGTTTACTGGTAAAAAATATACTCTTCCCCTTGTTTAATTTGAGCCTTGACATCATGCCAAAAGTAGTAAGGACGTCATTAAGACTAATAGCACTTTTTTTTATCTTCTTTCCAAAAAATCATAAGATAATCCACAAAATATAATATGTGAAACTTGTCTATTGGTTGAAGCACCCAAAGGTTTAAAATCTTTTCTCTCCACATAGCTATTCAGCATACTTGAGAAACCATGCATACACATAATAAACAACATGGGATCTTGGGGGGTGACCTTGCCTAAGACTCTTGGAGGGCTTGAACGAATCTGAAGGTTCCCCATTGATGATAATTTGGTAACTGACAGAATGCATAATACAATATACCCACTCACACTAAAATCTAGGGAATCCCATTTTATCCATAATAAAAAAAGGTATCTCCATCTCTCTAAATCATAGGCCTTAGTAATGTCAACATTTATACACATCTTCTTCCCACTAGAGCTCTTATTGGATTTGATAGGAAGTTCATTTGTCAAGATAATAGTATATTTGATATTCCTTCCTTTATTGAAGGAACATTGGCTCAGATCAATAATATTAGGCAAGATACAACTAAGTCTATTAGCCAAAATTTTAGATATCATTTTTTGAAAAAAGTTACAAAGAGGGATCAATCTCCAGTCCTTCAAATTGTTAGCAACTTTACATTTAGGGATTATAGTAATCAATGTTCAGTTCACTTCATTCAGAATTTTAACTTTATCAAAGAAATCAAGGACAACTTTGGGAATAACATCACCAACAATATGGCAGGATTATTTAAAGGAGCATGCATTAAACCCATCAGGGCTTGGATCTTTGTCAACATTAGCTTCTTGAATAACTTTGTCAAATTTCTGCCTTTTTACTCTAGTAGCTAGAATATTAATATGAGTTTTACTCAAAGTACGAAGAACCCAATATTCCTTCCACTTTGTCAGACTGGACTCATTTTAGGTGAATAACTCAGAACAAAAGTTGAGAATATGACTGTTAATAACAAAAGTATCTGTAACTTGGGCACCATCAATGTTTATAACATTAATAGAATTACTTTGTATATGATTTTTAGGGAGTTGAAAGAAAATTTAGTATTCCTATCACCATTTTCAACCATTGTACTATTGATTTTTGTCTAATAAAAACTTCTTCTTCCTCTAGAGATTTGATGGCTTTAATTCTTTTTTCTTTAGCAACATATGTGAGATTGGGATCTTCCAAGTTATTATTAGAATCAACCTAAGCTTGAAAAGCTTCAACTTCCATGATTCTAGCTTTATCAACAATGTGTCCCACTTTGTCTTTATTCTAGGAAACTAGATATTGCTTGACTTCTTTTATTTTTTCAACAACTTTGTACATCGGGAAACCGTTAATGTAAATCACCCAAGCTTTCTCTATACTATGAGAATAATTGGCTTTATTAACCCGTGAGTTAATAAACCTAAAATGAATTTTTTTTCCTCCCCTCTGGCTCCAGGTTGATTCTAATAATTTTATGATTGTTATATAAAGAAGTATACACTTGTCCAATATAGTTTGACCATGAATCCAAGAATTTGTTATTGAATATAATTCTATCTATCTTAGAAGAGGTAAAATTAATATCCTCTTTCTTGTTATCCCTTATAAATAAGTGGACTTTGAGATCAGTTTCAAACTTGGACTCCTTATTCAAAAAATGATTAAATTCCATCATCAACAGATAAGAAGGATTAGATCTTCCAACTCTTTCAGACACCATTCTAATAGTGTTAAAATCACCTGCTAACTACCAAGCATCACTAATGTTACTAGAAAATCTTCTTAGATCTTGCCAAAGCAAACTCCATCTCTTATCCTCATTAGATCCATAGATAGCTATAGGAAAAAATAATTATCTTCATTGTAAATGCTCATATGAAGAAATTGATCAGACTCTTCGATGTAGGATATATTTACCTTATTCGGGTCCTAAATAACTACAATTTTTTAGAGGATGAGATTTATGATTAGCAAGACAATGATAGTTTGGCCACATTCTCTTCATAGTTTTATCTATTTCTTTGTCATGGAACTATTTGTTACTTGAATCCTAACTCCAAATGACTATAAAGTCAATGGTGATAGGACCTAGGCATCCATCCCTAGCATGGTACTATCAAAGTGTGAATGCCAAAGCATAAATCGTAGAATACATGAATAGATAACAAGATAAAAGCACCAATCATAATGTCAACATTCAACAAGTATTATTAAGCAACATTGTTTATTATAAGCTTTCAATTACATGTGCTAGAGTACAATTTTTACCAGTCTGCTCATGGATACTAGGGATCTACAACAAGTACACATGACATAGATCACCAAGCCCATCAATTTCTAATCATCTCTGAACCTATAAAATATGTGAAACAAGGCAGGTAAAGCACACAAGGTGCCGAGTACAAGGCTAAAAGATACATATACATAAGCTTTGCATAATTTGAAAAGATTTTCAGAAGTATCGAACAAGAAATAAACAAGTTATGTATTTAGCAAAATGAGAGCTAGTGTTTTATATCATTTCACTCCAATTATACCAACCACATCATATATCATAAGGCCTTCGACTACTTCCCATAAGAAGAGTCTGTAAGGGTGCTCAAGATTAGCTAACCCTTTTATCGACATGGTCTGCTCTATCTTGAAAATTTAAGTAGGATGCCTAGTCTTGTGTCCTTACCCCAAGAATATAGGTAGGTGCACAAGGGTTGTATAATGGAGCCTCTACAACATCCCAGGATTTGAGGCCTCAGATAACATGATCTTAAAAGGAATGATTGGACTACCCATATCACCAAGGTGCACCTCCTTTTCAGGGAGCCCATTTCTAAATAACTCTACGGTTAAGCATGCTCATCCCAGAGTAGTACTAGGATGGGTGACCAGTCGGGAAGTTTATCCTGGCTTGCGCGTGAGTGAGGACAAAGCGCCTTGTTGAGTCTAGTGGTGGTTTTTGGGGTAAGTCGTCATTCCTGAAACTCTTCTAGAGCCTTGGGCAGTGGGCCCAGACATTACAAATGGTATCAGAGCCAATTCCCCTCCAGTAGGTGGGGCCCACATGGGCATGGCATTTCAGTCTTGAGTCGTGCGGTCCAGGCATGTAGGAAAAGGTTGTCCATGGTTGACGTAGCCACCCTTGCACTGGTATTCCGTGATCGGGAGCTAGGTGTCCATGAACCATTGTGGGTCTATACTGAAATGGGGAAGAGATTATGAGGCCTTATAGTTGAGCCTTGACGAGGACGTCAAGAGCCTATGTGGGGGAGATTGTAACATCCCATGATTTGATGCCTCAGATATCATGATCTAAAAGGAATGATTGGACTACCCATATCACCAAGGTGCTCCTCCTTTTCAGGGAGCCCATTTCTAAAGAACTCTGCGGTTAAGCATGCTCAACCCAGAATAGTACTAGGATGGGTGACCAGTCGGGAAGTTTATCCTGGGTTGCATGTGAGTGAGGATAAAGCACCTTGTTGAGGCTAGTAGTGGTTTGTGGGGTCATTTGTCATTCCTGAAACTCTTCTAGAGCCTTGGGCAGTGGGCCCAGGTGTTACAACCTCTATATTAAGTTTGAAAGTTATAAAACATCGATGAAACAAACATCAAGTACTATACCATAATACTACATGGAAATGTTTGAGCAAGTAAACAAGCATACATATGTATCACATTTCAATCAAGAAAGCCATGGTCATAAAATTATTAATTATTAAAGCTCGTACCTAATTTAGATATTTCATAACTTAGTTATCCTTGACCATCTATATCTCAAGAAACACTTGGTTAAGCACAAGATTGCATACATGTATTAGATTCTCAACATTAACCCTAACTAGATGCATTTTAGGGTTTTGGCCAAGTTAGATTCATAGTTGGTTAATTACATATTTGATGACCTTTTACTATTTTAGGGTCCACTTTCAAGGTATGGTTCAAGTTTCATATTATCTTGAGGTTTCATATGGACATGCAAGATTCATGTCACTTATGTACATCATAAGGTTCAAAGACTTATAATAGGGAAAACAAGGTCATGATCATAAAGACAAGATAACCAAGCACCACAGATGGTTTAGATCAAAACATAAGGTCATAAGAAACACATTCCAAGATAAGTGGATATCCCCCTACGGTTAAGGCATCAAGATATAACTCGGTATCAACACATCAACATACATGCAAGATCCAACAAATAAGACATGTATCATTATGGTCCAACATATATATTATATGGGACATCCACATTATCAAAATCATAAGAGAGGATACTTACTAATTTGGGATGGGAAGACATGAGATCAATAGAAATATCACATTAGGGGCACAAAGATAGACAAACATGTCAATGGTGTCACATTAGGTCATTACTAGTGGACTTAGGATCACATACATCATCATATCAAGATATAGTGTGGAGCTTGGGCATTAGGGCATGTACACATTATGCAATTACTAATTTATAGAATGGAAAGGCATTGATGTAAAACATAGGTCAAACACATCATTTTATTAGGGTAAAACATGCATAGCCTATTAGGGTCACATTCATGCATAAGGTCCATATAGAAAAACTTTAAAAAAGGGGACTGGGGACATGTTATTGGGGAAAAGGATGGTATGAACTAATGATTTCCAGGACATATAAATATTTAAAAGTTATAGGGAAGAAATATTAGTCATTAAGATGGAAAGATACATCATTTAGGTCCAAATATATAACAATGTGCAATAAGGGACATTCATGAGAAATAGGGATGAAAATAAGTTAAATATATTCAAGGAACTTCTAAGATATTGATGCTATACTTATGACGGTTGAAGTACATCAAAGTTTTAATATTTAGCATAGTCAAACATTTATCATGGTCAAACAAGGCCAAAATTCATATTTCAAAAAAAAATAAGACCAAGGAGTAGAATCAGGGTTTGCAAGTTAGTCCATGTTGTAGGTCTCGTCAAGTGGATCAATTTGATATATAATTTTGTTATATTTGACCCTTTAAGAGATATGATTTTCACAAAACCTTACATTAGAAATTTAAGGAAAAGTGGAAGGGATGTTACATCTGATTTATACAACGATCACAACCTCTAGATGTGGATCTCACGGTTCACGCCGCCAGCTACCTGGGCACTCACGCGTGGGGCTTTCCTTGGCTTGTGATGCTTGGGGATTCTTCCACCACCTTGACTCCTAGCGGTGCCCAACCGCACGAGCTCTGGTCTGAACACCACCATGTGGCTCTAGACCGTGGATCACCATACCACACCGCCTGCTGGGAGGAGGTGACTAACTACATCCAACCAATACTATATGATTGAACAAACTCAAGTCTGTCTTCCCCTTGGGGAGCAGCCCGAGCGTAGTGTGATCAGGCCCCGACAACTATGCCCAGTGGAGCTCGCCAGAGATGGAGAAGGGGAAAGAGAAGAAGGTAAAGGACTCCCAAAACTTTCCGCCCGTGTTGAGGGAGGGCATGTGGACTCATTTTTGTGGTTATCTCTCCCCAAAGAAGAAAGGAGAAGACAAGCCCAAAATGGGGTTCCTTGTCGGAGCCATGAACTCAAAGGGAAGAGGAGGAATGTGTTCAGGTGCATGGATAAGAAAAATGAGATAGGAAAATGAGAGAGGAGCACAAGATGAAGATTTTGGAGTTTCTAATTTCTCACAAAGATTAAGGGTAGAAGCCTATTGGTGGAGGTAAAGGAACCCTATTGTAGTACATTCTACAGTACGACTATGGAGGATGATGGGTCCAGGGTCATTAGATGTTAGATCCTTAATGCAACAGCTTAGGATGGGCATGCCTAGGGTTTAATAAAGTGAGGGAGGTGGCTGGGCCATCCCAAGTCGGGCCCAAGAAGGTTGTAAAAAGCATTCTAATCATAGTAAATCAAATCATCTTCAAACTTTCATAACTTAAGCTACAAAGGTTCGATTGGGTCGATTTTTGTGGCGTTCGAAAGATAATTGAGAGACATACTACATGATACACATTAGAGACCTAAAAGAGTATGTCAATGAGGTTATTTTTTTTTAACTAGAAATCTGGATATATATCAAGGAATGGTACACATTTTAATTTCTCAAATTAGAGCCACATATCAATAAATTAGTCATCAAGGTGATCAAAATGGGTCATCAGCATAGTCAAGTAATATGATTGAAATTAAATTGAGTGAGATGAGTCAATTACAAATAGAAAATCAGTATAATATGTGAGTGAGAAAACCAAGTTGTAACATTCTTCCTCCTTATTTTAGTTTCAGAAAGAATGAGAACATGATAATTAACTCTAAAAAGTTCCTCTCTTACTCTACTTTGGTGAGAGCCTCTATTTAGGCCTCTAAAATTCCAACAAGTAATTTAAATCTTCTCATTCATTTTGAAATCTACTCCGTAGCATCCTTCTAGCCTCGGTAACACCATCTTCATTTTCAGAATGTTCCAATTCCTTGAACCTATTCGAAGAAAATAAGGTTTGTTCGTTTCCCAGAACACTTTTTGATTTGTTTGTTCTAGCAGAAACCCTTGGAGGAGATTTAGACCTACTCCCCATTTCTAACCCTTCTTCATCAATGATAATAAAATTATTTCCTAATTTAGGCATAACATGTATGATTCTAGTTGCAACATTCTTAACTCCTTCAACTTTGCATCTAAGAGAATTATTGTCATTCATGCTACCCAAAACACCCTGACTGACTGATGACTGAGCAGTATCACCAAACCAAGGAACTGCAACATGATTAAAGCTAGAAAGCTCCACCATATTCTTTTATTCAAGTTCATTCAGCTGATTAACAATATAATCAACAGACATAGGGATAGTTGTTTCTAGTTATAGAAACAACATGCTTTTACTTGCTTAGATCTTCAGGAATACAACCTATGGAATTAGATACAATCTTAGGAATCTAGGATTCCTTCCTTGTAGGGATCTTTCTTATGATTATTCTCCCTAAAAATAGATTCAGATATGTTTAGTTGCTTTTGGAATACAAGATCAACATGCTTATGCCTATTTGGATCTTTAGGAATTAGAACTATGGATTTAACAATATTCATAAGACACCCTGCTTCCTTCCTCCTTAGATATTTCCTAAGATTAATCTCCCTATTCTAACTTATCACCTTTGGACAAGCCTTATTATCATGACAAAATGAATTACAAAGAGAGAACATCATGTTAATCCATTCATAGAAAATATCGATCTCATGCTTGATTCTAGAATCACTCATTATAGATATAGACTTAGGAAACTCATAGTCATTTCTAGTAAGAATATGAAGTCTAGTATATTCCAATCTAGTACACTTCTTTGTAGCTAGATCAGAACTAGTCAGAGTGCCTAAGAAGCTAGTAATTCTTGAAAACATCAGTCTCCTCCAAAATTCCAGCGGAATGTTAGGCAAGCATATACAGATCTGAACAGAATCTGACATTTCCTTTTCAAGTTTGTCACTGATTCACCATGGTTGAAGGATAAGTGGCTTACCTTTCATCAGATATGGACTATATTCTAGGGCATGGATCATATTACCTATATCAAAAAACCTAATAACAAAGAATGCATGGCTTCTAGCATTTATCTTGATGACTTTCTATAGCCATACAAGGTGTTTGGCTAGTTTTAGAAGATGAACCTTGAGATCGAAGACGTGTCCCAACAACATTTTTTCCCATTTCTCAGCTATCTTCATCACTTACTCCTGCGGATACAAAACTTCTTATCGATGAACTTGATTATGATCTTCTTCAATTTATCTTCATCAGAGTTATTTGGTTTGAGAAGATTCCACCAAATAAACTTCTTCTTTCCAAGATCCACCATTGACGATGATGAATCTACACAATTTCTTCTCAGATGAGGCAATCCCCCTCCATCACCCCTATTTCCCCCACTCCCACTCACATAGAGTTCAAACCAGGCGGAGACATCATCCTTACAATTGGAGTGTACTAAAAACGTTTACACATGAATATGGTTTAACTTGATTACTAAAATGTGTCAATATTCAATTTAAATGGCATAGGTTGTAAATTGCTTAAACTAGAATTTGAATCGATATGTTCAGAAGTGAACCACTGGGTTCAGAATATAAATTACCTAGTTCAAAAGTAAACTGACCAATTTAGAATGTGAGTCGACCAGTTCAGATTATGAATTGACCGGTTGAGCAACCAGTAAGATTGGATCAAGGATTGATGATGACATCATGTTGATCATCACATTGAAACCCAATATGTTTGCAAATAGGAAATATAGTGAAGCTACCGACTCAAGTGTTTTATCAACTGGTTCACATGTGAATCGATCAGTTCATAATGTGAATCAACTAGTTCAAAAATGAACCTATTGGTTCAAAAGTGAAATGACCGATTTGTGTCCAAGGAAACTAGAAATTCATGAAAATACCTCTCTTTGACTTCTAGTTGATCATGAAACCCTAACTCTGACCCTCCAAAAAGTAAGGGGATAGTCAAGGATTTTAGAAGACACAACAATAAGCTCTTAAAAATTATTATCCTATTGCAGTTGTTGTAACATGAGAGCCTAAGGAAGTCTTACCCTTAAAAGGGAGAGACAACAAGGGATAAATAACAAGGGAGATAAGTATACACTAGCACATTGACATTCAAGGAACAAGTCCTTCCCTTCAGTTCTGACATTACAACATGGAGTTTTCGATAGTCCGTGTTGACTTTGTAGAGGCATGGAGACCATTGCATCCATGCTAGGAGGACAATAACCACAATGATCTGTGGTGTCGCACTATGATTCCATCTTCTCCAGTTGTTTGTGTGCACCTTGCAAAGAGTGCACATCGCCAAGATAGAGTAGTCACTATATTTACTACAGGATCAGGTATACCTCTTTCTACCTTTTTTTTCTAGATACATCATTGTTGATGCAATATTCTGACAAGGAATAGGGATTTTTTTTGTTTCCACTGCATTCTATGCCATCTCTATTCCCCAACAACTCCATCTCTACCAAACATATAGATACCTCCAAGTACTATAGCTTCATCCTTCGACAGGTCATCTAGGAACTTACACTCAAGATGCCCCATGGAAATAACACTTATGCTCCTATTTTCCCCACACTACCGCGAGACTGTACTTTTTAGTGAGACCTTGTTTTTTCTCCAGTCACTAAGCAAGTAAATTTGTTCTTCATCTCCTATTTACAAGTTCTATCCTTTCCAATTTCATTTCCTTAGCAGTGGCATCATGGTTGGGGTGGTGAATTGGTGTGGTTGGTACCTTGCTTATAGTGTGGTCTATAGAGGCAGCCATATCCATCATGTCTCTCTTTTTGCTCAACCTAAAGTCAGACTATGAGGAAATCGTCCCCCAAATGCTCTTATAATTATAGGTAGGAAGCTATTGTTAGGTTGAAACTCAAGTGGAAATCGTAAACATTTGGTCTCTTTGCTAATCTTCTATGATCCTAGTTTGAACTTAACTTCTAGTTCTATTATGGGATCATGAATAATAATATGAGAGGCACTATGTGGGTTCTAATTCTATCATATACGGGACATTAAGTCCTTTTTTCATTTATCTAATAGTAATAGAAGAACACAATTTTCAATGGAATAGACAACTTTCCAAAAGGCAAGGTTGGTTTAAGTCAATAACATGCCCATACTTATCTATTAAACTTGGTCAATTTTTAATCTCCATGGGCCACAATATTTATCCGATTGACACCAAATTTTGTCCATAACTTGGTATCATTATTCTATACCAACAAAAAATTCCAAAAAAAAGAATCTAACTCACTTCCATCATCTCTAAACATGTTGTCAAAACAAAAAATGAAGTTATGTTGAACCATAACGTAAGTCCTCAAATAGTAGGATTAGTTCAAAACTAAATTTCTTTAAAATTTTCCTAAATATATTATCCTAAAAAATTAGTCCAATTACACAAAACCTCCTCTTCCTTATATTATTTCTTCTTTGGATTCACAGATTGGATGGAACCTCATGGTTAAGGTATCAATCAACCTTAAGTTAAAATAGAATCATAACAACATCATTAGGTGGTAGTATTTGATTTCACCCATAGGGTTCTACTAGATCTCAAATCTAGGTGAAATATATTATACTTGGGCCCATGAGTCTTGATTTAAACCTATTATTATATCATTGAATATATTATCATTCACTTAATTATCTTTTCAAGAATGGGGTATGACACATATAGTGGGGAGTGAAATGATCTCTTCGAGTTGTCCAACTACACATTCATTGTACCATTTCAGTGAAGTTGGATATTTCAACATTTTGTAATCATGTTCACTTCACTATATTTTTCAAAACCCTCATGTGTAGTCATGAAACTCTGTCATGCGATGTTAGGTAGATGGTTTTGTTGGAACTACTATTCCAATGTGGCATTGTAGACTGGGTCTTACATTGTTGATCCCACTGGTACTAGAAGTGCAAGATCTATATTATGAGGTGATTGGACTAAAGCATAATGTTTAATTTTGATGGTACAATCAAGAATATTAAGAAAATGGAAACGTTAAAAACATGGTATATACTTGTACTTGTAAAATATTCCATAATGAAAAATGTAGTAGAATATGCATCCAACATACATTTTTCTTTGAGTTTGTTACTTTGTGTTATTTGTACCATTTTTACATAATGATTTCTTGAACATAGTTCCTTAAACTCTTTGAGGCTTCCAATCTCACATATATGGTTTGTATTTTTCTAGTTTTTTTCTCATCATCAGGAAGACAATGTTGAAATATCCATTTTGCCACCATGCTAATAGTCTTACTCCTATGGGGGTTGGCCTCTTGTTATGTTTTTATGATGTGGCTATTTTACCATCCCCAATAAAGGAGAGTGAATTAGAGAGCATCAAAATAGTTACATTTACAATGGGAAATCTTAGAAGATGTTATTTTGATTGCATGTCTTGTCTTACCAACGGTAGAGATAAATGTCATATTAATGCTACTAAATTACCAACATCAAATAAGTGAATAAAGTGAAAGAAAGAATGGGAGGAGAATGAGAAGAAGATGATTTGTAGATCTCCAACCTATGATAATATAGACAACATTGCATGATGAAAAAAATTGATGTGCTAGGTTAAAGAGAGAAAAGTGGTGGGTGGAGTGCTTTTTCATTGTACCTCTATTCTTCTTTCTAAAATTTTCTTGGTCCCATTTTTTTTTAACTATTTGCAATCCCTGACACCTTTAATTGGTGGATATAAGGAATACATATGAATTTTGGGGTGCAATGTTAAGATTAGCAGAAGCAAAAGCATTATTATTGAGTACTAGGTTATACAAAGTGCTTCCAACTATAGAAAACAATTTATTTTCGTGATCAAAACATTTTTCTCATGTAACATATGTGTTTTGGGTTGTGTGTGGTATGTACATCATAACCTAAGATGACATGATTAGCTCATTTTAGGGGGTAACGAGCTAAGCTGACCTTTTCCACTTCTAAACCAAAAAAGTGTTTGGACAAAAGTTTGGAAAAAAAATAATATCAACCCCTAGCTAAAGAAAAAACCATATATTCATTTTATTTTTTTAGTAAATAGGTGAAAATGGGTGAAAAGGATAGATTAATACACAAAAAAACCAATTACTTGAAATACATATGGTTATAGTTTGAAGGACAAACATTGAGGGTCATTTCTATTTTTCCCTCTCCCCCCTTGTCACACTAGTTGTAGTTAGGTGGGGGATGGGGAAATGATGGGAATGGTGTATAGTGAGGGCATATGTAAAAAGGGAGAGGGGGTAGCAATCTAATGTTGTAAGACCCCTGACCCAACTTAGTGCTTGATCTTTCTTGATTTTCTTAATATGATGCTTAGAGCCTTACTCTAATCTCTTGATATGCTTTAATAACATGTGACATGCTTATGTCTTCAGTTTGGTCCTATTTGGATGATGTTTGAGCTAGTTATGCTATATGTGTGCTTATTTTGGACCAAGTTGCAATTTACCCATGTTGAGGGTTTTCTTACAATTTGTCTTATGTTGGATGTGCCTCCTATGTTTTTGCATCATGAGAGAGAGAATGATGTTGTGGGGTTCCTTGTTGTACCTCGGATGTTGAGGTGGCACGAATGGATGTTTAGGGTTTGCTTTAGTGTTTTGTGTAGTTGGTTGACCTTGTTTGAGTGTTGACCCTCTAGGTTGGTTTTCAGTGATCACCTTGATGTTTTCCTGGTTCTAACCTCTGTAGCCAAATAGTATTTGGGGGTGTGCTTATGTTTTCTTCGACCTATGAAGCATTGAACCCTCCCCCCATCTTTGGTCACTAAGAGACCTAGGGTTTTGATTTGTTTTGGTCGCAGATGTTCCCTTCGGCTGATGAGCCTGGTGGGTTATTTTATTCTCTGACTGATGGTCCTTTGGAGTAAGCGTGGTCACTAACCAGCAGTGCTTTTAATGACCCTTGACACATGTGCATGTTTAGCATTTGCATGGAGATTCTTTGATGGACCAGTGGCATTTTTAGATGGACACATCCTTCCATATCTCTTTCCTACCCTTGGTTATATATACCACCCTCCTTGCATGCATATGATCCTTTTTGCATCCTATATTTCTCTCCTCTTGCTTGGACCTTGTTCCTTTTTTGTGCTTGGAAGAGGAGTTCAACCTTGGAGCAATGTGGTCGAACCCTTACATGTGGTGATCTAGGGTTGGATGTTCTTCTTCCGTTGATCCTTTGGTGATCCTTGTGTTTGGTAAGTGGTTTTTCATTCTTGATCTTGTTTTTCTCGAAACCCTACCCTCTTTTTCTTCTCTTGTCCGAACCATGGTTCTCCATGGTGGTTTTCTTGAGGAACTTCTCTCCAATAGAGGTCGAATCCAAGATTTTCATGTGAGTACCTATGTGAGATTGATGTCTCCTCTTTTCCCCATTCTTTTTAGCTTAGGATTTGTACCCTCTGTTCTTTGTGCACCTTTTTATCTTGGTTTGTTCTTCTTTGCTTGAGGTGATCTTTCTTGGCCATGGAGTTGATCCAAGCTTGGTGTTTCTTCTCTCTCTTGGAGCTTCTTGGATTTTGGAGTAGTTATTCACCTCAAGGCAGAATATATAACCCTCTTATCTACTGTTGTTGCACCATAATCTTGTATGTGAGTTTTTTTAATCTCTAAATGTGATTATGATATGCTTGATGATGATACCTTGTTTTAGGGTTTATGATTCTGTAGTAATCTTGTATAGATTAGCTCTCTCTTAAACCCTAATTCATGTACCGAAGGTTTTATTGATGGTGGAAATGTTGGCTCTTACATGCATCCTTTCAGATGATGGTTTTTCCCCATGTCTTAGTTCTATTTTCTCTCTGTTAGTGATGGAGATTTGGGATACATGTGATTTTTTAGAACATTAGTTTTCACTCATGATCATGGTTTGGTTTTCCCTATGCTTGGTGATAGAGTTTCTAGGCTTTTGGATGATGATTTCCTTAATGTACCTTACTACTTGAGATTTCAGTTTCATGTTGGTGAACCATCAATTTTGATCATGCTTTGATAATGGTCTTCTCCATCCTAATGTTCTTCATTATATGGTCCAAGTGGTCGAAGGTTTGAGATGATTTTGGGTAGCTAAGATGGATTCCTTGAGAGGTCTCATAGATGACTCTTTCTTCTTCAATCGATGTGATTGTCTTTGTTCTCTCATGACCTAGTTTTCTATAACGTCCACAGATTTTCACCTTCTCAAAACCCCATGGAGATGAGAAGACAAAATCCAAAAATATTAGACAATCGTTTCAGAGAGCGATGCGAAAGAGAAATACGCATACATGAACATCATCCATAACATACACCATAACATTTCTCAACATTCAATTTGTAATTTATTACAACTGAATTATTACAAAACAATTTAGAATTACATATTAAATGAAAATTCTATAGTCTATGAACATGTATGCTAATCAGGATCTACACAATAGGTACAACCTGTACAATTTACTCACTTCATGTTCTTTAATCCCATGCTAGCTCTGAACCTAAAACATACGTGAAACAACAAATCAACACAATGTGTTGCGTACATGGGTAGAAAGATACATATATTTATGGTTTTCATAATTTGAAAAGATTTACAAAAAGAAAGAAGGAAGATCATAGAAACGTTTCTTGATTAAGAGAAATACGCCAATTTTTGTCACTTTTCTAGATGAGTTGCATTATCAAGGTGGACTAGTACAAAAACAAAATATTGGGCCCATCCTCGTGTACCAAGTACTCTAGGGAAACTCCCCATACACCATATTCTCTAGGGAGGTGTACTAGTCAAAATTTATCCATTCCCTCATAAGGGGGATAATGAACAACTTAAATAATTACAAAACATCTACTCATCATTTATGTTTTCAGGTGATAAAACATCAAGTACTATATAGAAATACTACATCCGATATTTGCAAATAGAAGAGAGCATACATACATATCATGATTGCAAGTAAGAAAACCATAGTCATATAATTAAATAAACCCACATACCTGAGTTCAGAGATTCCTAATAATTCTTGATCATCTAGATATCTGGTCATCACCTGATTAATAACATATAATCATCATTAATATGAGGTTCACCATTATTAATGGTATTTAGGTCCAGTTTAGGATTTAGGTCAAATCTAGGTGTTATTTATCTAAAATGTGTCTCTGGTATTTTTAAACTGATTTGGATGTCATCATTTAGGTCTGGTTTAGATTCCACAATTTTCTGATGCTTAATCTATTTTCTAAAATTAATATGAGGTTAAAAGTATCTAATTATGCATTAATGATTAAAGACCTAATACTCAGAAATTATAATCAGATCCGGTTCCAAATTAGTTTTCAAATGATATTAGGGCTCAATAGTATACATCTCATATTAAATCTCCACCATTGACTAATTATTTCATTCATATAAACCCTAGAAAGAAGCATCATCATTTATATGAAATATTATCAATAATGGTGTCTTAAAAATCTAATTTAGAGGTTCTATAAGAAAGAGGGCATTTTTCCGAGTCTAGGAATATTTTATGGGTATTTATTGGATAAGGGAGTTATTTACTATGATTTTTTTGATTTTCCATGTATCACTGATGAATTAAGACAATATTTACCTTAGGGATTTACTGGAGCCGTTGAATCCTCCTGATCCATCCTTAGATCCATGTCACATGGCAATGGAGTAGGTGGTTTACCTAGCTAGATCAAATGAACCATCATGTTCTTGAATCAGGCGGTTTGAAGATTTGGGCTAGATCGGCCTTCCACTTCTGTCTCTCGCTCACGCTCTCGCGTTCACGAGGCTCGATCCTACGCGTGATGCTTAGACGACATCTTTGTATAGCAGGGGCACCATCGTGATGTTGTTGAGGATAGTGACCTCCTCCAAGTCTAAAGGTAGTGGGTTCTTCTGCTTCAGATCGTGTAGTATGCCTCCAGCCACTCTGTCGTCGTCAGGAAGAGAAGAAGTTTGGAGACATGCGCTTGCCAGTTGAGCACTGTCGTGGTGAGGTTCGAATTAGGGAAAAGGATGGCACTGGGTGTTGAATTAGGTGTGTAAAGGTCCAAGGAGGCACCTCTTCCCTAAGATTAGGCACTCGAGCTCGATCATGGAGCTTTCCTGAAGCTTCTGCGGCCACCAAGATTAGAAAGGGGGGAAACTTGAACTTCACCATGGAGCTGATGACTATGGACGATCGAAGGAGGGGCGAGCACTATTAAGTTGTTGGTTCTTCCTTGTTGCTGCTATAGGAACCAGGGAGGGTAGAAAGTGTTTCTCTACCACAACCCATCACTGCCTGGAGAAGAAAAGGGGAAGCCTGTGATGCCTACTGTAACTAGTCCCAGTCTTTGGTTTGTGGTACATGATGGTGGAGAGCCCAGACCCAACTCTCCTTCTCCGGTGACTGTGTTGTTCTTTGTAGATCCAAAACAACCATCACCAAGGTTAGGGAGTTTATCACCTTGATGATACCTGATCCTAGAACCAAACTTTGTGATTGACCAAGACAAGATAGAGAACCTTCTCTAAACCCTTCTGATGCCGATTGGAGACAGTTGGGAGCAAAAGCTAGCAGACGACTCCCTCCATATCTTGGATTGGATACTATTAGAAGCAATGGGGGAAAGGAGGAGGAGGTCAAGGCTAATGTATCTCTCACCTCCCCTACATATCTCACAAGCTGGGGTTTGTTTTGCAAGTCACATATCTGGTAATAGTCCCAACTTCATCAGATCTAGAGGGACACCTCAATGACGTGTTGTTCCTCCATTTTTAGAGGTGCGGATGACCAAGTAGCATTGGACCCGGTAGCAAGGTGCCACACATCCCTCTAAGGAAATTGGGTGTGTGACAGGGTAATTGGATCAAACTAATGTATGATACCATGATCATTTAATGAAGTTTCATAACTTCACACTCTTGTATCTTCCGACACAAAAATCCAATTCATCTAAAATTTGAACCATGGTTTCTTCATCACCTAAACCCTCTTATTAACAAGTTTAAAACTAGAAATATACCATGTGGTTATCTAATTTAATTCCTCAAGTTACTTCATAAATAAGTGTATAGATCTTGAACAAAGTTCAATTAATCCCCAAATTGAGATCATTACAACTACTCAATGGACCTCTTGGCCTCATAAGTACACAAATCATTTAACCAAACACATGCATCATATTTTAAAACAATTAATGTTCTAATCACTAATTGGGTATCTGGTTTCACCAATTGGGTTTGTCAATTGACCAAAGAGTCAATAATTGAATAACCATTTCCGCTATTTGGTATCAATCATCTAAATGACACATATTCTCTTAAGATAATATATTGGTTATCAAAACCCTAAAATCCAAGGTTATCACATTTTCCCTTTGACCTAAGTGTGTTGCTGCCCTCTTTGACCGAGGTGTGATGTTTGTGTTTCTCTTTGATCGAAATTGTCTTATATTCATTTCAGTCAAAGGGGGGGATGGTTGTGTCTTTGGACACTTGCTTTGGTGATGGTCTTCAACCATGTTGATATGTTCTCTTCGATCGCATAGTTTTGGGATTTAGATCCCATTTGGTCGATGGTAATCCTTAGACACATGTTTTCTTTGTGTTTTTACTTAGTGATGATGGTGGTTGACTTAAGGTGTTCCAAGAATGTGAGAAGTAGTGACATTAGGGTTGAATGTTATATGTTGTTATGGAAACCCTAATCAATTAATTATGTGAAACCGTAGACCTAATCTTGAATACATGATGTGATGCCTACTTGCTTAAATGATTAGCATGTATTGAATTATTTTCTCTTTCCTATTGGTGTAAACCTTATGTTGTAGGTTGAACGAACCTTATAGCTTGTGATTTCTATGGTATCTCTTATGTGACATAGGGTGATGATTATGAATCTTTATGAGGCGTGGTGAGATAATGATGTTCCCTACTAGAGAAGGAACAATGTGAATGGTTTGATGACCTTAATGATGGCTTTGTGCCTAATGTGAGGTGATATCCTATGATGATGGGACAAGGGATGGCTATCCCATAGTGATGTGATATTGGTGATGGCCTTGTGTATGACAATAAGACAATACCATGTGATGATGTGATAGCTTTATGCTTAGAACGTTTTATATCTACTGGTGTTGCAATATACCCTTATATTTGTAGAATTTATTTAGGGTTTGTACATTGTAACTTGATTGATGCATTAAAAGATACCCAATTGTCAATGATTAATCAACTGAAATGCTAATCATGTAGTTTCCCTGAGACATAGATCAATCTTCAGATTCAATACTTACTAGATGGTGAAACAAGTAATTCATAAAGGAAACATGGAGTACATATTGCTGAATATATGGGGGTGCAAGTTGAGGGTACATCCTTGCATCCAAAGTTTTAGGTTATGGAGGATGACTATGGTCATGCCTTGTTAGGAAAATGGTTGTGGTTGTATCTCATTATATATGATGTGATAGAGGACAAAAGTGGTTGTACCTTAGATGATTAGGTTTGTATACCCTATTTACTAGTGTCGTGCCTATATACCAAGGTGGACTAGCCTATTTTATAGTTGGACTCTATATGTCACTATGGAAGACTTGTATTGACCAAGGGTGTGGGAGATCATAGGAGCCTGGCTTTCCCAGATCTTGTATGACACTGATTTTAACTTAGCAGTGGTCAGTTGGAGTATGAGTGATATACCTCATATCCATGGGGCATAAAAGATGTAATACAACTGTGTAGTATATTTTCTTAGGTTCAAACACGACTCACACTGGTTGTTTCCCTTTGCTTTTTTCTCATATTGCTTAGTTGTTATCTTTTTTACATGTTCTTCATATTCCTTCTAATGTATATAATGTTCTACTGATCAGTTATAGCTGCTTAACCTAATTAATATGTGTTATCACTTTACTTGTTCATTTAGTTGAATCTGCTCATCATGTTAATGATGTTACTTTCATGTTTATGGAATATCTATGTTAAAAATACTTGTTGGTGGAGAGTTATATCTCTCTATGGGACTTTGGTCTCATCTCATTGGTTTCCACAGAGGTTTTTTCTACACATGGATGAAAAGGATACAGAGAGGATCTGACGTTTTGAGAAGGGTTTGAGTACATAGTTGACAACAATGGTGTCACCTTTAGAGAATAGAGAGAAGTTTACCATGTTTGTAGAGTCTGTGAGAAGAATAGAGCGGTGGGAAATAGAGAAGCGTGAAGCTAACACTAAGAAGAGACCGACACAATTTTAGGGGTAGTCTTCTAGATGCTTCAAGAAGCCTAGGTTTTTAGTACCTAAGTCCTAGTAGATATCAATTGTTCAATCTCATTGGTCATCGAGTAAGGGTAGAGGCTATAGCTTTCCCCCAACAGGAGCTCACAGTGTGGTGTCAACTTTAGTAACTGGGCTATCTAGGCTACAATTTGACACAAGGTCCTGTTATAGGTGTTGACAATAGGGGAAACTAAGGATTTTTTCCCAATGAAGGATGTGGAGGTGACACAAAAGCTGAGACAGAGCTAGCAAGGGTCAGAACAATGATAGTTCTGTAGTGCTAGAGGCAGAGAACATAATCATGTGTCACATGCAGGATCTTCTGGGAAAGATAGCAGAGGATGGGGGTGAGAACATGCAACAACTCAATTCTATGCCATGATTCAGCCATATGGAGTGTATAATCCATGAGTCATGACAGGTCAGATGGATTTATTTCATTATAATTTGTTTTCTTCCTGCTTTATATCTATTTTGGGTGACCCAGGTGTGATGCACTCTTTTATCACTAGAGGGATGATAGCTAGTTGTTCTTTTCTTAATAGTCATAGATTTGATAGCCTCTCTGGTCAGTTCCACCAAACAACGAGAGGTGAGTCTATCTTGTGTTATTTCTTTCTCAGGATGAAACATTTAAGTGGACTTTATACCACTTGATATGCATGGATTCAATGTGATCCTTGGAGTGGATACTTTGGAAAAGTATCGGGTGGTCTTGGACTATAGTTCCAAGAGAGAGACATTCTTTGACGGTGACATTTTTTGGATCTTCCAAGGAGATAGGAAAATTCTTTAGACATGTTTGGTGTCAGCAATGACACTGGAGAGGCTAATCAGGTAGGGGTGTGAATCTTTCTTGGCACATGTGGTGGATATCAAGGTGAGGAGTCCTAGTATCTAGGATGTGCCAATGGTCTAGAATTTGAAGATGCATTTCTTGATGAGTTTCCCAGTTTCCCCCCTCTTAGATAGATTGACTTTCAGATCAATTTAGTTTTGGGTACACAATCGATAGAACAAATACCAAATAGGATGGCATCGATTGAGATGTAGGAGTTGAAGAAGTAGCTATAAGAGATGCTAAAGAAGGGCTTTGTAAGTCTGATCACTTCCCCTTGGGGTGGTCCTAGTTGTTTGTAAAGAAGAAATATAATTTTATGAGGTTGTGCATCTACTACTAGAAGTTGAACAAGGTGGTAATCAAGAACAAGTACCCATTCCCACAGATAGATGACCTATTTGATCAGTTGAGATGTGTTGCAGTGTTCTCTAAGATAGATCTAAGATCAGGGTGCCATCAGTTGTGAACTAAGGTAGATGACATACCCAAGTCAGCTTTTAGGACTAGGTATGGTCACTACGAGTTCGTGGTTATGTTGTTTGGGATAAATAATGCACATACAACGTTCATGGTTTTGATGAATAGAGTGTTCAAGCCTTATTTTGAACAATTTGTAGTTTTGTTCATCGACAACATCCTTATATACTCTAGAGACATCTAGTAGCATGAGCAACATCTACAACATGAATTGAGCTTGTTGAGACAGCAAATGTTGTATGCCAAGTTCAGTTAGTGTGAGTTTTGGCTAAAGTAGGTGTCTTTCCTTGGGCACGTGATATCTGTTGAAGGTGTTCGTGTAGATCCTAAAAAAGTGGAGTCAGTGCTAGACTGGGAGAAGCCTAAGACACTGATGGAGGTTTATAGTTTCCTTGGACTGGTAGGCTACTACAAGAGGTTTATCAAGAACTTTAGCGTAGTGGTGTTACCCCTAACAAAGATGATGAGGAAATGTGTACCATTTATCTGGGATGACACTATCATTGTTCATTCCAACTTTTGAACAAGAAGTTTACTAGTGCACCGGTGTTGGTTCTTCTAGAACAAAGGAAAGACTATATCATCTTCTGTGATGTGTCGAGCAATGGTTTGGGATGTGTGTTGATGTAAGACTAGAACATTATTTCTTTTGCTTTAGGACAACTTAAGAAACACGAGGAGAATTACCTGACACATGATCTAGAGCTTGTAGTTGTGGTCCATGCTTTGAGGATTTGGAGACACTACCTTTATGGTGAGAAATGCCAGAGCTTCAACGACTACAAGAACCTACAATACATCTTTTTGTAGCAGGAGTTGAACATGCAAAAGTGATGTTGGATGGAGTTGATCAAGGATTATGATTGCACAACAAACTACCATTTAGGGAAGTAGAACGTGGTGATAGATGAGTTTAGTAGGAGGTCTTCTACACCATCATCTGTTGATAAGGCACAACCATGTTCTTTGGTGTTCCATAAGAGAAATATGTTGGTGACCTTACATTAGATGAACATGAAGTTAGAAGTATCCTTGTTGGTACGATTGTTAGCACAATTATAGGTGAAGCCTATGTGGAGGCAGCATATCAAAGATGCATAGAGAGTTGATATTGTGATAGAACAAATCTGAGCAGAGTTTGGCAACGAGAAGCATGATGGCTTCCATGTGTCAGAGGATGGGACATTGTCTTACCGCAATAGAGCAGCGGTTCCTGATGTTGATAACCTGAGGAATTATGATTCGGGAAGAGGCTCACTCTTTGATGTATGACATGCATCCAGGCAGTACCAAGATGTACCATAAATTGAAGGATCTTTATTGGTGGCTTGGCTTGAAGCATGATGTGGCTGAGTTTGTGGCAAAGTGTCATCTATGTCAAGATGTTAAGGCCGAGTATCAAAAACCTATAGGGACATCACAACGATTTCCTATATTGTAGTGGAAATGGGATTATATCATGATGGACTTTGTGGTTGGTCTTCCTTGGATAGCCAAAGGTCATGATTCCATTTGGGTGATAGTGGATAGGTTAACCAAGTTAGTACACTTCCTCCTCATGAAGACAATGTATACAATTGAGAAGTTGGCACATGCGTATGTTGATGAGATAGTGCGTTTGCACATTGTTCCAATCGATAGTGTCCGACAAAGGTACTCAATATACTAGTCATTTTTGGGAACATTTGTATAAAACCATGGGGACACAATTGGTATTCCTTATGGCATTTCACCCACAGATACATGGCCAGTATGAGAGGAATATATGATGTTGGATGATCTATTTAGGCTTGTGTTATGTAATTTTTGGACAGTTGGGATGTGCAACTCAGTTTGATAGAGTTTGCCTACAAAAATAGCTATTGGAGGAGTATCAACATGGAACCTTATGAATATTTGTATGGGAGATGTTGTAGGTCTCTGTTGTTTTGGTATGAAATGGTTGAGTATTAGCTTTGGGTCCTAAGCTTGTACACTAGACCACAAAGAAGATCAAGATGATACTGCAATAGTTGAAGACAGCCCAGGATAGGAAGAAGTCATATGTTGATAATCTTCGTAGGCCGTTGGAGTTCGAAGTGGGAGACAAGGTGTATCTTGAGGTCTCTCTTCTAAAGGAGTGTTGAGGTTTGGGAAGAAGGGTAAGTTGGCTCCCAGATATATAGGACCTTACCCTGTGGTATCACGTGATGGGGAGGTGTCTTATAACTTCGAGTTGCTACTTAAGTTGCTTAGGTTTTATCCAGGTTTCCATGTCTCTATTTTGTGGAAGTGTCACTCTGACATAGAATTGGTGCTACATCCTATGGGAGTTGAGTTGGAGTAGGACGTGTCATATGTGGAGGGTCATGTATTGATCTTAAATAGAAGGGTGGAGAAGTTGAAGAAGAAGGATATAGTGTTGGTTAAGGTTTCGTGGCATCATTGTGGCATGGAGGAAGCCATGTGGGAGTTGGATGATTAGATGTGTAGGGAGAATCTATCTCTTTTTGCGTAGGATTTTAGGGGTGACATCCTTATTAAGGGTTAACAGTTGTAGGACCACTAACCTAGCTTAGTAGTTGATCTTACTTTTTTTTCTCAATAAGATGCTTAGAACCTTAATCTAATCTCTTGAGACAATTTAATAACATGTGACATGCTTATGTCTTCAGTTTGGTCCCATTTGGATGATGTTTGAGCTAGTTATGCTATGTGTGTGCTTGTTTTGGACCAAGTTATAATTTACCCATGTTGAGGTTTTTCTGTGCCTTCTATGTTTTAGCATCAATATAAAGAGAATGATGTTGTGGGTGCCTTGTTGCACCTTGGATGTTGAGATGGAACCATGAGGGGATGTTTAGGGTTTGCTTTAATGGTTTGTCTGGATGGTTGACCTTGTTTGAATGTTAACCCTTTGATTTGGTTTTTAGTGACCATCTTGATGTTTTCTTGGTTCTAACCTCTATAGTCGAAGAGGTTTTGGGGTGTTCTTATGTTCTCTTTGATCGAAGATGCCTTGAACCCCCCTCTTTGGTCACTAAGATACCTAGGGTTTGATGTGTTTTGGTCGTAAATGTTCCCTTAACCGATGAGCCTAGAGGGATATGTTCTTCTTCAAGCGATGGTGCTTTCGATCAAGTGAGGTCTCTGACCTTCTTTGGTTTTAAAGACCCTTGTCGTATGTGCATGTTTAGTGCTTGCATGGAGGTTCTTTGATGGACAAGTGGCATGCTTAGTTGGACACCCGTCCTTCCTTATCTCTCTGCTACCCTTGGATATATATGTATACCTCCCTCCTTGCATCAAAATATCCTTTGTTGCATCCTCTCTTTCTCTACTCTTGCTTGAAGCTCGTCCCTCTTTGGTTCTTGGAAGAGAAGGAACTCGACCGTGGAGCAAGGTGGTCGAACCCTAGAATGTGGTGATCTAGGGTTGGAGCTTCTTCCTTTATTGATCCTTATGTTTGGCAAGTGGTTTATCTTTCTAGATCTAATTTTTCTTGAAACCCAACCCTCATTTTCTTGTCTTGGCCAAACCATGGTTCTCCATAGTGATTTTCTTAAGGAACTTTTCTCCAATAGAGGTCGAATCCATAGTTTTCCATGATAGTACCTATGTGAGATGGAGATCTCCTCTTTTCCCCTTTCTTTTTGTCTTAGGGTTTGTACCCTATCTTCTTTGTGTACCTTTTGATATTGGTTAGTTCTTCTTATCTTGAAGTGATCTTTCTTGTCCATGGATTTGATCCAAGCTTGGTTTTTCTTCTCTTTCATGGAGCTTCTTGGATTTTGGAGTTGATCTTTACCTCAAGGAGGGTTGTATAACACTCTTCAATACTATTGTTGCACCTTAATCTTGTATCCAAGTTTTTCTTATTTCTAAATGAGATTATAAGATGCTTGATGATGATACCTTATTTTAGGGTTTATGATTTTATAGTAATCTTGCATAGATTATCTCTTTCTCTTAAACCCTAAGTCTTGTACCCGATGTTTTATGGATGGTGGAAATGTTGGCTCTTACATGCATCCTTTAGGACAATGGTTTTTCCCTATGTCTTGGTTCTATTTTCTCTCTATTACTAATGTATATTTTGGATACATGTGATGTTTTGAAATGTTGGTTTTCCCTCACGATCATGGTTTGATTTTCCCTATGCTTTGGTGATCGAGTTTCTAGTTATTTGGATGATGATTTCCTTAATGTACCTCACTCCTTGAGATATTAGGTTCATGTTGGTGAACCATCTATTTTGATCATGATTTGACAATGGTCTTATGTTTCCTAATGTTCTTCATGATATGGTCCAACTGGTTGAAGGTTTGAGATGAATTAGGGTCGCTAAAATGGTTTCCTTGAGAGGTCTCTAGATGATCCCTTATTCTTTAGTCGATGTGATAGTCTTTGTTCTCTTTGGTCGCATGACCTAGTTTTCCCTTTGACCTGAGTGTGCTGCTGTCCTCTTTGAGTAAGGTGCAATGTTTGCATTTCTCTTCGATCGAAGGTGTCTTGTGTTCCCTTCGATTGAAGGGGGGATGGTTGTATCTTTGATCACTTTCTTTGGGAATGGTATTTGGCAATGTTGATATGTTCTCTTCGATCACATAGTTTTAGGACTTAGATCCCCTTCGGTAGATGGTAATCCCTAGACACATGGTTGATTTGTGTTGTTATTTAGTGATGACGGTGAATGTGAGAAGTAGTGACATTAGGGTTGAATGTTATATGTTGTTATGGAAACCCTAATCAGTTAATTATGAGAAACCCTAACCTTAATCTTGAATACATAATGTAATGCTTACTTGCTTGAATGATTAGCATGTTTTGAAGTATTTTCTCTTTCGTATTGGTGTAACCCCTATGTTGTAGGTTGAATGAACCTCATAGCTTATGATTGCTATGGTATCTCTTATGTGACACAAGGTGATGATTATGAACCTTGATGAGGCTTGGTTAGCTAATGTTGTTCCCTTTCAGAATAGGAACAATGTGAATGGTCTGATGACCTTAAGGATGGCTTTGTGAGTAGTGTGAGGTGACATCCTCTGATGATGTGATAAGGGATGGTTATATAATGTTGATGACCTTGTGTATGACAGTGAGACTGTAGCATGTGATTATGTGATAGCTTTATGAGTAATACATTTTATCTCTTCCGACATTGCAATCTACCCTTATATTTGAAAAATATGTTTAGGGTTTATACATTGTAACTTGATTGATGCATTAAAAAATACCCAATCGAAAATAATTAATCAATTGAAACCCTAATCATATAGTTGCCTAGAACCATTGATCCATCTTCAGTGTCAATACTTGTTGGATCATGAAACAAGTAATTCATAAAGGAAACTCAGAGCGTATATTGTTGAATATGTGGGGGTGCAAGCTGAGGGTATATCCTTGCATCCACAATTACAAGTTATGGAGGATGACTGCGGTCATGTCTTGCCAGGAGAACAATTGTGGTTGTATCTCAGTATATATGATGTGATAGAGGACCATTGTAGTTGTACTTCAGATGATTGAGTTTGTATATACTAGTTACTAGTGATGTGCCTACATACCAAGTATGACTAGGGAGTTTTGTAGTTGGACTCTATATGTCACTGTGGCAGACTCGTACTGACCAAGGATGTGGGAGATCAGAGGAGTGCAACTCTCCTAGATCTTGTATAGCACTGATTTCGACTTAGTAGTGGCCAGTTGGTGTATGAGTGATATACCTCATCTTCATGGGGCATAAAAGACATAATACAACCATATAGTATATTTGCTTAGGGTTAAATACGACTCACATTGTATGTTCCCCTTTGCATTGTTTCTTATACTTCTTAGTTGTTATCTTTTATACATGTTCTTCATATTCTTTCTAAAAGTATATAATATTCTACAAATCAGTTATAGATGCTTAACCATCTTAATCTGTGTTATTAGTTTACTTGTTCATTTAGTGGAATCTTGTCATCCTGTTATTGATGTTACTTTCATGTTTAAGGCATATGTGTGTTAACAATAGTTGTTGGAAGAGAGTTATATCTCTTGCTAGGATGTTGGTCTCACCCTGTGGGTTTCCACATCTTTTAGGTGGTCGTTCACAATGTGGTAGAGATTGTGCAGTTGTGGAAGAGCAACAAGGAGCTCAATAGCTGTTGAAAGTTGGATATACTGCTAGTGTTTTGTAGTAGAGTCTTATGTGTCACCCCTAAACTCTGAGGTCCATGGCGGTGTTTTGTAGATGTTGTACATCAATACGAGGTTTTTGGCAAGTATGACATGGTTGTACATGTAGGGTTGTATATGCGGCCATGTTATCTTTTTTATCATGTTTTTGGAAACATGGTGCTGTACAGTGATGTTTAAAACCTTTGTGATATGATATTTGATACATGTTCCAATGTTTGTGAACTCTGATGTATATGTTTCCGCTAAAGATGATTATCTGAGAATGATTTTCATTTACCCTATTTTATGGTAATATGGTTGTTAGTTGATAATTCTATGTTTGAGTAATCTCTCTTTGATGTGATCAGTGTGCCACAAATATAGAAAATAAAATATTATATATGAGATTACACATCAATCACTAACAACAACATATTTTCATTAAAATGGAAAGCAACATTGTGTTTAATGTATTTTATAATACTTATTTAGTTTTCAAATATATTTTTAATTGTAGTTATATTTAATATATCAAAATACTATTTTTGTTGCCATGCCAATGTGTAATCCTATATCTTGATTGGTTTTGGGACCTTTTTTGTTATGTACTCACATAACTTTGTCATCACCAATACATATTACACGTCTATTTATAACTAATTTTTTATAAGTATTTTATGATTATATACACATTTTAATGTAATTTTACTATATAAAGTGTTCCTAGTTTAAAATATTATATAAACTTTATGTTTCATGTAGGTTATAATGTGTTTTATTACACATTAATGAGTATTCTCAACCTCATCTTTCTTATCCCAACCCCTTCTCCTTTTCTAATTCTTACCTCCTTCCTATGTTTCCCTCTCATCTCTACCTCCCCACTTCCTTCTCGCTCATCTCTACCTCTCCCTCCTTCCTTCTTCCCTTTCTCTTATTTTTTAATTCTCTGTCATCCAACTACTCTAAATATTATTATTGTATTTTTTTATATTTCTACTACCTCACTCCTTCCTCATCCTTCTTATTTTTGTACACTTTTTTGTTTTGTGTTCAAATAAATTTTATACATTCACATACACATTTATACTTCAAATAAATATGTGTTGTGTTAAATAGTGTGTTAGATATTTACGATATGTTTTTATTTATATAAGACATTTTTCTAACTTTGTATTCCATGAATGTTGTAATGTTCTTTCTTTTATATTAATGTGATATGTCAACCTCCTATTTTTCTTTCCCACACTCTCATCCCTACTCTCCTCCATTTTACATCCCTCATTTTCTCTCTCATCTAATCTCCCCGCTTAATTTCTTTCTTCGACTTCTCTTTTTTCCCATATTTCCCTCCACCTTCCCTCCTCCTTGCCCCTTTTTTTCTTTTTCCGCTATTTCTCTCCTATTTTCCTCCTTTTCCATTATCTTCCTACTACTTCCCTCTTCCCTACCTCCTATTTCTTACTTGTCTCTATTCCCATTACTTTTCTCCTCCCTTTGTTTCTCTTACATCCCTCAACTTCTCTCTATACAAAAATCATAAACTAACAAAATTCTTAGGTCATACTCTCAAAACATGACATTTACCCAATTCGATTTCTAAATGTATTCAAATTCAAAAGAATGTAATAGACGAAACATTGTCATAGCGGTCCATGATTGCCTCATGCACTAATTTAATGTTAACATCCCGTTTGACCCAGCTCATCTAGGTCATTGCTTGTATCTGAAAATTTATATTTAATGCATTGTACACTTAGTACTTATGAATGACGAAGTTGGTCTTTTTGGCAAAGTTGTTCGTTCTTTAGTGTGGCCGTCTATCGCATCCCAACTTCTCATTGATTTAGCACACCTAGTGTTGATAAAAAATATTCTGGAATCATTCCTCTGAAATAGATATTATAAGAGTTTTGCTAATAATTAAGAGATGAAGTTGTGGATACTTTAGTTCAAACTTCTGGGAGTACAAGTATTGAAGTATCATTTCATTGCTACTTGTATTAATAATGTAATTTCTTCAACTAGAACTCAATAATCTATACAAGAACATAATGTAAAAATGTAAAATAATTCATATTATGCCTCATAGTTTCTTTTTCTATATAGTATATGTTAGAATAATTATTATTTAGTTTATTATATTCTATGAGCTTCTTGGCCCATTAAGGTTAAATTTGATTTCCTTGTATTTGCCTCCTTTTCTATATATAGGAGAAGAGTGTTCCTTCTATCAATAAGAAAATCTCATAAGCCTTCCAAAATTTTCACATTTTAGATTGGAACCGAAAAAGTATTTAGTTATTTAGGAAAATGGAAGGAGTAGAAAAAATGCTCCGCTAACTTCTTTATCCTATATAGTTTCGCAAAAATTATTTATAATTTCAAAATTGATTGAAAGAATTGCATCCAGAAATGAATGAGAAAATCTTGCACATTCTTTCTTATACTTAATAAATATGAAACAGTCAATTTGTAATCTATAAAACTAAATAAAAACAATTTACTTGAACTCTTATGTGCTCTTAGACGGCTAACTTATTAGAACAAAAGACTATTTTTTTAACCAATAGTCATTTGTATTAGATTCTTTTAAAAAACAATTACAATTAGATAGACGGCAGATGGGGAACAAGTTACACCGCCAATCCTTTTTGGATGGCAACAAGACTAATTGTAATGTAAAATATTAAAAACTCATATAATACCTCCCAGACTCTTCCAATTAGAATACAACAATTTTATGAGTCAATAAAATAAAATAAAATATAACTGAGAAAATCATTCAAAAGTTATCTTGTACAATATAGTTGGTACTGAAATTATAAGATGGGTAGAGCCGCCCCCTTACGTTTTGAAATATATTCCTATTTGCATTCTAACTCATCTAACCCAATAAGTCCTCTATCCTGATCACATAGCGTGTGGTTCTGACTAGTTGCGGGAGCCACAACCCAACGTGTTACAACCACATGCATTTTTCCATTTTAAGATCCCGCGACTATGATGAGAGCCGGGGCCTTCTAGACCGTTAAAGGTGATGGTGATAGGATATTCGAGCAGCTAAGTTGGCAACTGGAAAACCTCCTTTCAGGTCTCTCATACAATTGTGGCGACCTTGTTGTCATAGAATATTCGAGCCAAGTTCATTGTCTTTCATGCCGACTGGTTGTGAGTGGAAGCGACGTGTCTTATGTACCTATTGCTGTTTCGTGTACTATAAGGGCCCGTTTGGTTTGCGGGACTCAATGTAGGATAGGATTTCAATACTATCAACATGTGCAATCCTATATTTGTTTTGACAAAATTCACATTGGGAGTTTCACTCCAGCGACACAGCAGTCCGGCCTGAGTAGTATAAACATATTCTACACCCCCCTGGGAGTAGCACGGCATACACAGTTCATGCTCTCCCAATGCCCGACTCTTCTTTGCCCCGAGTCCAGAACGCCACCCCCTCTTCCTGATACAGATGAGTTTCTTTTCCCCTTCCTATTTTTCCTCCCCCGTTGTCACTGTGACTTCCGTGTAGTGTAACTACCACCCCAATTCAGACAGTGTGACGTGCATCGTCACATGACACCGTCTAGAAATCGGAGAGATACTCCACTGATGTATGCCGCCCAACTACAGTCCCTATCCAGTGACGACATACAGCCACAAGCCCGCTTGCACAACTCCTACACCACTGCCTTCAACGGATATGCGGCCTCCCTCCTCCCAGCCTACGTCATGCTCCTCCTAACCCACCCATACGTCCTCCACATATACCAGGACCTGTCCTCTTTTAACAACTACTCCGGCGTGGAGGAGCTGCAGTACTCAACGCGAACACGGTGAACACAGAGATATGGTGCAGCGCACAACTTGCTGCTTTTCTGTTTTCTTCCTTCTTATTTATGCTTAAGGGAAAACTATCATGGCTTACTGCGATCCGGTTTACCCGTGCTATCCCACGGACCAGTAAACGTTGTTAGACCACGTCGTGGACTCAGCACGTTCAACACTCACACAACTCGTGGGCTTCTGGGTGGACCAGACTTGGTAAACAAACTGAACTGAAAAAATAGGAATGAGCTAACTACCAAGCAACGAGATTATTTACAACATATCATCCCCTAATCTAGTTGTGCTGTTTGGTATTGAAGATGCCCATCCGAGAGCGCAGTTCCTCAAACTTGGTGCGCCAAAGTGGCTTCGTGAAGATGTCTACCAGCTGCAGTTCAGTGGCAACAAAGTCGACGAGGACCTTCCCAGATTCCACACACTCACCAATGAAGTGGTACCTGACCTCGATGTGTTTGCTCCTGTCATGGAACACATGATTCTTGCATAACTGAATGGCCGACTTGTTATCGATGAGAAGAGCAGTTGGCGATGGTGGTCGTTGAAGAAGATCCCCGAGGAGTCTCCCCAGCCAAACCCCTTGGCATGTTGCGGTAGCCGCAGCTATGTATTCAGCCTCACATGATGACATGGCCACAACCTTCTATTTTTGAGATTGCCAGCTGATTGGGCTCGTGCCAAGGAAGAAGATGATGCCAGACGTGCTCCTTCGATCATCGACCTCCCCAACGTAGTCAGCGTCGCTATAGCCAAGTAGCTGCTGCTGGTCCTCCTGTGCTTTCACATAACGACAACCATAGTTTGGAGTTCCTACAATATATCGCAACAGTCGCTTGATAACATTCATGTGCTCATTAGTGGGCTTCTCCATGAATCTGCTCATGTAGCCGACGACAAAGGAGATATCCGACCGGGTATGCACTAGGTAGCGCAGACTCCCAACAATACGCCTGTAGAGCTTGGCATCAGCCGGTGGACTTGTACACTCCTTGTTGGGCTTGAGGCGTGCCTCGATGGGTGCATAACAGGGGTTACATCCTGCCATCTCAGCCTTCTCCAAGATCTTCCTTGCGTAAGCTAATTGGTTGAGAGTGATGGATTCGTCTGTCTGGTGTACCTCAATGCCCAAGTAATAGCTCAGCAAACCAAGGTCTGTCATCTTGAAATGTTGCTTCATCTCGAGTTTGAACCTGTCAAAGTGGGGCTGATGCGCACCTGTGATAATGAGGTCATCAACATAGACCCCTACCATCAGTACTCTGGTGTCGGTGCGCACATATATAGAATGCTCCGACTCACTTCGCTTGAATCCCAGCGACAAGAGGCTAATGTCCAACTTGGAATTCCATGCCCGAGGGGCCTGACGTAGACCATGGAGCGCCTTGCGAAGCTTCAGGACCTGATGCTCACATCCATCGATGACAAACCCGGGCGGATGGGAGACGTAGACATCCTCCTCCAGATCCCCATTCAAGAACGTGCTTTTCACGTCCATGTGATGCACCTGCCAGTTGTTGTGAGCGACAAGTGCAACAAGCAACCGTACCGACTCCAGGCGAGCCACCGGGGCAAAAACCTCATCAAAGTCCACCCCGGCACGCTGCACATAACCTTTTGCCACGAGGCGGGCTTTGTACTTGGTGATGACGCCATGCGAGTCCTTCTTGATCTTGTAAACCCACTTTAGCCCAATTGGCTGATGCCCTGTAGGTAGATCAGTGAGCTCCCATGTACCATTTTCTTCGATCGATGCTATCTCGTCGATCATTGCACGACACCAACATTCATGCATATCTACGTCGACGAAGTTTGCAGGCTCCTCACCCGCGATGAGGTACAACTCCTCGACATCCAGTTCGTGGGTGGTGCGTGGTGTCGAAGAAATTCTGGAGCGTTCTGAAACGTCGTGGCCCATCGCCGTTGGTTTCCGGGGGAGAGGTATCTACTCATGGCGAGACGAACTCTGCACCCCTGGCGCCTGTGCTTGTGGAGGTGTGGCCGACTCTTGGGATGACGGTGCTGCTGGGGTTCCCGACATCACGGTCGTGGACGAAGTCGGTGTAGGTCATGCTGCAGGAGATGATGGTGCAGGTGTGGTGGGAGCCGACACTGGACCACACGCGGCGCTGGCAACAATTTACTCCACGGTGAAAGTTTCACCTATGTTATTTGCTTCCTCTGCACCCCACTTCCAACACCCCACTTCCAACATGCATTTTTATCGAACACTACATCACGAGTAACATATACGCGCTTACCAACAGGGTTGAAGACACAATATTGCAGCTCGCCCGCTTCATAGCTGATGAAGAACATCGGTTTGCTACGATCATCAAGCTTCTTGGAATTTGGCTTCGTGATCTTGACATGCGCCACTGAGCTGAAGACTTTCAGGAAGTGCACTAAAGGCTTCTCATTTTACCATGCCTCATAATGAGTCTTTCCGTCGAGGCTGCAAGTAGGCGACCGATTGAGCAGAAAGACGGCCGTTGTTATAGCCTCACCCCAGAAGTGTGCAGGAACGCTCTTGGCATTGAGCATGCAGCGGGCCATTGCCACCACTGTTTGATTCCGGCGCTCGACCACCCCATTTTGCTATGGGGAGTACGGGGCAGTCAGCTGGCGCTTGATGCCCTCCTCGACACAGTAGTCGGCGAGCTCCGTGGACATGAATTCACCACCACGGTCCGTCCTCAAAGCATGTAGCTTGGTTTTCTTCTCAGTTTCCACGCCAACCTTGAAACGGCGGATGGCAGTTGCCGCCTTGTCCTTGGACCGAAGTAGGATGAGCCACATGAACCTGCTACAATCATCCACCAGGAGGAGAAAGTAACGCTTACCATCCGACGTGGGTGGCGAGATGGGCCCGCAGATGTCCCCGTACACAAGGTCGAGCACCTTCTCTGCACATCTCTTCGCAAATTGTGGGAAGGGAGCTGGACGCTACTTGTCGGCAAGGCACACGTCACACAACTGCTCCACCTGGTCTAGATGGGGAAGGCCACACACCATACCTTGATCCGCAAGCTTGCAGAGAGATTGGAAGTTGAGGTGGTCGTACCTGGCGTGCCATTTCCAGGCTTCCTCATTGCTCTTCGCCGAGTAGCACACTGACGAGGCCAGCTTGATGGTGAGGACATAGAGCCGACTGGCGTTGCGCCTGACCTTCGCGAGGAGCTGCCGCCGCTGGTCGTGGATGGTGAGGTAGCCGCCTTCAATCCCAATCTTACAACCAAGCTCGTCTAGTTGACCGAGGCTGACTATATGACTGCGGAGCCGGGGTATATAATAGACCCCAGTCAACATCCTGTGCGTGCCACCGCGCCATGTAAGCAACACAGATCCACATCCGTAGATGTCCACCACAGATCCATCACCAAACCAGACGGTTCCCTTGACGGCGTTGTCCAGCTCGGAGAAGACAGAGCGATCCCTGCTCATGTGGTTGCTGGCACCGGTGTCCAGGTACCAAGCTGCGTCATGCACGTCCTCCACACATCCCAGCTTGACGGCGGCACGTTCCTCGTTAAGATTCACGTCGGCCACCACCTCTGGGGCGACATGTATGAGGGCCTGGGACGGTTCGGCCCCCATGGCGGGTGCGGGCTCTTCCGCAACAGCCGCGATTTGGTGGTGCACGGGTTCTGGGTGCGTAGTGCCCCGCGGGGCGTGCACATGCTCCTCAATTTTTGAACAGAGTTGTGCCATGAGAAGGGTCGGTTCTTCCTCTTCGGCTTGCATGAGATTGGCTTCCTCATCCCTTTTCTTCTTGAGGCATTCACGTGCATAATGATTTGGCTTACCACAATAATTGCACTTGACGTCGGTGTTGCCTCCACCACCAGTTTGGGGCTTGTCGTTGCCACCAGTCATGTCCTTTCCCTTCCCTTTGTTCATCTAGCACTTGCGCCCGTTCGTGTTTGCACCGCCTCCAGAGGACCCTCCGCCATCGTGACGGCTCACACGGGCACGCCACTGGTCCTCGGTAAGGAGAAGTTTGCCGCTGTTTTCTTCTTCCTCATCACGTTCGTCGGCGACCTTGAGCCGCCCAATCAACTCCTCGATCGATAGGGTGTTGAGGTCGACGAGGCTCTCGATCGACCAAGCAAGCTGCTTGTACCTCTTAGGGAAAACACGGAGGAATTTCAGGACTACCTTCTTTTCTTCGATGGGATCACCAAGGATGTTGAGCTCGTTGACGAGGCCCATCATCTGCATTGCAACATTGTCGATGTTCTCTCCCACCTTGAATTTGATGTCCTCGTAATGCAAACACAGTGTTTGCGCTCGCGATTCCCGCACCCGTTGTGCGCCGACTCGCAACGTCTTGACGGTGTCCCAGGCCTCCTTTGTCGTTGCTTTGACGGCTAGACTGGGAATCATCTCCTGGGGCATGACACGAAGGATTGCCTCGAGCGCCATACGATCGTCGATGTAGTCTCTGACACCGGTGTCGACCGTCGTCCACAGGCCGCGGGCCTACATGATCACTTTCATCAAGAGCGACCAGTTGTGGTAGTTTGTCCGTGTCAGGATCGGGAACTGGGTCGACGACATGTCGGTGTCACGTACGGTGCGTGGTACGAGCAGGCGTTCGCCGTTCTTGGTGGCGAAGTTGGCATTCTTCTGTCGCTCGATCTCCTCGGCAGTCTTGGAGGTACCATCGTCTCGCTTCAGCATCTACACACGCTAACCCAAAACTCAGCTTTGATGGCAACTGTTAGCAACTACTCCAGCGTGGAAGAGCTACAGTACTCAACGCTAGGGGCGTAGCCAGAGGGGGGCTGCCGGGGTTGAAAACCCCCCTCTAAAAATATTTTAATTATTATTATGATACCATGTACATATTTATATTTTATAAAAAAAATATTACATTGTACAAAATATGACTTTTAATCTTATGATTTCAGTCAATCCTATTATTCTTCTTTGTATGAACTTCTTAATGGTTAAACTTAATATATTTGTGGATTGTGTGTCTTATATACTCACAAATCATAAAATTTACCGTCCTAATATGCATGTCATCAATTATGAGCTGAAGAAATCATATATTTTATTTCTATCCTACTAAAATTTGTTTAATAGTTTCATATTAATTGTGTTAAAAGTTACACAAATTGTCTCCTCTACTTGAATGTGAATCATTACAAGACTAGGAATATGTACCCATAAAAGATGAAAATAATTATACAAAATGAAATTTATAAAAATATATCATGCATCATGTTGACCTATTAACTAAAATTTGATGTAATATAGTTGACTTATTAATTAACATATATTATTAGCTATAAATTGAGTAAGTTCACTCAATTATTATTATACACCATTGGGAAAAATAATAACCATACATGCACAACTATCACCTTCTATTTATATATATATTTTTCAAACTTTTATTAGTCAATCACTCTCAAATTATTAAAAGATATATATTACTATATAGAAATAGATCCAAATAGTATTTATTGTTACATGGTATTTCATAAACTTTTTTAGTTACATAACATTTAGATATTATAAGTTTTAAGCCAAGTAACAATGATTACAAATTTACAAGAACTTGAGAAGATAATGACAATATTTCTATCTATAAAAAAATAAGACGATTGAATTGGCATAAGGTAAAAAAGGAGTAGAGAAAAATATATAAAATGTGGGGTAAGAAGGAGAAGAAAATGTGAGAAAATCCATCTAGTAAATATAATTTTAATCAAATGGAGAGAGAAAAAAGGGATGAAATGTATAATTAGAGTCAATAAAAATATATAATTTTTTCTTTCATATCCTCTCTTCTTCAACTTTTAAATAAAAAATATGCATGGATCTTTCCTCTTCATTCTCTTCACTTTTTATTTCCCAATGTGCTTCTCCATCATATGTTGTTCATACAACCTCATAAAATATTTTCCTTCTTTTTTTTCTGAATTTTTTTTCAACTGATCATTGTGTCAAGATCTTATAATATATCAAGTACATTATACTTATATCCTTTATAGTATAAAATTTAACTGTTATAATTTTTTGGGCCTTCTAGTATGACACCATCCACTAAATGATGTCATATTATATTTTAATGCTTGTTCTCCACTTAAAAGATGATTTTGTTCCCATTTTTAATATAACTATTATTTTTCTTTTGCATTGCCAATTGTATGCACATTGTACTAATCAAGTGATCATGAATTAAGATTATATTGTTGATCTTCTAGTTGTTTAATCTGAAAGACATGCCAAATAATGTGTTACTTATGACTTTAGACATTTAAACATATTCATTATTTTGAATAATGAATTTTGTCATTTTAGTTATGTTAGGTTTTTTTACAAATAGGTTATTTTATATGTTGGAGACAATGAGACACTTATTAGGTGTGTTTTCTTCAATTTTTTTCTAAATAAGTATTATTTTTCTCATTGTCACTACTCATAGTTTGTAGATTTCTGAATCCGCCACTGCTCAACGCGAACACTATGAACACAGAGATATGGTGCAGCGCACAACTTGCTGCTTTTCTGTTTTCTTCCTTCTTATTTATGCTTAAGGGAAAACAATCATGGCTTACTGCTATCCGGGTAAATGCTATCCGGTTTACCCGTGCTATCCCACAGACCAGTAAACGATGTTAGACCACGTCGTGGACTCAGCACGTTCAGCACTCACACAACTCGTGGGCTTATGGGTGGACCAGACTTGGTAAACAAACTGAACTGAAAATATAGGAATGAACTAACTACCAAGCAACGAGATTATTTGCAACATCCTCCACCTTCAGGCCACTCGCTTCCCGGTGTTCGTCAGACTGTTGCACCCAGGCACCCCGCCCACCACAACCACCGCCACCATCTCGATCCTTACCGCAGACATCATCGTCGGTATGCTGGACAGGGGCCTGTGGCCTGGGAGCAAGTGCTTCGATGACTCTGACACGCCGTCCGGATGTGATGGCCAAGGAGTGTGAGGCTGGGGTTGACTTCGCCCCGTCTCTTTGCAACAAGAAACTCATCTCTGTATTCTACGCCAACGCTACCTGAGAAAAAAAAGGAGACGAGGCCCCTGCTAGATAGAACTGTGACATATTCATTATAGTGGAGGTTTTGGAATCTTCAATCAATGGATGCTAGCATGAGAACCTACAAGTTATTTATACAAGAATAGTCATCAAGAATCAACTATGTTGATCATAGGACTGTGTAGATATGAGCAATTCATTTGTGCCTCTTGCTGCAATGAGCAATTGGTTTCTGCCGTTGGTAAAAGAAGCAACGGCATTGACTGTGGCGCTATTGTGCTATGATCTGATTCAATCCCAAGTGCTAATCTGTGTTGCATGCAAACACAACATAGTAAAATATTATCCTCTATCACATCATATACTGCCCTATCCTGGCTTACTTTTTAGCCCACATCAATCCCTTCCTGCCAACCAAAAATGGCCTAAGTTCTTGATTCTAGGCGGAGTAGTGGATTTGACGGTGAAGTACATGTTCCCTCACAAAGGATGCTAGTATATGACAATACTAAACTAGCTAGAGGAGGTATGCTAGCATCGTGTCACCATGTGTCAGATTTCAAAAGTACTCTGCTATTTTCATTGTTTCTTAAATCCAAAATTATGTTAAGAGAAGGACGAATTCTGAAATCCAGAAATGTAGATTTGCCATTCACGACTCTGTTTGTCATTTTGCATACTGCTCACTTCTAATTGACAACCTCGTAGGACGGGTTCAATTGCGTTTTATTTTTCCTTTTGTCCACTGGTGAGCTGTCACTATCTATATGTCACTAACCTCGTAGGACGGGTTCAATGAAAAAAACAGTATCTTACTATACTCAAAACGTATAGAAGTTGATTTCACATATATAATGTGAAAAAACGCACAAGTGACAGTAACCCACCGTGCCAGACAAAACATAGAGAAAACCGACCGAAAATATGTCAACATTCTCCCTCAATTTCTTTGGAGTGATGGAGAATTTCATTTGAACTCCACTTATTGTCTCTTGGTTAACTATTTAAAATTTGTTTTCAAATATAGAATTCATTTGCAAAACAATAGCCTGGATTTTTTTTCATTTAATTTCAGTTTGTACCATATTTGTAAAACTGAACTACTTGAACAATTTGGTGGTGTAACCCTAGTTTGGATAATTTTGTGATGAATATGACTATAATTTTATATTTTCTCTATATAAGTTTTAATTATTATTATGATGATTGGCATAAGGACAAAGCAGTAATAGTTTAAAGTGTGACTCTAATTGTATTTATCTTCTTTATAGTGGAATTAGTTGGTGATGCGTGTTTCCAAGTTATCGATTGATTATGCCCAATACACACAAATATTTATTGTGGGAATTAGGTGAGGCCTATTCTTGGTTTAATTAGTGGTTATCACCATTACTCAAAAATGTTTGTTATTGATTTTGGTAGTGATGTTGTAAATTGTTTTTTTTGCATAGTTCTCATATTAATATGCATCTTTTCTCAAAGTTGTGAACTATATTGTTATTTTAGACTAGATGTTGACATTTTTCTTTTATATATTGAATATCTACCCTTTTGGAAGGTTCTTCTAGTAATCCTTTTGCGTATTTTCTTCTCACTTTTTGATGTGAATCTCGTTAACTTATTTTGTCCTACTTATGATTTCCTAACATTTTTTTGTATATATGTACCATCTTTAGTTGATGTTCTTGACTATTTTATTCTTTTTGTAGGGTTTTTCCTAAACCATTAAGTAAAGGAAATAGAAATTGTGAATCCTACACTAGATTAGCTTGTCTTTTTGGAGGTAGAACTGATATGGCCTGGTCAATCATCTTTTATATAACTACTTTTCTTTGATGTATCTATATCAGTCGGTGTTGAACTTTGAAAACTTGAGCCATTGGAGTAGTCAGATTCTTTCATTTATATGCTACCATTTTTGTGTTTTGAAACATTCTTATTGAGTATATGACTTATTATCATGGTGTTTGGCATGTTGGATGTTTCATTTATTCAATGATTAGTGATGCCCCTCTAGGATCCGTCTCATTATATTATTTTGAAGTTTCCATTTCTAACTTTTCTATTGAGAAACTAGTATTTTGCACGACCTAGATAATAATTGTGACTATGCATAGTGTTGTACAAAAATGATATCATTTCAAAATATTGTACGAAAATTTAGACAATATATGTTGAACATTGGAATATATTTATATTCATAATTCTATATTTAGAAGTCAAGTCCATGTGAACCATGTGATTCAAGGCATTCTTGGTTGCATATCCATATGGTGAATGCCAATCATGAACATATATATAAATAGAAATAGTATCATTTTAGTAATTCATATGAGGAATATCATTTTATTAATAAACATAAAAGTTAAATCACATCCCGCATATTTATCCTACAACTGTGTGAAAAATAAATCTAGATTGTACCACCTTGTTACCCAAACTCAAAAAGCATATTCATATGACAATACTAAGACTTCACTAACTAGACTCTTCTTAAACTAGGAAAATATAAACAACATGTAGCCTAAGGGCTTTCACCAATTTGAGCTACAAGTCGACATGTAAAAGCTTAAAATTTTCTTTATGGATTTGTTGTCACCTAAAGTCTATAATCATATTTTAAAGTCTATAATAATCCTTCAACATTCTTGGTATTTTTCTTCTATTCCCCTTGATATTTATACAAAAATTAGGAATATGACCAAGTATCCTATACACATAGAAAATGTGTTTACTGCTATTATTTTTGTTCATATTCTGTTTAGAATTCATTATTTGATTCAAGGAATGTTTAAATTTAGAGCTAAACTTACAAGTCTTTTATGTGTTTGAAATCATTCACAAGGTGTATATAATTGTTTTTTATCCTATCTTTCTCCACGGGTTGATCATTACTTTAGATGTTGTATAAGACTTGATATATACATCCTTAATTTTTTGTTTAGCAAATTGTTGGCAAATCTATCCACTACACCCATCAAAATGGTCCAGAGTCACATGTCCTCTGGCCAACTGACCCTCACAGTCATGGTCTGGAGCTCCCAAATGGGCCTAAGGATCCTAATCACTACCTCACATCCTCCTCTTCGCAAGCGTGAGCAGGCCCAACATGGATCTATGATGGGAAACCTCCCATAGGAGAGACAAGGTTAGGGGGAGGCCTTTGTGGCATAGGTACTTTCCAATAAGCTTCTGCTGGTACCCATGATCCCGGACGTGCCCTTGGAGCCGATTGAGATTCAATAGGGGTGAGGAGATTTAAGGTTGTTGTGTCCAAGGAACCATGGCTGGATGGTGAAGAAGGAGAAAGGGGGGGATTCCTAGAGTACGAGGTAGGGTCAAAAAAAGGGAAAATGAGAGAGTGAAGAGGGAAATGAAGTATTTCACACCTAATTGTGGCAAAGAAGGTGAGGAATGGTGTTGATTGGTGTGTTGCCAACAAGTACACAGTTACCCTACTGTACTTGTCAGACTGGAGGTAGATTGTAACCTTAGCATCATTGCACCTATGGGACACGAATCTACGGTTGTGGTGGAACATTCCCAAAAAAAGAGAGGGCAAGTAAGCACAACACTCACAACTAGGCCACGTGGGTCTATTGGGACCAAATGCCGTAGGTCAGCCCAAAAATGAAAATATAGAGCAGAAAGCATGATTAAACATGGATTTTCCAAAAGGTATAACATTTGATCCATCAATCTGATTGATCGGATTTTTGTCTCTTTGAATTCAAAACTGAAAGATGTACCTCATGAAAAATATTAATGACCAAGGTGATCACATCGATTAGGTTCAACTTATCTTGCAAGATGACAATATCTTAAAGCATCATACTTAGTTCAATTTTCTAATAGAGCCACATATTATGAAGTTAGTCATCGAGGTGATCAAATTGGGTCACCAACAACTCATATCATGTCATTGAAATTTAATTGAGTGTGATGGGTCTCAAAAGAGAGAGAAGGAGAATAATCGAGGTGGGAGAACGTCAAGTTATCACATCCTACCATCCTTAAAAGATATTTCATCCCCAAATTTTTTCTAAGATCACAATCAAGAGTTCAAAGATGATACTCATCATGTTTCAAATATGCAACCTTAGGTGTTAATGTTGGTATGTATTCCCTGAGAGCCAATCATGTGATGATTGGTGGGATACATTAAGATTGATTTGATAAACATCAAAGGCGAGCTTCCAATTCTTTCTGGTTCAGTCATATGAGATAGTGATAGAACAGATTGAATGTCTAGAGAATGACAGTACTCAATGACATATGCTTTCAGGTTGAGGACCTGAACGATGAGATCATACGGATGCTAAGAGTTTGTACATTCTTGTTATGTCCCTAGTCGGATGTCATTGTGGAAGGTAGATAGACAGCAATGACACACAAGACTAGATTGTGGTGTTGGTTGATGACAGAATCTCATTAGTCATGATATAGAGATATCAAACCAAACACATAGGTACTTGTTAGAGAACAAGTGTACCGGACAGACCCACCGTGAGTTTGACACATGGAACCATGAGATGGTAGTCACAGTCAGTACTCACAGTGATGGTGGTGAGTGTGATTCTTAGACCTGAAATCACTGCACTCAACACATGTCGTTGGGCACACTTTGACATCATCAAACGCAGTCCTGAAACATGCACTACTACAGAAACAACATTCAGTGTCGCTTTTCTGGGCGTCGGTTATTTAGGAAAACCGACGCCTATAACATTCAACGTCGGTCATCTAGGTCATCCGACGTCTGTAGCCAAGACACGGGTACCGCTTGTATTAAGCGTCGGTTTTTTTGGTAAAAAACCGACGCCTAAAACTGCCGCGAAATCCAATTTTCGAGCAAAAAAAATATGTCACATACGGCATCGGTTATTTACCTAAAGCCCGACGCCTATATAAGATGAAAATTTGCGCGAAAATTTACAGCTTAGGTGTCGGTTATCCTTAGATAACCGACGCCTATAGTGGTTCCCGCCAATTTATTTGGGGCAAATTTTATCTAATTGGACGTCGGTTTTGTAATAGGAACCGACGCTGAAGACCTTAGGCGTCGGCTTTGTTAGATACCCGACGCCCTTTACGAACTTATTAGACGCATGATCGATCGACTTTAGGTCCCCTTTCCTGTTTCATCGTCTTCATCGCCCGACCCTCCGCTGCTCACCGACGCCGCTGCCCGCCACCCTCCGCTACCGTCGCCCGACCCTCCGCTGCTGCTGTTGCTTGTGCGCCGCCGCCGCTTCCTGCTCCTTCTGCTGCCGGTGTCGCCACCGCCTGCCTGCTCCTTCTCCGCCGCCTTCCTGCCCGCCGCCGCCTGCCGCTCCCTGCTGCCGGTGTCGCCTTCCTGCTCCTTCTCCGCCTGACGACCCCCGCGTCTCCGCCGCTGCTGCCACTGCCCTACGCCGCTGCCGCCTCCACTGCCTACATCGCTGCCTCCACTGCTCATCGTCGCCGCCTCCACTGCTCTTCTTCCTTAACGGAGCTCGCTACCGACAGAGCTACTCCTCTTCTTCCTCCACGAGCTCGCTACTTACAGGTACGATTTTATACCTAGTTACACAGCTCATTTTTGCTTCAATCATATTCATCATGTTGTTGTTTTTTATTGCAATTTTATGTAGATATTCTCCTTTAAATCCTAAGAAAATTATACACCCTTTAATTACAAACCCTAATTCACCTCTAGTCACTCACTTCTATCGATTATCCAAATGTAAATTGCCCCTTACTATGTCACCATTCATTCCAATGCAAAACTGGACCTTCCTACGCCACCATTTACTCAAAAGGTAGTTTTCATTTGATATCTAATTATTACATTAAGGATACTGAAAAAACTATATGAGTTACACCTTCATAGGAATGCATACAACTTCTATCTGAAAGAGATCTAAACATGATAAAAAATAATCTAAGATACAACTTTCTTCATTTAGGACTAGTCCAAGTATCTACAAAATCCTTAACTAGAAAAGGTATAAATTATTCCTTACTTCTATCCCTTAGAGACTGTAAGCATCTAAAATTCTCAGATTCCCTTCTTAGACTTCTAGAATCAACACTACATGAAGAATATGTTTCCTTCGATAATATGTTATAACATAGTATGATCTTAATCTGATCTGGATGTTCATAATAATGTAGTATGTTAAATATGATGATTAGGGATACATATAATGTCTAGTAAAGATTCCTAGACCTTTTGTTTGAAACTATTGATTTCTTGATTTATTATTTAATAATGCTCTGTTGATTAGGATTAACCATGTTGCATGTAGTTTATAGACAATTATTATATATAAGAATGCAACACATGTATTTGTTGGCCTAGAAACCCGTCCAAGATTTACTCATTAGGAGTAAATCTTGGATAGTCCCCGGTTTGGGACTGTTCTTGAACACCTAATCTCACTTAGGATGTAAGTGTATAATGTGTATTGGGTTTTTGAGAAACTTTCAGTAGCATTTCCCTGTTTGTTCTCTAAGTACATATGTACTTAGAGAACAGCGGGGAAATGCTGCCGAAATTTTCTTGAAAACCAATTACGCATTATACACTTACTAGTGAGATTAGGTGTTCAAGGATGGGATAGGTGGTACACATTTATTATATATAAGAATGACATCAAATGTGTTTGTTGGCCTAGAAACCCATCCAAGATTGACTCATTAGGAGTAAATCTTGGATAGTCCCCGGTTTGGGACTGTTCTTGAACACCTAATCTCACTTAGGATGTAAGTGTATAATGTGTATTGGGTTTTCGAGAAAATTTTGGTAGCATTTCCCCGTTTGTTCTCTAAGTACATATGTACTTAGAGAACAGCGGGGAAATGCTGCCGAAATTTTCTCGAAAACCCAATACACATTATACACTTACTAGTGAGATTAGGTGTTCAAGGATGGGATAGGTGGTACACATTTATTATATATAAGAATGACATCACATGTGTTTGTTGGCCTAGAATGTGAACAATCATTGTTTTTTATATTACTTGTACATTGGTATAAATTAGAATGAACAATCACTAAATTATATACTGTTTGTATGGAATCCGGCTTCATTGTAGATATCTATTATTGTTGGCCTAGAAACCCATCCAAGATTGACTCATTAGGAGTAAATCTTGGATAGTCCCCGGTTTGGGACTGTTCTTGAACACCTAATCTCACTTAGGATGTAAGTGTATAATGTGTATTGGGTTTTCGAGAAAATTTTGGTAGCATTTCCCCGTTTGTTCTCTAAGTACATATGTACTTAGAGAACAGCGGGGAAATGCTGCCGAAATTTTCTCGAAAACCCAATACACATTATACACTTACTAGTGAGATTAGGTGTCCAAGGATGGGATAGGTGGTACACATTTATTATATACTAGGGAAATGTTGCCTAATCTTTTCCTAATATATACTTGTTTTCTCTGATCATAGAATGGATAGATCATGGATGTCCATTCGTAATCGTTGCACCCCAGAGTTTATATCTGGTCTTGATCAGTTTATTAGATTTGCCGAGGAACATAGGAAAAAACCTACAGATAGGTTCTACTGTCCATGTAGGCATTGCGGTAACAACTTGAAAGTCAACACTGGTGAGGAAATCAAAAGTCATGTCATGTGCAACGGGATTGTACAAGGCTATACAGAATGGCACTGGCATGGAGAGATTTCAAAATCGAAACCAGTAGATGTCGATAGCAGTGCTTGGGTGGAAGAAGAAATTGCCTCTGATGACGTAAATGTGAACGAACCAGTTCCAGCAGACATCGTTGATGCGATGCTGGATAGTTGTAGGGTAGAGCACACCGATCCACCTCCTATCTTTACAAACATTGTGCATGATGCTGAGATACCGTTATACACAGGTTGTGCTAAGTTTACGAAGCTTAGCGCTGTCTTGAGATTGTATAAGTTGAAAGCTAACAATAGATGGAGCGACAAAAGCTTCACTTCATTGTTGACTTTGTTGAAAGAAATGCTTCCTGAAGGAAACGAGCTTCCAATCTCAACATACCAGGTAAAGAAAATGTTGTGCCCAATGGGAATGGAGGCCAAGAAGATACACGCATGCCCGAATGATTGTGTATTATTTCAAAAGGACTATGTAGATTTGAAAGATTGTCCAAAATGTGGTGCGTCACGGTATAAATTGACGACTTCGGGGGAGTCCAAAACTTGTTCTCCTGCCAAGGTGTTGTGGTATCTACCTATAATATCACGGTTTCAACGCTTGTTTGCAAATCCGAAAGATGCGAAGAATTTGAGGTGGCATGCAGATGTTAAGAAAAATAATGATGGGATCCTACGACATGCGTCTGATTCCCCACAGTGGAAGAAGATTGATCTATTGTACCCTAAATTTGGTGAAGAAGATAGGAATCTAAGACTTGGGCTTTGTACAGATGGGATGAATCTGTACGGGACATTGAGCAGCCAACATAGCACTTGGCCAGTCATGCTTGTTATATACAATCTTCCTCCCTGGATGTGTATGAAAAATAAGTACGTTATGTTGTCATTGTTGATATCGGGTCCTAAACAACCCGGAAATGATATCGATGTTTATCTTGAACCTTTGATTGATGACTTAAAGAAACTTTGGGCTGAAGGTGTGATGACCTATGATGCTTCAGCAAGAGAGACATTTCGTTTGCACGCTATGTTGTTTTGCACTATTAATGACTTTCCAGCATATGGGAATTTGTCTGGATATAGTGTCAAAGGAGCTAAAGCGTGTCCTATATGTGAAGAAAACACTGATTCAATAAGACTAAAACATGGCGGCAAGACTGTATATCTTGGTCATCGAAGGTTTCTTTCAAAATTCCATCCGTATCGTAGGAAGCGCAAAGCATTCAATGGATGGAATGATGAACGAAGTGCACCTAAACCTATACCAGGGGATGTTGTTTATGAAAGAGTAAAAGACATTGTCAATGAATTTGGTAAGAAATCACAATGTAGTATGGCCACACGGAGTGACAATTCTTCATTCAAGAAGAAGTCAATATTTTGGGATCTTCCTTATTGGAGTTCTTTGACAGTCAGACATTGTATCGATGTAATGCACGTTGAGAAAAATGTATGTGATAACATCATTGGTACTCTATTAAATATACCAGGTAAGACTAAAGATGGGATAAAATCCAGACTGGACCTACGTGAAATGGGAATAAGGTCAGAATTAACAGAATTACGTGAAATGGGTAATAAAAGAACATACTTACCTCCCGCTTGTTACACGTTGTCTAGAAAGGAGAAGAAAACTTTTTGTGAATGCTTGGTAAATGTTAAGGTGCCACATGGTTACTCATCCAACATCCGTAGATTGGTATCAATGAAAGATCTGAAATTGATAGGTCTTAAATCTCATGATTGTCACACTCTAATGCAACAAATATTGCCCGTGGCAATTCGATCTATATTGCCGAAGCATGTAAGGTTTGCAATTACCAGACTTTGTTTCTTTTTCAACAGTCTATGCAGCAAAGTTATTGACCCTGATACTCTCGATAATTTGCAAAGAGAAGTGGTTGTTACCCTATGTTAGCTTGAGATGTATTTCCCTCCTTCGTTCTTTGATATCATGGTACATCTTGTTGTCCACTTGACTAGGGAAGTGAAAATGTTGGGACCAGTTTTCTTGCATTGGATGTATCCCTTTGAACGATACATGAGCGTTTTTAAAGGTGATGTTCGAAACCGTTATCGGCCTGAAGGGAGTATTATTGAAGGTTATGTGGCGAGAGAGGTTATGGATTTTTGCAATGACTTTCTCAGTGGTAATGACACTCCTGATAATGACAAGAATATTGAGGAGGGCAAAGGAATTTTGGGATCACGGGTGAAAGTAATCAGCCGTGAGCAGTTGGAACAAGCTCACTTGTATATTTTACACAATATGGATGAAGTGAGTGTTTATATCGAGGAACATACCAATTTCATAAAGAGACAACATCCTCGAGCAAGTTCAATGTGGCTTGCTAGAGAGCATAATAAGACTTTTACTAAGTGGTTTGAAGATAAAGTCTTACATCAACTATCTCAAACACCACATGATATTACAGAAACTATCAAATGCCTCGCCTTTAAACCAAAACCGAATGTTATGTCTTATGAAGGGTTTGACATTAATGGATTCACATATTACACAAAGCGCCAAGATGATAAGAGTGTCGTCCAAAATAGTGGGGTCACTCTTCAAGCGTCGACTATGTACTTTGCAAGTGCAAAGGATAAGAGTCCACGTGAAGCTAAAATGTCATATTACGGTGTCATTGAGGACATTTGGGAGTTTGACTACATAGATTTCAAAATTCCGCTCTTTAAATGTAATTGGGTTGATAACACCAAAGGAGTTATAGTGGATGAATTGGGTTTCACTTTGGTGAACTTTGAAAAGATTGGCAAGAAGGGTGAACCATTCATATTGGCATCACAGGCGAAACAAATATTCTATATCGATGATCCTGCAAATGATAAATGGTTGGTTGTTCTTCATGGTAAAAGACAGTTCATTGAAGATCCTATAGATGAAGAAGAGTACTATGATAAGTATGATGACTCCAGTCCATTCTCAGTTGGGTTGCCAACTCCACAAAATATTGAAGCTAATGATGACTTATATGTGCGCGGAGATCACAATGAAGGATTGTTAATTGATAAAAGATCACAATTTTAGAGACATGTATGTTTATACAAATGCTAAATGTTTGCCTTTTTCTAGTTAATACAAATGCTAAATGTTTGCCTTTTTCTAGTTAATACAAATGCTAAATGTTTGCCTTTTTCTAGTTAATAGAAATGCTAAATGTTTGCCTTTTTAATGACATTTTCAGATGGCTGACCATGATGAGCATGATGTCCATGATGAGCATGAAGTTCATGATGAGCATGCTGTCCATGACGAGCATGGCGAGGATACTAATGTAAGTTCTAAAAACATATCCTGTATTTCTATAAAATTCATTATCTTCTAGTTATGTCATATATCCTATATTTCTATATTGGGCTAAGTTAGTGTGTTTTATTTTTGTCAAATTTTAGGTTGATGCACCTGTACCCACTGAAGCACTGGAGCAACTTGATGCGCAACACCAGACACTTAACAAGAAAAGGGGCATCACTCTGTTGAAGAAGTTATTAGCGCTAAGTGGTAGTGGATCTAAATTGGTGGTGGAGTTTGATAATGGAGGAAATCCAATTGGAGTGAACCGCAATAATTTTGTGAACTATCTTGGGTGTACCACTCGGAGCCATTGTGGTGTTAAGTATGACAATTGGCATAAAGTTCCTCAAGGGAAAAAAGACTTGATATGGAAGGATTTATGCGTGAGTTATTATTATTTGCAATTCTATTTTGTAGATTACAAATTCTATTATTTGCAATTCTATTTTGGATACTAGTTAATAACATTTCTATTTTACAGAATCTGTTTGCATTGGATGAGAAGTTGCATCGTAAAAATGTGATGCAACGCGCTGGAAAGATGCTTAGGAATTATAGGACAAATCTGAACAGAGAATACATAAAAGAGGGTGATAAGAAGAAGAAGTCAGCCCTTGAACAATGGAACTTCTTGGACAAAGAAGATTGGGACAATTTTGTTGCTTCAAGAAAATCTGAAGAATTCAAGGTATTAGGTGTCACTCCTAATTTAATTAATATACATTGTATTCACCTGTTTCAAGATTAGCATTTAGTGCTACTAACCAAATCATTAATGTGCATACTAACTAGGCCCTCAGTGACGCACAAAAAGCAAGGCGTGCACTGAATGTGCATGACCACACTATGGGTCCAAAAGGCTATGCAAGCGTTCGCCAAAGACTACAGGCGGAGTCTGCGGCTACTCAGGAGTCTGCTCCTACTCAGGAGTCTGCCACACCCATGCCTCGCCATGATATCTGGATAGCTGGCAGGCAAAACAAGAAGGGTGAAATAAAGAAGCCTGTAACTGCTGAGGCGGCTGCAAAAATGGTAAAATACAACTCTTAGAGAAATCGTTTGAATATTGATTATTTGTGGTGTTAACTTACCAATTTCTGTTTATGGTGATTAGCGGGAGCTGCACGAGCAGAGGAAACAAGGCACGTTCATCCCTCAGGGCACAAGGGATGAATTGACAGTTGCTCTGGGTAACCCAGAGCATCCTGGACGTGTTAGAGGTGCCGGCGCTGGTGTTGGCATCAAAGCATTCTTTGGGCCATCCCAGCGCAAACCCAGAGCGGGACTTTCTCAAGAAGAGGTAACCTATTCTTTTTTTAGAATGTTACTGCAAAAGGAAATTCATTAATAAGAAGCTAATGTTTCTTTTATCCATGTATAGGAGAATAAGAGAGTTGAGGATTTAGTTGCTAAGAAGATCAACGATGTAGTTGCTGAGAAGGTCAAGGAAGAATTGCTGCGGTGGCAGGCATCTCAGGCTTCCAATACGCCTATGGCGACCCACTCTTCTCCTGATGCACAGACTGCGAGTAATCCTGGAGACCCATCGCCTAGCACGTCTGCTGTAAGTATTGTTTATGACATTGTAGTTAGTCTTTTCAAGTTGTTATGTTTTCAAGATGATATGTATATATGTATAATATTCTTTACGTAAATTTGTAGGCATTGAAGCCATGCCGCTTAAGAATGCAAGACTACGTTGTTGCAGAGGCGCAGGCTTACCCGTCCCTTCCTGGGGCAATGTTTCACGGGACTCCAATGCCACAGGGCTACGTTCGTGTGAGCCCGATACGCGTGTTACCTGATTGGAGAGAAGCTACATTGCCATATCCCCACCCGGATATTGATAGACTTGCTGATGCAGAAGGCGGGGTGATATTGTGGCCCAAAGCAGATGTCGTCTACACGACTGAAATTGTAAGATAAATTTACATTGATTTAGACTGTTAATGTGTATATATGATGTCAACTGATCTGAAATTATATGTACAGGTTAAAAAGAAGACACCAGGAGCACCTAGGCCTCCACTTCCACTTCCCGCATTACCCGATTGGGTTCCAACTGACTTAACATACCCGTTAGGTCCTGCTTGTAGGGGAATGGCATGTTGGCTACGGGCACATAATGTACATTGCCCTATAATTATTTCTTTAGATGCAGATTATGCAGGTCAATCATACGATAGCTCTTTATTTATACAAGATATTATTGAGCTGTTTATGTATGATTGGCTGAATACATCAATGATAGAGACATGGATAAGGTGAGATCTTGTTTATACATCCATATACCTTGTGTAAGATCCGGTGATCTGGTTTCTTATATATTAATGCATACGCCTATATGTTTTGCAGCTACCTAGTCGAAGATCATTGCAAACAATTTGCATTTGATCATGTGGGATTTTTGATTCCATCATTGATTAGTTTGGTAGCTAAAGACCCTGATAATGTTCAACAATACTGTATAGATGCTTTTACAATTTTTGGTCAGCAAAAGAAGACGATAATAATAGCTCCATTCAATGTCAAGTAAGTTTACTTTATTTATAATTTGGACTTAAGAAAATTCCATTTTTATTTTGCATTTTGAGTTATTAATTGTTAACTTCTTACTTCTAGCGGTAGACATTGGGAGTTACTAGTTATTGTCCCCGGGACATTCACTGTTTATTATCTAGATCCTGCGGGGAGTACATTGAACACTAAAATTGGACACGTAATGAGAATGCCATTATTCTGGTGAGAAATATTTCATTTTTATATCCGTTAACATCTTTTATTACATTACTATTTACTTATGCAATTTATTGTGTTATATTAACATGTAGGGGTTTAGATGCATTCAAAAAGGCTGGAGGAACGGTCCCAAGGAAAAAGAACCAGCCAATAAATTGGCAGAACGTACAAGTAAGTTCCCGACTCAAATATATATATTATTGATGTGAATTGTGCTTAGTTGTATTATTTTGTATGTTTCAATTTATAGTGTGCTACACAAGACAATGGATGGGCATGCGCATACTATGTGATGCGATTTATGCAGATGATTATCAAATATGCCGCATTGGACATCGATACCATACATGAGGTATTATATATATTCTCATTAGTTAGTATGCAATATATCAATCTTATATTATTTTTATATTATTACTTATATATATACATCATTCTCTTTGCAGGTGTTTAAAACTGACAACACTACAGGTAAACGTTTAAAAAATATACATGCTCCATATACGATGGAAGCATTAAATGAAGTAAGAGAAGAATGGGCAAAAGCCATACAAGCAGTGGCAACTGTAAGATATAATTGGGATGTTGATAGCGATAATGAATGATACTACGTAAATGAATATTTCTGAATGTTAATACATGTATTTGAATGTTTCTATATGTGTGTGAATGTGAGAATTGAATTGATGTCTGAATGTATGTACTTGTGTAGAATTTTGCTTGTGACTTTTGCAGGTTTGCGGCCTGTTTGTAGGCTGATATCAATGGATGTCGTAAACCTGCAGTTCAGAAAACTAAACTGCAGGTTCTCATCCTGCTGACCAGCCACAGCAGGCCTGCAAACTGATATGAAAAAAAAAAAATATAAATAGGCGTCGGTTATTTATAGAAAACCGTCAGGAAAGACCTACAGCGTCAGTTTTTTCAATAAACCGACGCCTGATGTGGCCAAAGCAGTCCTGGAAATGGCGTCGGATATTCATATCAAACTGACGCCTATTTAACATATAGGCGTCGGTCGTTTAGTATATAACCGACGCCAAAAGTGTTCGCGCCACAAAAAATGGCGTCATCTAGGGCACTTTATGCGTCGGTCATCTACTAAAAGACCGACGCTATATTCCATAGTGGCGTCGGTTATTTACTAAAACACCGACGCAGAAAGTTCCCTAGATGATGCCGTTTTCTGTGGCGCGAACCCTTTTGGCGTCGGTTCTCTACTAAACGACCGACGCCTATAGATTAAATAGGCGTCGGTTAAAAAACCGACGCCGAAGTGTTCGACCTTTAGCGGCGCCCACATAGGCGTCGGTCGGAAACCGACGCCAAATGGGGTTAAACGACCGACGCCAAAGGCCGTTTCTGTAGTAGTGATGGGTTGTTATAAAGGTGATGATTGGGTGGCTTTGACACATGGGGCTTTTGAGGGGTGAGTGATAGATATGGGATTTGTCCCTCCTAAGGGAGTTTGATATCCATGGCCACTTGATGAGTAGGATTGAGAAAGGCGTGCACGCATGTGTGAATCAGTATATGATATTGATGTCATACATATCTCTTCCAGTCTACTCTGAGATCAAGGAAGTGAATGAACGTTGACAGGATGACTGTTCCATGCCTCGAGTTCATTCGGGATATCAGTGACAAAGGAATTATGCATTCGCTGTAACACCATTCACGGATTGTAGGATGAAAGTTGTTCTCCAACTTTCTACTTTCACTTGGGTAGCACTGATGTGTGACTCGGCACCGCTCTTTGCTTGTGAAGTCATAAGTGTTATGGACTTTCACTGCCAACGTGAAATGGACCTGCAGGGTCACACACATAGGATTTAACCTGGAAGAGGAGTTTTGTCCACAAAGCAATGTTTAGATTGATTACTAAAGGAGTTTAGTAGTTTAATTAAACACTCAATCAGTCGATAGCTCAATATCGTATGGTTCAAGGTGTTGGACGCATTGATTGGAGTATCGGATTGATTGAAATTATAATTGACTGATTTTTCCCAACCTGTGCTCCCAACCGATCAGTTCATGTGATGAACCGGTCGGCTGAGGTTGCTGAACCGGTCGGATGGAGTGTCCAGGCCGATCGGCTCATGCCCAGGTTGAAATGACTGGTTCAAGGGTTGAACCGATCGGCTCAACTGGTGCAACGGATCAGTTGGGAAAAGTCATGTCGGCAAGAATTTTTATTTAGTTTCAAATTGCCCAATTCGATTGGGAATAATATTGGTATTCGATACCAATTGGGAAAGAAACAAGGAAAATCTTTTTGAGCCGGATTAGGACCATGAACCGAACGGTTCAGGGCACCAACCGATCGGTTGGAGTGCTCCAAACGATCGGCTCAGGTCCAACCGATCGGCTCAATGGCCGAACCGATCGGTTCAGTTGTGAACCAATCATTTCAAGTTGCGAACCGGTTGCTTTTTGTGGAAAATTATCGAACCCTTCTACTCCTGCATTAGTCCCGCATTGCCCGGGATGGAGAACCCTGTCCCATGACTCTCCTATATATAGGGGTATTGGGGGCTTCTCAAAACACAGCTCAACTCAACCATTTGCTCTGCAAGTTGTCGTTCTCTCTGGTTTTGGTAACCGTGAGAGAGCCCGAGCAAGTGCTTCCCGCAAAAGGGAGGTGCAGCAAGGGAAGGACAACTGCAGTTGCAACAGGAGGTAGGAGATGCTGTTGGCGACTAGTACGTCAACAAGAGGGTGTGACTCCTTCCACTTCCTTGTGGGACAAGGAGAGTGGAGTTCCAGGTGGTCCGTGTGGACTACTACAGAGGCGGGAGGACACTGCCACTTAGGAGGACAACTGTCATCCGACATTCCAGTTCGAGTAGGAGTTGTCAGTCCCGGTGCGACCAGGAGCTGCACAGACACTGTCGAAGTCCGGAGTTGAAGACCGCACATTGCGCGAGGTATTGTCGCCGAGCAAGCCTCGGGACAAGGTATGATTCTGCAAACCATACTTTCCTATTATATAGACGTTGACGCGTTTCCTCGGTATGGGTTGGGGAGAAATTTTTTGTTTCCGCTGCCTTCTCTGTCTCCCCTAAAACCCAACAGTGGTATCAGAGCCACGTCAGTTGTTCTATATTTTAGGAATATCGATATGATCGATTTTGGTTTGTCGCCTTTATTTATTGCATACGATGCGAATAATATCGGCTTTATGCATGTCCAATCCTAAATCCACAAATCCCTAATTACATATATGATATGTATTATTAATGCATTCGATACACGTCACCCTTAAACGAGTTTTGTGGTGGATGTATGTAGCATGATTATGGCCTATAAACCCCTATCTGTGATTGGTTGTGTGTGGTTGCTTGCATCTCTGTCTGCGCACCGATCTTCCTTCTCCTATTCCTGATGTAACTCGAAATAATTCGAGATTCTTTCCTACCTTTTCTCCCCCCGAATGTAAATCGGGGTTTCTCTTTTAAAGCAATGTAATTAATAGAATAGGATTTTATTTCCTGTTATGTCAAAGATCGGCGGACATCAAGACGACTGCTCAGACGGTCGGTTCAAGGAGTGAACCGATCGATTGACGTTCCAGACGGTCGGTTCAAGGAGTGAACCGATCGGTTGATGACCGGTTCGAGGAGCGAGACGAGCGGGTGGCGGACATGACGAGATGCACGATGACCAGGCAAACCGATCGGTTGGAGGGGTGGCACCCAGACGACCGGCTGGAGAGTACAGATCATTCATGTGATGAGTTGATCAACTCAGATGGCAAGACACAGATGTTCATCTTGTACAAGTTGCATGTGATGTAGACCTAGATGACCGTGATTCCTCTTGGCTCGAGGAATCACTTTAGGATGGCCATACTCATCGCTTTTATCGTTTTGTGCATGTTTTCTGTGGGATATAGCATGTATATGATACATACTATGTATTGTGGTGATTGGATATGTATATATATATAAAACCAAATCCCTCATTACAATATTAAGTTTTAGATGCCTTCCAAATGTGACACACGTGAAAAGCTTGTTCGACCAAGTGTGGGCACGCCCTAGCATGGTGCACCGTCTACCTCGTGGAAGCGTGAAGGATGAATGTGTGGGTCTGCCCTAGCAGGGTGCATGTTCATCGTGTTTGCTTTGGGTCGGACTTAACAAGGTGATCTAGATAGGATCTAGTACCTTGAGGCATGGAGATGATCATTGCAAGGAGTTGTATATGACATCTTATCAAGAGTTGCATATGATGCAATTGGCAAAAGTTGCCTACCTGAGAGATCTATGTTGTGGGTGACAGCCCTAGCTGGTCCATGACTGAGAGGATTTCAGGATCTTGCCCACTAGAAGGTTGTACGCTGCAATCTTTTGAATTGATGGTGAGGGCTATCAATTTGAAGTAAAATAGTGGGAGCGATAATTAATTAAAGGCCTAATTATATCGTCGAACTTTCAAATAAATCAAATAAGTCAAAAATGAGTTTTGGACTAAAATTGCATATTTTCCTTTTTGTAGTTCAAATGGCAACAAACAACAACAACTTTTCTTTGCGATCGGTCCTTGACAAGGACAAGCTAAATGGGACAAACTTCCACGACTGGTATTAGACATTGAGAATTGTTCTCACTCAAGAGCGTAAGCTCTATGTCCTGGATACTCCAATTCCAGAGGAACCCGCTCCTAATGCACCAAGGACAGAAAGGGATGCTTACAAGAAGCATTCTGATGATGCCATTGATGCAAAGTGCTTGATGCTATGTTTAATGAACCATGAGTTGCAGAGGCAACATGAGAACATGGGTGTCATAGAGATGATTCTGCATCTCAGGAACATGTATGAAGATCAGGCACGGCAAGAGAGGTACAATGTTTCTAGGGCGCTGTTCAAGTGTGTCATGACATAAGGAGATCCAGTTGGTCCTCACACACTCAAGATGATTGGGTATGTGGAGAACCTGCAGAGACTGGGATTTCCACTGAGCCAAGAGTTGGCTACTGACGTGATACTGCAATCGTTGCCAGAATCTTACAGTCAGTTTGTGATGAACTACAACATGAACAACTTTGATAGGCCACTGTCAGAGTTGTTGGGCATGTTGAGGACAGCCGAGTTACAGATGAAGAAGGACAAGCCTAAGTCCGTGATGGTGATCACGAGCAAGAAAGGCAAGTCCAAGCGCAAGGGCAAGGGCAAAGCTAAGAAAGGTTCTGAAGCTAGCCAGGAGTCCAAGCCATCTTCAGCTCTCAAGGCCAAGGGAGGCGTGACCAAGAAAGGAAATTTCCACCATTGTCAAAAGCCAGGACATTGGAAAAGGAATTGTCCTCTCTACCTGGAAGAACAAAAGAAGAAGGAGGCGACTGAAACCTCTACTTAAAGGTGTCATGAAAGTAAACCTGTAACACTTTTGAGATATGTGATATCAAGATGTAAAGTGTAAAGCATTCTTACTTGGGGCAAGTGTTGCCTTTATAGATAGGAATACTTTAGTTTATTTTCAGCCAATAAGGCATGTAATATAGTTATGAACTGCTATTTCATACTTGCCAATAGATAGAAACACTTTATTTTTGCATATTGTATGACAATAATAGCAATTAATAAAGAGATGTTTCAATTTATAAAGATGTGATCTTTGTGGCAATGCCTTATTTATCTTGTGATATTTGATATGCATAAGATAAGATGATACCTAAAAGTTATAGATAACTCAAACAATTTAATTAGCATTAATCATGAGAAATTCATTTCTAGTTTCCATATGATGGATAAAACTAGACTCTTTTGGTTAGAGAACCAGTAAGGGACATGAATATCTTGGACATGATTAATCAATCTTCACTAAAGTAGTGGAAGAGTGATTATACTATTAGGTATAATACATGTGATGTATTTACATACCTATTGGAATAAATGCTAATACTTCAAATGGTGTTTAGAGAAATACCAATATGAATGTCTTGAAATGTTCAAGATTATCATAAATGAAGTACAAATTTGGTAAAGTATTAATTCTTGATGAGATCAATGAATGAAATACTTGGACCAAATGTTTGAGATCCTTATGAGTGATTATGATAGTGTATCATAGTGAACTCATGATTAAGGCATGGTGATGTCTGAATCAAGAAGGAATCATACTCTAAGGAGTTAGAGAATGATTATCAAATAACTGAATTCTTCTTAATAAATGAATACCCCACACTAATAAAAGAAATCAAGAATCACAAGGGTTGTGAGTTCTTATATCTTTAATAGATACACCTCAATTATCTATGTGATCATTTGTTCATGTGATGAGTCAACTATCAAGATGAATATGAGGAACCGAATCTTGAGTTATGGTTTATGACCTTTACATCCTAAATGACATCCATGTGAACCATAAGGTATGACCTTGATGGTAGCACTCATTGGATCATATCCATAAGTGAAAATGAGTCTTAAGTGTTAAGACACATGGATAACATTTTGAGAAGGATGATGCTTGTTGATTTCAACTGCATTCCTATGAGGAATAAAACCAGGATGTGTACGTGACACAGCCTATAAGGTTTATGAATCCACTAATGCAAATGAAGTCTATAAGTTACAATGGACTATTCAATGTGGTTGATTGAGTACAAGCAACTCAAAATTGGATCTTTACTTTGATGATATAGTCAAAGGGTTTGACTGATATGTCAAAGATAAAGAAGGGATCTGTGTTTTAGTGGGAGCGTATTCACATTCCACATATTGATGTGAAATGGAATTGTTCTAGAATGGAAATCCAAAAGTGGAAATTATCTTTAAGGAAGATAGAGATGTTTCCTATGTGATAGGAATAGAGACCTATAGAGATAGTTCTCGAAAATCTCTTGACCTGGAAAGAGAAAGCATACATTGGCAATCTATACTGAAGTGTTCAGTATGCACAGATTCAGTGGGAGAAAACTTGTCCATGTTACATGGAGTTAGTATCCCAAGGCCAAGTGTCCAATTCTTATGAAGAATGGGAACACTAAGAATAGATATGGATCTATCATGTATGTAATCATCTCATTATCTTGCATGTATGACATGGCAAGAATAAAATGCATTCATCATCTTGTATGTAGGACATGGCAATATGATGTGCTCATCTTGATAACTCGTATGTAGGACATGACGAGTGGATGTCTGTCGACTTCCAGTAAGGGTTACTGGAATACCATGAGAACTTGATAAGTGATTGTGAAGTACTAGTTCTATGGAGATAAGGAAGAGTTCGATGTAAAGAGTTACATTGATGCGAACTTCCGAAAGGACAGAAAATTAATCGCAAAACATACATAAGATGTATAAAAGAGAATGTTTGTTGATAATTGGAAATGTTCCAATAAAGCCATTTAAAAGGGGAAATGTCGAGTATCTATGTGTTAGAGAACAGCAGTGAATACTATATGGATCTGAAAGTTCATGAGACGAACTTATATTCCACTCATTGATGACAAGTCTGGAATCCTTGATCATGCAATGTGGCTAAAGGTTAGAAAAAGGAATACTAGATCGCATATTACGGCAACTCCATCTCATACGTGCGACGTACAATGAAGAGATGTGAGACATGCAATTTGTACAGACTTTGGCAAGGTGTTGACATTACTCACTATGTTTGCACTAAGAGCACAGTAACATGTGGGACATGTTTGAAGATCACTATGAATATGATTCAAAGGTGATTGGCTCGCAGTGCAAGTGGGAGTCTGTTGGTATGTATGCCCTGAGAGCCAATCATGTGATGATTGGTGGGATACATTAAGATTGATTTGATAAACATCAAAGGCGAGCTTCCAATTCTTTCTGGTTCAGTCATATGAGATAGTGATAGAACAGATTGAATGTCTAGAGAATGACAGTACTCAATGACGTATGCTTTCAGGTTGAGGACCTGAACGATGAGATCATACGGATGCTAAGAGTTTGTACATTCTTGTTATGTCCCTAGTCGGATGTCATTGTGGAAGGTAGATAGACAGCAATGACACACAAGATTAGATTGTGGTGTTGGTTGATGACAGAATCTCATTAGTCATGATATAGAGATATCAAACCAAACACATAGGTACTTGTTAGAGAACAAGTGTACCGGACAGACCCACCGTGAGTTTGACACATGGAACCATGAGATGGTAGTCACAGTCAGTACTCACAGTGATGGTGGTGAGTGTGATTCTTAGACCTGAAATCACTGCACTCAACACATGTCGTTGGGCACACTTTGACATCATCAAACGCAGTCCTGAAACATGGGTTGTTATAAAGGTGATGATTGGGTGGCTTTGACACATGGGGCTTTTGAGGGGTGAGTGATAGATATGGGATTTGTCCCTCCTAAGGGAGTTTGATATCCATGGCCACTTGATGAGTAGGATTGAGAAAGGCGTGCACGCATGTGTGAATCAGTATATGATATTGATGTCATACATATCTCTTCCAGTCTACTCTGAGATCAAGGAAGTGAATGAACGTTGACAGGATGACTGTTCCATGCCTCGAGTTCATTCGGGATATCAGTGACAAAGGAATTATACATTCACTGTAACACCATTCACGGATTGTAGGATGAAAGTTGTTCTCCAACTTTCTACTTTCACTTGGGTAGCACTGATGTGTGACTAGGCACCACTCTTTGCTTGTGAAGTCATAAGTGTTATGGAATTTCACTGCCAACGTGAAATGGACCTGCAGGGTCACACACATAGGATTTAACCTGGAAGAGGAGTTTTGTCCACAAGCAATGTTTAGATTGATTACTAAAGGAGTTTAGTAGTTCAATTAAACACTCAATCAGTCAATAGCTCAATATCATATGGTTCAAGGTGTTGGACGCATTGATTGGAGTATCGGATTGATTGAAATCGTAATTGACTGATTTTGCCCAACCTGTGCTCCCAACCGATCGGTTCATGTGATGAACCGGTCGGCTGAGGTTGCTGAACCGGTCGGGTGGAGTGTCCAGGCCGATCGGCTCATGCCCAGGTTGAAACGACCGGTTCAAGGGTTGAACCGATCGGCTCAACTGGTGCAACGGATCAGTTGGGAAAAGTCATGTCGGCAAGAATTTTCCTTTAGTTTCAAATTTCCCAATTCGATTGGGAATAATATTGGTATTCGATACCAATTGGGAAAGAAACAAGGAAAGTCTTTTTGAGCCGGATTAGGACCATGAACCGAACGGTTCAGGGCACCAACCGATCGGTTGGAGTGCCCCAAATGATCGGCTCAGGTCCAACCGATCGGCTCAATGGCCGAACCGATCGGTTCAGTTGTGAACCGATCATTTCAAGTTGCGAACCGGTTGCTTTTTGTGGAAAATTCTCGAACCCTTCTACTCCTGCATTAGTCCCGCATTGCTCGGGATGGAGAACCCTGTCCCATGACTCTCCTATATATATAGGGGTATTGGGGGCTTCTCAAAACACAGCTCAGCGCAACCAGTTGCTCCGCAAGTTGTCGTTCTCTCTGGTTTTAGTAACCGTGAGAGAGCCCGAGCAAGTGCTTCCCGCAAAAGGGAGGTGCAGCAAGGGAAGGACAACTGTAGTTGCAATAGGAGGCAAGAGAGCGTGTTGGCGACTAGTACGTCAACAAGAGGGTGCGACTCCTTCCACTTCCTTGTGGGACAAGGAGAGTGGAGTTCCAGGTGGTCCGTGTGGACTACTACAGAGGCGGGAGGACACTGCCGCTTAGGAGGACAACTGTCATCTGACATTCCGGTTCGAGTTGGAGTTGTCAGTCCCGGTGCAACCTGGAGCTGCACAGACACCGTCGAAGTCCGGAGTTGAAGACCGCACATTGCGCGAGGTATTGTCGCCGAGCAAGCCTCGGGACAAGGTATGATTCCACAAACCATACTTTCCTATTATATAGACGTTGACGTGTTTCCTCGGTATGGGTTGGGGAGAAATGTTTTGTTACCGCTGCCTTCTCTGTCTCCCCTAAAACCCAACAGTTAAGTCACCCACCACTATATAGTGCATATAATTTTATCCTCATGAAGGGTGTGCCCATCCAAATTGTATACATGTTACTTAGTGCTTCATCATAAACTGAAATCATATTCACATTAGGGTTCCATAACCCTTATCTCTAGTATACTAGGGTTTTGTTCATCTCTTCATATGATTCCAAGGTGTGTCATCAAAATCTATGTTATCAATATCTCAAACAAACATGTTCTTTATAATGAATTTCAATTAAGTTTGTCATTGTCCTGATATTTTCTCAGAGATTTTATGCATGGTTTAAATTTCCTCCAAGGTTCTACCAAATATCCCCAAATTTCTTCATTTCTTTTCATTTCAGGTCTGAAATTCAACATTATAATCATGATTATTCTAGAAAAGATCTTAAGTCTTCATCGTATCAAGTTTGAGATTTAAATCTACATCCTTTATGCAGTGTATGGTTTCACATTAGGTCTATCTTATGAGGGTGGCTTGTTGTATGCATATCAAATTTTTATCCTACAAGATTTTACATGTCATGCATTATTCAAGGAACAACATTATCATCAAAATTGAGCATATGTAATTATGTCACATATATCTCGTAGGATCTCCACAAGCTCAAGTTACTCAAGATAAGACCTATCCATGTCCAATAATACATGCTCACCACTACCATGTACTCATAACCAAATTTCTACCCAATCATATAAGACAAGAGAAACCACTAGATCCCTATACATACAACCACTAACATGAGTATGAGGATCAAACATCATGTACATTATATTAGGGTCTTGGGACATCTCCCTAACATATATAGAAAACATCACATATTCAATCACCTCTTTCACTAGGGTTAGATCTTTTCATACAAAATCTAGGGTTCACCATATTCAAGGAAACAACACTAGGTAACTCAACTCATATACATAGAAGTAGATTAGTTAGGGACTCCTTGTAATGCATTTTATCAAGTGTATATTTCAAAATTTTCACTTATTATAGAGTTTAGGTAATCTAACCTTCACTTCTAGAGGGTTGAATCATAACAATAGATCACACTTTTCATATGTCCCATGCTAGAGGTCCTCCTTTGTAAAGAGATGGAGGCCTATGTTGGTCCTAAACCATATCTTATCAACCATATCTCGACATATACAAGACTAGGGACATGCAAACATGCCAACCTATTAGCTATGTTTAGCACATCAAACAAGTGGCATATACTATACATGGTGCTAAACTAGATGTGGTTTCATAGTCAAACTCATCTCATATCATCAAAGCATACATGACCTTTCCAAAAGCAAACTTAGGTCACATTGAAGAAATCTCACATTGTCAACATCAATATATCATCATTGTTATTCCCATAATCATAATCATCATTATCATAATAATCATCACAATCATCATCATCATCATCATCATCATCATCATTTTCATCATCATTGTTACAAACCCAATTTTTGGGTTCTTTTAGTGAGAAATGTAATTTCTCCTATTAAAGATATTTGAACAAATAATGATATGATTTGTTTTGAATAAAAATATTTCGTTTACATTAGCCTTTTTGGTTGTTTTTTGGGCTTTATTGGCTATTGGGCCCAATAACAAGGAAAAGACAAAGGAAACTCCATTATTAAATGAGTAAATAAGAAATGGAGAAAAGAAAGATGTAGAAACCTATAGAAGGCAAGGGAATATTATCCAAAGGTGGATTTCATGCCTCTTGGGTTCCTTGGGTTCCAAGGAGTCCAAAGTTGCAAAGATAATGCAACAAGAAAAGAAAAGATCAATTAAATATTTCTTTATTAAGAAGGAAATTGGAAACAATGATAAAATATGGGAAATAAGTGGAAAGAGGTATGATTGAGTCATATTTGGTGGATTTTCATATCCATAAAGTTTCTAATGTTAGAAGGAATTACAATAAGGAAAATAAAAAGAGAGATAAAGAGAAATCCTTGAAAAGAGATATTTTAATAAAGAAATAAATAAGATAATGAGAAATAATGGATATAGATGTATCTAGAAGGATAATGAGTATCAACTAAAAAGGATTTCGAAATATTAGAGTTTCTTGGGGTCCATGGAGCCCCGATGGAGATAAAGAAAGAGAAAATACAAATAATACAAAATAAGAGGATAATGTGATATATAATTAATGAATTTTGTGGTATTGTTAAAAAGAGGTATTTTGTACTATAAGAAAGTATAATTTCGTGCCAATGGATTAAAAGTCAAGCTTAAAGAGAATAAGAGAGAGAATTTTCGAATTCCTAAATATCCAATGAATATGGTTTATTAAGAAAGATAATTCAGAGAGAGAAGATTGCTTCTCAATGAAGGAATAGGTTTCCTTTTGGAAGATGGACTTGTTTCCTTGTGGATGAACATCTTAGGTCATTGATACCCTCCCCTATATAAGGGGTAGAACCTCTGGTTTGAGTTCAAGAGAGTTCCACACATCCCTCTCTCTCTTCTCCTTCTTCATTGCATGCAAACCCTAACCTAAGAGAATAGCACTAACCATGGGGTAGCGAGGAACTATGGAGTTGTCACGATGGATGAGTGATGTTGCACATTGTTAGAGAGGAGTGTGACCATCATCCTTATGCCCTAGCCCATGCGCAGCAGAGGCACGATGGATGTAAGACTGTCCACACGTTGTGGGCATGGCACGCTGAACCGACCATCATGGCCAAGATCTACTAGCGTCCTCGCATGCACAGAGGCATGACAGAGGCAGTGGAACCACCCATGGCGGCCGTCAAGGTCCAGCAAGCAGCGGTAGGGCCACACTTGATCCTTGCTGCAGCGGCAGCTCTAGGGCGTGTGAGGAAGAAGAAGACAGATGGGCATTGGACCGTTTTGCCCCTCCGCGGGTTGAAGAACCAACCACTTACGCAAGGGTAATAGCGTCATTGTGTTATGTTTCTAAATTGGTCTACGTTGGATGGAAGAGATGACGTGGGGCTTGGTGATTGGTCCAAGTAAGTATATCTTGCAAAATTTGTATCTTTTTATTGGTAGCTTGGATCGATACATGTAATATATCAACTTTTCTCAAACAAATGTGAGGAATACATTAAAAATTGATTTAGAATCTAATTCCTCTTGCAATTTTAAAAGTAGTGGAAGTTATCAACTTTAATGCATTAATGATTAAGAAACCCTAATTTGAGATGATTAATGTATTGAAAAGGGATATATGGATGATTAAAGTTGATATTAACTTGATTATTATAAAAATAAACATCAAGATCTAAAAGGATGAACTTTACACATAATTGGATTAATTTAGGGTTCCATGTGCGTAAATGTGCTTTAATGGGCCTTGAAACCCTAATGTTAGTAATTATGACTCTTAATGGCTTTAATTGTTCAAATTCACGAATAAAGCTGAGATATGATGGTTCTAAGCAATTTTGAGTTTAAAAGTTCCTAATTGTGGATAAATACCTTTAATATGGTAATTGGGGTTTTCTAATGGATAAAGGTGGAATTAATGATAAATAGAGTTCATATATGAATTAGACCATAATGAACTATGAGATGTTAATCCAAAAGGAACCAAAGATGATAATTGGGCCTAATGACCGTAAAGGATAAAAATGGTAGTTTTAATGTAAAAGAGGCATAATACATTAAATTGGCATTTAATTGTGCATGTAATCCAAAATTAGGGTTATATGTTGTTAAAAGGTAACCTTAATATCTTTCATGAGGAATAAATGAGATAATTAGGGTTTAAAATAGTAAAAATGAAGTGAAACCCTAATTGCAATGGAAACCCTAAAAGTGGACTAGAAACCCTAGGAAGTGAGCTAGGTTTAATAGATCTTGATGTTCTGATCAATGATAGGAATATTGGATGTATATTTCAGGATGTGTGCTTGCTTATTTACTGGATTTCTTGCTTAGTTGGATTATTTATGCACTCAAGTCAGCCTGATAGGTATGTGGTTAATTATGGTTAATCGCATTAGTTTCCCGATGTTTTTCCGGATGATTCATCACATGGAATGCAACCTATCAGTTTGGATGTTCATACTTGCAAACCATAAAGTCATTATGATTACCACAATTATAATATAAGTGTGTATTCTAACACCTACATGCCACCCTGATGGATGATGCCAAAAGGTCAAGCCCAGGAGGGAAGACCCATGGGCACCATGAGTGGTGACCCCAGACACCAAGCTCAAGATTGAGAAAGTGGTCTTTGTTGCATGACTAATGGGCACCATGAGTGGTGACCCCAGGCACCAAGCTCGGGATTGAGAAGGTGGCCTTAAGTCAATGCCAAAAGAGAAACCCTAAAGAGGGTATTCCAGGGTTAGGGCAAAAGCGGTGGAGAATGTCACATTGAAAGCTTAATTTGGCTTGTTAATTAATTTGATTGTGATATTTAGATTGTTAGCCATATTTGTGAAATTTTGGTTGTCCCCACATACTGACATATTCATTTATGCTGACCGACATTTTGTTTGTCGGCGTTTTAGGTACAAATTGAAAAGGACAAACAGTAAAGTGGCATATTGTGAAATTAAGAAATAAAATGCAAGGAGGATTAGTTATAATAGAGTCCAAATGTGGATAGAAGTTAGATATCCAAGTTTGTGAAAAAGGTATGCAAAGTTTTATTTTATACCATATTTCGGTTTAGTTTGGTAGAATTTCATAATTATTACTAATTATTTGTCGAACCATTGATCCTGTTAATTGGGATAATGACTCTGACCTTTTGGTCTCCCTTAATTGGGGGTTACTAGGAGGCGGGGTCGTTACATTTGGTATCAGAACATAGGTTCCTCATTTAATCTTTAATAATTATTGAAATTTACTAATTCCATAGAACCGAGGGAGTTATTAGAGGATTTTTTGAAAGACAAAGGTGTCTAGAAAAGGATCACATCTGGGGGCTGGCAATATTTTCCTCTGCACTGCTAGTCAGAATACAAGGACTCCCAAATTTGTGTGACTTCCTAGCCAATGTCTCGAGATTTGACTCGAAATAAGATACCTTTAGGACTCTCTCATATTGTTCATCCCTTCTCAACTCAAATGGCGTTAAGTATTTTAAGGAATAGGGTTTTATCTCTCTTCCTCACTCTCTTGAGGATAGGGTATGCATTATACGGTTAAGGAATCCTCCATCGAAATTATTAAAAAGCATGTAAATAAGATGTCATGGACATAAGCTTAATAGTTTAATCATAAACTAAAGAATAGATACATGCTTAGGTCATATGACATGTGTTGTCATGCCCTCAGGAGAGACCTTAGGCTAGACCTCCTTGTTAGGAGGATGAGTGGAGGAAGTTAGTCTTGGAGGTAGAGACCTCCATTATAGGTAGAGACCTGGCACATCCTCTGAGGATGATGCTAACCCTAAGCCTAAGTGAAGGTAAGAGAGAGAGATGGCATGTTGAGATGCATGTCATGGTCGACCATGTGTGTGGGTTGACATGCTTTTGGTTTTGGATGCCCATGACAATACGAGCCATGTGAGATTGGTTGACCTAGTACCTTTGGCAACCCAACCCTGGGAAGGGTCGTGCATGTTACAGTGAAGGATAGAGTATCTTGCTAGGGTCAAGCATGCTCATGTGGATGTAAACCCTAGAGATAAGGACGTTTGTGAGCTTTGAAGTTTCCTCCCATCCTGGGAGAGGGACCCTGTTGTAGGGTGTATACCAATTTTGTTGTTGTGAGGTAACCTAAAGAGGTCTAATAGAATCTTGAGAAGCTAAGTGAAGGGTACATGGTAAGAGAATGAACTTGTAGAACTATAGATAACCATCTCTAAGTGCATGAGGATGTGTTACCATGGTGGTAACCGGTATGGGGTCTGACCAAGGTAGGAAGGTTGCCATGACCCTTATGAAAGGATGAAAGTCAGCCCTTGAATGCAGAGAGAGATGATGAAGACTTGGGTAAGGTTCTAAGTTGGACATGTACTATGTTAGAATCCTAAGTCCATCCTAGTGTCAGGTAGGGATAAGACCGATGGAAGTAGGAGTTGCCTAATTCCCTACAGGGTCAGGAGGTAACAACTATCATTGTCTGAGGGCCATGGGTTAGGAGATTGATCACCTTCATGAACTCATGGGACCCAAAGGGCAGATGAGGAGGGAACTCACTGGATACATAAGGGAAGAGGGATGACCCCAAAAGTGTCATGTAACATACTGAAAATTGATACTAAATATATTATTGACTATATTGCATAATTTCCCCACCTCCTGAAAATCTTATTTTGCAATTTTCCACATATTGTCTTAATTACATCTCAATACTCTTGACTTTTGTACAATTGATATTCTTGATGGTCATGTAGGATCTAATCAAACAATAACACACTATGAGTTAGTTAAGCCAATGAGTTAGCTTAGACACTTGTTAATCAATTTTTTTTGGAATCACATTACAATTTGGACAATCAATCTTGAAATATTAATTGTGCCATAATAATGGGATATGGGTTGGTACAATATATAGAAACTCAGTTAAGATAAATTCATGCAAAATAATATATTTAAGGCGTCCAATATAGAGATCTAATGGAAAAATAAACTAAGGTTGATCATTTTTATGACAATAGAATATATGTGGGATGTCTCTATGCCATAATAGAACTTTTAATGTGGTTCATTTGAATATAAGTCAATTGGTCGACTACATTACATTGAATATAAAATCGTATTTCTATCATGAACATATCTTCACTTGCTTATTTAAATGAAGTAGATAAAAGAACATAATAGACCTCACGTATTGGCTCACCTTCACTTCATATCTTATCTCCCTTTAGCAAGTTGATTTATTATAATTCATTTCTTAACCATAAAGGAGCTTTGATAGTATAAGTCATCCACTTAAAAATCAATACAAAAGACTTGTCCTCATCGACTAGTGAGAAATAGAATAATGGGCTAAGAGATATAACTAGTGAAGGTAAAAAGGCAAAGGATTAAATCCCATTCTAATTTGCGGGTCAAACAACCTGTTTGACCAACGCATGCGTGCCTGGTCCCTTTTTTCTTTCCCCACTCAGTGCGCCTACATCTATCAGCCCAGCGGCTGTTATCGGATGACAAGCAGCGGTGGCTGTTACCGAATTCTGAGCAGCAGCGATGAAACCTCTACTCCTCACAGCTCTCTGTCCTCTCACCCCTACCCCTTCGCTTCAGTCTCCAAACTCCTCACCTACTGGCCCCTCATTTATGGGAACGAATGACCAAAACGTCTGGAGCCATAATTGTCGACAACTAGAGGAGATGCAACTAGCCATCCACTAGCAAGCCATGGCAGTGCCTCAAGTCTAATTGGAAAGGGGCCTGAGCATCACTCAGAGCTCTTGAATACGAACCCTAACACCCACAGCCCTACAAATACACCTGCATACCATGTCCTTGAAGCAACCAATATCAGCGACAGACCTGGATAGCCGCTACAGATCTCTATCTCCTCCTTCTTCCTCCTCCCAACGTTCGGACTCCCTCTAGTTGCCCATCCTTTGTAGTTCCTCTTCCTTGAGTTTGCAGAGCCGTCGCGTCATTGACCTGCACTGGACCTCGTCCAACCTCCTTCCTCAACTGGAGCTATTGCCATCACCAGCGTGACACCACCGTCGACAACTATGCACCACGCCCTTGATCCCATCTCCCATAGCAAGGATAACCAACGCATGTAGACCAGCAACACCGCCGCCTGCTAGGTGGTATCAGATCTTCCCCTTTCTCCTTTCTCGTCATTTCCTTCTACACCTCTAACCAGTAAACCATCACCCAATCTACTCTCACATCAGTGACTCCGGATCTAATCCCTATACCACCTACCTTCAATAGCAGGTGACAGATATGGCACCTCTTCCTCCCATCTCGATCCTCATCTCCGCATCATCACCAGTCGACCACCAATAGTTCTTCCATACCGCGAAACACCCCCTGACTTGCTGCCCTATAGCTTCACCTAATTTGTGCACCACCTGAACGAAGCTTAGCATCGCAAACAACAAGGGAGTCGATCCTAATGAATCTGGCGATGACCTCCATGCTTGGCTCGACAACTACTGAGAACCCATGGTTGGCCCCTTCCTCCTCCCTTCAACCTGTTTCCTCTTCTTATATGAGATACTGTAGTTGTGGTCATGACCTGTATCAGCCTAAAAATGGAGTCTCCCCTATATAGATCCTAAGGAAGTCAACGATTGGATCAGATCTTCTACTAACATATTGTCAAGGGAGACTAATGCTGGGTTCTGAAGCATTTTAATCCGTCATTGATTTTGAGCAAAGAAGAATTGATTCACTGATGATAGTAGGTCAGTGTTCTTGACGTTTTGATTAAATTCCTAATCATGTTGACCTAAAGAGGATGATGGCTGGGCATATACTATTGGGTAATAAGTATGTATAACTAATCGTATAAGGAATCTATATACATTCATACATGTTATTATTATATATGTACTTGTTAAATATAACATTAATATTTACTATATTGTCTGGTTTCGGGATTTATTAGCAGATGTATTGTACTCATTAACTCATGTATGTATCTAATAGAGTAGTATATATGATACATATACATCTATGATATAGGTATACATGGTATGGCTCATTGTCTAATCGTAGAGACTAATGCATATAAAATAGACTAACACATAAGCAGTACATGATTATAATAACTGCTTTAATGGCTTGGTAGTGCAATTTAGTATATATTCACCTACGTAATAGTATATTAATATCAACATACTAGTCAATTGAAATTTTGTAGCATTGGCACTAATATATGAAACAACAAATTTGATGACAATCTGAGTAGGTGACATATAAAGTATGACCATGACCCATACCGATGCTCACTTTCCCTAATATCGATCCTAATAGGTATACATAATAATGTATCCATATTATCAAGTATTGCATATTGGAAGGTCATTAGTGTATCCATGAATTCGAAATACTGAAATTGGGATCAAAAGAATTTTATACACGCTTGAAACTAGGTAAAGATGAATTTGAAGTGTTCTTAAAATATAATGTGAATTAATTATCATATTCACCTAATGTACCTATGAAGGTGTACATCTACAACAATCTAGGTTGTAATTCTTTGATCTAAATAGGTTACTAGAAATGAGAGTTAAGGACATATTGAACAATTCATTAGGTATGAGCACGTCATAAATCCAAATCAAAGTATCTTTCTTAAATTAGATAGTGAAAGGAAGCTCTAACTTTTAGAAAATTATTTAGGGGTGACATTATATTTTAAAGTATAAGATTAAATTAGAAATCATTTAGAACTAAATGTAAAATCTCCTATGATAATATCCTATTGACTCGGAGATATGAGTAGCTTTGAAAAATGTTGAACTACAAGGATCTCCATTGAAGAATGTATGAAGAGCCTCAATGGTGAAAGGAATATCTTGCTTATCAATAATAAACCTTATTTAGTATCTTAATTGAGAAATATAAGTATACATGTAAAATATCATCAACCAATCCATAATTATTATTTTGTAATCATGGAAGAACATACCTAGAAAAATATGATACTCTAAATGTAGAACAAATTTACTACTCAAATGGACAATGATAGATATGTAGTAAAATCATATGTGCATTAGACATCATGGAGTGAGAAAATGAAGGGATCTTGGCAATATAATGTATTGCTTATCTATAAAAAAATAAAGTTAATCAACATGTGATATTGATTATATTAAAAATATATTGGGAAAAACATTATAGTAATACATGAGAAAATTGAAAACACAAAATATTTAACAAATGATTGATTCATAGCCATGTGATGCCACTATTATACCAATTTGTAGATTCTTCCTCTTGGAGTCTTGTTGTGATTGAGAAACCTATGGATCATTGAATGATATGAGGTACTAGATCTTCTATTTAAATTTTTGAACTATTTTCCCTTTTGATAGACACACACATATATCTTGATTTGTGGTGAATTCCATATAGTTTTGAAACCTCTACTTGTTCTTGAAAGTTCACCACTCTCATTTTGTAATTGATGAATTATTGTTGATAATTATTTTGGCACTAGACTTGATCTATTTGGAGTTTTGACTCCCTGTGGACTTTGGTCCCTTGGGCTTTGGCCTTATAGAGCTTTGGCTCACTTGAGTGGGCCAATTACCCCACAACCCTGCTCAGTGGATAGGGATTAGTTGTCCCCCAGTTAACTGGAATAGATAATAAGGCACTAGTGTCGTTCTCTCCTAGAATGTGAGAACACAAGGCACTTAGCCCTAGAAAAGATATGATAGAAAGGTGCCAAAACTTGTCAAATAGAATATCTTGAAATTGATATACTTTATGAATAGCTTGGATGAATTTTGCATACTTGAATATTGAATCTTGCTTAGTGATATTCTTGTGAAAGATCTTCTATCTAGAAAGTGATATTGAAATTTCTACTTGATAGACTTTAGTCCACCAAATAGTTCTTTCCTAACTTTTATTATGCAACTAAATCCTATTTCATACATAGTTCAATGATTGGATTCAGTACCGGATTTGCTGACCCTTTATTTCCCTTCAATGGAGTCCATGTGTGGTTTCGTTCCCTCTGGGAACTCATGGGCAGGTGGTATATGGAAGAGCTTGAAGAGACATGCACTGGGTAGTCCTCCGTTGAATATTAGATAGAATGAATTCATTTTCTTAAACTTGTAATCATATTTTTAAGCTTCCTCAACTCTGATGTACAAGCATGATTGTAATATAGATTGTATATACTTTTGATACATTTTGTAAATATTTGATCGTAAAGATCGAGTCTTTACAAGATGGTATCAGAGCCATAAACAGTCGACACTCATGCATGTCTCATGGAAAATTAGGGTTAAGTAGGAGCACCAATGGAGTAGTTAAGACTTAAAGAAATAGTTCACAATAAATTCTAGTATAATTGGCCTAATTTTTTATAATATACTTTGACTATAAGTAGGGAACACTAACAACATAGGTTGTGATATACCTTAGTCTAGAAATTCATCTAGCTCATCTCAATACCTTTTAAACTCCCCTAGGCATAGATTTACTTGAGCTATTATGGAGGAAAATTGTGAATGAGCCTTTTAGAACATTCAAAATCAATAACCTAGGTATACAAATGGGTAAAGTACCATGATGCTCTCTTTAAATTTTAACACACATTAATAATTGCATATATGAATATAATATAAATAATTATCCTAAACCCTAAACTGGTAAATCACATTCGATAACTTTGATTTTGAACCTTAAAGCATATATGAGAGTGATTTGACATAAATAGTTTACTCAAAAAAAATTAAACATGCTATGTGGAATTGTGACCAAATATGGGATTGAAAAAAAAATGATATGATGTTTGAAAAAAAATATTTTAGAACACTAGTTGATGCCTATTAATTTAAATCACATGCATTCATATTAGAATAAAATTCTTATCAACTAGTCATCATTAATCACTAAAATTCAATAATATATATATATACTCCTCCAATTAGAACTTGAACCTAAATCAATTATGTAGCCCCATGAGAGATAAAGGGGATGGTTGGATCACCATATATAAGACCTAAGATGGTGGAAGGAGAATTGGGATTGCAAATCATTTAAGGTGACACTTCAATAAGAAAGAGTATTATGGTAGAATTAATTTTTTTTTTGGATCGAAACATATTAGAAATATCATTATTAAGATAATATTTGATTTCGGGGACGAAATCTCTTTGATGGGTGGTAATGTTGTAACATACTGAAAATTGATACTAAATATATTATTGACTATATTGCATAATTTCCCCACCTCCTAAAGATCTTATTTTGCAATTTTCCACATATTGTCTTCATTAAATCTGAATGCTCTTGACTTTTGTACAATTGATATTCTTGATGGTCATGTAGGATCTAATCAAACAATAACACACTATGAGTTAGTTAAGCCAATGAGTTAGCTTAGACACTTGTTAATCAATTTTTTTTGGAATCACATTACAATTTGGACAATGAATCTTGAATTATTAATTGTGCCATAATAATGGGCTATGGGTTGGTACAATATATAGAAACTCAGTTAAGATAAATTCATGCAAAATAATATATTTAAGGCATCCAATATAGAGATGTAATGGAAAAATAAATTGAGGTTGATCATTTTTATGACAATCGAATATATGTGGGATGTCTCTATGGCATAATAGAACTTTTAATGTGGTTCATTTGAATAAAAGTTAATTGGTTGACTACATTACATTAAATATAAAATCTTATTTCTATCATGAACATATCTTCACTTGCTTATTTAAATGAAGTAGATAAAATAACATAATAGACCTCACGTATCGGCTAGCCTTCACTTCATATCTTATCTCCTTTTAGCAAGTCGATTTATTATAATTCATTTCTTAACCATAAAGGAGCTTTGATAGTATAAGTCATCCACTTAAAAATCAATACAAAAGACTTGTCCTCATCGACTAGTCAGAAATGGAATAATGGGATAAAAGATATAACTAGCAGAGGTAAAAAGGCAAAGGATTAAATCCCATTCTAATTCACGGGTCAAACAACCTATTTGACCAATGCCTGGGTGCCTAGTCCCTTTTTTCTTTCCCCACCTGGTGCACCTACATCTATCAGCCTAGCGGCTTTTACCGGATGACACACGGTGGCTGTTGTTACTGAATTCCGAGCAGCGGTGATGAAACCTCTCCTCCTCACTGCCGCCTGTCCTCTCACCCCTACCCCTTAGCTTCAGTCTCCAAAGTCCTCGCATGTCGACCCCTCATTTATGGGAAGGAATGACCAAAACGTCTGGAGCCATAATTGCCGACAACTAGAGGAGATGCACCCAGCGAGCCACTAGAAAGACATGGCGGCGCCTCAGGTCTAATTGAAAAGGGGCCTGAGCATCACCTAGAGCTCGGAAATACGAACCCTAACACCCACAACCCTACAAATACAATTGCATACCATGTCCTTGAAGCAACCAATATCAGCGACAGACCTGCATAGCCGCTACAGATCTCTGTCTCCTCCTTCTTCCTCCTCTTGGCGTTCAGACTCCCTCCAGTTGCCCATCCTTTGTAGGTCCTCTTCTTTGAGTTTGCGGCGACGTCGCGTCATTGACATGCACTGGAGCTCCTCCAGCCTCCTTCCTCATCTGGAGCTATTGCCATCACCAGTGCGACACCACCATCGACATCTATGCACTATGCCCTTAACCCCATCTCCCATAGCAAGGATAACCAACACACGTAAGCCCGTTAGCACTGCCGCCTGCTAGGTGGTTTCGGATCTGCCCCTTTCTCCTTTCTCATCATTGCCTTCTACACCTCTGACCAGTAAACCATCACCCAATCTACTCTCGCATCAGTGACTCCGGTTCTAATCCCTACACCACCTACCTACAACAGCAGGTGATAGATATGCCACCTCTTCCTCCCATCTCGATCCTCATCACCACATCATCACCAGTCGACCAACAACAGTTCTTCCATACTGCAAAACACCCCCTGACTTGGTGCCCTATAGATTCACCTGATCGGTGTGCCACCTGAACCAAGCTAAGCATCGCAAACAACAAGGGAGTCGATCGTAATGAATCTGGCGAGGACCTCCATGCTTGGCTCGACTCCTACTGTGAACCTGTGGTTGGCCCCTTCCTCCTCCCTACAACCTATTGCCTCTTCTTGTACAAGATACTGCAGTTGTGGTCATGACCTATATCAGCCTGAAAATGGAGTCTCCCCTATACAGATCCTAAGGAATTCGATGATTGGATCATATCTGCTACTAACATATTGTCAAGGGAGACTAATGCTGGGTTCTGAAGCATTTTAATCCATCATTGATCTCGAGCAAAGAAGAATTGATTCGCTAATGATAGTAGGTCAGTATTCTTTACGTTTTGATTAAATTCATAATCATGTTAACCTAAAGAGGATGATGATTGGGCATATACTATTGGGTAATAAGTATGTATAACTAATCATATAAGGAATCTATATACATTCATACATGTTATTATTATATCTATACTAGTTAAATATAACATTAACATTTACTATACTGTCTGGTTTCAGGATTTATTAGTAGATGTATTGTACTCATTAACTCATGTATGTATCTAATAGAGTAGTATATATGATACATATACATCTATGATATAGGTATACATGGTATGGGTCATTGTCTAATCGTAGAGACTAATGCATATAAAATAGACTAACAGGTAAGCAGTACTTGATTATAATAACTGCTTTAATGTCTTGGTAGTGCAGTTTAGTATATATTCACCTACATAATAGTATATTAATATCAACGTACTAGTCAATTGAAATTTTGTAGCATTGGCACTAATATATGAAACAACAAATTTGATGACAATCTGAGTAGGTGACGTATAAAGTATGACCATGACCCATACCGATGCTCACTTTCCCTAATATCGATCCTAATAGGTCTACATAATAATGTATTCATATTATCAAGTATTGCATATTGGAAGGTCATTAGTGTATCCATGAATTCGAAATACTGAAATTGGGATCAAAAGAATTTTATCCACGCTTGAAACTGGGTATAGATGAATTTGAAGTGTTCTAAAAATATAATGTGAATTAATTATCATATACACCTAATGTACCTATGAAGGTGTACATCTACAACAATCTAGGTTGTACTTCTTTGATCTAAATAGGTTACTAGAAATGAGAGTTAAGGACATATTGAACAATTCATTAGGTATGAGCATGTCATAAATCTAAATCAAAGTATCTTTCTTAAATTAGATAGTAAAAGGAAGCTCTAACTTTTAGAAAATTATTTAGGGTGACATTATATTTTAAAGTATAAGCTTAATTTAGAAATCATTTAGAACTAAATGTAAAATCTCCTATGATAATATCCTATTGACTCAGAGATATGAGTCGCTTTGAAAAATGTTGAACTACAAGGATGTCCATTGAAGAAAGTATGAAGAGCCTCAATGGTGAAAGGAATATCTTTCTTATCAATAATAAACCTTATTTAGTATCTTAATTGAGAAATATAAGTATGCATGTAAAATATCGTCAACCAATGCATAATTATTATTTTGTAATCATGGAAGAACATACCTGGCAAAATATGATACTCTAAATGTAGAACAAAATTACTAATCAAATGGACAATGATAGATATGTAGTAAAATCATATGTGCATTAGACATCATGGAGTGAGAAAATGAAGGGATGTTGGCAATGTAATGTTTTACTTATCTATAAAATAATAAAGTTAATCAACATGTGATATTGATTATATTAAAAATATATTGTGAAAAACATTATAGCAATAAATAAGAAAATTGAAAACACAAAATATTTAAAAAATGATTGATTCATAGGCAAGTGATGACACTATTATACCAATTTGTAGATTCTTCCTATTGGAGTCTTGTTGTGATTGAGCAACCAATGGATCATTGAATGATATGAGGTACTGGATCTTCTATTTAAATTGTTGAACTATTTTCACTTTTGATAGACACACGCATATATCATTTTTTGTGGTGAATTCCATATAGTTTTGAAACCTCTACTTGTTCTTGAAAGTTCACCACTCTCATTTTGTAATTGATAAATTATTGTTGATAATTATTTTGTCACTAGACTTTATATATTTGGAGTTTTGACTCCCTGTGGACTTTGGTCCCTTGGGCTTTGGCCTTATAGAGCTTTGGCTCACTTGAGTGGGCCAAGTACCCCACAACCCTACACAGTGGATAGGGATTAGTTGTCCCCCAGTTAACTGGAATAGCTAATAAGGCACTAGTGTCGTTCTCTCCTAGAGTGTGAGAACACAAGGCACTTAGCCCTAGAAAAGATATGATAGAAAGGTGCCAAAACTTGTCAAATAGAATATATTGAAATTGATATACTTTGTGATAGCTTGGATGAATTTTGCATACTTGAATATTGAATCTTGCTTAGTGATATTCTTGTGAAAGATCTTCTATCTAGAAAGTGATATTGAAATTTCTACTTGATAGACTTTAGTCCACCAAATGGTCCTTTCCTAACTTTTATTATGAAACTAAATCCTATTTCATACATAGTTCAATGATTGGATTCAGTACCAGCTTTATTGACCCTTTATTTCCCTTCAATGGGGTCCATGTGTGGTTTCGTTCCCTCTGGGAACTCATGGGCAAGTGGTATATGGAAGAGCTTGAAGAGACATGCACTGGGTAGTCCTCCGTTGGAGATTAGATAGAATGAATTCATTTTCTTAAACTTGTAATGACATTTTAAAGCTTCCTCAACTCTGATGTACAAGCATGATTGTAATATATATTGTTTATACTTTTGATACATTTTGTAAATATTTGATCGTAAAGATCGAGTCTTTACAAGATGGTATCAGAACCATAAACGGTCAACACTCATGCATGTCTCATGGAAAGTTAGGATTAAGTAGGAGCACCAATGGAGTAGTTAAGACTTAAAGAAAAAATTCACAATAAATTCTAGTATAATTGGCCTAATTTTTTATAATATACTTCGACTATAAGTAGGGAACACTAACAACATAGGTTGTGATATACCTTAGTCTAGAAATTCATCTAGCTCATCTCAATACCTTTTAAACTCCCCTAGGCATAGATTTACTTGAGCTATTGTGGAGGAAAATTGTGAATGAGCCTTTTGGAACATTCAAAATCACCAACCTAGGTATAAAAATGGGTAAAGTACCATGATGCTCTCTTTAAATTTTGACACACATTAATAATTGCATATATGAATATAAAATAAATAATTATCATAAACCCTAAACTGGTAAATCACATTCGATAACTTTGATTTTGAACCTTAAAGCATATATGAGAGTGATTTGATATAAATAGTTTACTAAAAAAAAATTAAACATCCTATGTGGAATTGTAACCAAATATGGGATTGAAAAAAAAAGGATATGATGTTTGAAAAAAAAACGTTTTAGAATACTAGTTGATGCCTATTAATTTAAATCACATGCATTCATATTAGAATAAAATTGTTATCAACTAGTCATCATTAATCACTAAAATTCAATAATATATATACTCCTCTAATTATAACTTGAACCTAAATCAATTATGTAGCCCCATCAGAGATAAAGGGGATGGTTGGATCACCATATATAAGACCTAAGATGGTGGAAGGAGAATTGGGATTGCATATCGTTTAAGGTGACACTTCAATAAGCAAAAGTATTAAGGTAGGATTAAAAAATTTTTTGGGATCAAAACATATTAGAAATATCATTATTAAGATAATATTTGATTTCGGGGATGAAATCTCTTTGACGGGTGGTAATGTTGTAACATACTGAAAATTGATACTAAATATATTATTGACTTATTGCATAATTTCCCCACCTCCTAAAAATCTTATTTTGCAATTTTCCACATATTGTCTTAATTAAATCTGAATACTCTTGACCTTTGTACAATTGATATTCTTGATGGTCATGTAGGATCTAATCAAACAATAACACACTATGAGTTAGTTAAACCAATGACTTATCTTAGACACTTGTTAATCAAAAAATTTTGGAATCACATTACAATTTGGACAATCAATCTTGAATTATTAATTGTGCCATAATAATGGGCTATCGGTTGGTACAATATATAGAAACTCAATTAAGATAAATTCATGCAAAATAATATATTTAAGGCGTCCAATATAGAGATCTAATGGAAAAATAAATTGAGGTTGATCATTTTTATGAAAATCGAATATATGTAGGATGTCTCTATGCCATAATAGAACTTTTAATGTGGTTCATTTGAATAAAAGTCAAAAGGTTGACTACATTACATTGAATATAAAATCGTATTTCTATCATGAACATATCTTCACTGGCTTATTTAAATGAAGTAGATAAAAAAACATAATAGACCTCACATATCGGCTCGCCTTCACTTCATATCATATCTCCTTTTAGCAAGTCAATTTATTATAATTCATTTCTTAACCATAAAGGAGCATTGATAGTATAAGTCATCCACTTAAAAATCAATACAAAAGACTTGTCCTCATCGACTAGTCAGAATTGGAATAATGGGATAAGAGATATAACTAGTGGAGGTAAAAAGGCAAAGGATTAAATCCCATTCTAATTCACAGGTCAAACAACCCATTTAACCAACGCCTGCGTGCCTGGTCCCTTTTTTCTTTCCCCACCTAGTACACCTACATCTATCAGCCCAGTGGCTATTACCGGATGACAAGACGTGGCTGTTGTTACCAAATTCCGAGCAACGGTGATGAAACCTCTCCTCCTCACTGCCGCCTGTCCTCTCACCCGTACCCCTTAGCTTCAGTCTCCAAAGTCCTCGCATGTCGGCCCCTCATTTATGGGAAGGAATGACCAAAATGTCTGGAGCCATAATTGCCGACAACTAGAGGAGATGCAGCCAGCGAGCCACTAGCAAGCCATGGCGGTGCCTCAGGTCTAATTGAAAAGGGGCCTGAGCATCACCTAGAGCTCAGGAATATGAACCCTAACACCCGCAACCCTACAAATACACTTGCATACCCTATCCTTGAAGCAACCAATATCAGCGACAGACCTGCATAGCCACTACAGATCTCTGTCTCCTCCTACTTCCTCCTCCCAACGTTCGGACTCCCTCAAGTTGCCCATCCTTTATAGTTCCTCTTCCTTGAGTTTGCGGCGGCGTCACGTCATTGACCTGCACTGGACCTCCTCCAACCTCCTTCCTCATCTGGAGCTATTTCCATCACCAGCGCGACACCACCATCGAGAGCTATGCACTACAACCTTGATCCCATATCCCATAACAAGGATAATCAACGCACGTAGACCAGTAGCACCGCCGCCTCCTAGGTGGTCTCAGATCTGCCCCTTTCTCCTTTCTCATCATTGCCTTCTACACCTCCGACCAGTAAACCATCACCCAATCTACTCTCGCATCAGTGACTCCAGATCTAATGCCGACACCACCTACCTACAACAGTAGGTGACAGATATGCCACCTCTTCCTCCCATCTCGATCCTCATCGCTACATTATCACCAGTCGACCAACAACAATTCTTCCATACTGCAAAACACCCCCTGACTTGGTGCCCTATAGATTCACCTGATCGGTGCGCCACCTGAACCAAGCTGAACATCACAAACAACAAGGGAGTCGATCCTAATGAATCTGGTGAGGACCTCCATGCTTGGCTCGACTCCTACTGTGAACCTGTTGCCTCTTCTTGTACGAGATACTACAGTTGTGGTCATGACCCGTATCAACCTGAAAATGGAGTCTCCCCTATACAGATCCTAAGGAATTTGACGATTGGATCAAATCTGCTACTAACATATTGTCAAGGGAGACTAATGCTAGGTTCTAAAGCATTTTAATCCATCATTGATTTCGAGCAAAGAAGAATTGATTCACTAATGGTAGTAGGTCAGTATTCTTGACGTTTTGATTCAATTCAGAGTCATGTTAACCTAAAGAGGATGATGGATGGGCATATACTATTGGGTAATAAATATGTATAACTAATCATATAAGGAATCTATATACATTCATACATGTTATTATTATATTTGTACTAGTTAAATATAACATTAACATTTACTATACTGTCTGGTTTCAGGATTTATTAGTAGATGTATTGTACTCATTAACTCATGTATGTATCTAATAGAGTAGTATATATGATACATATACATCTATGATATAGGTATACATGGTATGGGTCATTGTCTAATCGTAGAGACTAATGCACATAAAATAGACTAACATGTAAGCAGTATTTGATTATAATAACTACTTTAATGGCTTGGTAGTGCAGGTTGGTATATATTCACCTACGTAATAGTATATTAATATCAACGTACTAGTCAATTGAAATTTTTTAGCATTGGAACTAATATATGAAACAACAAATTTGATGACAATCTGAGTAGGTGACGTATAAAGTATGACCATGACCCATACCAATGCTCACTTTCCCTAATATCGATCCTAATAGGTATACATAATAATGTATTCATATTATCAAGAATTGCATATTGGAAGGTCATTAGTGTATCCATGAATTCGAAATACTGAAATTGGGATCAAAAGAATTTTATCCACGCTTGAAACTAGGTATAGATGAATTTGATGTGTTCTAAAAATATAATGTGAAGAGCATGAAACTAGGTTTCGTTCCCTTTGGGAACTCATGGGCAGGTGGTATATGGAAGAACTTGAAGAGACATGCACTGGGTAGTCCTCCATTGAAGATTAGATAGAATGAATTCATTTTCTTAAACTTGTAATCATATTTTTAAGCTTTCGCAACTATGATGTACAAGCATGATTGTAATAAAGATTGTTTATACTTTTGATACATTTTGTAAATATTTGATCGTAAAGATCGGGTCTTTACATGTCGGCACCCTACAAACCTAGAGGATATGACCAAGGATTGTGTGTGGACCCAAGTAGATTTGAGATCAGTTTTCCATGGAAGTAACTTTGATATCAAGATGATCGAGATGTAGAGACATATGTTGCAAGTTTCAACTTAGATTTGAAGGTTTACTGGCAATGTGGGATGTACCATCTCTACTCTTAGAACAAGAAGAATTTTGTGTTTGGACGGCCGCCAAATGCTTATTTCCTCTTGTTATGGGAGTGAGAGATATGATAGTACACCTGCCATACACCAAGGATAAAGATTATGTGATTTGGAACGTTGCTATGAGGTATGAGGATAGAGATGATAACATGTCCTTGTGGAGTGTATGATGTGTGGATGTTGTACAAACACTAAGAGAACTAAGGTAGTCATCTTGTGAGGATGTTATTATCATGATCTATGTGATATACAAGGTTGAGTTTGATAACCAAAGTTTTTTTGTTCAAGATAGACCTAAAGTTCGAGATGAGATGATAAGTGGAATACATGGAGGTGTATGTCTTCAACATTACCGTACACATAAGGATGTGAGGTGGTAATAGATGCTCTGGTTGAGATGCAGTTGCCTAGTTTAGCTAGAGGCTAGAAGAGGTTGTTAGGTTAGCCCTAAGTTTTAAAAAGAGATGAGTTTGGCTAACACTCAGATGTAATGAGATCTATTGATCAAGTTAGTGGTTGTTTGGCTAACCAACCTAGGCCTTGGTGCAATAAAAGGATGGTTGTAGAACCTCAAATGCACTTCTCCGTAAAAGAAGGTGATGAAACCCCGACTAGAGTGATTTAGGGTTTCCGAGGAATCAATCTTGAGGAATCATGACATACAGGAGATTATGGTTTTAAGATCACCATACACTTTGGTGCTACAAAGATAGTAAGTGACAGTAGTACTTTGGATGCTTAAGATGAAGTTACACATGGCTTGTCACCATGCAAGCTAGGAGGTGAAGGACGAACACTAGTAACCCACTGAGTTGGTATAGAGGATGAAGAGTCCCCAAGAGGGAATGGGAGTTCATCACTATAGATTTTGTGGTAAGTCTCCCCTAGACCAAGAAAGGTCAAGATGCAATATGGGTTATGGTAGATCACCTTACCTAGATGACATGAGAAAGAAAGAATACTGTCAAGGGATGGATCTGGTAGAACTACATATGAGAGAGAGATGGTTCAACCACACCATGATGCAAGTTCAAAAGTTCTTGATTATAACCTAAAAATTCACTCCCATGCGGTGGAAGTAGGTACATGAAGAACTCGATATTAGTATAATTTATCACCCCTAACTAATGGTTAGTATGATCCAGACTAGAGGGTCTGATGAGAGCATGTGTGCTCATTCAGGGTGATACATGGAGACAATTTGTGTCCTCTGTAAGATGTGATGATAACCACCATATCCAGTATCAAGATGTAAAGAAGCTCTGTAAGGGAGGTTGTGTCGGTCACCACTTCATTAAGATGATGTTGGTGAAGGGACCTCGTAAAGGTTAGAAAAAGACCACAATGTGTGCAGATGAAATCGCTTTGATCATGCGATGGTTGAGAAAACCTAGGGGCGACATGAGTCATGAGCTGATGCAAAGTAGACTGACATGCAGTTCACTGTGGGAGGGTATGTGATGTGAAAATCCGACCCCTCTAAGCTACAACTGAGAAATCTGAGTCCCCGATATAGGGGTCCATTTGAGATGGATTGGTGGAGATGGTTATGTTTAGTCTACCCCTCAGGATAACATGATGTGTTACATGAGTCCGATCTAGAGCACTATGTGAGATACCCTAGCCATGTGCTGAGCCATGAACCTATTCAGCTTTATGAGAGGCTGAAATGTCCCGAGTCACGTATGAGGGTACGATATACCAAGGTGAGAGAGAACTCAGATGGAAGAATATAAGATGATCAAGGTTCTTGGGAAGCACCATGGAACGGGTGAGGCCACATGGGAGCCATGATGGACATAAGAAAGTCTTATCCTGTTTGTTTGTGTGCCTGGTGCAAATTTGGGGGCAAAATTCCTATAAGAGGGTAAGGATGTTACAACCCCAATTTTTGGGTTCTTTTGGTGAGAAATGTAATTTCTCCTATTAAAGATATTTGAACAAATAATGATATGATTTGTTTTGAATAAAAGGATTTCATTTACAATAGCCTTGTTGGTTGTTTTGTCGGCTTTATTGGCTATTGGACCCAATAACAAGGAAAAGACAAAGGAAACTCCATTATTAAATGGGTAAATAAGAAATGGAGAAAAGAAATATGTAGAAACCTCTAGAAGGCAAGGGAATATTATCCAAAGGAGGATTTCGTGCCTCTTGAGTTCCTTGGGTTCCAAGGAGTCCAAAGTTGCAAAGATAATGCAACAAGAAAAGAAAAGATCAATTAAACATTTCTTTATTAAGTAGGAAATTGGAGACAATTATAAAATATGGGTAATAAGTGGAAAGAGGTATGATTGAGTCATCTTTGGTGGATTTTCATATCCATAAAGTTTCTAATTTTAGAAGGAATTCCAATAAGGAAAATAAAAAGAGAGATAAAGAGAAATCCTCGAAAAGAGATATTTTAATAAAGAAATAAATAAGATAATGAGAAATAATGGATATAGATGCATCTAGAAGGATAATCAGTATCCACTAAAAAGGATTTAGAAATATTTGAGTTTCTTGGGGTCCAAGGAGCCCCAATGGAGAAAAAGAAAGAGAAAATACAAATAATAAAAAATAAGAGGATAATGTGATATATAATTAATGAATTTTGTGGTATTGTTAAAAAGAGGTATTTTTTACTATAAGAAAGTATAATTTTGTGCCAATGGATTAAAAGTCAAGCATAGAGAGAATAAGATAGAGAGAATTTTCGAATTCCTAAATATCCAATGAATATGGTTTATTAAGAAAGATAATTAGGAGAGAGAAAATTGCTTGTCAATGAAGGAATACGTTTCCTTTTGGGAGATGGACTTGTTTCCTCTTGGATGAACATCTTAGGGCATTGATACCCTCTCCTATATAAGGGTAGAACCTCTGGTTTGAGTTCAAGAGAGTTCCACACATCCCTCTCTCTTCTCCTTCTTCATTGCATGCAACCCTAACCTAAGAGAATAACGCTAACCCTGGGGCAGTGAGGAACCATGGAGTCATCACGATGGATGAGTGATGTCACACGTTGTCAGAGAGGAGCGTTGCCATCATCCTTATGCCCTAGCCCATGTGCAGCGGAGGCACCATGGCTGCAAGGCCTGCCACACATTGTGGGCTTGGCATGTTGAACCGGCCATCATGGCCACGATCCAGTAGCGCCCTCTCTTGCATAGAGGCATGACGGAGGCAGGGGAACCACCCCTGGTGGTCATCGAGGTCTGGGAAGTAGCGGTAGGGGCGCACCTGATCCTTGCTGCAGCGGTAGTGGTAGGGCGTGTGAGGAAGAGGAAGACGGATGGGAATTGGACCGTTTTGCCCCTCCGTGGGTTGAAGAACCAACCACTTACGCAAGGGCAATAACGTCATTGTGTTATGTTTCTAAATTAGGCTACGTTGCTAGGAAGAGATGACGTGGTGCTTTGTGATTGGTCCAAGTAAGTATATCTTGTGAAATACATATCTTTTTATTGGTAGCTCGGATCGAAACATGTAATGTATCAATTTTTCTCATAAAAATGCGAGGAATCCATTAAAATGGATTTAGAAGCTAATTCCTTTTGCAATTCAAAAAGTAGTAGAAGTTATAAACTTTAATGCATTAATGTTTAAGAAACCCTAATTTGAGATGATTAATGTATTGAAAAGGGTTATATGGATGATTAAAGTTGATATTAACCTGATTATTATAAAAATACGCATCAAGATCTAAAAGGATGAACTTTACATGTAATTGGATTAATTTAGGGTTCCATGTGCATAAATGAGCTTTAATAGACCTTGAAACCCTAATGTTAGTAATTATGACTCCAAATGGCTTTAATTGTTCAAATTCATGAATAAAGCTGAGATATGATGGTTCTAAGCTATTTTGAGTATAAAATTTCCTAATTGTGGATAAATACCATTAATATGGTAATTAGGGTTTTCTAATGGATAAAGGTGGAATTAATGATAAATAGAGTTGATATGTGAATTAGACCATAAAGAACTATGAGTTGTTAATCCAGAAGGAACCAAAGATGATAATTGGGCCTAATAATCGTAAAGGATAAAAATGGTAGTTTTAATGTAAAAGAGGCATAATAGACTTAATTGACATTTAATTGTGCATGTGATCCGAAATTCGGGTTATATGTTGTTAAAAGGTAACCTTAATATCTTTCATGAGGAATAGATGAGATAATTAGGGTTTAAAATAGTAAAAATGAAGTGAAACCCTAATTGCAATGGAAACCCTAAAAGTGGACTAGAACCCCTAGGAAGCGAGCTACGTTTAATAGACCTTGATGGCCTGATCAATGATAGGAAAATTTGATGTATATTTCAGGATCATCTTGTGTGCTTGCTTGTTTACTGGATTTCTTGCTTAGTTGGATCATTTCTGCACTCAAGTCAGCCTGACAGGTATGTGGTTAATTATGGTTATTCACATTAGTTTCCCGAAGGTTTTCCAGATGATGCATTGCATGGAAGGTAACCTATATGTTTGGATGTTCATACCTACAAATCATAAAGTCACTATGATTATCACAATTATAATATAAGTGTGTATTCTCACACCTACATGCCACCCTGATGGATGATGCCAAAAGGTCAAGCCCAAGAGGGAAGACCCATGGGGACCATGAGTGGTGATCCCAGAAACCAAGCTCAGGATTGAGAAGGTGGTCTTTGTTGCATGACTAATGGGCACCATGAGTGGTGACCCCAAGCACCAAGATCGGGATTGAGAATGTGGCCTTAAGTCAATGGCAAAAGAGAACCCCTAAAGAGGGTATTCCTGTGTTAGGGTAAAAGTGGTGCAGAATATCACATTGAAAGTGTAATTTGGCTTGTTAATTAATTTGATTGTGATATTTAGATTGTTAGCCATATTTGTGAAATTTTGGTTGTCCCCACATACCGGCATATTCATTTATGCTGACCGATGTTTTGTTTGTCGGTGTTTTAGGTACAAATTGAAAAGGACAAAGAGTAAAGTGGCATATTGTGAAATTAAGAAATAAAGTGCAAGGAGGATTAGTTAGAATAGAGTTCAGATGTGGATATAAGTTGGATATCCAAGTTTGTGAAAAAGTTATGCAAAGTTTTATTTTATACCATATTTTAGTTTAGTTTGGTAGAATTTCATAATTATTACTGATTATTTGTCGAATCATTGATCATGTTAATTGGGATAACGACTTTGACCTTTAGGTCTCCCTTAATTGGGGGTTACCAGGAGGTGGGGTCATTACAATCATCATCATCATCATCATCATCATCATCATCACCACCAACACCACCACCACCACCATCATCATCATCAACAACAATAACAACAACTTAGGTAATTTAGGCTACTTACTAGCCTAAAATATATAATGGATCTTGACAACTCTAGACACTACAAATATTTTCTAAAACACTTTTATTGAGAGTGATATTACATCTATTTCTTTTAGGTTGCATGGGCACTCACTTCCTTTCCATATGTGGTAACATTTTTCATATGTGTGTATATACGAATATTTGAAACAAGTTTACTTCAACGTTTAAATAATCAATAGAAAACCACCATTCCAGTTTTGAATTAAACAAAAAGAAGAAAGAGTTACCATACCCATTAGGCATTATAGTACCATGACTCCTAGAGAACTAGAAAGAAAATGTACACACTTGGGTAACTACCCTAAGGAAACACTGAAGACATATCTCTAGGGTTGTAGTGAGATTTCTATTTTCCCATCCTCCAGAACCTACATACCATACTACAGGAGAAAAGGAGAAGAAAAGAAAGTATCTAGGATTACACTAATCTACACCTATTTCTAGACATCTGGGTTCTAATCTAGAGTCTAAGTCAAATTATTCCACCAAGGATAGGTTATTAAGTTCTTAGGGTCAGGTTGTATATAGTTTGTGTTTTGTGTTACCAATGTTTGGTGTAGTTATTCTTCATGCTCCAAGATCATTTGTCATAGGAATATTTATTACTCAAAATCCAACCTCCAAATAACTGCAAAGTCAATAGATGAAGGATCTAAGAGTCCGTCCCCAACATGGTATTATAAAACCACCAATGCGGAAGCATAAAATCTTAGCATACATGAAAGATATTTTAAGCAACATTCTTTTTTACAATGTTCCATTACAAGTTGGGAGTCAAAAAGTACGAGTCTACTCATGTGCACTAGCCATGATCTCAAAAAACGTATACCTAAACACGATTCCTTAATCCATCAACTACAAAACCCTTTCTAAACCTAGAAGTTACTTTTAAACATTGGGTCAACATATGAGGTGTTTTGTACATGGTAGAAAGATATATATATATATGTATATATATATGTATATATATATATATATATAAGCTTTTCATAATTTGAAAAGATTTTAGAAGTATACGAACAAGACTAATGAAGTTAATTACGTAGAAAATGAGATCCATGGTTTATGTTATTTTAATTTGATTATACGAACAATATCATGTATCATAAGGCCTTTGAATAACTTCCCATAAGAAGTGTCTATAAACGTGCTTAAGATTAGAAAACCATTTTGTCGACTTAGTCTGTCGTATCTCGACAACTAAAGTAGGGTTCTCATCTTTGTGTCCTTACCCCAAGAATGCAGGAAAGTGCACAAGGTTTGTATAATGATGTATAATTTATGTGTGCAATGCATGAAACAAATACAAAACATCTAGAACAATACTATAACACTACATGCAAATATTTGAGCAAGTAAACAATCATACATATGTACCACATTTCTGGAAAGAAATCCATAGTCATATAATTATTGAAGCATGTACCTAATTTAGAGATTCTTAATTTAACTTAGTCTTGACAATCTAGCCACAAGAAACACCTGATTAAGAGAAAGATTATGTGCATGTATTATTTCTTCTCATTAACAATAATTAGCTCCTTTTTTAGTGTTTTGTCCAAGTAAAGTTTCAAGTTAGTTAATTAAATGTTTGATGATCTTTTACAAATTTATAGGACATCAAGGATGTGTGGTTTAGGTTACATGTCATTTTGAGGTTTCTTCTATTTGATATTATCATTGCAAGTTTGTGTCATTTATGTACATTCTAGGGTTAAATATGCATGATAGAGAAATAAAGGTCATGAATCATCGATTCAAGGGATCCAAGCACAGAGCATGATTTAGATCAAGATATTTATTACTTAAGAATCTTATTCACATATAGGTGGTTGTCCCCTAGAGTTTTGGCATCAAACAACCAACATTGGATATTAACATTTCTATCATACATGTAGTCATAACTATAGTTTACATATTCCATTAAGGTACAACATGAGACTAAGCTGGGATATCCACATCTAAGGTATCCTTATGGATAGAATCATCCATGATTTAAGAGGGGGGAATGAAAAAGGATACACATGGGCATTAAGGAACATGAACCACAATCAAGTCATATGTGGTCATAATATATCAAAACTAGTGGGTTTGAGCCATATACATCATTACAAGACAAAAATGTTTTTTCCTAAGCCATATAAGTCACAAAACATCATAAAGTTATTGATTTCAAAGATCCAAACCCCAGTTTTGGGTTCATTAGCTGAGAAATGTAATTTCTCATATTAAAGATAAATGAACAAATAATGATGTCTTTTGATTGAATGCATGAATTTCATTACAATAGCCTTGTTGATTTCTTTGTGTGCTTTATTGGCTATTGGGCCCAATAACAAGGAAATTCAATTAGTAAATGAATAATTAAGTTTTGAGAAAAGAAAGGTGTGGAAACCTCCAGAAGGCAAAAGAATACAATCCAAAGTTGGATTTCGTGCCTCTTAGGTTCCTTTGGTCCCAAGGAGTCCAAAGTTGCATAGAGAATGCAATAAGAAAAGAAAAGACCAATTAAGTATTTCCTTATTAAGAAAGAAATTGGAAATGATGATAAAATGTGGAAAATAAGTGAAAAGATGTATAATTGAGTTATACTTAGTGGATTTTCATATTCCAAGGATTCCTAATGCTAAAAGTAATTCCAATAGGAATATATAGGAGAGATAAAGAGAAATCCTTAAAAAGAGAATTAAAAAGGAAAAGAAATTGATTAATAAAAGGGAAATATGAGAAATTGACTTTCAAAAGAAGATTAAGGCAAATAGATTTTCCCCAATATGGGAATCCGTTCCTTTGGAATTTCCTAAGGTCCAAGGGACCCAAAATAACAAGATAATTACAAAGAAAAGAGGAATATAAATTAATTTTGATTAATAGGATAAGATAACTTGGGAGAGAATAAACTCTTCTCATCCATTGCAAGTTGTTTCCCAAATTTCGTATAAAGCTAGGAAATATTAAGAGGAACCTTCCCTTCAAATTTGAGCTATAAAGGAGTTATGGTTTGGGAGAAATCATTTTTGCAAGTTATTTGCAAATTAGAAATCATTTCTGAATTAAAAGAAAAAGGCTTTCCCTTTGTTTTGATCGCGTGCAGGAGATCTATTGGATTTTAATCCAACGGCCAACAGTCATCATCCAAGTCCCACTGGGACTGTGATTATGTGAGATACAGAGGGACTTTCCCTCTTGGATTCCTCGTGATCCACTGGGTTGGAAAGCTTGCTGATATTCCCATTAAATCCAGGAGTTGAACCCGAAGGGATTCATCCCTGGTTGGACGGGGTTTGGTTGCCAATCCGGGAAATGCCCAACTGGGTAGGACCTTGCCCCGACCCTATATATAGGGGAGGGCTATGGAGGGAACCATCATCTTGAAATTCTAGCCAAAGCGCTGTGGAAGGAAGCAAGGAGTGTGTTGGTAAGTGCAATTGCCCTGTTCGTCTTGACCTGCACCCGTAGTATCTCGGAGACCATCGCCGAAGTCCGGTGAGTAGATGATGACCCTGGAGTGTCTGGGGTGGGCGATTGAAGGCGTAGACGAGTTCGGCTAAAGGAGGCGGAGCTCCCTGCAAATTAGCAAGCCCGCTGGTGGCCAGAATCTCCAAGTCAACCTTGAGGTTGACCATCAGAGCACAATAGGGAGGCACGCGAGGTTGAAGAAGACTTCCCACTAAATTACCAACTTGCCCCTCACTCCCTTCAGTCACGACAAGGTCAGAATCGTCTTTCATCCATTTTAATCTCTAGTCCAGGCACGCGCATCCACGGCCGTCAGATCCTTAGTGGATCTACAGACCATGGATCGGGTGGCCCTGGCTTTTTCTAGAAAATGGTATATAAATCTAAAAAAGGAATTATCTTGATAAAATCATATCTGGTGATAGAAAACTCGGATGCAAAAAGTCAATACATGAAAAATGATCAGAAAAATATGAGGAATGCATTAAAAATGGTTTGGAAACCTAAATCTATCTATTTTTGCAAAAGTGCTTTTTTTTATAGAAAAGGGATTAATTTGTGGTTAGGAACCTTAATAGTTGATAAAAGATATGTTTAATCTTGCAGTTAGGTTAATTCGAGCATGTTTAACTTGATTAATGATTAAGATGGTTTTTAACCTGTTTTGGATAATAGAATTGCAGAGTTTAGGGTTTTAAACTTAATATAATGGTTAAGATGCTTAGAAACCCTAAATTAGAGAAAAAGAAAAGAAAAGATATAGTAATATGAAAATTAGGGTTTCCGTGGTCCAAACCTGATCTTTAGGACCTTAATGGAAAATACGACAGGATAATTAGGGTTTGATGGATTTTTGATAAAATTAAGGTAAAGGAGGTGAAACCCTAATTATGGTTAAAACCCTAAAAAGGATTAATAACCCTAGAAGACAACTAGGAGTGATAGATCATGATGACATGATTAATGATAGAGAAATTGGATGCCTTTTTCAAGGTCAACCTGTGTGCACTTGTTTGATTTCTTGATTGGTTATTTCTGCATTCAAGTCTGCTTAACAGGTATGTGGTTAATTATGAATAACTGCCTTAGTTTCTTGAGGTTTTTCTGGATGGTTAATCGCATTGAATGCAAACTATCAGTGTGGATGTTCATACTTGCAAACTATAAAGTCACTATTATTATCACATTAATAATAGAAGTATGGATTCTCACACTTGCATGCCACCCTGATGGATGTTGCTAAAGGTCAGGCCCAGATGGATAGACCAATGGACACCTTGAGTGGTGACCCCAGGCACCAAGCTCGGGAATGAGAAGGTGGCCTATGATATTGCATGACTAGTGGGCACCATGAGTGGTGACCCCAAGGCACAAAGCTTGGGATTGAGAAGGTGGCCTTAAGTCATTAGCAAAGGAAACCCTAAGGTGGGTATGCCAGGGTTAGGGCAAAAGCGGTGGAGAATGTCATACTGGAAAATGTAAATTGGCTGGTTAATTAACTTGGTTGTGATAATTAGATTGTTGTCCATATGTGCAAACTTTTGGTTGTCCCCACATACCAGTATATTTCAATATACTGACCAATGTTTTGTTTGTCGACGTTTTAGGAACAACAATTGAAGGAACAAACAGTGAAGTGACACATTGTGGAAATAAGAAATAAAGTGCAAGGAGGATTAGATAGAATAATTCAAGCTCTGGATAGAGTAGCTTACCAAAGTTTTAAAAAGGTATGCAAAGTTTTATTTTATACCAATTTTCAATTTAGTTAGTAGAATTTCATAATTGTTATTGATTATTTGTCGAACCTTTGATCCTGTTAAATGAATAACGGCTCTGATCTTCGGGTCTTCCTTAATTGGGGGTTACCGGGAGGCGGGGTCATTACAGTTTACATATTCCATTAAGGTACAACATGAGACAAAGCAGGGATATCCACATCTAAGGTATCCTTATGGATAGAATCATCCATAATTTGAGAGGGGGGAATGAAAAAGGATACACATGGGCATTAAGGAACATGAACCACAATCAAGTCATATGTGGTCATAATATATCAAAACTAGTAGGTTTGAGCCATATACGTCATTACAACACAAAAAGGTTTTTTCCTAAGACATATAAGTCACAAAACATCATAAAGTTACTAATTTCAAAGATCCACTAGGGTTGGATGCATCAAAATAGGTCAAGGACCTCCTTTATTCAAATTTCAACATACATAATCATAAAGGATTTTACATTCAAGCATTTAGTATCATATATCACAAGATAAGTGGAAAAGGGGGAAACTTGGGATGATATTACTATTATCATGTGTGACACATTACATATTTTGAGGTTAATCCAACATTAGATATCATCAAGGGGTATGATTAGCAAATTAGGACAAGGACCAACATTAAAGTCTCAACACCATTCGCATATGAATAATAGAGACATCATGAGCAATACAAGTGCTTGGGATCATAAAAAATACTCAAACATGTATAAAACTATTGATTTTATGTCTAGGAGGATGGATGGTCATTAAAGATCCAAGATTTATAATAAACATGTATGGTCAAACATAGTCAAAGTTTGTACTTTTAACAAAATAGAGAAATGTTTTAGGGTCTGAAACTAGGTTCATTGTGTACCCTTCAAGATGGTTAAAATTGTATATTCAATTTCCTAGTTTAGCCAAGGATTTGGGATATTTGATTTATGTATATTTTGTTCAAAACATTAGGGAAAGAGAGGGGTTTACATTTGTATCTTCATTTCAATTTAGTGGTTGACTAGGGTCGTGAATCTCCCATCTATCAGTTGTGGATGCGTGGCAAGGGCAATGGCACCTTGCTGGTGATGGTTCCATGGTTGAATAGTCTAGATCCAATGGTGTCCATCCACCACACCCATCCAAATAGGTCTGAGTCACATGTCCTCTTGCTATCAAACCCTCAAAACTATGGTCTAACAAACCCAAACATGGCCCAAAGCTCCTAATCATTGCCTAGATTCCTCCACTTCATGAGAATGAGAGGCCACAACAAATATCTATAGTGGGGAGCCTCATCGGAGGAAAGAGATAAGGGTAGTGGGAGGCCTTCATCTCACAGGGATGTGTCAAGAATCTTGTACTGGTGCCACTGAGCCCACATGTGACCTTAGCATTGTCCAAGGTGCAGTTGGGTTGAGGAGCTTCAACGTCATTGTGTCCATGTATGGAAGAAAAAGAAGGAGAAAAAGGGTGGAGCCCTAGGGCATGAGTGAGAGATCAAAGAATAAGCAAAACTGAAAGACTAAAGAGATAAAAAAGTATTTTGTTCCTAATTTTGGCGAAGGAGGTGAGGAAGCACATTAATTCGTGTGTTGTCGATAAGTACACTATAGCCCTGTGAAAGTTATATAGTTGGAGGTAAATGGTAGGTAACCTTAGCACCATAGGATTTTGGAAGTGGATCCGTAGGACATGATCCTACAATTGTGGTGGAATATTCCCAAAAAAGGAGAGATCAAGGAAGCACAATGCCCACAACTGGGCCAAGCTGGTCTATTAGTCTGAAAAGCCATAGGTTGGCCCAAAAATGAAAATAGAGTGCATAAAGCATGATTAAATAGGGATTTTCCAAGATGCTTAACTTTTGATTTGTTGATACGATTGAGAAGATTATTGTGTCATTGGATTCAAAATTGAAAGATGACCACATAAAGAATATTAGAGATCAAGGTGATCACATTTATAAGGTTCAATTTATGTTGCAAGATGGTGATATGTTAAAGAATGATGCTTAATTCAATTTCCCAAATTAGACTGCATATTATGAAATTAGTCATCATGGTGATAAAATTAGGTCATCAACAAACTCAGGTCATGTGATTGAAATTAAATTTAGTGATATGGGTCTCAAAAGAGAGAGAAGGAACATAATTCAGGTTAGAGAAATTTAGGTTATCATATAAAGCACGTCAACATGATATACACTAGTATGATAATAAAAAATTCATGTTATTGTGTATCGATTTGTTAGTACTTTGTCTCCCATATACAATCACCTCATATATTTATAGTACCCCTTCTTGGTCGTACCAAAGAATATGGTCAAAGTTTCCATTGTCTTACATACTTTGTTCAAGAATATACCCAATAAAATCATTAATAAATAACTATCTACAAAATGGCACAACATAAAAGTCGAGGTGGAAATAGTGTGTAAAGTGGAAAACTAGAAATAGTTGTTGACAAACTATGATGAAAACAAAAAGGCAAACATGGAAGTACTAAATTCACACATAAAAATGTGTACCACATGTATCTCTACATTAGGTCTTGGATATTGAGTATTCTTCCAAAGAACATCTTTATTGTGAATATAAGCATTGGGTTGATCAAATAGATACCCACATTATAATATTCCATTCGATGATATTGTTTTTAAGTCCCAAAAATGTAATCATACTGAGGTACCAATAAAAATAGGTTGATATTAATAGATACAAGCATGAAATGTGATATAGGTATCCAAATTGATAGGAAAGTCATTTAGCTATTGAGTCTAAAAAATGATACTTCAGATAGTATCAATCATACATGACTGAGTAATGACTATCTTTGGTTAACTGTAGAAATTACTTATATTTTACTAGGCATTAGGTGCTTAAAGTACACAAGACTGTATATCATATGAATGTTTTTTTGTCCAAAGATAATCAAGTGATTAAGAAACTTTGAGAAATAAATCAATAATGTAAATTATGCATCAAAATTATGGTATAAGTATTTGCTCAATATTGTTTTTCACTATTTGAATTCAAATCAAGAAAAAGATATTGACAAAGAACAAGAGATGAATTTTCCATTAAAAAAGAAAGTGTCTACATGTGTCGTACCTAGCCATGTGACATGTCGTCGTGAGAAAAAGTTTTTCACACACACATTGTATCTTTTTTACTTGTAGAGCAAATCATAAGACAACACTTGAACATAATAATATTTGAAATTATCATTCCTCTCTATCTTAAGTGGGTACAAATGGTTTGGGTCTCTAATTCCAGATAATTGGACATTTCTTACTTCATAAAGGACAATTTTACATGAATGTGTCCCTATCACTTTATAAGTAGGACTTCAAATTTTCAAAGGTTTATAAATATTTTCTGAAAAACAAAAGATACAATGGTTATGACTATCATGAAAATTTCTAAGACGGTCATTTAAATAGCTAAATGAATTTTAGAGGACTTTCACATAGATTCACTATTAGAAAACCAACCCTATATATCATAGGTATGCATTCCATAGCATCATAGTGTGAACGACATAAATAATTGTTGACAAACCATTCTATTTGTAAGTCAGTTTTTCTTTCAATTTTATCCAATAAATCATATTAACAATATTGGGATATGTCAAGTTACATGCAACAACCATGATGTCAGATACAATATTTATGAAAATATGGATATACCAAATTGAATGAAGCTTTAACACACCTCTAAATCCTATAAGGATTGAATCATGGAATGAGTACCATGCAATAATTGACCTTAGTCGATTGTTGCTTCTCCTAGTAATCAAAAGAGAGGTAAAGTTTCATCTACGATCTAGGCCAAGTACTAATATTAAGAGTACCAATTTGTTAATATTTACCTAAAATATTTGCATTATATCCCCATCAATGCAAAAGGAAGTATTCATTCATCTTCATCATAATAAAAATAGCTCCATGATCAATATTTCTCCAAAACATACTTGGGATCATGTATTTGTTTACATTAAGCATGCAACACCAATGGAGCATGTATTATATGCCATAAGGTTGTGTTTGAATTTGAATACTTGTAACAACAATAGTTTATGTCAAGTTTATATACAACAACACTTGGTCTATATCTTGAAATTACAAAATAGTTGTCAATTTATAATAAAAGAGATTTTACTATTACATAGTTATAAGAAAATTTTGGATATTAAATAATAAACCCACCTTCCTTCTCAATTTTTTGCCTGCTTTTTACTTGATGTTTGGAAATCAAAATATTTTTTGAATCTTACTGATTGAAGGTAAATAATTGTATTTATGCATCTATTAGAGATAGATCTGGAATTGCCAAGTTGACTCAATTGGTAAAAGGGGTGATCCATTAGATGAGAGTTCCTAGGTTCAAATCCCCTTAGAAATGAATTTTTGGGAAAAAGTCTCTTGGAGACACACCTATTGGGGGCTAGCGTCACGATGGAAATTCACGCTATTGGACATGGCACATGGGTGACTTGCCACCAAATGGCTACTCCTGGATTTTACTCTATTCAGTTTCTTAAAATGTCTCCCTACCTAGGAGGGGTTTATACAACTTCATTAATGTTGCTACAATGAAATTTCATGACAGTTGTGACTTCATTATTTCCTACATGTGGTGTAACAACCTCACTTTTTGCATCCTCCAATTTAGGAAAGACCTTCAAGTTGAGAGCCATTACCTATATTCCCAAGGATCCAAATTAGTCAAATAACAAGTAATAGATAACAATTTCAATTAAATTTCAAATATCATTTACAAATTGTAAAATGATATACCTCATGGAACTTATACCTATTGAGAAGAAGTATCATCTATCTAATCCTCCTTGGTATAACTTTAATACCTTTGATATCTTTAATCTTATTTATCATGTCATTTATCGTGTGTAACATATACCTAAAAAATGACAAACAAAACATGACCAACATATTTCTATACCATGTACATGGGGTGCAACCACAATGTGTGCAATTAACATGATCAAACAATAAGCATCAAATATTGCAAATAAGAACTGGCATATTCTTTACACAACCTAACCCTTATTAGATACATTATCTTGGGCATGATCACTTCCCCTCTAGGGCTCGTGTGCATCACCCCTTGATGTACGTCAACCTAGGATTTAGAATATTATCATTTACTTATGTGATACTCATATTGGAATTATAGTTGAACATGAATTAAATAAACAACCAATAATTTATTTATCAAATTTATTCTTGGGAATCATTCAGAAAACCTCGACAAACTATATTCTAATCAGCCATAATCATAACCACGTACTCAATGGTGAGGCGTGAAGATTATCATATAACTATACTTCATGAATATTATCCAAGAAAGCAAATCACACATTCAAATATGCAAGTATAAAAATCCTAACTTGTCACCATCACTTGGATTAGATAAAACCCTACTGGGTCCTAATTTAGGGTTTAGGTTTTCGTGGTATCGAGTTACCATTAGGGTTATTCCTAGAAACCCTAATTCCCATGATTCACACTTTAATAACTTAAGAACCCTAATTCATATTAGGTTTTGTCATGATTACCAAATTATTTCATCCTTGCATTATGAGCACTTATATTTTACTAAGTTCATTAACAACCTAGCAAGATATGATCTTTAAACCTAATTATACCCATGCATGATTATTAGTCACATTAGAAACCCTAATTTATCAACATCATGATTATCTTGATTTCTCATATTGTTCATCAATAACAGATAATAACATAAAAGAAAGGCTTTTTAATGTTTCCAACATGTTAATGCACAAATCTAGGTTTTTATGCTTAATCATCACTAGAACAAGTATCGGCCTTATTTTCAGAATACGAAGCATAATAATACACCAAAAATATTTTGTTTATATTCCTCTAATTTTTCCAATCCATTTGGTATATAAATTTGCTATTTTTGAACCATCCTAGCATTTTCTATGAGTAAAATAACATGTACAATTTTTACCTCAAATCCGGACCATGTGGCGCTTTCCCATTGGTCAACACTTATCCTGACTTGGAATCAAGCTTGGATGTGGTTTACTCCCTAGTTTATCTCTAGACCGGATGCAACTCTCTCGGATGCAGCTCATCGCTGAAGTGGCTATACTTCTTGGTTCACGACTGGAACTGATCCAATGTCTCCTTCCCTATACATGGGCTCTATCCATCTACGGTTGCTACCTGATGTTGCGACCCAACTCTCATTATGCCATGGCTGGTGATGGTCGTTCCTTACCTCATCATCTTTCCCCATTGTTCTCGTTCCTCCTCCTCCCTCTATATCACCTCCTTCTGCCCTCTCTACCACGATCTCTGACCAGGTTGATAGCGGGTTCTCTCTCACAGAAGGCCTTCCTCTCGACGCATGCTCACCAACCTTGGGTGGCATCCAAATCATTCAAAGCTCCCTTTCCCTTGCTCCCTACACATTAGAGCATCACAGGAGTGGGTGCTATCCCAGATCACCTATTGTCTAGGCAGTGTGATGGCCAGAGGAGCAACTTTGTTATCATGTCTATGAACGCCATTACCTGCTCATGTTTGAGATATAGGTCTTGGGCAAGGAAGGGGGAAGGATAAATGAGGGTTCAATATTGGTTAAGGACACTTCATGGACAACCAATAATGGAGACACAAGTCTTAAATTGATGCGGGTCTAGTTGTCTACAACTCATGCTGACTAAGGAGGAGATGCTCTCCATGAGAGTATGACTCTTGCTCTGGATCTTGCCTTTTCAAGGCCTCTCACATATAGCAGATTGACGATGAGGGTATAAGGTTCTCTTTATATACACATCCAAGAGGAACCCTAAAGGGTACTATGAGAAAGGAAAGGAGGGAGAAAGAGTGATCAATCCAAAAAGGAAGTATTGGTTTTCCCTTTCTCATACACATGCATGATAGAGATAAAGGCATATCAAGATTACTAGTATGGAAGGTGATTTATTAACCACTACATTGCACTCTACCTTATACTCTGAAATCCTAACGTCAAGTCACCAAAAGGATAACCACTCCTTCCTAACTTGGATTTGGCAACTACAAGTCATTTAGTAAGAAAAAGCATACAAATATATGACACCCAATGGATTTCGATTATTCTTTCTCTTTCTCAAATTAATCATAAGAACTCATAAAGATATTTACTAACTTACATCTGATTGAGGGATTTTATCAGAAAATATTTTATATGCAAAAACGTGTTCCTTTTAACATTATTAAAAACAATTATGGAATATCCTTTTTCTTCCAATTTCTAGAAATCTCTCCTTTCCTCATTATTTGAATGTATAAAAAATATAAAGTGAAATATTCTTATTTAATGCCTCAAGCATTGTGTTGCCACTCTCAGTACGATAATTATTCATTTAATTAACCAAAGCACCATGCATATTATTTTGTTGTGGTTACTACACATTATCTTATATTTCAGTGATGCAATCTTCCAACAAGTCATTATCATTAATTCAAGTACTAATTCCTTTATTTTACTTATGCTAAAGCACACATGCCACAAATATGACTATCATCAATGTTTTACCAATAACACCACTGGGAAAGATTATTTATCGAATCATGTTTTACATTTATATCATTTAATTTTATCAAAATTGAGGATATTACATTCACCCATCCTTCAAAGGAATTTAGTCTTCAAAATTCACACCCAGTAAGCTTAAGGTGAATGAGAACTCATCTTAGTTTTAAAACTTAACCTTACTTAGACATCTTCTAGTGACATGGAAAATCCTCACATCATACTAAGGGTGGTACTTTAATTTAGTCCACATTCTTAGTATTACAAGATTCCATCTCTTGGTGATTACAATTTCCATTTTTGATCTTAAATTCACTTGGTGATTATCTTTTCACCTAGGTTCTTAACATATCATTCACTAATTTTCTCACAAAAGAGTGAGGTAATACCTCCAACCCTAGATTATTTCATTAAGTCTAACTTGAGATATTCATTCTCATATATTAAATTTGATCATAAGTTGTGTCTATCCAATCTCTCTCCCTCATAATGAGATGAAATAAGCACTTGACTGCAGCCCAAACACAAAGTTCATCCCATTCCAAGAGTAGAGACAATATATCCACACATTACATCAAAATTTAATATTTTAAGTTGAACCATTCTCAACATAACTCTAAGACTTGCTTTTAATTAAAAAATATTCTTGTATTTCATTAAGTAAAATGCATTTTTCACTCTTGAGTTTATTCACAACTGCATATATTATCACATGACCTCTTTGTATCTTTTACATTTACATCTCAAGTACTATGAGCCATAACCACTTGCTCAAGATCGTTAGGGGTATAGGTACTTTTTTCTAAGTGATGTCATCGTTATGCATCTAGAGAGTACTTCTCACATTCACCCATTAGGCCACATGATCATCACGAAGGTAGATAATCTCCTGATTCATGGACCTTGGGCAAACCTAGATGTTACCTCCCAACCACATGGTCTTATGTATTCAGGGTAAAATAAACTCCTAATCCCATCAGTCCTATGTACCTTTAATACACCCTACTTGACCTCAAGATTGACTCAAAACTCTACCCTTCCTAAGGGTTTCTTTGAGATGCCACACCTTAACCATTTTCCAACACATTATTTTCGTACACAAATTTTCAAACCTAATTTCCTCCATCTCTTATAATGCCCATTATTCACTTTATGTCCCATCATGGAACTCATGGAAACATTTCATGGCAACATTTCTTCTTTCAGACTCAGTGTCATATGGTCATCCACTTGCATAGTGACTTTTCCTCATGTTCCTCAAAGATGGCATACTTGGGTTCAAGAATCATACCGAATATATGTTCTTTCATATTTTATATTAGGTGACATTCATGGTTACCGCAATATTTAAATTGATTTAGTCACCTTACCTTTCTAGGGAAGGTCCTAACCTAGGGTTCCTTCATGGCTCATAGGAGGAAGTTAGGCTTCTCTATCCACAAACTAACCCCAAGGTTTAAGGTTTTTCCTCCTCCATACATCATCTTCCCACTCTTGGGTTGACCCACCCCATATTGGCACACTAACCCTAAAGGTTCATATTTTCATCCTTATGCATTTCTTTTATAATAACTCCTCAAACCTTGTTTTCTCAATATCTAGGATGCCCTCTCATGGGGTTTTATCCATTGACTGGACTTGGGCCACCTTCTCAATCTGGAGCTTGGTGCCATATCAATATTCCCTATATGGGGCTTGACCTCTATGTGACCTTCCCTATCTAGGACTTTGTCAATCATCTACACACAGGACTTGGGACATCTTCTCAATCTGGAGCTTGGGGCCATACATGTCTTCCCAATATGGGGCTTGACCCTTCATGACCTTCCCAATCTCGGGCTTGGTCATCCACACCATGAATTCATGCCACCTTCCCTATCTGGGGTTTGGTGATGTACTGGTCTTCCCAATTTTGTGCTTGACCATGATGACTTTCTTTCCATAACCAAACTCCTGGAGATTGCATGGGGGTTTGAGCAAGTAACATTTAGATTTTCATTTTCATGTATATAATCATTAATTTCTTATGTTTCTCCAAACCTTTTTCATGAATGGCATGCTCCCCATACACACATGCATGGGATACTAGATCACTTAATCTCATTTATATTCAAATTCTTTCACATGCATCATGAATAAATTTCTCCGAATTCATACATGGAAAAGTATATCACCAAGACTTATTTACACTTTTCTCAATTCTCATTACTCTTACCCTAATTAGGATTCATATGGGGATGATTTCCATTTTACCCAGTCTACTCTCATTTTCCAAGATAAGGGTTTTATGTAATGGTTAGAGATTACACCCTACCTCATAGGGTTTCTATGTCCCTTGGCCCACTAGGGATTTCTTAAACTAACCCTAGGCCCATCTATTGTTTACCCTTGTAACTCATAAAACCATTTTGTTCCACTTTATCCACATTTATTATTCGTTATTATTTCCACATTTACATGTACATTATTTGGCAGAGGATGCCTTATTCCTATTTCTTCTTGAAAACCCTAACTTGATATGAGGAGGGAAGTTCATGTTAGGGTTTATTAAGCAAGATGATGAGAAGGCATAATTGTCCTACTTTGGCCAGGCAGGATGCATGGGCCCGAGAGTCCCTCTAAGTCGAATAGTGGTGCAGAGAAATTTTTTGCCACCCCCCATTGTGGTCTGTCCTAGACACCATTGTCTTTAGAAAATTCCCTAATAATTCCCTCATATTTCTGTAGATTACTTGAAATTATAAACTATTAAATACTATTGCAAAAATCTAATGCTTAGATACCAAATGTAACGACCTCACTTTATTCATCCCCCAATTAAGAAAAGACCTTCAGGTTGAGATTCATTACCTGTATTCTCAAGGATCCATATTAGTCAAATAACAAATAATAGAAAACAATTTCAATTAAATTTCAAATATCATTTACAAATTGTAAAATGATATACCTCATGGAACAAATACTTATTGAGAATAAGTATCTTCTATCAAATCCTCAGTATAACTTTAATACCTTTGATATATTTCATCTTATTCTTCATGTCTTTATCATGCGTAACATATACCTAAAACACTGGTAAACAAAACACAACCAACATATTACTATACCATGTACATGGGGTGCAACCACAATGTGTGCAATTAACATGATCACATAATAAGCATCAAATATTGCAAATAAGAACTAGCATATTCTTTACACATCCTAACACTTACTAGATATATTATCTTGGTCACCAGCACTATCCCCTCCAGGGCTCGTGTGCATCATCCCTTGATATACGTCAGCCTAGGGTTTAGAATATTAACATTTACTTGTGTGATACACATATTGGCATTATAGTTGAACATGAATAAATAAACAACCAACAATTTATTTATCGAATTAGTTCTCGGGAATCATTTGGAAAAACTCAAAAAACTATATTCTGGTTAGCCATAATCATAACCACGTACTCAATGGTGAGCCATGAAGATTATCATATAACTATACTTCATGAATATTATCCAAGCAGAAAAATCAAGTATTCAAATATGCAACTATGTAAATCCTAACTTGTCATCATCACTGGGATTAGATAAAAACCTACTCGGCTGTAATCAAAGGTATATGTTTCTGTGGTATCGAGTTACCATTAGGGTTATTCCTCAAAACCCTAGTTCCCATGATTCTCACTTTAATAACTTAAGAACCCTAATTCATATTAGTTGTTGTCAAGATTACCAAATTATTTTATCCTTGCATTATCAACACTTAGATTCAACTAAGTTCATTAACAACCTATCAAGATATAATCTTTAACCCTAACTATACCCATGCATGATTATTATTCAGTTTAGAAACTCAACATTAATTATTTCTCATATTTTGCATCAATAAGAGATAATAACATAAAATAAAGGCTTTTTAATATTTCCAACATGTTAAAGCACAAATCTAGGTTTTTATGCTTTAATCACCACTTGAACAAGTATCAACCTTATTTCTAGAACAGGAAACATAATTATACAAAAAATATTTTATTTATATTGCACTCATTTTTCTGATCGATCTGGTATATAATTTTTTTGTTTGTGTACCATCCTAGCATTTTCTATGAATAAAATAAGATGTATAACTTTTACGTCACATCCAGACCATGTGGCGCTTTCCTATTGGTAAACACTTATACTGGCTTTGCATCAGGCTAGGACGTGGTTTACTCCTTGGTTTATCTTTTGACCGGCCACAACTCTCTGGGACACAGTTCATCACTGAACTGACTAATACTTGTTGGTTCATGACTAGACCTGGCCCAATGTCTCCTTCCCTATATGCATGTTCCTTTTGTCTACGGCTACCACCTGATGTTATGACCCAACACTCACCGCACTATGGCTTCTAGCATTCATTCCTTACCCCAAAATCTTTCCCCAATGTTCTCGTTCCTCCTCATCCCGTAGCAACACCTCCTTCCACCCTCTCTGCCATGCTCTCTGACCAGGTTGATAGTGGGTTCTCTCTCATGGAAGGTCTTCCTCTCAACATTTGCTCACTGACATATGGTGGTATCTAAATTGGTCGATGCTCCCTTTACCTTGCTCCCTACATGTTGGATCATCACAGGAGTGGGTGCAATCCTAGGTCACCTACTGTCCAGGCAGTGGTATGACTAAAGGAGCAACTTTGTTGTCATGTTTAGGAACACCATTGCCTGCTTGTCGTCGAGCTATAGCTCTTGAGCCAGGACGGGGGAAGGATAGGAAAGGGATCAAGATCATTGAAGGACTCTTCGTAGACAACTGAAACTGGAGACACAAGTCTCAGATCAACGTGAGTCTGGTGGTCTGCAACTCACACAGACTGAGGAGGAGATGCCCCCTGTGATAATATGACTCTTTCTCTGGCTCTTTCCTTTTCAAGGCCTGTCAAAGATAGAAGATGGATGAAGAGGGCTATGTGGTTCTCTTTATATACACATCTAAGAGGAACCCAAAAGGGTACTATGAGCAAAGAAAGGAGGGAGAAAGAGCAATCAGCCCACTGAGGAAGTGTGTGTTTTCCCATTCACTTACACATGAGAGATAAAGATAAAGGTATATCATGTTTATTAGTATGGAAGGTGATTTATTAACCACCGAATTACAGTCTACCTTATACTCTCAAATCTTAACCTAAAGTCATCTAAAGGATAACCACTCCTTCCTTGCTTAGATTTGGCAACTAAAAGTCATTTAACAAGAAAAATCATACAGTTATATGGTACCCATTGGATTGATTATTCTTTCTCTTTCTTAAATTAAACATAGGAACTCATAGAGAACTTTCCCAACTTACATCTAATTGTGGGATTTTATCAGAAGGTCTTTTATATGCAAAAACTTGTTCCTTTTAACTTTATTTAGAAGAATTATGGAATATCCTTTTTCATCCCATTTCTAGAAATCTCTTCCTTTCCTCATTATTTTCATGTATACAAAATATAAACTAAAATATTCTTTTTAATGCCTCAAAATTGTGTTTCCACTCTCAAAAAGATTATTATTCCTTTAATTATCCCAAGCACCATGTATATTAATTTCTTTTGGGAACTTCACATATTATCTTATATTTTAGTTAAGCAATCTTCCAACAAGTCATTATCATTAATTTATGTACAAATTCCTTTATCTAACTTGTACTATAAGAACCCATGCCACAATGGTGACTATCATCGATATTTTACCAAAAACACCACTGCGGAAGATTATTTATCGAATCATGTTTTACATTTATATCATTCAATTTTACCAAAATTGAGGATATTACATGTGGTTTCACATTGCTTTGATAAAAAAATATAAGTTGCAAAATATTCATGGGTTCCCATTTTACAATAAAAGCATAGTTATTCAAAACATTACATCCAACTCATACTTAGTAGTTAATCTAGGAGTAGTTTCCCACTTGCAGGTCCACCATGCTTTAAAAGGAATAATTTGCATCTTTTTATATACCACAAGAAACTTGTTCCAAAATGTAATTCTTGTCCATTCTATCACTCTACTACAATGTTTTTCTCTATCACGCTCTCTTTGTGACATACCATGTTTAGGTTACTAAATCAACTTTTAGCTATAATTCATATTTTTTCCTAGCTTGATCACATTTAAAAATATGTCCTACATTCTAAATCTTTTTTAGATTCAAAATAAGGCACTTTATTATTGGAATTCAGCTTGTGCCATTATTACAAGATTACTTGGGAATGTCCCCATGGATGATCAGGGTTCGTCCAATCTATAAGATGTGGCTTCTAAGTAATGAGAAACCTTTTTATATTCATGTGGTATGAAAGAGAAACCTTTAGCTATAAAACATTGCATGAGGAGTACATCTTGTACAATAAGGTCCATGTGACCTCTTCCCTTTCCTCTTCCCTTGATAGTTGTAAGCAAATATTCAAAGTCTATCTTGATCAGAATAGAGTAGAGGTTGTGCTTTGGGCAGACAATCAAACCCTCCTTCAGAGCAACTCCTCAGCCATATATGCCGACTGAAAACCCCCCATTCTTTGTTGTGAGATGATATGTAGTTTTCCTCAGTGATCCCTAGCCATGATTCTGGTCCCACTATTTTTGTTTGGTTTCCATGTTGTGTCGATGTTAAGCTTCATCAGTCCATGAGAAACTTGGTTCTACTTCAGTTGTTGTGTATATGCATTTGGTCGGGGTTTTCCACTCACATTTTAGGTCTTGTAGTTGGAAATAAGCCTATGAAACCCTACTACCAAGCATGGGATAGACACCTACTCTTCATTGAACAATTTCTTGTTCTACATCATCTATGCTACCCACAACAACATCATTGCCTCTTCTACCTTGTCTTCCTGACCATGTTCCAATAACCTCATGTATAGTGATTCACAAATAATATCATCATGCATCCAATGTGTTAGGTCCAAACAACTATAAGCCCAGACGCTTGTTGACTGCAAGCATCTCAGTAGTGCATGGATTATAAGTATCCTTTGGCTCTCCCATGCACTACAGGAAGGTTGCATCTGAAACTACTTGTCACCATTCTAGGGTTACTCTTGTGGGAAGAATGTTCCTATGGACACTCCATATGATGTGTGCCAATTTTGGGGGCCATTTCTTCTTCCAAATCTTCCTCCACATCATCTCTTCCGACTCGAATTCCCTTTTTGATTTTGTACTAATGAATCTATAGGCTGATCTCACCATGAATAGCCCCTGCATCTCATGTTCCCAGTAAATGTAGTATGGACCACCTTGGATACCAAGGGGAGCTTCCCAAACACGATAGTGTGCCATGAATGGGACTCTTTCCACCAGTGCCATCATAGCCTAGGATATATTTTTCTGGTCATTGATTTAGCATAATAGATCCTTGTTTACCTCTCCTTCTCCTATTAGTCTTTCCGATGTTTGATTTAGCCTCTACATCAATCTCTCCAAAAAAATCTTGTAAAAATTTCCTCCCCAATTCTCTAGATGAAGCCCCCTTTCACCTATTGTAAGCTCCTGATATGCTATTCTAGGCGTAGCTCGGATCATATCCCACTGGTGCATTCAGGATGTATCCACCCATGTAATATTTGGCCCATAAAACTCTACTGATTAGGGAACTTTTGTTTGTCATTAGTCACCATCACTATTTTTCCAACATCGCCAGTTAAAAGATTTCAGATCACAAAACCCATACCTCCCTTTCCCTTGGACATACACAATCTATCCCAGCTAAGACAATGTATCTGCCTCACCCCTTCCTTAGACCCCAACCTGAAATGAGCATTCATATTGTTAACCTCCTCAATGAAGACATCTGGAAGTTTGAACACGCTCATGTAATAGGTTTGGATTGCTTGTATCATTTCCTTGATGAGAATATCCTTACGTTACCTTTGTAAATGCTTCTCCTACCATATTCTTTCTTTAATTGATTAAAAAATCAACTTCTTGGACCGTCCCATGGTTGTCTTTAGCCCCAGGTATTTGGCATGTCTATCCACCACCTCCATATTAAGTATGATTTTGATCTCCTCACACCTCTCAATCTGCACATTGTTGCTAAAGGCCACCTCTGATTTCTCATAAATCATTTTTTTGTCTTGAGGCTCTCTCATATTGGCTAACTATGATAGCTAAAAATGAGCACTCTTCAGGGGTCTCCCTAGCAAATAAAATTCTATCATCTACAAAAAAGAGTTGAGTAACACATGGCCCTGGATGGCTAGCTCGGGCATCGTGAATCCACCCTTCTTGAGAGGCATGTAACAGGAAATCAAAAAGTGCTTCTACACAAAAAAGAAAAAGATATGGAGAGATAGGATCACCTTGGCGTAGACCTCTTGTCAGTTTTACCGATCCTCTCCTTGCCCTGTTAAGGATGACTGAGTGTGAGACAAATGAGTAACACTCACTCACTTTCCTCCTCCACAAACTAGGAATACCCTTATTTTCACCATGTCCCTTTCCAGGAAGTTCCATTCAATTCTTTCATAAGCTTTTCTCATGTCAAGTTTCAATGCCATGAAACCCTCATTACCCTTCTTTCTCTTTTTCATCATATGGAACAATTCATAAGCTACCAAAGCATTGTCAAGGATTAACCTCCCTTTCACAAAGTCACTTTGAGTTTCTGATATCATCTTATCTAGTAACAAATTAATTATGTTTGCATTACCATGATGATAAGTTTCTAGTCCACAATGCAAAGGCTAATAGGGCAAAATTTAGAAATTGTTTTGTACTTTGTACTATTAGGATAAGAACAATATCTATCTTATTAATCTCTGTAAGGCTAGTTCTGTCACGCTACCATGTTGTAGTGAAGTGTAAGGAGTGTTAATCGATAGGGGATCCACTCAAACTTACTCTAAAGAATATTAGGAAACCATTGAATGCCAAATTTGATGACAATTTTTTTGGAAAGGATAGAAAACTAAAATTCAAGTATGTAATGTATCAATCACCATAAAGTGTATAAGTGGAAGTTAAAAATCTAACTATTACAATATCATGTTTAACATTGTTCTTCACCATGTATGGTGTACATGAAAGAAACTATAGAAAACTAATCTATAACAAAGGATCAACAGAGGATAAACCAACCATATCAATCTACCTCCCAAGAATGCTCAGCTACACCTATAAAAGTCATGGTTAAATGTGGTTCAATCCTCCTTTCTCTCCACCTAGGGGTTGGAAGCATACCCCACAAGAGAAGAAAAATTGGATGTTATCAGCACAAATGTCAGTATGTGCATATAATAGTGATTGGACAATTTTAGGAAAAAATGAAAACAACAACAAACAAGACTTGTAAGATAAAGAGGAAAAGAAACATCCTATTAGATATCAAAAGGAATCTTCATATAATAAGATGAAAACATTATATGAAGAAAAAAAGTTCACAAATTTCAGTTCTTGTCTTAAAATCTCAAATAGAGAACAACAAATAAACATTAAGAATTATGCATGTGGATTATTATACAATAACCAATATAATAACTTTAAGGTATATGACATCACCAACATAACCATATATTATGGCATCACCACCATAATCTTCAGGAGAGCAATGACATTCAACACAATTACCCAATGACAAGAATCACCGTTTGCACCCTCGATTTGTAATACACACTATAGGGATACACCACCTAGTGTGTACGTATACAATTTATATAATCCAAAAATGCATTATAAATAGAAAGGCAAACATCAATAAAGTTAGATCATAATATAGTATCCAAATTAAAAAGACATCATAAAGATGCATAGACATGATCAAATATACTATCATGGCCAATATATGGCAACTCTGGGTTTCCACAGACATATTTCAATAATCTCATTATGATACATATCAAATAAAATAACAAAAAGATAAAAGAATAGGATTCAATTTACAATTATAATAGTCCATGAGATATATTTCATGATTTGGAACCAATCAGTTCATCTATATGTATATAGGTGACATTTAAGATTATATGTCACATTCAAGTTTGAGAGAGAGAGAGAGAAAATAAACAATCGTCCTATATGACTCATAAGAGAATACAACATACTTAAAAAACGTGTATCCAAAGTCAAAGTACAATTCTAGATCCAAACCAATGTCCAAAGCTACCTATTTGATATTCAAATCAATTAGGGTTTATACTCCTATAAACAAAACCCTAAAAATGAGCCTTTTTATCATTACTAATTTAGGTTTTACAAATTACCTAATCTCATAGATCATAATTTTCAGATATTAAAACATATCTATTTATTAATTTTTAACTTATAAACCATTAGGTATGGGTTTTACAAGATTTAAGATAATTTGGAAATCCCATTAAAATCATGTATTTAATTTATTTGAATTAGGTTATAAAAGCTATACCAAATGATATGTGTTACTTTTATGATGTCAAAATATTATTTTTATTAATTTTTGGATAACCACAACATTAGTTACAAATTTTCCAAGACAAAATGATTTACTAAAATTCTGAAAACTAAATAAAATAAAAAGACTATACTTTCCTAACATCACACATCAATATCTTGATACATGACAGGGCATATTGGTAATGCCACAACATCAAACCTCAAGCAATTAAAATCAAACCAAAGTGATGAAAATACGGTAAAACCCATGTGAGCGCTACCGACATCAATTAAAAGCTAGGACAAGGATGTAAAACACTAGATTGTCATCTTCATATATGCTTCTTTGTGAGCTAGAGAGAAGGAAGAAACTGTCCAAACCCATAACCAAATCATTGAATCATTCCAACAACATAGCAAGATAGAATCACATTAATGTCCACAATGCTCTACCAAACCCAATAGCTCAAAGCTCAGGTCATGTGATGTCTGACATCGCCAAAGCACCACACCACCATGACAATGGCAAGGCCAAGTATGAAGAAGCTAGATGGGAGGAAGCCAGGTCACATCAGAGGCTGCAAAGATAACCACAAAACTAGATCGAAGATGTAGAAGATTACATGGGAGATTTAGAATTCAAGAATGTAAGAAACCCAAAAAAAATTCAGACCTATAATGAAAAAGACCCTAAAGAGGGAAATAGTTATGTACCTCGAATTGATGGAGGAGAATGGTACATAAAGATTCATAGGTGTCTAAGGAGAAGTTTGGGCTGTCTTCTAGGATACTCGAAGTCAGTGGTCCATCGTTGCACCTTGGATCTCCGCCATGAACTAACTAGGTTGGGAGGTAGGCTACAAGTAAGGTGGATGGGACTTGAGGTATTTAAACCATCTTCTAAGATCTATCCAGAGGTTATGATAATGTTATTTTTAGGTGACGGGTTCAATGGTGGATAGAATCCCAACTGGAGGTGGAAACAGGGGGCCAGAAATAATTAGAGTTTGTGGGATGTATAGAGACTACCGGTCCTAGTCAAACTAGAACTCATCCAATTTAACATCGCACCAAGAACCTAACGAGGTTATTAGAAGAACTCAAGGAGAAGAGATAAGGGGGAGAGAGACTAGTAGAGGGAGTGGAGATAGGCACACAAATTGTAGAGTCTAGAGGTGCTTGGAATCAAGGAAGGGGATGATCCCACTGATGTTGGATCCTCATCCAACGATCATCCTAGAAGAAAAAATTATAAAGTCACGTGAAACATGTACATTAGGAGAATCTGATAAATCCACTGTGTGACACAAAAATTCTAAGAAATAAACAAAGCCTCGTTGATGATGGACTTACATAATGCAAGATTACATTCTCTTATTAAATGGTATTAGCAAATGTTATTTAATTGAGTTAAAAATTTGCACCTAGACTAATTAGGACCCCGAGAACATGACAATGTACTTTGAATTGGATTTTGAAATTATCTTGTATGAGTTTGAGTACACTTAGGGTTTAATCCAATTGTGTCAATATCTATTAATATGTATTAACATTATCCTCCATATTTCATATTTAGGCTTCAGTATCCTCATATCATCATCATATGGAGTTATATTAGATTATCTTACATGAAATAGGTTATTTCATTCAATTTAACATTAAGTACATTAATGTTAACATTAATGTAAACAATGGCATATTAATTATCCTCACTTATATTAAACATCTATTTATTTTCACTTTATACTTACTAATGATTAGATATGAATCTGTTATTCATATTTCTGCACTTTTTACTAAATAAGCACATTTAACAACCCCAAATTAGTCATTCATGCATATTTATGTGAATCAAATTACTTATTGACCATATTTGAGTCATTATATGTATATTCGTGAATATGGTTAAAGATACTACCTATTGATGTATTGATTTTGAATATCAAATCCTAATTAGGTGATTAAGTCTAGTCCATGTATATCATTACATGGCATATGATTGAGGTACCTAATATCACTCATGTAGAATGAATGTCACCAAGGACACATATATTAGTATGAGATGATTACAACTTAGGGTTTATGGTCTATGATCAAAATTATACATCATATGCACCTCATGAATATATGCAAGGATCATGATTGCATTCTATACATCCAATTCATCATAATATTTATTGGTCCATAATATGGTTTAGATCATTTGTATCTATAGTTAGGTTCACCATGTGAGCTACTGTGACGTCCCCAGATTTTCTAAAACTTAATTTGATGTGTGACGTCCAAATTGAAACCCTCACCTCAGTGAGAATCCCAATTTAAACATCCCACACAAGGCTAAGAAGAAGAAAATCAGAGGAAGTCAAAAGGAAACAATCAATAGCACATGTACATGAACAATAATAAAACCATACAACACATGTTCACCATTCAACATATAATTACAACATGAATTGTTACAGCATTTGATATTACATATTGAACAGAAAACTTATACATATACATGTACTACCACTAAACTACATGATCTTAAGACAACAGGTCCACCTGTACATCAGCTCGCCACACAACTCCCACTATCCTGGATCTTCAAGAGCATAAACACAACCTAAACAAAGGATTACATGTGGTACACGTCAGCACAATATTTCAAGAATATTGTACTCAGTACGCCTACGTGTCTTTTATATACCCCTCATCATATCTTGGCAATATGATAAAACTAATACTTGGAAGTTGTAAAGAAATATAAGAAAAATCATATATTTGCACAAACATGTTCATTAACAAAAGAGAACACATATTTTAAACACATTTCCATCATACATCTCATGCATCTTCCACCAAGATGCTTTGACGTCTTTAGTCCTTATGATCTACCACCAAGTGGTTTGTGATCATTATACAAACATCATATGATCTACCACCAGGTGGTTTGTGATCATTATGCATGTGCTCTACCACCGAGTGGTTCCTGAGCTATCTTATGATGGAACATTTATATTATGTTTGCAGGTGTTCATAGCCATAAGTATGGAAAAACATGCAACATATCATACAAGAACAATCATTTCAATCAATACCATATGCCAAGTCTTTACTACCATATAACACAAGCATATTTTATAATAAGCCAAGTGAGAGATAATGACGTACCTTGATCAAGAGATAGATCATTCTAAACACATATTCCTCATGTCATCTATATCTTTGTTAAACCTTTTTCAACGAATCAGAGGCCACCACGTGTCCACATTGGGTGTGCGGCTCCTTGCTCCTGCTTGCTGGTGGAGCCGGCCGGTTCAAGGGCACCTGGACCCAGTTCATGGCTGGGTTTGGGCAAGTCTGGTTCAACGGATGGACCAACCAGTCCTCCTCCTTTCTCTCACGCACGTGAGGCGTGACCCTATTCTCGCGTGAGCAGGTGCCGCTGCCGTTTGGCCTAGCTCCAGCGAGCAAGCAACAATGAACACGTCCTCCTAGCCACAAGTTCCTCCTTCCTCCACCTTCGACACTGCAAGGTGGACTCATGTGGCCGCTTGGAAGGCCGCCTGTGGCTCTGGGGTGGTTCCCTAGCAAGCTCGCCGCCTGCTGGTCCAAGCTCCTCGCCCTCCGAACTCAGAGCACTAGCAACCTTCACACTTTCTCCCTCGAGGCCACCTCCACTATGACCGCTCCTCGCATCTGTAGAAGCTGCCACCGCTAGCAGGGAGTGCGGCGGAGGGAAGGGGGGTAATGATGCCTGCTTTTCCTCACATGTGACTTCGTCCTTCAAGGATCTATTGCCTCTTTCTGGTGGTTAGAAGTCCCGCGGCACCTCCAGAACACCACCATGGCAGGCTCGAGCTAGGTCCCTGAATGCTTCTACACGAAGCACCAGCTCTGCCACTGGCTCTGCTCTGGCAAGTAACACGCTCTTCCATCCTTCTTCTCAGCATTCTCGCAATAACAGAACCTGACCCCCACTTGTGTGTGCCGTCGACGCAAGGTCTGCTCAAGGCGCTGCTGCGCTCCTCCTCATCAAGTGTGGTTACGAACATCTACATGTCTTCTCCTCACTTCCCTTGTGGTATGCAACGGAGAGAAAGAGTAGCGGGGATGGTCTCTCGCTCTATATTGTTTTAAGCGCAAGGCCCTAATGCAAAAGTTTCTATCGATGTTAACTTCTTGGTCAGTTTTCCTCCCCATCGCACGTATTCCATGATCGTGGCTTAGAGGTTGGACCATCCCATCCCACGTTTAAGTCTCAACATGTGGGAGGTTAACGTAAGGTTGCAGCCGTCAAGTCCATCATGGATTCTACTGGATCAATGCTAGCTATTGGACAATCTGTGGTAGTAGTCCACTACCAGGTCGTGTGATACAACATCATACCACAACTAGGTTCTAAATAAAAAAGCGACCAAATTCCTCTAACAAATCATGCATATATGCGTCCCTATAATCAAACTCTTATAACATTCTCTATGGACACCCAAACTGCATGAAATAGACCATAACTTACTCATAACTCAACCGTACATCCTATTCAAACTTGGTGCCAAAACTCAAATGATTGATCAGTCAATTAAGTACCTCAAAAGGCAATATTAGGGGTATAAATCATAAGATCGACATCACATTAAAATCATCTATGTGTAAATAAATTCAAAGGCCGTTTCAATATCGAATATATATATGAGTTCACTTATCCAACTAGGTATCCTAAATCCCAAGAGTCCACACCATAACATCCTACATACCTTAAAAGAAATTTCATCCTTGGAATTAAGCCAGAAAACCCACTTTGTCACATCATATACATCTTAAAAGAACTTTCGTCCTCAAAAGTAAACCATACTCATACTTCCAGGGGAAACCTTATCTTGCCTTCATACACATGTAGGCACTAGTCTAGGTGCAACATATCCAACAACAAAGCTCCATAGCCATCTCCAAACTACCATTAGGAGGTTTTAAAACACCTAAGGTGAATCATCACTTCATAGAAGGCTCAAACAAGGGTTTAGAAACTCCGATTAGGTCAAAACATATCTCATATGTTAGCTTTGCTTCCTTATATTTAGCCATGCATTAGGGTTCCAACATCGTATTACCATGTTCGTAAGGAATTAAATAGAGTTAACTCATCATACCAAGGTGTCATGAACATTATGTTGTGCTAACTATCAAACTATATATTTCATTTTTATTAAGCACTAAGGTTAACACTTCATGTAACATATTTCATTGGTATGATCTTATTTCTTTTCTCATACTAAATTGCATCATTTACTAGTGAATTAAACAACAACTCATAGTAACATCATTATTCAAGTGTATCGTTAACCATATGTACTCAGATATCTATTAATCCATTTTTAGATTTCCTTCATGTCATGTCTAAATAGTATGTCTTGCATGTACTATATCATGGTTGTGCAAGACAAACTTATATGAGTGTCTTGTCAAACATATATCAAAACTTCAATTGGTCCAACTGAGGTTCTCCTAACCCATATCATGAGGGTAATGCCATGCTCAGTCTCTCTGAGATGACCCAACTCTATGAGTATCTCATATACATATACTTTATCTTTCCTTTCTTAGTCTAGGGTTCTCGAATTACCTCATTGACACTAGCTAGTAGTTTCATTAGCTCTAGCCACATAAGCACAAACAAAAACATGCTACAACATACTATTCATAGGTCTTCTTCCCATGAAACATCTTACCCAAAACTTTATCATATACACCACTAGATTCCTATGTGGGAAACCACTAACCCGAGCATGAGGCTTCGTAGAAACTAACATAGCTTCCTCCTCTGTGGTCTTGGGCTCTCTCCCTCACCCAGACGGTAGGTACTCATATTCATGTTCACATATGAACACATAACCAACCTCTCTCTGACTTTAGGGTTTGGTCCTCCCAAGGACATCTAGGGTTCAACAAGACTATAGGAATCATGCATAAAGTGACTCAACTCAATCACTCAGGAGTATTCTAGTTTAGGACATATGATATCACATATCTCATAATTCTCATATCTTGGAGTTTAGGTTCTCTAACCTTCTCCCAATGGGTCTCACTCTCTCTGGAGTTAACCACGAAACTAGTCCTAACACTAGAGGTCCTCCTTTGTAAAAGAGATTGAGGCTCTTACTGACTCACAACCTAGTCTTAACTTAACATATCTTATCTCATAAAAGTCTAGTCACTTTCATCATCAAAACTTATCTCAAAACCTCAAACCTAACTCATGTCCTCAAGGACAAACATATATCCTTATAAACTATCTTATATCATCTATATAAGACTTACATCATATCATCAAAACTTATTTCATCTATTCCATCTATCATATATATATCAAAAAGGCTCTAGACATCTAATCTAGAACTACTCTCTCTTCTAGACTGATGTCATTCACTTTCACATAGGTTACATGACCACCTCCTACTCGTACATGTGTGTGGACACATTTTTGTAATACATATATATAATAAAATATTATATAGTTTTTCTCTGATAAAACAAACGTCAGAGAAAACTATCGAGGTTCGATCTGTTTGAAATCAAAAAACAAATCCTAAAAATGAGTGTCCCACACATAGTAGAGAGTACAGTGTCATAAAAACTAGTGAAAAGGGTGAGAACATGGTGTAGACTAGTGTAGCTACTCTAGATAACGTGCGCAATATGTCTAGGGTTTCTCTTCCCTTGATGCACGTCATTTCCAAATAGTGCAATGTCCCATACCGCTGCACTACAAGGAAAGAACGACATCTAAGGACTTGCTACTCAACAAACACCAGTCTAGACCTAGTTCTCGGACATCTAGGTGATAACCTATAGGCTAGGTCAGATCTAGTCTCTAAAAGATGACTAATCTAATCCAAAAAAATTATTAAGTACAAGGTTCTTTAGTTTTGAGTTGCATAGTGAGAAAATGTCAGGCTTTGCTATTGTTCATGCTCTGATACCACCTGTGACGTCCCCAGATTTTCTAAAACTTAATCTGATGTGTGACGTCCAAATTGAAACCCTCACCTCAGTGAGAATCCCAATTTAAACATCCCACACAAGGCTAAGAAGAAGAAAATCAGAGGAAGTCAAAAGGAAACAATCAGTAGCACATGTACATGAACAATAATAAAACCATACAACACATGTTCACCATTCAACATATAATTACAACATGAATTTTTACAACATTTGATATTACATATTGAACAGAAAACGTATACATATACATGTACTACCACTAAACTATAGGATCTTAAGACAACAGGTCCACCTGTACATCAGCTCGCCACACAACTCTCACTATCCTGGATCTTCAAGAGCATAAACACAACCTAAACAAAAGATTACATGTGGTACACGTCAGTGCAATATTTCAAGATTATTGTACTGAGTATGCCTACGTGTCTTTTATATACCTCTCATTATATCTTGGCAATAAGATAAAACTAATACTTGGTAGTTGTAAAGAAATATAAGAACAATCATATACTTGCACAAAGATGTTCATTAACAAAAGAGAACACATATTTTAAACACATTTCCATCATACATCTCGTGCGTATGACACCAAGTGGCTTTGATGTCTTTAGGCCTTATGATCTACCACCAAGTGGTTTATGATCATTATACAAACATCATATGATCTATCACCAGGTGGTTTGTGATCATTATGCATGCGCTCTACACCGAGTGGTTTCTGAGCTATCTTATGATGGAACATTTATGTTATGTTTGCAGGTGTTCATAGCCATAAGTATGGAAAAACATGCAACATATCATACAAGAACAATCATTTCAATCAATACCATATGCCAAGTCTTTACTACCATATAACACAAGTATATTGTATAATAAGGCAAGTGAGAGGTAATGGCCTACCTTGATCAAGAGATAGATCATCTAAACACATATTCCTCATGTCATCTATATCTTTGTTAAACCTTTTTAACGAATCAGAGGCCACCACGTGTCCACATTGGGGGTGCGGCTCCTTGCTCCTACTTGCTGGTGGAGCTGGCCGGTTCAAGGGCACCTGGACCCGGTTCATGGCTGGGTTTGGGCAAGTCTGGTTCAACGGATGGACCAACCAGTCCTCCTCCTTTCTCTCACGCACGCGAGGTGTGACCCTATTCTCCCGTGAACAGGTGCCGCCGTTGTTTGGCCCAGCTCCGGCGAGCAAGCAACAGTGAACAGGTCCTCCTAGCCACAATTTCCTCCTTCCTCCACCTTCGGCACTGCAAGGGGCACTCATGCAGCCGCTTGGAAGGCCGCATGTGGCTCTGGGGTGGTGCCCTAGCAAGCTCGCCGCTTGATAGTCCAAGCTCATCGCCCTCCGAATAGAGCACTAGCAACCTTCACACTTTCTCCCTCGAGGCCACCTCTGCTATGACCGCTCCTTTCATCTGTAGAAGCCGCCATCGCTAGCAGGGAGTGCGACGGAGGGAAGGGGGGTAATGATGTCTTCTTGTCCTCCCATGTGATTTCATCCTTCAAGGATCTATTGCCTCTTTCTGGTGGTTAGAAGTCCCACGGCACCTCTAGAACACCACCACGACAGGCTCGAGCTAGGTCCCCGATTGCTTCTACGTGAAGCACAGCACTGCCGCTGGCTCTGCTCTGGCAAGCAACAGGCTCTTCCATCCTTCTTCTCAGCATTCTCGCGATAACAGAGCCTGACCCCCACCAGCGTGCGCCGTCAACGCAAGGTCTGCTCAAGCCGCTGCTGCGCTCTTCCTCATCAAATATGGTTACGAACATCTACATGTCTTCTCCTCACTTCCCTTGTGGTATGCAACGGAGAGAAAGAGTAGTGGGTATGGTCTCTCGCTCTCTATTGTTTTTAACGCAAGGCCCTAATGCAAAGGTTTCTGTCGATGTTAACTTCTTGGTCAGTTTTCCTCCCCAGAGCACGTATTCCATGATCGTGGCTTAGAGGTTGGACCACGCCATCCCACGTTTAAGTCTCAACATGTGGGAGGTTAAGGTAAGGTTGCAGCCGTCAAGTCCATCATGGATTCTACTGGATCGATGCTAGCTATTGGACAATCTATGGTAGTAGTCCACTACCAGGTCGTGTGATACAACATCATACCACAACTAGGTTCTAAATAAAAAAGCGACCAAAGTCCTCTAACAAATCATGCATATATGCGTCCCTATAATCAAACTCTTATAACATTCTCTATGGACACCCAAACTGCATGAAATAGACCATAACTTACTCATAACTCAATCGTACATCCTATTCAAACTTGGTGCCAAAACTCAAATGATTGATCAGTCAATTAAGTACCTCAAAAGGCAATATTAGGGGTATAAATCATAAGATCGACATCACATTAAAGTCATCTATGTGTAAATAAATTCAAAGGCCGTTTCAATATCGAATATATATATATGAGTTCACTTATCCAACTAGGTATCCTAAATCTCAAGAGTCCACACCATAACATCCTACACACCTTAAAAGAAATTTCATCCTTGGAATTAAGCCAGAAAACCCACTTTCTCATAGCTACTCATATTATATGCATGAAATGTTCATCAAGGTACAAACAAGCATATCATGGCATATATCTAACCTTATTTAGTTACTCTAATGATACGATCACACTAACATCTTGTTCATGGAATTATGCTCCATTTGGTTTGTAGGACTAGAGATAGGACACGATTTTAATCCTGTCAGTATTGGAAATACCATGTTTCTTTATGAAAAAGTCAAAATAGGTTAGGATTTCAACAACATGAGGAGTCTCATTTCATTGGGACTTCTAAGTTCTGGACTACCCCATGGTATTTGTGGGGTATAAGATCTTTTAGTAACCTTGATCTCTATCCCCGAAGCCTGGCTCTTTTCCTTTTTTTGTTTCTCTCCCCATGTGTTTTCCTCCATCTGTTTGTCTGCTTCCCATCTTCTACCAATGGACATCCTACCTATTTGCTTCCTTCTCATGGCATTGATCTTCTTTTCCTTTGTTAATGATGGATTGTTCGTCTTCCTTTGTATCTCTCTACTTCTTCAATCCTCCAAGTGTCTGGTATGTATGTCGCCATCATTTGGTCTCTTTGACTAGGAATTTTTTGAGTAGGTGAAACATGGGGGTAGGAAAATAAAAAGGATGATTGATCAGGGTCCTTATTTTCTTCTAAAACCTTTTGTTTCGTTCTGCTTTGAGAAGCAACATTAAATATTAGGTGGGGTGAGGGATGGTTCCTTAGTTTTCTGAAAATGCCATGAAAGCTATGGTGTGATATGATATGGACTAGGTTTTCTATTTTATTGGATAAAGAAACTTTTAGCTTGTGTTCATCTCTAATTAGAACTCATGTGGGTTCTTCTTAACTTTTAAATTCAGTTGTTTATAGATCCATCAAAGTGCTCAAATAAAAAATTGATCATAATCATCTTTCTGTCAAAATCTTGCTTACCTCAAGTCCATATCCACGATCTTTTATTTTCTCCATTTTTTTGCTTTCTCATATTTCCAACTCCAAGATTCTTTTCCCTCCACAAGTTTTGTTCTATCTTCTCAAGTTCTTCTTCCTTCTTTGAGATAGTTTACTCTCCTCTACTAACTTTTGTTTTCCTTGAATATACATTACATATTGAATACATTGTCCATTTGCAAATGTACTAATTACTTTTGATATGCTTGACAATAACATGGTCATATACATTTCTAGGTTTGGTAAAACGAGATAGTAATTTTTTCCTATATATAGTTGAAGTCATGTTCCCTACTCTTTAGGATCCAAAATTTTCTTAAAGTTCAGAATATTATTGTTGCCTCATATCTAGGTTGGAATGTCTTTAAATTTAAGCCTTACAAATCTATACATGCTTAAGTATTAATGTGCAAAATCTATATACTAAAATACAATTCTTATTCTAACCTTGGTTACATCCAAACATAGGATGGAAAAACAAATATCCCGTGCCATGTATATACCTTCTTATCCTTTCCATTTCCCATCCCATATTAATCTTTTCCTTTCAACCAAACAAGGCCTCCGAGTTTGTCAAGTCAGGATTTAGCTAAAACTCAATATGTTACAAGACTCCACCCCTTAAAAATATTTCATCCCTAAAATCAGCATATCCATGATCCATAAATGTACTACCCCTCCAACCCTTAAAACGTTTGACCTACCAAGTCAAACTAAACTAGAAGTACAAGGGTGAGTCTAACTAAACCATGTATAGAATATTTCACGTCATCACTTACCCTTTTTATCATCACCATACATCAAAGTCTAAGGTTCAAAGGTATTCTAACCAAACATGTGGTTCTAATTTAAGCATATCAACTTAGAGCATATATAAACATCTTTTTCACATAATTCTACAATTAAGTCATATCTTCATGACTAAAAAATATATACATGGGTATCAAACTTTAAACCTTATGGAAAAAGCACAAAGTGTCCAATCTAAACACATAAGCGTTGAGTCACTTCAAATCATCATAAAAATTCCAAAGATTCTATATCCTTCTCTCATCCTCTCATGGTAAACATAAGTAAATTCTAGGATAAGCATATTGCCTAGAGTGTTTCCATGTAAGATAAGGATCCTATACAAAACCTATGGAAGAGGTAAAACCTAAGGGATGTAAAAATTGAAATAGTTACATAACGAAGCTCTAGCTCTGATACCATACTTGTAAGGAGTAGGACCTAAGAGGGGATCCACTCAAACTTACTCCAAAGAATATTAGAAAACTATCCAATGTGAAATTCAATAAATTTTTTTCAAAAAGGATAGAAAACTAAAATTAAAGTATGTAATTTATCAATCACAATAAAGTGTAGTTGTGGAATTTAAAAATATAACTATAACAATATTTATGTTTCACATTTTTCTTCACTATGCAAGATGTACAAAAAGGAAACTATCAAAAATTAATCTTTAACATAGGATCAGTGGAGGGTAAACCAACCACTTCAATCTACCTCTTAAGAATGCTTAGTTACACCTAGAAAAGTCTTGGTCAATAGTGGTTCACTCCTACTTGCTCTCCACCTAGGGGTTAGAAGCGCACCCCACAATAGAAGACAAAATTGATACTGTCAGCAAAATTTTTGGTATTTGCATATAATAGTGATTGCACAATTTTAAGAAAAAGGGACAAAAAATATAAACAAGGCTTCCTAGAGAAAGAGGAAAAGAAACATCCAATTATATATCAAAAGGAATCTTCTTATAATAAAATGAAAAGATTATATGGAGAAAAAAATTAAATTCACAAATATCAAATTTTGCATTATAATCTAAAATAGAGGAAAAAAACAAACAATAAGAATTATGCATGTGGATTACCATACAATAACCAATACAATAATATTTAAGGTATATGGCATCACCACCATAACCATATATCATGGCATCACCACCATAATCTTTGTGGAAGCAATGGCATCACTACACAATTAACTGCACCCTCTGTTAGTAATACACACAATAGGGATGCACCACCTAGTGTGTACATATACAAGTTATATAAACCAAACATGCATTATAAATAGTGAGGCAAGAATTATTTTAGTCATATCACAATTTAGTATCCAAATTAAAAAGGCATCATAATGATGTATAAACATGATCAAATACACTCTCATGCCAACACATTGAAAATTAAGGTATTCATGAACATAGTTCAATGATCTCATTATGATACTAATTGAATTAAATAACAGTAAGATACAATAATATGATTCAATTTGCAATTATAGTAGTAAATAGGAAACATGTCAAGATTTGGAGCCAATTGGTTTAGCTATATGTAAATAGGTGACATTTAAGATAATATGTCACAATCAAGTCTGAGAGAGAGAGAGAGATAGAGAGAGAAATAAACAATTGTCTAATATGACTCAAAAGAGAATGCAACATACCTAAAAAATGTGTATCAAAAGTCAAAGTAGAACCCTAGATTCATACCCATGTCCAAACCTACCTATTAAATATTCAAATCAATTAGGGTTTATACTTCTATAAACAAAACCCCTAAAATGATCCTTTTTATCATCATTGATTTAGGTTTTGCAAATTACCTTATCTGATATATCATAATTTTCCATTCTCAAAACACATTTATGTATTAATTTTTTATTTATAAATCATTAGGTACGAATTTTACAAGATTTATGATAATTAGGAAAACCCAAAAAATCATGTATTTAATTTAGTTGAATCTGATTATAAAAGAATACCAAATGATTGGTCTTATTTTTTCAATTTTAGAGCATATTTTTAGTTAAAATGGATAACCACAAAATTATTTACAAATTTTTTATATAAAATAATATACTAAAATTCTAAAAAATGAATAAAATAAAAAGACTATAATTCCCTTACATCACACATCAATATCTTGATACAACACATATCATATTGGTAATACCATGACAACAAACCTCACACAATTAAAATAAATTCAAAGTGATGAACAGACAATAAAACCCATGTGAGTGTTACCGACATCAAATAAAAGCTAGGATAAGGTTTTGTAAAACACCAGACTGTTGTCTTCGTCTACACGTTTTTGCAAGCCAGGGAGCAAGGAAGACAATGTCCCAAACCTAAAACCAAATCATCGAATCCTCCCAAAAACAAAGCAATATAGATACGCATTGATGTCCACAATGCTATACCAAACCCAACGGTTGTGATGGCCGACGTCACTAATGCACCATGCCTCCATGATGATGGCAAGGACAAGCACCAAGAAGACAAGAGGGAGGAATTTATGACACATCATAGGCCTCATGGAAAGCCACCAAATTGGATCGAAGATGTAGAAGATAACACAGGAGGTTAAGAGATCAAGAACGTTAGAAATCCAAACCAAATTCAGACTTGTGGTGAAGAAGATCAAAATAGGTAAACATGTATGTACCTCAAATTGAAGATGGAGAATGGTACATAAAGATTTAGAGGGGTCCATGGAGGAGTGCTAGGCCATGTTCTAGTCTCCTCGAGGTTAATTAGTGGTCCTCCACGACACCTTGGATCATTGTCATGAACTAACCAGGTGGGGAGGTAGGCTACAAGTGAGGTGGACGCGACATGAGGTATTTCAACCATCTTTTGAGATCTATGCAAAGGTTATGGCAGTGTTACTTGTAGGTGAAGGGTCCAAGGAGGGATAGAAGCCCAACCGGGGGCAAAAATAGGGGACCGGAGACAACTGGAGTTCATGGGGTGTATAGAGACGACCAACCCCAATCGAACTAGAACTCATCTAGTTCATCATCACACTAAGAGAATAATAGGATTATAAGAAGAAGTTGGGGAAAATAGATAATGGAGATAGAGACTAGTAGAGGGAGTGGAGAAAGGCACACAGACTATAGAGTCTAGAGGCGCTTGGACTCGAGGAAGGGAACAATCCAGCTGACATTAGATCCACATCAAACGGTTGTTCCATATGCCAGAATTATAAAGTCGCACACAAGTACATTAGGAGAATCCCGTAAATCCACTGTGACATGAGAATTCTAATAAATAAACAATGTCCCATTGAAAATGGGCTTACATAATGCAAGATTACCTTCTCATATTAAATTGGATTAGCAAACGTTATCTAACTATGTTAAAAATTTGCACCTAGTCTAATTAGGACTGAGAGAACACAATATTGTAATTTGTTTTGTGTTTTAAAATTATCTTGTACATGTTTGAGTACAATTATGATTTAAGTGAATTATCTAATATTTATAAATATATATTAACATTATCCTCCATATTCTAGATTTAGGATTCATTATCCTCAAATTTTCATCATATGGGGTTATATTAGATGATCCTACAAGAAATAGGTTATTAAGTTCAATTTCTCATTATGACCGTTAGTTTCAAAATTAACTCAAACAATGGCATATTAAGTATCTCCACTCATATTAAACATATATCTATTGTCACATTGTACTTATTAGTAATATTATTGTCCATATAAATCAATTATTCATATTTCACTTCTTTTTACTAAATATACACATTTAACCCCACATTAATCATTCATGCATATTTATGTGAATAAAATTACTTATTAACCATGTTTTAGTCTTTAAATGTATATTAGTGAACAACGTGAAACATATTACCTATTGATGTATTGATTTTCATATCAGAATGTGATTAGGTGATTAGGTCCAATCCATGTATATTATTATATGACATATGATTATGGAACCTAATGTCACTCATGTACGATGAATATCACCAAGAACACATATATTAGGGTTATATGATTTCAACTTAGTGTTTATGGTCAACATGACCATTATACATCAGATACATCTCATCAACACATACAAGGATCAAAATTACATCCTATGCATCCAATTCATCATCACACTAGGATTTATGGGTCCATAACATGGCCTAGATCATATGTATCATCAATTAGGGTTACCATATGAGTTACTTATATTATGTGAATTAAATGTTCACCAAGGTACAAACAAGCTTATCAAGGGACATATCTAAGCTTGTTTAATCAATTAATGATATGAGAACACTAACATGTTATTCATGGAATTAGTTTTTCTCAAGTTAGGATAGCCAAAACTCAGTATGTTACATAAAGTTTATTTGCTCGCACTTCACAATGTCCCAAAACACTTGATGGAAGATTTCTTTCATTCCATTTGAACCCAATGCTTTACTGGGATGCATCTGGTCTAGTATGACCTTCAACCCTTCCTCACTTGGCATTTATTCTAGATGACCCCTTCCTCCTTTGAGGCAACCTGCCTCATGTGGATTAAAGCCTCCTCCAGCTCCATGGGGTGTGACATGGTGCGCAAATCATTGAAGTACTGTGATGACATCGATTTTAGGGTTTTGATACCCATAGTGATTTTGATATCGATGGGTGACAATTGATGACCAAATGATATTTTGACACACTGAAATGACATCAAACCAATTTTAGAGGCTTTAAGTGATGATAAAGAGAGAGAGCCATGGTTCAAATTTCACTTGGATTAAAGGTTCCTACTAGAAGCATTGAATATTAGAAGGTGTTTTTAATTATTTGATTAACGCCACAAGGACTTTGATCATGTTTTGAATTATATGTCCTAGTGGTCATGACATTGATATGTCACATGACCTAGGGATAGCTAGCATGGGACAAGCTAGGCCATGAGTGCTGCTAATATGGTAATGTAGATCTAGTCTCCTAACTCCACATCATGCGGGTAAACAACTGAGCTTGTTGCCACTCAACTCCACAGATTTCAGAGGAGATTTGTCATATGTGCGCCAGCCAAGCCTATGTGACAGTAGGATCTAACCAATGACCCCCCATCCATCTTCTGAATGCATCCACCCAAATAGTAGGACGACGGATCCACCTTCTTCATTGCAATGTGGGTCACAGAGGCTACTGCAGACCGAGCTCACTCCTCTGATGTCCAGCTGCAGCACCATGCCTCAGTGGCACCATGCTTTCAGAAGACGGAGTAGCAGAGGAGAACTAATCCGAGACAGGGGTGACCGGGTACCTATTTCCACCTTTTCCTTGTTCTTTGTGGCAGCGAGGTCACAAATCTGGAGCCAATGTAGTAGTGTTGGAGGGCCGGAAGAGACGGAGGGAAGTCGTGACCTTGAGGGAGTCATAAAGGAGTCTACAGCGTAGCCGCTTGCTTGTCGGAGACCTTCCCATGGCGGCGACCATGTCTATGGAGAAAGAAGGCGCCGAGCGGAGAGATAGTTTGCGCCGACATAATCGTGGAGGAGGAGGCACATGTTTGAAGCTTGTAGACACGTGTGGTTCATGGAGATGAAGAGCATCCGAGGACGGTGATGAGGAACTGAGGAGATCCGCACGGAGACACACCCTGGTGTCAAGAGGAGATCGGCACGACAACAAACCCTACTAAGAGGTGAACTGAGTCCGGCCAGGCTCAGCACATTAGGGAACGGAGATGCCAGCAGAGCCCTAAGTGGTCCGCTGGGTCTTTTGGTGCTGATCGGAGCTCTTGAGAAGGATGGTCGGGAGTATGCCTGCTCGCTGGAACCAGCCTGGCAGCGGTGGCTGAGAGCGCAGGCTCTAGCGCTGCGTCGAGAACACGAGAACGAAAGGTGGGAGTCGGGTCTCCAACCTTGAACCTGAGCCAAACCAAGCGTGAACTGGTGGATCTAGAGCAAACCGGTCTCACTTGCATCAGACCGACCGGCCCAAGCAAGAAGTTGCGCCAACCTGGAGCCACGTGGCGGCTTGTGATAGGACCAAGAAGGTAATAATCCCAATATATATGTTAATCTTCAATAATTCATAGTAAATAGCGCGTTTATCAGAAAAATACAAATAAGGTACCAAAATTCTCAGGAAAATGAGTAGAACACAGTAGAACTATAATATCAGGCATTTGATACACTAATATCAGTGATATCTTGTTAGTTGTGAAATGTTTAATTGATAGATAATAAATATCAAACAACGGCCTAAAACTATGAGAAAATACTTGTAAATCATAATTCATGTTTATAATTCATATGATGTCAGATATGGTCATGTTGATGTACGAAATCATGTAATTTGCTTAATGTTGCCATTTAGGGCTTTTAACCCTAATAAAATGTAATGAATGCATACATGCTCAATAAATGATGAATTTCACAGAACATTCTCATATCTGTAACTCAAAAATAATATGTAAATATGAGACCAGTTTTGTACACGAAATTCATGTTGTAAGAAGATGAACCTTGATACATGGGTTGTAACCCTAACTTGAATAATGTATATAAACTAGGGTTAATATGTGCACCAAAAAGGATATGAGACCTAATATTCAGATAATGAATCATAATCTGGAAAATGACATCAGTAAGATAAATATAAGACAATAATGCAAGTAAATGTTGGAATATCATAATGAGATAATATAAACCCTAATGAACACGACTTGGGTTAAGATGATGAGAATCTGATGATAGAATGTGGTCTTGTTATTAATCAGGTGATGACCAGAGATGTAGATGATCCAGAATATATATATAGGAATCTCTAAACTCAGGTACGTGGGTTTTTATTAAGTATAAGACTAGTTTTCATGAATGCATAATGATATGATGTACTTTGGATGCTTGTGTTTGCATATAAAGTCGTGGATGTGTATTAGTAGTATATGCTCCGCAAAACATTAAAGAACACAAAAAAAGAATATAGATGGTTTGTAGCTACTGAGTGGATATATTCTCTCTCTATTCCTCAATTCTCTCTCTCTTCCTTTAAATATAAGGTCGACACTCGGTCCCCGTAGCCCAAGGGGCGGGGAAAAATGAAGTGCGACATCTCTCTCTCTCTCCCCTCTAAATATAAGGTCGGAACTCGTTCCCCATAGCCCAAGGGGCGGGGAAAAATGAAGTGCGACACCACTTAGTAGTACAAACGCATAAAAACACATTTAAAAATATGTTTTTACCTGATTATCACTTTTAACAATGTTTTCTTTTACTCTTTCTTTCTCAAGATTATTTCAATTATGCAAGCATATTAGTATGTATCTTTCTACCCATGTGCACAACACCTTGTGTGTTGATTCGTTGTTTCACGTATGTTTTAGGTTCAGAGATAGCGTGGGAGGAAAAAGATGGGAGTGAGCATTTGTTCAAGTTTACCTATTGTGTTAAGATCCTATTAGCATACATGTTCATAAAGTTGTAAATTTTCTTTTAACATGTAAATGTAATTCATGTTGTAAAAAGTCAATTTGTATTAATATACATGTTAATTGTTGAGAAATGTTATGGTGTATGCCTATGGTTGAATGTTCATACATGCGTATTCTGCTTCCGCATCGCTCTCTAAAATGATTGTCTAACATTTTCAGATTTTGTCTTCTCATCTCCATGGGATTTTGAGAAGGTTAAAATCCGGGGACGTTACAAGTACCAAACTATCTCTCTTTGAATTTCCTTAGGCTCAACCACACGTTGGTCCCCATCAGTCATGGGACTATTGGGAAATACTGGCATAGAGTATAATAGTAGAAACACAATTTTTATCTATTTGTATTCCCCAATACAGCAAAATCGTGTCAACTACTATGAAATAAGAAAAATGGTTTGAGCGAGTTATACCTGGTCCTGGAGCAAGTCTAGTGACAAAACTCACTTCTTTGCAACTACTAACATGTTTCTCTTAGATGGTGGTTGTGAAAAACACTAGAGGGTGGTGAATAGGTTTTTATGATATTTTTAAAATTCATTCAACAAACAACCACAAAAATATTTGAGAAGGAGACAAGGCATTTATAGTGGTTCCACCCTTAGCAAATACTAAGGGAGTTAGTCCACTACCTAATTGTTTCCAATTGGGATTTTGAAAGCAATTGTATTTTATTACCTCATAAGGATGTTACATAAGATACAACTACCTTCACAACCCTTTGGACAACCTTCACCCCGAAGTCATCTCACCAACCTTGAATCAGCCTTCACTTGAAGTAACTTCAAACTCCCCCTTGAAGTAGCCTTCCTCCTTGAAGTAGCTTCTCGTTGAGACCTTCTAGGAGTAGTCCAAAGTCACACTAAGCTACCTTCACCACTGAAGAAGCTCCTACAACCTCCTTTCCACAACCTCCAACCTAGGAGTAGCAAAGGAGAAAATAAGCAATAAAAGGAACAAGAAAGGAAGAAGGACAAATACAAATTACCACTTTAGCATAAGGCTTGAATCCTATATCAAGCATTTTGATCTCCTACCCAATGTGTATGAACGTGAATGTGTAGTGAGTAGGAGATTCTAGCCTATAGGACACGGAATCTCAGCTTATAGAAATGATCTACAAGTGAAGGATTGCTCAATTGCTCACAAGAGTTGATTCTCAATTGTAAGTATGTGTACTCAAGTCAGTTTAGGTGTCCTAAGGCATGTCCTATTTATAGGAATGGCCTACTAGTGTTTAGGGACATTCTAGGCACTTTCTAGGATGTTCTTAGTGCTCAACTAGCTGTTAGGTATCCACTAATTACATTTGTAATGGCTAGTTAATAAATTCTGAAAAGTGTAGACAGAACCTTTCTCGGTCGAGAAGTTTTCAGACGAGTGTCTCTCAGTCGAGAACTTCATTGACCGAGGGAAAGTCTGGGGAAAGTGTATTGCAACATTCAACTCAACTCCCAACCACTTTTTCCCACCAAGTCTAATGGATATAGAACTTTCTCGAGACTCAGTCTCAGTCAAAATTAAGTTCGACCGAATATTTGCCTATGTAGGCTTATGTGCAGGTTGTTCATCAGTGTATGTGCATTAGAGTTAGGTGTTTCTCGCTCGAGAAAATATTTGACCGATATTATCTCGATCGAGAAGTGTTTCGACCGAGACAGACTCTATTTCAATACTTTAAATCGTATGCTAAGTGTAAGAATGAATGTGCAATTGTGATGCTCACTTAGGGGATGACCTATCTAAGTGTTGTGTGTGGATAGGAAGATCTAACTGCTTGATTTACATGATATCTAAGTACTTGTACATTATATACTTGTACACATTTTTACATTTGATTACAATCATGAAAATAAAGCAATTTAAGCATATAGATCTTCCAAAGCTTTGTCATCCACCACCTTGTATTCTTGTTCTTAAAATACTCAAGTAGCACATTAGATCCACAAGAATGAAATGTTTGTCATTTTCAAAACAAAGGGATTTTAATGATCTCCATTTAGCCAACAATCTCCCCCTTTTTGAATGATGACAAACATGTCTAAATATAAATCAAATAATCTTAAATTATATTGAGTTTCATACATGAAGTTTGTCTTGTGTATTCCTTCTCTTGTTTATGGAATACGTGCTTAGCATTCCCAAAGATGTGTGGAACATAAAATCCAACTCTTTAGGGAATATAGCAACATTTGATGTGAAGCGAAGAGAGTATGTATGAAACTCATTGATTTGAATATTTAAGATTTATATTATTTCTCCCCCTTTGTCATTTCAAAAAGATACCTATTAAAAATAGGTGGTAAGACTCCCCCTTAATTAGTTCTCCCCTACAATATGATGATTAAAAGAACTAAAAGGTGTCCATTTCAGCCAAAATGTAAGTGTCGAAAAAACAAACTGATTTTAAGAAGGAGAAGCACAAATGTCAATGAAAACATCTTCTAAAGGAGTGATAAGTAATTTTTTTCTTATGTAATTAAATTGATCCAATGGAAGTGGTTTTGTGAAAATATCAGCCAATTGATCTTCCATATCAACATGATGAAGGGATATATGGTTTTTGGAAATATGATCCCTAAGAAAATGATGAAGGATTTCAATATGTTTGGCACGGCTGTGTAAAATAGGATTATGTGCCAAGTTTATAGCACTTGTATTATCACAATAGATAGGCATAGATGAAAATGTAAAACCATAATCATTTAAAAATTGTTGCATATAAAGCACTAGAGCACAAAAAGACCCCATTGTCATATATTTCGCTTCAGTGGTAGAAAGGGCAACCGTGTTTTGTTTCTTGCTAAACCATGATACTAAAGCTTGTCCTAATAAGAAACAACTTCTACTTGTGCTCTTTCGATCAAGTCGACAACCAACGTAGTCGGCATCGGTATAAGTTGTCAAATCTAAAGATTGTCTTTTTGGATACCATAAACTATAGTTTGAAGTGTCGGCTAAGTATCTTAGAATCTTTTGATAGCTTGAAAATGAGTTTGCATGGGATTTGATTGAAATCTATCACAAAGTCTGACAGAAAACATGATATTCGGTCAAGAAGTTGTTAAGTAAAGAAAACTACCAATCATGGCCTTATATAAAGAATCATCAATGGGTTCCCCATTTTCATCTTTGTTAATTTTAGTAGAAGTGGCCATTGGTGTGGTAGCATGTTTGCAATGCTCCATTCCAAAACATTTTAAAAGTTCATTTGTATACCTCTCTTGGCTTATAAAAATCACAGCAGGTGTTTGCTTTATTTGAAAACCAAGAAAGAAAGTCAATTATCCCATGAGACTCATTTCAGATTCTTTTTGCATAATATCACTAAATTGTTTACATAAGAATTCATCTGATGCACCAAAGATAATATCATCAACATAAATTTGAACAACTAGAAAGTCATATTCATATGTTTTGAAAAATAAAGTCAAATCTGAATTTCCAATTGAAAAACTATTATCAAAGAGATAATTTTTAAGCCTTTCATACCAATTTATAGGTGCTTGTTTTAACCCATAAAGTGCTTTCTTAAGTTTATACATGATCATCTTTACCAGGAATTTCAAAACCAGGTGGTTGGGCAACATATACTTCCTCTTGTATTATTCAATTTAGAAATGAACTTTTTACATCCATTTGAAATAGTTTGATGTCTTAGTGGGCAGCTACAGCTAGTAGCATTCTAATGGCTTCAAGTCCTGCTACGGGTGCATAAGTTTCATCAAAGTATATTCCTTCTTGTTGATTGTACCCTTGTACTATCAACCTAGATTTATTTCTCACTACTTCCCCGACTTCATTCAATTTGATATGAAAAACTCACTTAGTTCCAATAATGGTTTTATCTTGAGGTTTAGGAACTAAGTCCAATACATCATTCTTAGTAAATTGATTTAATTCATCTTGCATGGCCATTATCCAATAATCATTTTTTAGAGCTTCAGTTTCCTTTTTGGGTTAAATTATAGATACAAATGCCATATTTGCAACATCTCTAAAAGAGGAATGAGTTGTTACTTTATCATTAGGATTCCCATTGACTAGTTCTGGAGGATGATCTTTAATTAGTCTAGGATTGGGTTGTTGTGTCTCAATTTTTTGATCATTTTCTGCATTTTGATCATCTTTAGTTCATATGTTAAGATCTTCAATTTGATGAGTAATATCAACTATGTCATTATATTCAGTATTTTGTTTTAGTTCTTCATGAAAAGTAATGTGAATTGATTCTTCAACTTTTCTAGATATGGTGTTGTATCTTCTAAATGCATTGCTAGAAGTTGAATATCCCAAGAAAAAGGCTTTTTGTGATTTAGAGTCAAATTTGTCTCTATCATCCTTTGTGTTTAAGATATAGCAAGTTGAGCCAAAAGTGTGAAAATATTCAACCCTTGGTTTCTTATTAAAAATGAGTTCATATGGTGTTTTCTTCAAATAAGAGTATATGGTTACTCTATTTAGCACATAACAAGTTGTGTTTACAGCTTCAGCCCAAAAGGTTTTAGATGTATTATGTTCAAGCATGATAGTCCTAGCCATTTCTTGTAAGGATTTATTCTTTCTTTCAACTATGCCATTGTGTTCTGGAGTGCGTGGAGCTGAAAAATTGTGAGTGTAACCTTGAGATGTGCATATGTTACAACCACAATTTTTGGGTTCATCTGGTGAGAAATGTAATTTCTCATATTAAAGATAATTGAACAAAGAATGGTATAATTTGTTTTGAATACATGGATTTTGTTTACAATAGCCTTGATGTCTGTGTTGTGGTCTTTATTGGCTATTGGGCCCAAATAACAAAGAAAATTCAATTAGTAATTGAATAATTGAATATTTGAGAAAAGGAAGAGGTAGAAACCTCTAGAAGACAAAGAGATGTAATCTAAGGATGGATTTCGTGCCTCTTGGGTTACTTGGGTTACAAGGAGTCCAAAGTTGCATAGACAAGGTAATAAGAAAAGAAAAGTTTAATTAAGTATTTCTTTATTAAGCAATAAATTGAAAATAATGATAAAATGTGGAAAATGAGTGGAAAGAGGCATAAATGAGATTTCTCGGTGCAATTTCGTATCCATGAGGTTGCTAATATTAAAAGGAATGTCAATGAGGAAAATAAAAGAGAAATAAAGAGAAATCCTCAAAAAGAGATATTTTAATGAGAAATAAACAAGATAATGTGAAATAATGCATAAAGATGCATCTAGAAGGATAATAAGTATCCAATAAAAAGAATTTCGAAATAATGGAGTGTCTTGGGATCCAAGGAGTCCCAAGAAAGAGGAAAGAAAGAGAAAATACCAAAATTTGCAAAATAAAACATAATATGATACATTATTAATGATTTTGGTGGCATTATGAAAAAGGAAGGGATTTCTATTAAAAGAAGATAGAAATTCGTGCCAAAGAATTAAAAAGCAAACATAAAGTGAATAAGAGAAGGGGAATTTCGAATTTCCTAATATCCATTTAATAAGGAATATCCAAAGGATAAAGAAGAGAGAGAAAGTTTTCTTTCTAATGAAGGAAGGTGGTTTCCTAATAAGGAGAGGACTTGTTTCCTCTTAGATGGGTATCTTAGGGTGAGGATATCCTCCCCTATAAAAGGGGTAGACCCCCTGGTCGAGTTCAAAGAAGAAAACCCACGTCTTCCTCTCTCTTCCCTATCTTCTTCTTCCTTGCTTTCATTCGTAAACCCTAAACCACGAGTAACTACATGATCCTGGAGCAACGGGGAACCCAGGTGGGGTTGTGATGGTAGCTGGTCATGAGGAGGAACCAAAGAAAGGCCTAGCCGGAGCCGCCAATCCCTAAGCGACTCACCATGGCAGCAACACGGCTGCATAAGGAGGATGGATCACAGGTCCTCCCAGCCCAACTCGTGCCACCACAGCAGTTGGTTTCGGGTCCTCTAGATGCGCCAAGGTATGACGAAGGTCGGGGACCTATCCCCAAAGGTCGTAGAGGATCCAAGTGTGGAGGAATAGCCGCGCAAGGCTGCTGGACGGAGGCTAGGGCGGCTGCAAACCAACGGCCTGAGGAAGAAGAAGAGCAAAAGGTGTGTTGGAACGTTCTACCCCTCTGGGGTATGAAGCATCGACAAATTAAGTGGGGGCAGAGTCGTCATTTGGTTATGTTTTCCAAAGCGAGCTCCTTGCATGGGAGTTGGTGACGTGGTGCAATCTCATTGGTTGTGGTAAGTGATGTATTGCAAAAATCATATCTAATGATTGGTAACTCCGATTAGGACAAGTAATATATGAATTTTGATCATAAGAACACAAGGAATCCAATAAAAATAGTTTTATAGCCTGAATCTGATCATAGTTCGAGATGTAGTGTAAATTATCATCTTTAATGAATTAAAGATTAAGAAGCCCTATTTTGAAATGAATAAAGTGTTTAATAGGGTTTAATGGATCATTAGAGTTGATGTTAACCTGTTAAATGTAAAAAGGTACAATATGTTCAAAAAGGAAGAACTTTGCATGTGATTCGTCTAATTTAGAGTTTATGTGCATAAATATGCTTGAAATTTGAAAAGGACATAAAGTTATCATCTTTAATGATTTAATTAAGGAACAACCCTTAGATTTGAAGATAGATGGATTTAATGTTGTTTAATGGATTATTCAAGCTGATATTAACTTGTTGTTATTAAAAGTGAAAATAGGATCTAAAAATATGATCTTTTTATATAATTGGCTTAATTTAGGGTTTCGTGCATGGTTATGCATTAATGAGCTTAAAAACCCTAATTTAGGAGAATATGTCTATTAATTGGTTTAATTGTTCAAATCCATGAATAAATAGGGATATGATGATCCTAAGTCAATTTGGGTATAAAAGACTAGTAAAACAGATAATTTGAGCAATTAGGGTTTATATGAGTAGAAAAGAGTATTTTAGGGTTTGTTGACCTAAAAGGGATAAAGTTTGAAGAATTGATCTAAGAAACCCTAATGAAGATTAATGAAACCATAAATGGATACAAAAACCCTAGAAAGTGAATCCAAGTCAATAAAGTAGCTTCTTGATAAAGTGTGTAATAAATAGAGTACATATTCTTTTCAGGAATTATGTGATGATTGAATTGCTTGCTTGGATTTCATTCTTGGTTGGGTTTGCTTAATGCTTGTGAAATCATCAAATCAGGTATGTGGTTACTCTTATGAATAATCACTCTAGTCTCACGGTGATTCCCGAAGTTTTAATCGGTTGCTTGAAAATAACTGTTGGATCTCTATTTATTTCATGCAACTATAAAGTGACTATGATTATCACTATAAATGTGTGTATATAACTGGCTAGATCCGGGTCCACCTCTATTGCTTTGAAAAGGCTAAAAAAAGGGGTAATCCTAGAGCAATGTCTAGGTTACCGAGAGTTAGAAACTGGGCTACCTACGTGTAGTGCCATGAGACTCATTAGCCTGCCATGAGTTAAGGAGTGGGCTACTTACGAGTAGTACCATGTGACCCAACCCTAGAAACTAGTTCACCTATCAGTAGGACCATGAGGGGTTTAATGGAGATCTACCATAAGGAAGGTAGTATCCAGGTCCACCGAAGGGATAGCATAGAGGATAGGGTACTCATGGATCGCACAGTTATATTTAAAATGTAATCTTGGTTGTTAAATGATTAATTGAATGATTACATTGTTATCATAGTTGCACATTTATTGTTTCCCCCACATACCAGCTTCGGCTGACCGACATTTTGTTTGTCGGCGTTTTAGGTACAAGCCAAAAGGACAAACAGTAAATCGTCATATTGTGAAATACATGAAGTAAAATACAAGGAGGATTTGCTAGAATAGAATCCATAAGTGGATAGAAGTTTAGAGATCCAAGTTTTCAAAAGGTATGCAAAAGTTTATTTTCTCACAGTTTTCCTTTTTAGTATGTTAAAATTTGATAATTATTCTTGGTTACTTGTCGAACCTTTGATCCGGAAGTTATGGGTACGGCTCCGACCTCTCGGTCTCCCTTAATTGGGGGTTATTGGGAGGTGGGGTCATAACAACATAATTCTTCAAATGTATGATTCTCAATTTCTCCACCACGATCACTCCTAATTGTACATATTTTATTTTCTAGTTGATTTTTAATCTTTAAGCAAAATTGTATGAACACTTGAATAGTATCATCTTTATTTGCAAGAAAATGAACCCATGTATATCTACTAAAGTCATTAACAATAACAAAGCAATATCTTTTTCCACTAATAGATTGAGTTCTCATAGGACCAAACAAATCCATGTGAATAAGTTCTAATGATCTAGTAGTGCTAAGCATTGTTTTTTTAAGAGGTTTTGCTTTGCTTTCCTAGAGTACAAGGTTCATAATTTTTAGGTTTATCGAAAGATATTTTAGGTAAACCACGTACAAGATCATATTTAATCAACTTTTTTATAACATGGGAACTTGCATGACCTAATTTTCTATGCCATAGCTGTAGAGATTTGTCTTTTACAAAAAGGAACTTTCCAATAATAGCTTGCAAAGAATTAGGCCTAAGTATATATAAATTCCTTATTATTTTTCCTTCATAAATGATTTCATTAGTGTTTTCAATCAATAGTTTACAATAATTTTTATTGAATAAGACATCATAGCCACTATCACATTGTTTACTAACAATAATTCAATTATGATGCAGGCCATCAACAAGTAAAACATTTTTTATTTGAAGGTTTGTACCAATGTTACATGTTCCAACAATCTTTCCTTTTCCATTGTCTCCAAAAGTGACTGTTTTGCTTTTCGTTTCTTCAAATGTTTGAATGGCCTTTTTGTTGTCGGTCATATGCTTAGAACATCCACGATCAACCACCCAATCCAGCAAGAGATATAGATTTTGGTACCCATGTGATGGTCCTATATGGTTAGAGTCATTTAATAACAAAACTGAATCTGATTACATAATTTAACAATTGAATGTTTTAAGTTGTTCAGAACTTCATTCGATCGAAAAATACTTCAACTGAAGAATGTGTCGGTCATACATTTTGTCGATCAAGAGTGTTGCTGTTTTACTAGTTTAAATAGGAAATTTCAGATTTGATACAAGTATTCCCTCGATCGAATACTTTCTCAATCTAGAATTGTCTCAGTCTAACTATTTGTTGACCGAGGTTGTTTCTATTTGTTTTCAACAATTTTTTTATGTCAGTTTGAGCTTAAATCATTGTACTATGCTGAGGTACCATTCTATTTAGTTGAGATAAGACATTAAGATATTCAAATGGGGTTTTAGGTCAAATCTCAACTTAATCATATTAAATTTGCTAAGTTTGGGGTTTTGGAACCCATACTGACTCAACATCCTTTTTCTTGTAAGGACATGAGAAGGAATAATGTCTAAGACGCAAGCAATAATGACAACAAATGGAGTCAATTTCATTTCTATTTCTAGGATTTTGAGTTGTGTTCTTGGGTACACGTCAAGAAATATAATAATGCCTAAATACTAGAAAGGGAAGGAAGTTAGGGCTATGCAAGATACACCTCTACCTACACATATAAAAATCATAGAGTTGTTTCGATACAAATATAACTCAACACAGCCTTCAATTGGTCACAAAAAATTCATGTGAACCTCCACTTATACTCACATTCTACCCCAACTAGCCCTACACTAGTAGAGGACTCGAAGTTGGGGATTTTGAAAATCATGGTCATAGGAAAGAACACCAAGACAGCCGTGAGACCACGATAGACATATTCCAACACTCAGGAGTAGAAACCACGATGTAATTCCCTCCCTTTCTCAGATTACTAGTATACCCTATTTTAGCCATAAACATTTGAACCATGAAACTAGGCTTCTAATTGTCCTTTGATTAAACCTAAGCACCTACATTGTCACAAAGACCTATTGAGAAGGTCTATACCTTTAGTTGCTACTGCCATACCTTGAACATTAGAGTCAACATCAGGTTGACCTTGTCTATGGCTACACCATAGGCTTATGACGTGGAAGGGAGAAGATGACCCTTAGGGTCTGTAATGACCCCACCTCCTGGTAACCCCCAATTAAGGGAGACCAAGAGGTCAGAGCTGTTATCCCAATTTTTAGATCAAAGGTTTGACAAATAATCAATAATAATTATTAAATTCTATCGATACTATACTAAAAGCTGGAATAAAATAAAACTTTGCATACCTTTTTCAAAAACATAGATATCTAACTTCTATTCACATCTGGACTCTATACTAACTAATCCTCCTTGCACTTTATTTCTTAATTCACAATATGCCACTTTACTATTTGTCCTTTTCAATTTGTACCTAAAACGCCGAAAAACAAAACGTCGGTCAGCATAAATGAATATGTTGGTATGTGGGGGAAACAATAATCATTCAATTAACTATAACAACATATTGCAAGTAATTATGATTTAACAAGAAATCTTTACACTTTAAACATAACTACTCAATCCATACATACCCTAACCTCTATGCTGTCCCTACAGTGGACATGGATGTACCTCTCATATGGTAGATCCCAACTGACCCCATGATCCTACCTAATAGGTAGATCAATACGTAGTGTCGAAGAGTCGCATGACACTACCCATAAGTAGCCCAATCACTAACTCGTGATATGCTAAAGAGTCGCATGGCACAACCCATAGTTAGCCCAATCCCTAACTCTTGATATGCTAAAGATTCGCATGGCACTACCCATAGGTATCCCAATCCCTGACTCATGATAACCTGATGGTCCTAACTAACAGGTAGACCATGTACTAGGTCATTCTTTTCATCATTAGCAAAGCCATAGAGGAGGAGAAAGATCTGAGCTAGTTATGTACACATATTTATGGTGATAGTCATAGTCACTTTATAGTTTCATGAAATAAAAGTCATCCAAGCAGTTATTTTCAGGCAACTGATAAAACATTCGGGAATCACTATGAAACTAAAGTGATTTAACCATAAGTGTAACCACATACCTATCAGGCTGATTTGAGACAGAATTAACCCAATCAATGCAAGAAATCCAATAGGCAAGAAAACACACAATGAGATTCTGAAATATGCATATAATTTCCTATCATTGATCATGCCATCAAGATCTATTAAACCTAGCTCGCTTCCTAGGGTTTCTAGTCCACTTTTAGGGTTTCCATTGCAATTAGGGTTTCACTTCATTTTAACTATTTTAAACCCTAATTTTATACAATTACTCACAAACCCTAATTATCTCATCTACTTTTCTTCAAAGATATTAAGGTTACCTTTTAACAACATATAACCCTAATTTTGGATAAAAGGCACAATGAAAAGTCCATTAAGTCTATTATTCCCATTTTCATTAAAGCTACCATTTTTACCCTTTTAATTCATGACAAGATCATTAGGCCCAATTATCATCTTTGGTTCCTTTCAAATTAACAACTTATCTTTCATGAACTCTATTTATAACTTTTTTTTTGAAAGGGTGATGCTTATATTTCATTATCCATCTCAAGGATCTCATTACAAGAGGTGGGGAGGCTCTCAGACAAGATACAATCAGAGTTAATAATGGCTCCAAGGTTAGCCACATGATCGGCTGCTCTATTACCCTCATGAGGCGTATAAGAAAAGCTAATAGATCTGAAGGATTTAGCAGCATCATCGACGTGCTTCAGAATTTGCATCTGAGGACTAGGGCCCCTGGCTTTGTTTATCGTTTGGTGGATGGCATTGGTCGCATTAGATTCGATGACAACTCTGGGGAAACCATGATCTCTAGCAATAGAAGTCCCGAACAAAATGGCATAGCATTTAGCCGTATGGGCATCCCAGACCCCCAAGACTGTCTTGGCTGCCATGAGGCAACATTGACCAACATAGTTTCTGTTAACCACCCCAAAGTTGGTGACGGTATTTGACAAAATAGCAGCGTCAACGTTAACTTTCAAAACGCCTCGGGCTAGGGTCTACCATCTGATGCTAGAACGGAGAACAAGTTCTGTAGGGGACTTAATGAGATTTCTGTGTAAAGAGTGCAAGGAGACCCATTTAGTAAGATTAGAAATAGTGATTAAAGCATTAGGGTCAGCCAGGTTGAAGAGGTGTTCATTTCTACACTTCCAAGCTGAAAGACAGTAAATCACGACATCCAGAAAAACACCCCTTTTTAAATTTTCAAACATCCACTTCCAGTAGCTCAAACTATCACCGTCAAGTCTATTCATGATGGACCCAAACAGAAGCTTATCCTTCCAAATGTCCCACGCATACCTACATCCAAACATGGCATGGTTAACATCTTCAAAATCGGCCTGGCACAGTTGACAACATGGATCATCACGAATATGTTTAACAGCCATTTTATCTCCAGTAGCTAGAAACCCACGGTACATATGCCACACAAAATGTTTTAGTTTAGGAGGGGCCTCCAGAGTCCAAATCCCTTTCCAGAATTTATCATTGCAGAAAGGAAAGGATCATTGAGATGGTCAGGACCCTCGCGGCCTAGCCTATAACCAGTTTTAACAGAGTAGACCCCATCTTTGGTTAAAGACCAGTATTGTCCGTCCACACCACTGCAACACAGAGGCATGGTCAAGATCAGGTCCTTGTCCTCTCTAATAAAGATATCACCCACCAGATCAACTCTCCAGCGGTGAGTGTCTTTGTCAATGATATTCGCCACCATCCAATCTTTAGTACATTTGTTGAATAAAGAAGCAGAGCACCTCCCTTTGCTATTAGGAAGCCACTCGTCCTCCCATAAACTAATATTGTCGCCAGTGCCAACACGCCAGTGCAGCCCCTCCTTGAGCAGGGCTCTAGCCCCCCAGATACTGCGCCAAGTAAAACTGGGATCATAATCCCTGTACACCTCCAAGAAAGGACAGTGAGGAAAATATTTAGCTTTAATGACCCTGCTGGCTAGAGACCAAGGATTAGAGAAAAACCGCCAAGCTTGTTTAGCCAATAGGGCAGTATTGAAGGTGCTGAGCTCCCTGAACCCGACTCCCCCTTTATCTTTTGGCCAACACATTTTGTCCCGTGACGCCCAATGAATCTTACGATGCCCATCCATAGAACCCCACCAGAAATGTGCAATCATCCTTGTCATATCATCAATGATGTTTTGAGGAATCTTGAAAATCCCCATCATATACGTAGGGAGAGCCTGGACAACAGATTTTATAAGGACTTCCTTACCAGCCTGGCTAAGGTATTTCTCCTTCCACCCCTTGAGACGGCTCCACATTTTGTCCTTCATGTTTTTGAAAATCATCTTATTAGATCTGCCTATGATAGTAGGCAACCCCAGGTATTTATCATGCACCTCCACCTGTTTCATTCTAAGCTTATCGAGGATCGTCCTTTTCATATCATTAGTGACATTTATGCTGAATGAAATCTCCGACTTTTCCATATTAATCTTCTGCCCTGAGGCTCTTTCGTAGCAGCTGATTTGCTCATCTATCATAGAAGCCTCCGTCGGAGTAGCTCTAGCGAACACCACACTGTCGTCAGCAAAAAAGAGGTGGGAGATGGTCGGCCCCCTCTTGGACACCTTGGCTCCATGGATGAGCCCCTCATTAGCCACTTTGATCAGTATATGCGAGAAAGCATCTGCACAAAACAAGAAGAGGTAAGATGATATTGGGGGTCCTTGGCGGAGGCCTCTTTTAGGGATTATCATACCCTTTTTACATCCGTTTACAATAACAGAGAGAGTGGTGCTGCGAAAACACTGCCCCACCTTTGTCCTCTACAACTGGTTGAAGCCCATCGCCCTCATAGCACCGTCAATAAAGTCCCGCTCAACCCTATCGTAGGCCTTGCTCATGTCAAGTTTCAGAGCCATCAAACGTTTTTTACCTTTCACCCTTCGCTTCATGGCATGGAAAACTTCAAAAGCAATCATAGCATTATCAGTAATAAGACGATCAGGTATGAAAGCACTCTGGTTAGTGGAGATGATATCATTCAAAAAAGACTTCACTCTATTCGCCAAGACTTTAGAAATGATTTTGTAAATGGTATTGCAGAGACTGATGGGCCAAAAGTCACTAGTGGCCATAGGGTCCTTACATTTAGGGATCAAGACAATGTTGGTCTTGTTTATGTCAGAGATATCAACCTCCCCCTTCCACTACCCCTTAATATAGCTAGTTATGTATTCATCCACTATGCTCCAAAACACTTGAAAGAAACCCGCATGAAAACCGTTAGGCCCTGGGGCCTTGGACGGGTGCATATGAAAGATGGCTCTTTTGACTTCATCTATAGACGGCTCTTTAGCAAACTGATCATTCATCTCATCAGAAATAACCTTCGGGACATTGCTAAGATCTCCATTCACATTTAGGACACCTTGGGACATAAAGAGGTATTCAAAGTAGTCAATAATGATCTTCTGTATCTCCCCCTCGTTGGTTTTAATGCGCCCCTCTCTATTCTTCAACTTGTTTATTAAATTTCTTTTTTTTCTTTGTGAGGCTTTCTTGTGGAAGTAAGTTGTATTACGATCCCCATCTTTCATCTTGTTCGCTTTGGCTCTGACAAACCAGTAGGACTCATTAAGAGCTTGAAGTTTGATCAGCTCCTCGCTAAGAGACCTGCATTTGACAATATTATCCTCAGTCATGCACTTCTTCTAAGCCAAATCTAGTTCCTTCTCAGTCTTTTTAAGATTTCTGCCAATATTCCCGAACTTTTTCTTAGCCCAAAAGCTGAGATTGGTAGCACAATTGCTGATCTTGTCGTCGATATTTTTAATGTTGTCCCTCTTCCACGTTTCCCCCACGATGTCTTTACATTCAGAGTCATAAAGCCAGAACATTTCACACTTGAACGCAGCTTTATCAGGCCTGAACTGACCCTCCTAAGTTGTGTGTAGAAGGATAGGGGCATGATCGGACCACACCTGTGGAAACACCTTGACCCAAGCTTTCAGATATAAGTTATTCCAGCATAAAGACACTAAGTCCCGGTCGAGTCTCTCTCTGATAGCAGTCTTAGCATTTCTCCCCTTGAACCAGGTAAAGGGATTGCCCCTATACCCGATGTCCAAAAGATTACGAGTATCAACAACCTCCCAGAAATCATCAATATGTCTGAAGCTTTTGGGAGAGCCACCCTCTTTCTCGTTATAATTTAGGATTTCATTGAAATCACCAATCACCACAATAGGGAGACTAGAATTCTGGATGAGGGAGTGGAGTAGCTCCCAAGTTTTGTATTTAAAATTGTTTTCAGGCCACCCATAGATCCCAGCCAGCCGCCACTGAGAGCCATCATAAGCATTGGTAATGTCCACCATGAAATGGTGTTTAGAATAGGATATAGTTTTAATATTATCTCCACTCCACCACATGCCCATACCGCCAGATCTACCATTACTGCTCAAACAGACACCGTTGAGATACCCACATTTTCTTTTGGTTTTTTCGAGATCATTACTGTCAATCATCATCTCCATGAGGAACACCACCTCAGGCCTATCTCTCTAACATATGCGCTGGAGAGTACGGACAGTGTCAAGGTTGGCCAAGCCTTGACAATTGCAACTGAGAACTTTCATCTTTGTTCACGGTGCTGGTCTTTGCCAGCCACCGCTACTTTTGGGTATGAATCCCAAATCATGCTTGCTCCATCACCCCTTCCTATTTTAGTGCCTCTTAATTCACCTTCCTTTTCTAAAATATCAGTACCTTTCCTTTTCTCTTTTTTCCCAACTTCCTGCATTTTATGGGCACCCGGTTTAAACCCCACATGTGTGGTCCTTTTCCTGGCCCCCTACGGGTGGTTTGCTTGATTTCCTTTCTTTGATTTCTGTCCATTGTGTATTGTCCTCCTTCATATAAGGCATTGTCTCCTCTGACCCCTCCCTCCTCAGAGATGCTTGATCTGGTCATTGGTGGGCCCTTTATCTTCGTTTCCAGTTGTTCAGGCTTTTTTATAGATGAATCTCCATTGTTTTCATAGCCCCCCTCCTCATTCTGTTGTGAGCTTTTACTATCAACTGTCACAACTTTTGTCGAACAGTTGGTGTGCCCCTCATTTGTTTCACTGGCAGAGCTGATGGTTTGTTCATGGTCATCACCCGTTGTACCTTCACCTATTGTTGTCTTTTGTATGGCCCTGCTTCCCTCTTCATTATTTGCTCCTAAGAAATCAACCTTTGTTTGCTCTTTTCCACTACCCCCAGAAGGAATCTTGCTTTGGATGTTGTCCTCAGCTCTCTCTTCCTGAGTTGATAGAGAGCTCTCTGTGATGAGGGATTTCCTACTGCCTTCGTAAGTTGTCCCCACGCGAGTTGGGTTTGGGTTTCTTCGCGGTGATGCGTGCAACCAGTTTCCCCACTTTTGCATATCACTACCTCTTTCATCTTCTTCATGTTGACAGTCCCTCCCGATGTGCCCCATCCTGCCGCAGATGAAGCAGAAGAAAGGGAGCCTTTCATATCACAGTTCCACCTCGGCGATAGATCCCTCCCTCGTTTTCGCCCAACCTTCAGTTTCTTTCTCTATCGTCGGCACCTTTCCCACATTCTCAGCCATCTTCCTGACGCTATCGTCTCCTCTGTATCCCAACAGTATATTGTAGTATCTAACCCAGAAAGGACATTCGCTAAGAATAACCTTCGACGGATGAACACCCTCTGTAACCTCCTTCATTATTAGTAGTTGATCGTCAAAATTCTAGGGTGCACCTTCCAGTATTTTCTCCTTATCTCTTCTACGCTCGAACTTGATCATAATAAGATTGTGCTCTATTTGCTGGAAGCTCGCCTGCTTCTGTAACCTCCACACCTGTGTCAGAGTCCTTTGCAAAGCTTGGAAGCTATACGGTCTTTCACTGAGAAGTCGGGCAACTACTGAGAGTTCCACTTCCCCTCCGTCCTCCCCTTTGGGCATATCTGTAAAATTGACTATATCATCTTCCTTCTCGGCCAGCTTCAGGTTTTTGCACCGTGTTGTTATCTCTTTCGCCATCACTATTGATCACCCGTTGCACAGTGGGAGAGAAACCTAAGAAACGGCAGAGCTGTGGGAGGAAAACCCTAAACACTTCTCTTATCGTCGGAGACCAGCAGGAAGGGAGGCGCAGGGACTAGTTGAACTCTATTTATAACTAATTCCACCTGTATTCCTTAGAAAACCCTAATTACTATATTAAGGGTATTTATCAACAATTAGGAACTTTTATAATCAAATTAGCTTAGAACCATCATATCTGAGCTTATTTATGAATTTGAACAATTAAATCCATTAAGAGTCACAATTACTAACATTAGGGTTTCAAGGCCCATTAAAGCTCATTTATGCACATGGAACCCTAAATTAATCCAATTACATGCAAAGTTCATCCTTTTTTTTCTTAATGTACCTCTTTATAATTATAGGTTAATGTCAAATTTAATCATCCATAAAACCCTTATAAATACATTAATCATATCAAATTAGGGTTTCTTAATTATTAATGCATAAAAGTTGATAACTTTCACTAATTTTCGAATTGTAATAGGAAATAGGTTCTAAAACTATTTTTAATGGATTCCTCACATTTTTTTGAGCAACTTTCATATTTTATACACATCCATTCGAGCTATCAATAAAAAGATATGAGTTTTGAAATATTTACTTGCTTGGGCCAATCATCGAGCGCCACGTGTCCCTTTCCATGCAACGTAACCCACACAACTTGGAAACATAACTAAATGATGATTCTTCCCTCACGTAAGTGATCGGCGATGTACAACACAGAGGGGAAAATATGTCAAAAACCTCCTGGCTCATCTTCTTCCTCACAAAACCATGCTTGTCCGCCAACTAGGTCCGATCGCGGGGGTTTGTCTTCCCCTCCCAAGGTCTGACGACCGCCGTCCACCATTGTTCTAGCTCTTTCACATCCCTCCGCACCTAGGACACCACCCAGCTGTGGCTGAGGTGGCTGGAGTCGGGCTAGCAACGACGTCCAAAGTGACGACCCTATAGATCTGCTAGGTGCTTTGAGCGTAGTTGGGAGCAAAGAGGATGAAAGCCAACCATCCCAGATCTTCATGGTAGCTTCGTGCCTCCACCGGGATCTCACCATATATGCTTGTTGCCCCGAGATAGCCCTATGATTTATTGGTTAGGGTTTGAATGAAGAAGAAGAAGGAGAAGAGAGATATACATGTGGGATCTCCTTGGGCTCGACCATGGGCTCTACCCTTATATGGGGGGTAGTCATGCCCCAACATGCTTTCCCACAAAGAAACAAAGCCCTTTCCCAATAGGAATCCTATTCCTTGAATGAAAAGCAATCTTCTCTCTCCTAAACATCTTCTTAATAAACCATGTTCATTGGATATTTAGGAATTCGAAAATTATCTCTCTTATCATATTTGTGTTTGGCTTTTAATCGATTAGCCACAAAATTCTACTTTCTTAAAGCAAATAATATCTCTTTTTTATATTATCAAAAAGTCATTAATGATGTATCACATTATCCTCTTGTTTTGTATTATTTTCCTTTTCTCTTTATTTTTCTCCATTGGGACTCCTTGGATCCCAAGAAATCCTTATATTTTGAAATTCCTTTTTAAGGATACTTATTATCCTTCTAGATGCATCTACATCCTTCATTTTTCATTATCTTACTTATTTCTTTATTAAGATATTCTTTTGCAAGGATTTCTCATTATCTTTCATCTCTTTTTTCCTCTTTTCATATTTCTTTTATTAGAAATCATATGTAAACAAATTTTACTCAATTGTGGCCATTAATGCCACTTTCCAGATATTTCCAAGTATTTCTCATAAATACTTTTTCTTAATACCCATTATCATGTATCTTTTTCCATTACTTGGACTTTTCTTCTCTTTTCTATCCATTATTGGATTAAGATAATAATAGGAACCACAAAATTCCTAATGTAAGGGAAATTTGCAAAGAAATCCCTTCTTTGAAGCAAAGCATACAATCTTTTCAATTAAGTCCAAATTCACAAAATAATTATATTTCAATTATGAAAATACATGCAAAATTGAGGTTGTAACATCCTTCACCTCTTACAAGACTTTTGTCCTCAAAATTCCATCCAGCAAACAAACAATTCAAGATAAGACTTTTCCATGTCCGTCATTGAACACTATGTGGCTTTACCCTATCCATGGTGCTTCCAAAGAACCTTTATCATCACTTATTCTTTTCTCTGAGTTCTTTCACCTTGGCCTCTATAAACCTCACAGGTGACTCAGGTCATTTCAACCTCCCTTGGGGCTCACTAGGTTCATTGCTCAACACATGGCTTAGGTACCTCACATAGTGCTCTAAATTGGATACATGGAACTCATCACACATTACTTTATCCTGAGGGGTAAGGTCAAACATAACCTTCTCCACCAATCCATCTCAAATGAACCCATGTATCGGGGACTCAACTCTCTTAGCTATAACTTAGAGGGGTCGGGTTTTCTCATCACATACTCCCCCACAATGAACTACATGTCAGTCTTCTTTGCATCAGCTCACGGCTCATGTCACCCCTGGGCTCTCTTTCAGCCATTGCACGATCAAAGTAACTTCATCTATACACATTGTGGTCCTTTGATGACCTTTGCAAGGTCCCTTCACCAACATCATCTTAATGAAGTGGTGACCGACACAACCTCCCTTACATAGCTTCTTTACATCCTGATACTGGCTATGGTGGTTATCATCACATCTTACAGAGGACAAGAACTGTCTCTAGATATCACCCTGAACGAGCACACAAGCTCTCATCAAACCCTCCAGTCTGAATCAAACTAACCATTAGTTAGGGTGATAAACTGTACTAATATTGAGTTCTTCATGTACCTACTTACACCGCATGGAAGTGACTCTTTAGGTTACACTCCAGAACTTTAGAACTCACATCATGGTGTAGTTGAACCATCTCTTTCTCATATGTAGTTCAACCAGATCTATCCCTTGACAATATTCTTTCTTTCTCATGTCATCTAGGTAAGGCGATCTACCATAACCCACATTACATCTTGACCTTCTTCAGTCCATGGGAGACTTACTCCAACATCCATATTGGTCAACTCCCATTCCCTTTCAAGGATTTTTATCCTCTATATCAACTCAATGGGTTATTGGTGTTCGTCCTTCACCTCCTGGCATGCAACTCCGTACACTCCTTATGCATCCAGAGTACTACTACCACTTATTATCTTAGTAGTACTACGGTGTATGGTGAACTTAAAATCATGATCTCTTGTATGTCATGATTCCTCAAGATTGATTCCCCAAAAACCCTAAAACTGATCTTTACCTTCTTTACCGTAGAAGTGCATTCGAGGTTCTAAAACCATCCTTTCATCATGACAAGCCCTAGGCTGGCTACTAAGCAACCACTAACTCAATCAATGAATCTTGTTACACCTGAGTGTTAGCCAAACATATCTCACAAATTTAGGGTTCACTTGACCCCCCTCTTCCAGCCTGCCTACTAGCTAAACTAGACAGTTGCATCTCAACCAGAGCATCCATTACCACCTCACATCCTTATGTGTACAGTAAGGTTGAAGACATACACCTCCATGTATTACACTTATTATCTCATCTCAAACTCTAAGTCCATCTTCATCAAGAAAACTCAGAGCTCATCGTCTTGGTTATCAAACTCAACCTTGTATATCTCATTTATTCCACATAGCCTACGATAAAAAAATCCTCATAAGATGAATACCTTAGTTCTCCATCCACATATCGTACACTAGGGTACGTTATTACCTCTATCCCCATACCTCATAGCAACATTTCAACTCACATCATCTTTATCATTGGTGTATGACATGCGTACTGTCCTATCTCTTACTCCCATAAAATGAGGAAATAAGCATTTTGCGGTCGTCCAAACACAAAGTTCTTCATGTTCCAAGAGTAGAGATGGTACATCCCACATCGCCAATACACCTTGGAAACATGCATCACATGTCTCCACATCATGAACATCTCAACATCAAGGTTACTTCCATGGAAAAATGATCTCGAACACACTTGGGTCATCATACCATCCTGGGTCATCTCCTCTAGGTCTGTAGGGTGCCAGCACTTTTGGTGTCATCCCTCTTCCCTTATGCATTCAGAGAGTGCCCTCCTCATCTACCCTTTGGGTCCCATGATTTCATGAAGGTGATCAATCTCCTAACCCATGGCCCTCAGACAATGATAGATGTTACCTCCCGACCCTATGGTCATGTGCAACTAGGGAATTAGGCAAATCCTACTTCCATCGGTCTTATCCCTACATGACCCTAGGATAGACTTAGGATTCTATTAGAGTACATGTCCAACTTATAACCTTACCCAAGTCTCCATCATCTCTCTCTGCATTCATGGGCTGACTTTCATCCTTTCGTAAGGGTCATGGCAACCTTCCTACCTTGGTCAGGCCCCATACCAGTTACCTCCATGGTAACACATCCATATTCACTTAGAGATGGTTATCTATGGGTCTACTATTTCATTCTCATACTATGTACTTTTCACTTAGCTTCTCAAGATCCTATGAGACCTCTTTAGGTTACCTTAAATCGACAAAATTGGTATACACCCTAACAAAGGGTCCCTCTCCCAGGATGGGAGGAAACTACATCTTGAAAACAATGGTCACAAACATCCTTATGTCTAGGGTTTACATCCACCTGAGCATGCTCAGCCCTAGCAAGCTACTAGGGCACAATTAGACCACCTACTAAACCATGCTAGGTCATAATTGTTCTCATTCCTCAACATTGGACCAAAAACATACCTGCCCCTATCACCAACTTAGATGTGAGGGGTTCATCAAACATACCTTAGACTTAAGGGGGTTTCCCTTTCCTTTAATCATGAGGAGTGTCATGCTCGAATCTATAGAAACTCAAATCTCGTCATGAGCATCAGGTACACCACTTCCCCTCTTAGGACTAGGAACCCTAGGTTCACTTTTCTGATGTCCACCTTCCTGCTCAACTTTTTAAACCACGAACCAAGCATGTACAAGGTATGACATGCACTCCCAATGATCCTTCTACTTGAACAACACTTTAGAGTGGAGTCCTCCTCAAGGACAACCAACTAGGTAAAAGGCCTCCCAACTTGCTACTAAACCTCTTCCTGGTATAAGGAACTTTTCTTCCCATCTCAGAAGGTAAACACCTATACCATAGGGACATAGGTACCACCAGTCTCATCCTCCCTCTACGGTTTGGTTCCTCTAAAGGAAACCAAGATATCATCAGTCTCCAGGGATCATGCATGAGGAAACTGCAACCATCCACTTGGGTCGCATCATCCTCAACTCCCCACTATTCCTCATATCTCAGAGTCTAGGCTTCCAACCTTCTTGCATGGGTCTAGCTCTCTCTCCCTCTCTCTCTCTCTGGAGCTGACCCTACAAGTAGCCTTACTACTAGGGTTTCAACCTACTGCCCGCACTACTGATGTACTTTGGGCACATGCTATGCCATGCTCATATAAGCCCATAGGGTTTCCATATATTCTTCACTACCCTCATCGTTGAAGGATCTATCATTTACTCTAACATGCACGACCCTTTCCAGGGTTGGGTCACCAAGGGTACTAGGTCACCCAACCTCTCATGGCTCATATCGTCATGGGCATTCAAAAGCATGTACACCCACACACACATGGTCTATCATGACATCTAACTCATCATGTCATCTCTCTCTCGAACCACCCTTAGGGTTAGGGTTAGCATCATCCTTAGAGGATGTGCCAGGTCTCTACTTATAATGGAGGTCTCTACCTCCAAGACTAACTTCCTCTACTCATTCTCCTGACAAGGAGGTCTAGCCTTAGGTCTCTCCTGAGGGCATGACAACATATGTCATACAACCTAAACATGTATCTATTCTTTAGTTTACGCTTAAACTATTAAGCTTATGTCCATGACATCTTATTTACATACTTTTCATTAATTTGGTGGAGGATTCCTTAAACCTTATCAACTTTACCCATACCTCAAGCGGGTGAGGAAAAGAGAGAGAAAATTGTAATCCTTAAAATCCTTAACAACATTAGAGTTGAGAAGGGATGAACAAGATGAGAGAGTCCTAAAGGTATCTTATTTCGAGTCAGATCATAAGACATTGGCCAGGCAGTCACATGGATCCAGGAGTCCTCATATTATGACTAGCGGTGCGGAGGAAAATCTTGCCAAACCCCAGGTGTGATCCTTTTCTAGACACCTCTATCTTTCAGAAAATCCTCTAATAACTCCCTAGGGTTCTACAGAGTTTGTAAAATGTAATAATTATTAAGGATTAAATTAGGAATCGATGCTCTGATACCAAATGTAACGACCCCGCCTCCCGATAACCCCCAATTAAGGGAGACTAAGAGGTCAGAGTCATTATCCTAATTTTTAGATCAAATGTTCAACAAATAATCAATAATAATTATTAAATTATACCGAGACTATACTGAAAGATGGAATAAAATAAAACTTTGCATACCTTTTTCAAAAACTTAGATATCTAACTTGTATCCACATCTGGACTCTATACTAACTAATCCTCCTTACACTTTATTTCTTAATTCACAATATGCCACTTTATTGTTTGTCCTTTTCAATTTGTACCTAAAACGCCGACAAATAAAACATCGGTCAGCATAAATGAATATGTCGATATGTGGGGGAAATAATAATCGTTCAATTAACTGTAACAACATATTGCAAGTAATTATGGTTTAGAAAGAAAACTTTACACTTTAAACATAACTACTCAATCCATACATACCCTAACCTCTGCGTTATCCCTACAATTGACATGGATGCTACCTCTCATATGGTAGATCCCAACTGACCCCCATGATCCTACCTAATAGGTAGATCAATACCTAGGGTCAAAGAGTCACATGGCACTACCCATAAGTAGCCCAATCACTAACTCATGATATGCTAAAGAGTCACATGGCACTACCCATAGATAGCCCAATCCCTAACTCTTGATATGCTTAAGAGTCTCATGGCACTACCCATAGGTAGCCCAATCCCTGACTCATGATAACCTAATGGTCCTACCTAATAGGTAGACCATGTATTAGGTCATCCTTTTCATCATTAGAAATGCCACAGAGGAGGACCAAGATCTAAGCTAGTTATATACACATATTTATGGTGATAGTCATAGTCACTTTATAGTTGCATGAAATAAAAGTCATCCAAGTAGTTATTTTTAGGCAACTGATAAAACATTCGGGAATCGTTGTGAAACTAAAGTGATTTAACCATAAGCTTAACCACATACCTGTCAGACTGATTTGAGATAGAATTAATCCAATCAATGCAAGAAAACCAATAGGCAAGCAAACACACAGCGAGATCCTGAAATATGCATATAATTTCCTATCATTGATCATGCCATCAAGATCTATCAACATGCTAAGCACTTCAGACAGTGGTTTGGCCAAGTTTCTCAACATTTGATAAACTGGCTATATGGTTCACACAACTATTTTTAGAATCATATGTTTGGTCAATTCTTGACCTATCAGAAATCACAGTTAATCTATATGCACAATCATATTAAGCATATGAGATTATACTTGATCTCCATCTGTCTGATTATACTCAAACATCGCTTTGAATACATTATACCTTTCACACTTTACACGATTCTTAAGATGTATAGCCATCTCAAGAATGACCATGCTTCAAGATATTTATGCAATTCATAGTTCATATAGCTCATCATAAGGTTCTTGATGTCTTAGGAATCATTGGTATACTTCAAGTAAGCATCCAATTTTAGCCTTAGGCACATTTGGAGTGGTTCTACTGGCTCTAGTCTTTCAAGGACTTCAGAGTTTATACTCACTATTGAGAACACTTCTCAAACGTCCCAAACTAGATTTGAAGTTTATCCCATTTATGAACTGATCACAATGATAATGTATTTGTGTTTGTCATTTGGATTCTACAAAAGAATTTAGCAAAATTTCAAAACATTTTTATTTGTTTGATATGACAAAGTTGATGATATTAATTAGGTCTTTAATTAATTATTGCTCCCACTATTTTGATCAAACTGATAACCCTCATGTAAGAATTTGGAAGATTGCATCGTATAACCTTCTAGAGAGCAAGGTCTTGACTTCCTCTAAGTTATGGACCAGTGAGGGTTGTCCCCCACAACTAGATTCTTTCAGGTAGGAAACTTTTTCCAATTGCATGATATGCAACTCTTGATAGTTGTTATGCACAACTCTTTGTCATGAACATTTGCATGCCTCAAGGTGCTTAATCTTATTAAGATCACCTTGTTGAGTCTATTCCCAGAACCCAACACAATGAGTATGCACCCTGTGAAGGAAAACCCACATACCTACTATCCCACTTCCACAAGAAAGACAGTGCACCATGCGAAGGCGTTCCCACACTTAGTCAATCAAGCTTTTCATGCGTGTTGCTTTTGGAAGGCATCTTAAACTTAATATTTATATTTGAGGGATTTTATATAAGTACACATACATATCCAATCACCACATATTTATAGTATGTATCATATACACGCTATAACCACAACGAGAAAACATGCAATATCGATAAAAGTGATGATTATGGCCATCCTAGTGTAATTCTTTGTAGCCACAAGGAATTATGGTCATCTAAGGTCTACATCATATGCAACCCTATGTTGATGAATATCTTTGTGCTTGAACCATTCTGGATTGATCATCTCATCCTATTACACGATCGGCTCGCATTTTGGTCGGTTGATACCGCTGTCCGACCTTCGATGTCTAGACACCTCCAACAAGTAGTTGAGCCATCATTCAGTCAATCTAGCTACATCTTAGAAATCCTCCTCGATCTTCCAGGTAGTTGGCTCATCTTGTGCTAAGCGTCTTCTTCTTATTCGATGTAATAGAAAATAAATGATCATACTTTTACATAATCTTTGGGAAACCTTGAGTTACATTGGAGGAGAGCAAAGGTAGAAGAGAAAGTATCTTGAGTTATCTTGACTTACATGTAGAATAGAAGGTAGAGGCTTGGTATGAAAAATGAGATGCAAACAACCATAACAAACCAAGCACTCACATAGGGTTTGTAGGCCATAACCATGCTACACATCCACCATCAAAATCATTTTAGGGAGACACATATCAATTGCATATATACAGTATCATATATGTATATTAGTTTATGGTTGCATGTGGTATTTATTCAGATATGCACATTAGTCATATTAAATATTTGCATCGCATGCAAAAAATAAATGATGATAAAACCAAAATCTGATCATATCGATTTATCCCAAAACACAGTATGTTGACGTGGCTCTAATACCACTATTGGGTTTTATGACCTCAAAGTAGGCAGCAGAACCCACAATTTTACTGACCATTAACCCATAATAGGAGATCACATCAATGACTATGTAATGGGAAGGATGGTTTTAGCAAGATATACATGGTCATGGGGTTTCCTAGCAACAATACCTCGCAGCCATGTGCGGTCTTCAACACCATGTCTTAGATGGTGTTTGTACAGCTCCTGGTCTTCGCCATGGACTCTGGCCTCCACCACAGACTGCGGATGATATGTCCTCCTAAGAGGTAGGCATCTCCCGCCCAGGCAGATAGTCCACATCGACCACTTGGAACTCCTATCATTCTAGAAGAACTCACAATAAGGAGACGACCCTCTTATTAGTATACTAGCACCAACCTACTCTCCCAAACTCAGACTGCTTTTCTATAGTTGTCTATCCCTCATTGTGCCTCCCTATTCAGGTAGCACTTGCTCGGGCTCTCCCGGTTACCATAACCAGAGTCGATAACAACTTTATAGATAAACTGATGTTCTGAGTTGTGTGTTCTGATAAGCCCCCATTACCCCTCTATTTATAGTAGAGGGCAGGGTCAGGGTTCCCAATCTGTTCAGGAGTAGAAGGATCGGAAATTTCCTTGATTAATATGTTCTACGGTAGGCAAACCGATCATTTCACTAGTGAATCAGTCAGTTGGGAGTGTGATTTGATCGGTTCACCCAGTCTACCAGTGATTTCACATCCTAGACTTGCCTACAATTGACTTTCCTCAATCGTTTCCAATTAATGCAAAGATTAATCCTTATTCCAATCGAATTGAAGTGAAATTTAAAAGTTTTCCTCCAACTCAGAAAATCCCAATTTCCTCAGTAAGAAGGAATGTGAGCTGCCCAGTTCACCAAGTGAACCAGTTGGTTGGATCACACCAGCCAATCGACTCACCTGGGTGAACCAGTCGGTTGGCAGTCCTGACATTGCTAATGCAGTCTCCAATCGACCTGACACTCTAACTAGCTAGTTCGATACTTGAACTTGATAGTTCTGTGTCAAATGAGTCAATTGTATGTTTATTTGAGTACCTAAATACCTTTAGTCTCAATCTAAACATCATTCATGGAAAATCTCCTCTTCCAGGTGTATCCTATGTGTGTGACCCTACAAGTTCCAATTTATGTTGGTAGAGAATATTCAAAACAACTTATGACATCACAAGCAATGAGAGGAATCGGGTAACTCATCAATGTTTCCCAAGTAACTCAGAAAGTTGGAGAACAACTTCAATCTACAATTAGTGATTAGTAATACAGTGATCGTATAGTTTCTTTTTCACTGACATCCAAATTGAACTCAAGGCATGGAATGTCATCCTCTTTAACATTCAATCCATGTTCCTTGAGCTAGAGCAGACTGTCTAAGATGCATGTGAATTCACATATCATATATTGAATCACACGAGTATGTCCATACAATTCTTAGTCTCCTTCCTTAAGGGGCCCTAGATATCATACTCCTTCTAGGAGGGACAAATCCCTTATCTATCACTCACAATCAAGTCCTCATGTGTCAAAGTCACCCAATCATCACCCTTATAACAACCCACATTTTAGGACTACGTTTGATGACATCAAAGTGTAAACAATCACAAGTGATGAGTGTAGTGATTTTAGGTCTAAGAACCACAATCACCACCATCACTATGAGAGATGATTGTGACTACCATTCCATGGTATCCATGTATCACTCTCACGGTGGGTCTGTCCAATATATTGTTCTCTAACATATATCTGTGTGCTTGACTTGATATCATATAACATGACTAATGAGACTATGTCATCAGTCAACACACACTCTAGTCTTATGTATTACTGTTGTCTATTTTTCTTCCATAGTAATATTTGATTAGGGACATAACAAGATTGTATGTACTCTTATAATACATATAGTCTCATTGTTCAGGTCCTCAACTTGAAGGCATATGTCATCGAGTCACATCATTCTTTAGACATATCATGTATGTGTCATCATCTCATTAGTGAGACAAATATAATAGATGGAATTATCTTTATCGTTATCAAATCAAGTATCATATGCCTCATTGCAATCATCATATGATTTGCTCTCTGGGCATACTATACCAACAAACTTAGTGTATAAAAAATTGGAGTGATGGTGTCCAATGCTCATAGTAAGTGTTTAGGGAAGATATCAAACATCTCTCTTAGCATGATTCTAGTAGTGGTCATGTCTAGGAGGTATGCATTGCATCATCACCAATGGTTGCCTTACAAAATAATGTTTCACATGTGACTTGCTACCAATACCACTAGTGGAGTTATTAAGGTTTTGGTTCAAATTACACCAATTGTCATAGTTGCTTCTTTCGGAATTTTTAGGTGCCCAATATCTTCTATAGGATTCCCCTCTCCTAATGATACCATGGTTTCTAAGATTGTCACCTCAATCGGTAAGCCCCATTATACTCATCATGGTCGAATCCCTTTAAAATCCCTCTTTCAAAATTGGTAGAAAAAACTTTTTTAGATAAGTAAAAGTATATAAGTTGTTCTTTATGCCCTTTTTATAAATCATGAAAAAAAATTTGTTAACTTAATAAAAATACCTATAAATTAATAAAATATTTAGTTAATTTTATATGTTATTTTTGGTAATAACATTTGAGAGTTTATTGTGTTTTATACCCATATACATCTCTAACTTGTATAAGTTACTTGTATCATATTAAATAGTGTAAGTCAAATATGAGAAAACAAACTAGCTTTTTATCTAGGTGGGACTACCTCTAATTTACCTTTTTTCTAGATTGCTTCTCATTTTGAATTTATTTATCCATTCATGTAAGTGATACAATTTATATATAGTCCACTCATTAACTAACATTTGTCTAAGTCCACAATTTTACATTAAATGTGATGTGAAGGTTAGTTATTCTCCATCACCCTTGTCACTCCTTGACAGAATCTATTAACAGATGGTAAACAATGTCGTTGTATCATCCAATGATTTAATACTCCAATAATATGGTCTTATAATGAATGTAGGACTACCCATATCACTACAATTATCCTTCTTTTAGGTATCTCATTAATAGGTACATTGTAGTTAAGCATGCTCATCTCAGAGTAGTATTAGGATAGGTAACCTATTGGGAAGCTGATCTCAGGTTATCCAATCATTGTCAGTCTATGGCTCCAATCATCATTCTTTAAACTCTAATAGATCCTTAGATAGTGGTCCTCAAAACTACAACCATTACCCTCCTCTCTAGTTCTTCCCTCACCAACCATTTCCTTATTATCCTAAAACTTATAAACCTAGGACCTCCTCCACGTGGCAACCTCCATAGAAACAAGGACTTGTTGTCACCTTTCAAAATGGATGACTACAACTATTGTGGATTCCAAATTCCAATGAAAAATTCTCCTCTTAACGATGTGGTCTTTTTCCAGCATGATATAGTAATGACCCCCCTTTTTAGTGACCTTAAATTAAGAACAGAACTTAAAGTCGAGGATCATTACTCCAAATTTCTAGGATCTTGATTGAACAAATAAGAAATAGCTTCAAATAATTTCCATTAACTTGAACTTGAATGAATACATATTTTTGAACAATACTCCTCTAAGGAGTTACATGAATATTTCAGAAGAAAACATTGAGAGGAACTACTATCTAGATAATCCTCCTTGACATATCTTTAATATCTTCAAGATTCCTTGATTCTACATGGCTTTAATAAATAGATGTAGATTAACCTAAAATGTCGACAAACAAAATAGATCAATATATTTCTATACTGGGTATGTGGGGCGCATATAAAAGTGTGCATATAAGATAGCAACATATATTCTCCACCAACATATAGATGCACATATAAATTGGTATTTTCACTAAGACATCCTAACCCATTTTTGGTCTACTATCTCGAGTGTAATCACTATCCATAATTGGACTTATGTGCATTACCTCTTGATCAGTATATCCCAAGTTTTAGATTAACAGAGTTTACTTTATGTGATACTCATATGGGCCTTATAGTTTTCATGAAATAAATAAACATCCAACATGTTATTTTCTTCAAACTTTGAGGAACCTTGGTGAACTTTAGAATTTGATAATCTAAGTATTCATAAGCATAGCCACGTACCTTTGCCATGTAGAAGATGTGCAATTTACTTCAAGTGTACTTTATGCATACCAATCATCATGTGTATTCAAGTAATCAATCAACCATTTCTATACATGTATTTAAACCCTAAAGTGACATCATACATAGCATGCTAACTATACCTAGAACAAGTCTTATACTTGGGTATAGGGTTATATCAAGTTTGAAAAGGAAAGAGTATATAAAACCTAATTCCATCACATTGAGATTCATTAGGGTTGTAAATCCTAATTATATATTAGGTGTAACCTAATTCATCGGTTTACAATTATATTACAATAACATTAGACTGAACCATGGTACATCAATAAATGATAATATCAACACTAATTCATACAATCTAGAGTTTCCATATAATATTCACATTATTAACATCTATTAAACACATTTTCTAACTAGAAGCATAATAACTTATATCAATATTATCCATGAGTCTTAGACTGATCATAACATGTCCTTATGAACACATATTGCCGATTATGGGGTTTAACATCATATCAAGATATAAACATTGGTTTTAACCCTAAGTCGATTATTTATGACTTGAGACTTAAATCATAAATCATTATTGTCTAAATCTTGTTTTAGACCATGGGATCTCAACATTATTCAACAGTAGCAGTTTATATCACAAATAATGTATCTAATGATGTAAACAATATATGAATTTGATACAGGGTTTTACTATACTAATCTCATTAGATTCATATATTACCTATAGTTTTGGAATAGTTTGCATGATCAAGCTCTGAATATATTTTATTCATATTCTACTCATCTTTTAAGATCAAATTCATATATAATATAAATATAGTCAGAGCAATGATACAATTTCTAGAATTAATGAAAAATAAACTATAACTAACTAGTCACACATTACCAAATCAGGGTTACCAACCTTAACTATATTTATCTGCATGGGATAGTCTGGCTAATGGTTCAGTGCCATATCGGCTCAGAGGACTATGCGAGTTGGGCTAGGATAAGAGGCAAAAGGATTGTTCATCCCATGTGCAATGGCATTGATGTGTCATGCATATTAGGGCTTTCTAGTCAAATGACCATGTTACAACCTCAATTTTTCATGTGTTTTCATAATTGAAATATAATAGTTTTGTGAATTTGGACATAATTGAAAAGATTGTACGCTTTACTTCAAAGAAGGGATTTCTTTGCAAATCTCCCTTACATTAGGAATTTTGTGGTTCATATTATTATGTTAATCAAATAATGGATATAAAAGAGAAGAAAAGAAGAAAAGCCCAAGTAATGGAAAAAGATACATGATAATGGATATTAAGAAAAAGTATTTATGAGAAATACTTGGAAATATCTGGAAAGTGGCATTAATGGCCACAGTTGAGTAGAATTCATTTACATATGATTTCTAATAAAACAAATATGAAAAGAGGAAAAAGGATATGAAAGATAATGAGAAATCCTTGGAGAAGAATATCTTAATAAAGAAATAAGTAAGATAATGAAAAATGAAGGATGTAGATGCATCTAGAAGGATAATAAGTATCCTTAAAAAGAAATTTCGAAATATAACGATTTTTTGGGATCTAAGGAGTCCTAATGGAGAAAAAGAAAGAGAAAAGGCAAATAATAAAAAATAAGAGGATAATGTGATACATCATTAATGACTTTTTCATAATATCAAAAAGAGATATTATTTACTTTAAGAAAGTAGAATTGCATGGCCAATGGATTAAAAGTGAAACACAAATATGATAAGACAGATAATTTTCAAATTCCTAAATATCCAATGAACATGGTTTATTAAGAAGATGCTTATGAGAGAGAATATTGATTCTCATTGAAGGAATAGGATTCCTATTGGGAAAGGGCTTTGTTTCTTCGTGGGCAAGAATGCTGGGGCATGGCTACCCACCCATATAAGGGTAGAGCCCATGGTCGAGCCGAAGGAGATCACACATGTCTCTCTCTCTTCTCCTTCTTCTTCTTCGTTCAAAACCTAACCAAGAAAGAATAGGGATATCTAGGAGGCAACAAGTGGTTGTGGTGAGATCTCAGTGGAGGCACGAAGCTACCTCAAAGATTTGGGATGGTTGGCTTTCATCCCCTTTGCTCCCAACTACGCTTAATGCACCTAGCAAACCTGTAGGGTCCTCCGCTTTGGATGTCGCTGGTAGCCCGACTTCAGCCACCTCGGCCATAGTTGGGTGGCACCCTAGGTGCGACGGGATGCGATGGAGCTTGAACAATTGTGGGCGGAGGTCATCGAACCTTGGGAGGGGAAGAAAAACCCCCACGATTGGACCTAGTCGGAGGACAAGCAGGGTTTCACGAGGAAGAAGATGAGCCAGGAGGTTTTTGAGATTTTTGCCTCTCCATGTTGTACATCGCCGATCACTTACGTGAGGGTAGAATCATCATTCAGTTATGTTTCCAAGTTGAGTGGGTTACATTGCATGGAAAGGGACACGTGGCACTCGTTGATTGGCCCAAGTAAGTAAATATTGCAAAATTCATATATTTTTATTGGTATTTTGGATGGATGCGTATAAAATATGAAAGTTTCTCAGAAAAGGTGAGAAATCCATTAAAAATTGTTTTAGAACCTAATTCCTCTTGCAATTCAAAAAGTTGTGGAATTTATCAATTTTAATGTATTAATGATTAAGAAACCCTAATTGGAGATGATTAATGTATTTATAAGGGTTTTATGGATGATTAAAGTTGATATTAACCTATTAATATAAAGAGGTACATTAAGAATAAAAAGGATCAACTTTGCACGTAATTGGATTAATTTAGGATTCCATGTGCTTAAATGAGCTTTAATGGGCCTTGAAACCCTAATGTTAGTAATTGTGACTCTTAATGGCTTTAATTGTTCAAATTCATGAATAAGCTGAGATATGATGGTTCTAAGATAATTCGAGTATAAAAGTTCCTAATTGTGGATAAATACCCTTAATATAGTAATTAGGGTTTTCTAAGGAATAAAGGTGGAATTAGTTATAAATAGAGTTCATGAAAGATAAGTTGTTAATTTGAAAGGAACCAAAGATGATAATTGGGCCTAATGATCTAGTCATGAATTAAAAGGGTAAAAATGGTAGCTTTAATGAAAAGGGGCATAATAGACTTAATGGACTTTTAATTGTGCCTTTTATCTGAAATTAGGGTTATATGTTGTTAAAAGGTAACCTTAATATCTTTCATGAGGAGTATATGAGATAATTAGGGTTTGTGAGTAATTGTATAAAATTAGGGCTTAAAATAGTAAAAATGAAGTGAAACCCTAATTGTAATGGAAACCTTAAAGTGGACTAGAAACCCTAGGAAGCGAGCTACAAAGCATGAATGAAGAAAGAACAAAACTTGTGATAATGATCAGTAGAGTGAAGTCCATAGACTAAAGCAAGGTAAAGAAGTGTTCTGAAGCCAAGCTTAGCTCCAAATCTTCATCACTCAAGATATGGAGAAGGGGTAAGTGTAAAAGGGAATATGTCTTTTTTCAAATATAAAGATAAAGAAAGAAAGTGCCACCATTGTCACCTATTTGACATTGGAAAGGGAAAAAACCTCTTTATAGAGGATCTCAGGAAGACAATAGAGATAGAGATCTCTACTTCAGGAACACTATACGGAGCAAGAGTTGCTACCATTATAGTTACATTATGACATTCATGGGCATGTAATAGAATTAGTGAATTGCTATTATATACCTTCCATCAATAAAAACATCATACATCATGTATGGGCAAGAGTGTTATGGACTGATGTTTCATTTTAAAGATATGATCTTTGATGGAAATGCCTATGTCTCACTAACTATAATTGGTTGTTAAAGAGACAAATGTGTGTGACACATGTAATAAATGACATGATAACTCAAACTTGAATGCCTATAGCAATGTCATCTAGAGAGCATAAATAGGATTGAATTTCTAGAATCTATATGATGGATATCTAGACTCTTTTGGTTGTTGAACCAATATACACATGCTAATCTCATTCATTGTGCAATATGAAAAAGGTTCTTCACTAGATGTAGTGGGAGGATGATTATTCGATTAAGGATTATACATATTGATGTATATAGACCTTTTCGAATAAATGCTAAAGGTAATCACTAGTACTTCAATGTATTTACTGATGACCATAGTGGATATTATAGTTTGTATTTAGTGAAATACAAACACGAATCTCTTGAAGTGTTCAAGAAGATAAAAATGAAATATATAATTATCTTGGTATAAGTATTAAATTTTAATATGATCAATTTGGAGATACTTTGAACTAAGAGTTTGAGAACCTTATGGAAGATCATGATAATGCATCATGATGGACTCCACCTAAAACACAATGACAGTTTATCATGAGAAGTGTATTTGAAATAAGGAATCACACAGTTTTGAGTCAGAGTGTGATTACTAGCTAAATCTTCAAATTTCCTTTTAGGAACATGCTTTACACTGGGAAAAAAGAGAATCACAAAATGTTGTGGAATCTCAAAGTTCCTTAAGTAACACATAAAACTCATGTTCTGGTAGAACACACCTAGATCTTGAATGATATATGATATCTTATGGACAAGAAGGCTGTGAGTTGTCATATGATGAGTCAATAGTTTACTTAGAAGCTAATGAGAGCCAGAAATTGAGATATGGCTTGAAGCCATGAAATCCATGATGGACTCCATGTACATCAACAAAGTATGACTTTGGTTGATCCACCTGAAGGGGTAAAACCCATAGGGTACTTTTGGGTCTACCAAAAGAAGACTGACATGGAGGGTAATTTGGTTTCAAAGAGTTTCTAACAAGTTCAAGGAGTTGAACATGATGAAATCTTTTCAGCTGTTACCAAGGATAAATCCATCAGGATAATGCTTGCTATTTTTACTTAATATGACTACGATATTTGGCATATAGATGTTAAAAACCACATTCCTTAAATGGAATATTGTGTAGGATGTGTATGTAACACATCCTAAAGGTTTTATAGATCCAATAATGCAAATAAAGTCTATAATTTTGCATAGATCAATCTATGGATTGAAGCAAGCACCTCAGAACCGGATCGTCAATTTGACAATATAATCAAAGAGTTTGACTTGAGTCAGAGTGAAGATGTAACGACCTCGCCTCCCGGTAACCCCCAATTAAGGGAGACCCGAAGGTCAGAGTCGTTATTCAATTAATAGGATCAAAGGTTCAACAAATAATCAATAATAATTATGAAATTCTACTAACTAACTGGAATTTGGTATAAAATTAAAAATTTACTTACCTTTGAAAACTTTGGAAATCTATCTATCCAGATCTTGAATTATTCTTTCTAATCCTCTTTGTCCTTTATTTCTTATTTCCACAATGTGTCACTTTACTATTTGTTCTTTCAATTGTTGTTCCTAAAACGTCGACAAACAAAACGTCGGTTAGTATATTAAAATATACCGGTATGTGGGAACAACAAAAAATTTGCACATAAGGATAACAATCTAATTATCACAATCAAGTTAATTAACAAGCCAATTTACACTTTTCAGTATGACATTCTCCACCGCTTTTGCCCTAACCCTGGCATACCCACCTTAGGGTTTCCTTTGCCAATGACTTAAGGCCACCTTCTCAATCCCGAGCTTGGTGCCTGGGGGTCACCACTCATGGTGCCCACTAGTCATACAATATCATAGGCCACCTTCTTATTCCCGAGCTTGGTGCCTGGGGTCACCACTCAAGGTGTCCATTGGTCTACCCATCTGGGCCTGACCTTTGGCATCATCCATCAGGGTGGCATGTAAGTGCGAGAATCCATACTTCTGTTATAAATGTGATAATCATAGTGACTTTATAGTTTGCAAGAATGATCATCCAAACTAATAATTTGCATTCAATGTGATTAACCATATGGAAAATACTTGGGAAACTAAGGCAGTTATTCATAATTAACCACATACCTGATCTGACGATTTGAATAGAAATATCCATGCAAATAAGAATCCAAGCAAGCAAGCATTTTCAACAAGATCCTGAAATAACCACATAATTCCCTTGTTATTATTCATGTCATCAAGATCCATTAAACCTAACTCGCTTCCTAGGGTTTCTAATTCACTTTTAGGGTTTCTATTGCAATTAGGGATTCCCTTCATCTTTTACTATTTTAAACCCTAATTTAATGCAATTGATCACCAACCCTAATTATTTCCACATCTAATCCTCAATTTCGGATTAAAGGCATAATTATCCATTAATTAAGCCCCTTAAACCTCTTTTCATTAAAGCTACTATTTTTATCCTTTTAATCCATGACAAGATCATTATACTCATTTATCATCAATTCAAAGTTCATTACAGTCTAATTCGCTTATGAACTTGATTTATCACTAATTCCACCTTTTGTTCATGAGAAAACCCTAATTACTACATTTAAGGTATTTATCCACAAATTAGGAACTTTAATGCTCAAAATAGCATATAACCATGAAAACTCTGTTCTATACATGAAATCGAATAATTAAAGCCATTAGTAGTCCTAATTACCAACAGTAGGGTTTCAAGGCCCATTAAAGTCAATTTATGCACATAAACTCTAAATTAAACAAATTACATGCAAAGTTCATCCTTTTTGTTCCCAATGCCCCTTTTTATCATTAACAGGTTAATATCAACTTTAACCATCAATTAAACCCTACTAATCACATAATCATATCAAAATAGGGTTCTTTAAACATTATTACATCTAAAGCTAATAACTTCCATTACTTTTCGAAGGTGTCCATTGGTATACCCATTTGGGCCTGACCTTTGGCATCATCCATCAGGGTGGCATGTAAGTGCGAGAATCCATACTTCTGTTATAAATGTGATAATCATAGTGACTTTATAGTTTGCAAGTATGATCATCCAAACTAATAATTTGCATTCAATGTGATTAACCATATGGAAAATACTTGGGAAAATAAGGCAGTTATTCATAATTAACCACATACCTGATCTGACGATTTGAACAGAAATATCCATGCAAATAAGAATCCAAGCAAGCAAGCATTTTCAACAAGATCCTGAAATAACCACATAATTCCCTTGTTATTATTCATGTCATCAAGATCCATTAAACCTAACTCGCTTCCTAGGGTTTCTAATTCACTTTTAGGGTTTCTATTGCAATTAGGGATTCCCTTCATCTTTTACTATTTTAAACCCTAATTTAATGCAATTGATCACCAACCCTAATTATTTCCACATCTAATCCTCAATTTCGGATTAAAGGCATAATTATCCATTAATTAAGCCCCTTAAACCTCTTTTCATTAAAGCTACTATTTTTATCCTTTTAATCCATGACAAGATCATTATACTCATTTATCATCAATTCAAAGTTCATTACAGTCTAATTCGCTTATGAACTTGATTTATCATTAATTCTACCTTTTGTTCATGAGAAAACCCTAATTACTACATTTAAGGTATTTATCCACAAATTAGGAACTTTAATGCTCAAAATAGCTTATAACCATGAAAACTCTGTTCTATACATGAAATTGAATAATTAAAGCCATTAGTAGTCCTAATTACCAACAGTAGGGTTTCAAGGCCCATTAAAGTCAATTTATGCACATAAACTCTAAATTAAACAAATTACATGCAAAGTTCATCCTTTTTGTTCCCAATGCCCCTTTTTATCATTAACAGGTTAATATCAACTTTAACCATCAATTAAACCCTACTAATCACATAATCATATCAAAATAGGGTCCTTTAAACATTATTACATCTAAAGATAATAACATCCATTACTTTTCGAATTGCAAAAGGAATCAGACTTCAATTATATTTTAATGGATTCCCCTCATTTTTATGAGCAACTTTCATAATTTACACGTATCCATCTGAGCTACGGATCATTAGTTATGAAATTAGCAAAAACACTTACTTTGGGCCAATTAGGTTGCGCCACGTCACTGCATCCATGCAACATATCTCGCTTGCTTTAAAACATTTCGAAATGACCGGCTTGCCCCTGGTTTAAATCAATGTTCCTTCAGCTCACGGAGGGCAAACTTGTCCAATGTGGCGCCTTCTTCAACCTCGCGCTGCCCTAGCGCAGGACGCCATCCAGGTCATTTTGCGGGGGGTCTAATCCCCCTCTCATGGTCGCGCGCCCATCCTCTGAGGTCCCTCAACCTCCGCCATGTCCCATCGTCCTCAGATCCACCTCCAGCCATGACCAAGGCAGCTAGGAACTGGAGTTTTGGGTCTTCCAACCTCATCCCCTTCAGACGAGCTGCAGACGACTAGGGCGAGGATTCCCTTGAGTTAGTGACTCCACAGCCATCTGAACTTGAAGGGGATGTGAGGAATCCCTTCAAACTCCTTCAGACGTTCCCGGGCCACTCAAAACCTTGTAGTTAGGGTTTTCATGTAAGGAAGAAGAAGGAGGAGGAGAAGAGAGAGTTACGTGAAACTCCTTTGGAATTGTCCCTGGGCTCTACCCCTTTTATAGTGGAGGGTAACGAAGCCCTATGGTGGCTTTCCAACCAAGAAATGAAGTCTCTTTTCAAAAAGAATCATATTCCTTCAAGGTGAAGAAACCTTCTCTCTCCTATGTACTTCCTTGATATTTCCTATTTCTTGGGCAATTAGGAATATGAAAAACCTTTTATTCTTTCTTATGCTCGAATTTAACTCCATAAGAACGAAATCATGTTTTCTTTTAATAGAAAATATTTCCTTTTTAGCAAAGCCACCAAAAACATTAATAATGTATCACATTATTCTCTTATTTTGCATTAGTGGTATTTTATCTTTCCTCTTTCTTCACTGGGACTCCTTGGATCCCAAGAAACTCTATTATTTTGAAATCCTTTTTATGGGATACTCATTATCCTTCTAGATGAATCTAAATTCATTATTCTTCATTATCTTGTTTAATTCTTATTAAAACAGCTCTTTTCGAGGATTTCTCTTTATTCCTCATTTATCTTCCTCTTTGGTATTCCTTTTATTATTAGGAATCTTTGGGATACAAAATTCCACTAATGATAATTCAATTACACCTCTTTCTGCTTATTTTCCACATTTTATCATTGTTTTCAATTTCTTTCTTAATAAATAAATACTTAATTGATCCTTTTCTTTTCTTTTTGCATTATCTAACAACTTTGGACTCCTTGGGACCCAAGGAACCCAAGAGGCATGAAATACATCCTTGGATTACATCTCTTTTCCTTCTAGAGGTTTCTACCTCTTTCTTTTATCAAATATTCAATTATTCATTTACTAATTGGAATTTCTTGTTATTCGGGCCCAATAGCCAATAAAGCCCACAACACAAACATCGAGGCTATTGTAAACAAAATCCATTTAATCAAACCAAATTATATCATTATTTGTCCAATATGAGAGTTTACATGTCTCATCAGATGAACCCAAAAATTGGGGTTGTAACATCCTTCCCCTCTTATCAGAATTTTACCCTCAAAATTCCATCAAGCAAATAAACAATTCAGGATAAGACTTTTCCATGTCCATTAGGGCTACCACATGGTTTTACCCTTTCCCATGATGCTTCCCAAGAACCTTCATCATCTCATATCCTTCCATCTGAGTTCTTTCTTATCTTGGTATAATATACCCTCATAGGTGACTCAGGACACCTCAGCCTCTCAAAAGCTGAATAGGTTCAGGGCTCAGCACATGGCTTGGGTACCCCACATAGTGCTCTAGATCGGACTCATGCAACACATTATTCATCATGTTATCATGAGGGGTAAGGCTAAACACAACCATCTCCACCAATCCATCTCAAATGGACCCATATATTGGAGACTCAGCTTTCTCAGTTGTAGCTTAGAGGGGCCAGATTTTCACATCACATATTCTCCCATAGTGAACTATATGTCAGTCTGCTTTGCATCAGCTCGTGACTCATGTCACCACTGGGCTCTCTCTCTCATCCATTGCATGATCAAGCAACTTCATCTGTACACACTGAGGTTCTTTTCTGACCTTCATGAGGCCTTCTTCACCAACAATATCATAATGAAGTGGCAACCGAAACAACCTCCTTATAGAACTTCTTGCATCCTGATAAAGGCTATGGTGGTTAACATCACATCTTAAGAACTGTCTCTATGTATCACCCTGAATGAGCACACATGCTATCATCAGACCCTCTAGTCTAGATCATACTATCCATTAGTATGGGGTGATAAACTGTACTATCATCGAGTTCTTCATGTATCCACCTCCACCTCATGGAAGTGAACCTTGGTCATACCCAAGAACTTTTGAACTCGCATCATGGTGTAGTTGAACCATCTTTCTCTCTTAAGTAGTTCAACTGAATATGTCCCATGACAGAACTCTTCCTTCCTCATGTCATCTAGGTAAGGCGGTCTACCATAACCCATATTGGATCTCAACCTTCCTTGGTCTAGGGGAGACTCACAATATCAGCAATGAAGAACTCACATTCCCTTTCGGGAACTCTTTATAATTTATATCCATGTACTGGGTTACTGGTGTTCGTCCTTCGCCTCCTAGCTTGCATGGCCACATGCTACATGCAACTTTGTCTTAAGCATCCAAAGTGCCACTATCACTTACCATCTTTGTAGTTTCACAGTTTTTTGTGATCATAAAACCATGATATCTTGTATGTCATGATTCCTCAAGGTTGATTCCTCGAAAACACTAAACCACTCTTAATAGGGTTTTATCACTTTCCTTTCCAAAGAAGTACATATGAGGTTCGACAACCATCCTTTCATTATATCATGGACTAGGTTGGCTATCCAAACAACCACTAATATTGGTCAACATATCTCGTTATATCTGAGTGTTATCCAAATTTATCTCCTTTTCTCAACTTAATGTTAGCCTAATAACCTCAAATTCTTCTAGCTTCCAGCTAAACTAGGCACTATATCTCAACCAGAGCATTCATTACCACTTCTTATCCTTAGGTGTAAGGTAGCATACACATCCATGTATTATTCTTATCATCTCATCTCAAACTCTAATTTTATCATCATCAAGAAACTCTGAGCTCATCCACCTGGTGATCAAACTCAACCTTATATAACTTGCAAATTCCACAAAGCTTCTACTAGGAACATCCTTACAAGGTGATTATCTTAATACTTTTCTCATTTGTTCCTATCCATGTATCATTCATTCCACCAAGGTATGTTATCATCTCTATCCTCATACCTTGTAGCAACGTTCCAACACACATCATTTTGTATCCTTGGTGTATGGCATGCATACTATCCCATCTTTCCCTCTCATAACAAGAGGAAATAAGCATTTGGCGGCCGTCCAAACACAAAGTTCTTCCTGTTCCAAGAGTAGAGATGATACATCCACATCGCCAGTACACCTTCAATTCTAAGTTGAAACGTGCAACTTATGTCTCTACATCACAAATGTAGAGACCGTCTCGCGAAAACAAGATTAACAAATTAGGAAGTGAATTATTTGCAACGGATTACTGAAAATCACTGAAAATTAAAACTTTTTGCAAAGAGATCCTCACATAGGAAATCTTTTCCAACAAGAACCATTGCATAACATTTACATTCTGGTTCAAACGTACATAACATGTACCATCTCTTTTCAGAGATTACATCATCAACTGTCTTATAAACATTATATATAGACAGTATATGAATCTCGAGGCATCAAGCCAAAACCTCAGATTGATTCATAAAGCACTGACTAAAAACTCCGAGAACCTGAGAGTACAGAGACGACACATAGGACTTTCTAACTACATAACTTGACAGGCAGTATCTCCACCTGAGATATTACTGTTGTCCTTGCTGTCACTGCTGTTGTCTATTCCCTGTAATGAGATTCTGCTTCTTTGTCCGCGTCCACCTAAAACGTTGGATCCCAAGGGGGTGAGACAATTGTAAATTGTCCCAGCGAGAGATATAACTCTCCGTCAAAACATTATTATAGCAGTTTATTAAAATAAACTAAGCAGAAGGATTTATATATATATATATAATTAACAGTAGGTAAATCACTTGTATGAACAAAGTGAAGTAATCTCATTTTTCAAGGATAACGTTGCATCTACTCATGGTAGACTCATAATTCATCCATATACTTGTAATGAATACAACCGATATGAACAACATCAATGAACAATAGATATATAATAGAAATGTAACATCAGCCAATGAATTTTTGTATTCAATCCTTAAGCAAACATGCTATACGGCTGATTTCATTTTACAAACACACTTATGCCCTGAGGAGATGAGATATACCGCTCATGCTCCAACCGACCACTGCGAAGTCGAAATCGGTACCATACAAGGTCAATGGAAGAGCTGGATTCCCATGAACTCCCACATCTCAGTCAGTGTGAGATCACATGCAGGACATCTTGTGTCTCTACTAAATGTAGCTTTCCAGAGTATACTGACAACTTCGCTATCAAAGTTACAGTGGCGTGCTACACTCTCTTCGCGATCGTGAGATTTCGTGTTTATCTCCACTGATCCGGCATTAACATTATTGGGAGATGTGTACGACATCTAACCCAATCATCAGGGAGATTCGTGATACATCCATCCCGGTACGTATAATGAAGGATTGAGAGATTAAAAGTACATCTCACATCAAATCCTACATAAGGACGTAAGGATATTCACGTCCATAACCCCAACATACTCAAAAGTATGCTCTCAAGGAGTTCCCTTAGGAAAACCTATTTCACCATCATTTAACTTCTAACAATGATGCATCTATGGTCAGGGCTCTACATGATATCATTATACTTGATTATTTAAGTACATTATGGCATTCTTTTAGCATCAGTTAAGTTCTCAAACATAACTTATTACAACAATGCTATAAAGAGACATGTACTACTTTCATCAGATATTTATCAGTCTTTCAAAGACCTTGGGAACTCAATCCCTCATTTTAAAATTGGGAATTTTCATCCCTTCACATTCTCATCACCATAATCATATGGTTCTGGGTATTCAAACCCTTAACTCATCATTGAGCATTATTACACCTTTTTCAAGTAACTATCACCTTCAGGTCATCTAACCAAGGCATTTATGATACTTGTTACACAGGCATCACACCTGGATCTTAAGGCCATGAAATATCTTGTCACCTCTTTTGAGGCAACAACTTGCTCATATGACTCATAGAATCCTTACACGTTGTTACTTTTACTAAGCAACAACAACATTAAGGCTCATAATGACAATCAACATTTATTATATAAATATCGTAGCTCAAATCTAGCTATGTTCATTATCTCATCATACTTGCATGGTTATTAGGCATGATAACAGTCATACAAGATATTCATCACATCATATGATATAATAGTAACACCATTATTCCTTTTCCAGGAATTAGGGTTTACCCTCAAACAGGGCTTATCATTCCTTTTACCCAAGTCAGGGTTAGGGTTCCCCTTTTCTCATTAATTAGGGTTTTATGATTATATAGCATTAATCCATACCTCTGGGGCATTCAAAGGTTTCATATTTAATTATTCAAGAACATTACTTTCATCATATAGCATTAATGATCATCAATTCAAGGTATGAGTTCATTTCTCATCCTCATCATGGTATGATTATATCATACACATCATTTGGGCTTAACCCCATTCTCAAGGTACATTAATTAACACTCATCAAGTGCAACAACTCATTACATTTCATTGTAATAGTTGCATATCACACTTCATATGTTTCTTACCCAATTATATTGGATTTGGAGTACATCAAGGTATATAAACCCTGAAGTGTTGAATGTGATAATTATCATATCTTGATATGTCACTTACTCATCATATCAGATTCTCTTGAGTTAACCAACTTATCTTGTATTAAGGTATTTCCCTCTTAATACATTCCATCACTAAACTCTCACCTTTAGCATATAATGCATAGGCCACACATTAGATTTGTCCAATTATCTTTAATGATATGGACTTATCTAATGCTAAAGACATTGCTTACAATAAGGTTGCTTATAATCAACCACAAGAAATGTCTCGCCTTTGTAAGGTCATTTCTTTTATCTCATCATTAGGATTTTCTTACAACCTTACTTAAAAATTAGAATTATGATCCATTGTCATATTGCCCAGGATTAGGGCTTTATGTATAATGACTTACATTAGAGTCTCATATTCCTTCACCCTTCTTAGGGCCTCTCATCATAACATAACATCATAACATTATGTGATGTTAGTTCTTAATCAGAGTTTCTCATAGAATCACCCTCAACTAGGGTTTCACATGGATTCACCCTCAATTAGGGTTTCACATGGATTCACCCTCAATTAAGATTTCTCATGGATTCACCCTCAATTAGGGTTTCACATGGAATCACCCTCAACTAGGGTTTCAAGTTACAAAACCCATCTCCAATTGAGCTCCAAAGCTCCATGTCCACGGAAACAATGGTGGATGCAACTCCTTTCACCATTCCAAGGCTCGTCCTCAAGTTTTGAGTGAAAAGGAATGGTTAGAATTGAAGAGGAGATCGAAATAGGAAGAAATCCATAATTTATTTTCGATTTCTACCATGGACTCAAGGTGAAATGGATCAAGAACCTTACCAACAGGTTGAGGGTCTTCCTCCTAATCCTCCAAGCTCCCTTGGTCATTTCCCAAGCAAGGAGAAGAAGTGGGGTCGAAAAAGCCTTCCATTTGGCTTGTAAAGGGTCTTTTTATAAGAAATTCAAGGAGAGAGAAAGTTCCTTATAAAAATTCATTTACTCCCAAAAATGTGGCCGCCTCTTACCCCTTATCTTCCTTAGGGACGAGGCTATATTTTTTTCCTTTTATCCCTCTCAATTATCCATGATTTAAAGAAAAGCAAATTAAGCACCTTAAATCATATTATATTAATATCCATATGTGAGTGGATATTTCTTTTTCTTATAAAATTGTGTGTGAGTTATCCACTCCCTTGGATATTTTCATGGTCCTTGCAAAGCTAAAGGACGTCACACATACATATGAATCCAACCATTTTAATTTTGGTTGAAGGCCCTTTCATTAATACATTTATTTTTTCCCTAAATAAAATTACGGTTTCAATTAGGATTAAATCTTGATTATTTTAATATCAAGATTTTGTCTCCTCCAACTTAATTCAAATGAGGCGCCCCTCTCATTTTCTTTGCTCTAAATGATGCCAAGAAACATTAGGGACCTTATTGAAGTGGTAATTTATATATTGCACCCTAGGTTTTGGGTAAATTGCACATTACACCAAAACTAGGTTTTCATGCAAATACATTGCTTTATCAGCTCTTTCTTGGTATTCAGGCTTCCATAAGCCACACCTCAGCATCATCTTCACTCTCATGATTCTTCAACAAATGAGGACCATATTATCATGCAAAATTTGCACTTAAACCCCTCAACTTGGGTATTTTGCACATTAGTCCAAAACAAACAAAACATTGATTTCAACAATGTTCAAAAGGACTAGAATTGCAACATAAGTTCCTCTTGAGGCCTAATTACTTTTCATAAGATGAGATTAAGCATTTAATCACATTTCTTAATCACAACACCTAGGGTTAAAGTATAACCCAGGTCAGGGTTGTTACAAATTATAAACCCTTAACAAGGATTTCATCCTCGAATTCCAGATAAAGGAAGATAGGTGTATTTTATTCTTCATACTATCTAGTCTTCACATAACATCTCCTTATTATGGAGACACCATAAGCCTTTGATCAGCACAAAGTGTTTCCATACAAGATTCTCATAGAATCAACACACAATGCACATGCTCCATTGTTCCTCATCATTGACTATAGAGTCAACTTTGTGTCAAACAACACTTTTCTTGTTCAGAGAAACATCATACATTCTTTATTAATATCATGTTTATGAAGAGCATAAACCCCTAACATATGATGTTCATATTGTTTTATATATCCAGACTAATTTCACAATTGACCACCCCAGGTAGCCAACCTAACCCATCTGATAACTCTCAGATACCAAAATCTTTCACCTTGGTATCTATCATATGTGTTGGAAACACATCATATATATCTCTTCCTTTCATCTTGGAACATTAATTGTTTCATAAGTCCTCATATTGGGACCAAAGTCCGAGATAACTGATACTTTTCTAAGTATCCATTACATGAACTCCTTTATCTTATGCACATCAGGTGTCCTAAGACCCACTTTATTGCCATGTCCCAGAAGGGAAAGAAAACAAGGATTCATATTCCTCTTATTAATTCATGTATTTTCAACTATTCTTGAACCATTTACTCTTTATCTCATCTTAGGTTCCTTGCCTTTAGCATTGGAATTTGTAAGGATGATTACATGTCATTATCCCTTTCTTTATTATTATCTAGCATGTTTATGATCATCTCATGATCACATCACATTTCCCATTTCCTCATTATGGGAAAGATCTTTATTATGCTGGAAGCATTATTGAACAGGGTCCATCTCCCGCATTCTTGTTCTTGTCTTATGAGGGGTACATTTTTAGTTCCTCATACAACATGCTCATCTGAGATTATCTCAAGCTTCTGTTTCTTATGCATGGGATATGACACATTTATTCATTCCATGTTTCTGATTTCATGATACTCATTAGATTGTCTCAGAATGACTGCTTGATCAGAGCAATCAAAAAGACAACAATCTAAGAGATTCCATACCCACTTTATCATAAATAGTTGTATACCTGGCCAGGGTATATAAATACTGAGATTAAGTGGTATGCACTTTGTATACTATCATATACCTCTTTTTCATATTATCACAAGCATAAGACTTATCATCCCTGAATTTCATTCAGGTACCTCTTTTGTACCTCATCATTTCTCAAGGAGGTAAGAACAACATAAAACATTTGTAATGTTTTACTATGCAAAACATAAGTCCTCATAGGACTAATCAAGGAAAGTTCAATCATTTCCTTTCTCAGTTAATCCAGGAATTCATAAATTAACATATTTGCATGACATTATCTTGTCTCACTTTTCATAATTCATAAATTATTCACTGCCTCAGGCTAACTCTGCCTTAAAGGTTGATTCAACATGCTATTGTTGAGCATAGACTCAATTTTAGTCCAAAAATTCATCATTTCCTTTTGCTTCAACCTGCTGATGCTAATTACAAATCATGTTGATATCTATAACATCATCATTGGGACTGGTAAACTAGGTTACACTTCCAAAACTTGATCCACTATATACATTATTGTTGCCCTAAGTTCTCCAACAGTAATACTTAAAGAAGGATTTTCTTATTATAGTTGGATCAGCTAGGGGATTCTAAGGCAATTATCTCTCTCTTGCCTGTTCCCATGCACCTCTTCTTAGTAAAACATTGTTGCTCTCAGCAGCAATCTCCTCATGTGACCCAATCATCCTTAAGTTCTTCTTCTCTTATACGAGCAGAAGACACTATCAGATACACTGGATGACACCAGAACAGATTGTACTACCTTAGTCTTATGTCTCTATAGACTCAACAAACCTAGAGCTCTGATACCACTAATTGTGGTGACCGTCTCGCGAAAACAGGATTAACTAATGCAGAAGCAAATTATTTGCAGCGGATTACTAAAAATCACTGAAAATTAAAACTTTTAGCAAAGAGATCCTCACATAGGAAATCTTTTCCAACAAGAACCATTGCATAACATTTACATTCTGGTTCAAACATACATAACTTGTACCATCTCTTTTCAGAGATTACATCATCAACTTTCTTATAAACATTATATACAGACAGTATATGAATCTCGAGGCATCAAGCCAAAACCTCAGATTGATTCATGAAACACTGACTAAAAACTCCAAGGACCTGAGAGTACAGAGATGACACATAGGACTTTTTAAATACATAACTTGACTGGCAATATCTCCACCTGAGATATTACTGTTGTCCTTGCTGTCATTGCTGCTGTCTATTCCCTGTAATGAGATTCTGCTTCTTTGTCCGCATCCACCAAAAAAGTTGGATCCCATGGGGGTGAGACAATTGTAAATTGTCCCAGCGGGAGATATAACTCTCCGCCAAAACATTGTTATAGAAGTTTATTAAAATAAACTAAGCAGAAGGATTTATATATATATATATATATATATATATATATATATAATTAACAACAGGTAAATCACTTGTATGAACAAAGTGAAGTAATCTCTTCTTTCAAGGATAATGTTGCATATACTCATGGTAGACTCATAATTCATCCATATACTTGCAATGAATACAACCGATATGAACGACATCAATGAACTACATATATATAACAGAAATGTAACATCAGCCAATGAATTTCCGTATTCAATCCTTAAGCAAACATGCTATACGGATGATTTAATTTTACAAACACACTTATGCCCTGAGGAGATGAGATATACCACTCATGCTCCAACCGACCACTGCGAAGTCGATATCGGTACCATACAAGGTCAATGGAAGAGCCAGATTCCAATGACCTCCCACATCTCGGTCATTGCGAGATCACATGCAGGACATCTTGTGTCTCTGCTAAATATAGCTTTCCAGAGTATACTAGCAACTTTGCTATCAGAGTTACAGTGGTGTGCTGTACTCTCTTCGCGATCGTGAGATTTCGTGTTTATCTCCACCGATCCGGCATTAACATTACTGGGAGATGTGTACGACATCTAACGCAATCATTGGGAGATTCGTGATACATCCATCCCGGTACATATAATGAAGGATTGAGAGATTAAAAGTACATCTCACATCAAATCCTACATTAGGACGTAAGGATATTCACGTCCATAACCCCAACATACTCAAAAGTATGCTCTCCAGGAGTACCCTTAGGAAAACCTATTTCACCATCATTTAACTTCTGACAATGATGGATCTATGGTTAGGGCTCTACATGATATCATTATACTTGATTATTTAAGTACATTATGGCAATTTTTTAGCATCAGTCAAGTTCTCAAACATAACTTATTACAACAATGCTATAAAGAGACATGTACTACTTTCATCAGATATTTATCAGTCTTTCAAAGACCTTGGGAACTTAGTCCCTCATTTCAAAACTGGGAATTCTCATCCCTTCACATTCTCATCACCATAATAATATGGTTCTGGGTATTCAAACCCTTAACTCGTCATTGAGCATTATTACACCTTTTTCAAGTAACTATCACCTTCAGGTCATCTGACCAAGGCATTCATGATACTTGTTACACAAGCATCACACCTGGCTCTCAAGGCCATGAAATATCTTGTCACCTCTTTCTAGGCAACAACTTGCTCATATGACTCATAGAATCCTTACACGTTGTTACTTTTACTAAGCAACAACAACATTAAGGCTCATAATGCCAATCAACATTTATTATATAAATGTCGTAGCTCAAATCTAGCTATGTTCATTATCTCATCATACCTGCATGGTTATTAGGCATGATAACAGTCATACAAGATATTCATCACATCATATGATACAATTGTAACACCATTATTCCTTTTCCATGAATTAGGGTCTACCATCAAACAGGGCTTATCATTCCCTTTACCCAAGTCAGGGTTAGGGTTCCCCTTTTCTCATTAATTAGGGTTTCATGATTAAATAATCTATCAAACCCTTAATTCATTAATCCATACCTCTGGGGCATTCAAAGGTATCATATTTGATTATTCAAGAACATTATTTTCATCATATAACATTAATGATCATCAATTCAAGGTATGAGTTCATTTCTCATCCTCATCATGGTATGATTATATCATACACATCATTTGGGCTTAACCCCATTATCAAGGTACATTAATTAACACTCATCAAGTTCAACAACTCATTACATTTCATTGTAATTGTTTCATATCACACTTCATATGTTTCTTACCCAATTATATTGGATTTGGAGTACATCAAGGTATATAAACCCTGAAGTGTTGAATGTGATAACTATCATATCTTGATATATCACTTACTCATCATATCATATTCTCTTGAGTTAACCAACTTATCTTGTATTAAGGTATTTCCCTCTTAATACATTCCATCACTAAACTCTCTCCTTTAGCATATAATGCATAGGCCACACATTAGAATTGTCCAATTATCTTTAATGATATGAACTTATCTAATGTTAAAGACATTGCTTACAATAAGATTGCTTATAATCAACCACATGAAATGTTTCACCTTTATAAGGTCATTTCTTTTATCTCATTATTAGGATTTCATTGCATCCTTATTTAAAAATTAGAATTATGATCCATTGTCATATTGCCCAGGATTAAGGATTTATGTATAATGACTTACATTAGAGTCTCATATTCCTTCACCCTTCTTATGGCCTCTCATCACAACATAACATCATAACATTATGTGATGTTAGTTCTTAATCAGGGTTTCTCATAGAATCACCCTCAACTCGAGTTTCACATGGATTCACCCTCAATTAGGGTTTCACATGGATTCACCCTCAATTAGGGTTTCACATGGATTCACCCTCAATTAGGGTTTCTCATAGATTCACCCTCAATTAGGGTTTCACATGGAATCACCCTCAACTAGGGTTTCAAGTTATAAAACCCACCTCCAATTGAGCTCCAAAGGTCCATGTCCATGGCAACAATGGTGGATGCAACTCCTTTCTCCATTCCAAGGCTCGTCCTCAAGGTTTGAGTGAAAAGGAATGGTTAGAATTGAAGAGGAGATCGAAATAGGAAAAATCCATAATTTATTTTCGATTTCCACCATGGAATCAAGGTGAAATGGATCAAGAACCTTACCAACAGGTCGGGGGTGGTCCTCCTGATCCTACCAAGCTCCCTTGGTCGTTTCCCAAGCAAGGAGAAGAAGTGGGGTCGAAGAAGCCTTCCATTTGTCTTGTAAAGGGTCTTTTATAAGAAATTCAAGGAGAGAGAAGGTTCCTTATAAAAATTCATTTAATCCCAAAAATGTGGCCGCCTCTTACCCCTTGTCTTCCTTATGGACGAGTCTATCTTGTTTTCCTTTTATCCCTCTCAATTATCCATGATTTAAAGAAAAGCAAATTAAGCACCTTAAATCATATTATATTAATATCCATATGTGAGTGGATATTTCTTTTTCTTATAAAATTGTGTGTGAGTTATCCACTCCCTTGGATATTTTCGTGGTCCTTGCAAAGCTCAAGGACGTCACACATACATCTTAATCCAACCATTTTAATTTTGGTTGAAGGCCCTTTCATTAATACATTTATTTTTGCCCTAAATCAAATTAGGGTTTCAATTAGGATTAAATCTTGATTATTTTAATATCAAAATTCTCTCTCCTCCAACTTAATTCAAATGAGGCGCCCCTCTCATTTTCTTTTCTCTACATGATGCCAAGAAACATTAGGGACCTTATTGAAGTGGTAATTTATATATTGCACCCTAGGTTTTGGGTAAATTGCATATTACACCAAAATTGGGTTTTCATGCACATACATTGCTTTATCAGCTCTTTCTTGGTATTCAGGCATCCATAAGCCACACCTCAACATCATCTTCACTCTCATGATGCTTCAACACATGAGGAACATATTATCATGCACAATTTGCACTTAAACCCCTCAATTTGGGTATTTTGCACATTAGTCCAAAACAAACAAAACATTGATTTCAACAATGTTCAAAAAGGACTAGAATTGCAACATAAGTTCCTCTTGAGGCCTAATTACTTTTCATAAGATGAGATTAAGAATTTAATCACACTTCTTAATCACAAAACCTAGGGTTAAAGTATAACCCAGGTCAGGGTTGTTACAAATTATAAACCCCTAACAAGGATTTCATCCTCGATATCCAGATAAAGGAAGACATGTGTATTTTATTCTACATACTATCTAGTCTTCACATAACATCACCTTATTATGGAGACACCATAAAACTTTGATCAGCACAAAATTTTTCCATACAAGATTCTCATAGAATCAACACACAAGGCACATGCTCCATTGTTCCTCATCATTGACTATAGAGTCAACTTTGTGCCAAACAACACTTTTCTTGTTCAGAGAAACATCAAACATTCTTTATTAATATCATGTTTATGCAGAGCATAAACCCCTAACATATGATGTTCATATTGTTTTATATATCCAGACTAATTTCACAGTTGACCATCCTAGGTAGCCAACCTAACCTATCTGATAACTCTTAGATACTAGAATCTTTCACCTTGGTATCTATCATATGTGTTGGAAACACATCATATATATCTCTTCCTTTCATCTCAGAACATTAATTGTTTCATAAGTCCTCATCTTGGGACCAAAGTCTAAGATAACTGATACTTTTCTAAGTATCCATTACATGAACTCCTTTATCTTATGCACATCAGGTGTCCTAAGACCCACTTTATTACCATGTCCCAGAAGGGAAAGAAAACAAGGATTCATATTCCTCTTATTAATTCATGTATTTTCAACTATTCTTGAACCATTTACTCTTTATCTCATCCTAGGTTCCTTTCCTTTAGCATTGGAATTTGTAAGGATGATTACATGTCATTATCCCTTTCTTTATTATTATCTAGCATGTTTTTGATCATCTCATGATCTCCTCACATTTCCCATTTCCTCATTATGGGAAAGATCTTTATTATGTTGGCAGTATTATTGAATAGGGTCCATCTCCCACATTCTTATTCTTGTCTTATGAGGAGTACATTTTTAGTTCCTCATACAACATGCTCATCTGAGATTATCTCAAGCTTCTCTTTCTAATGCATGGGATATGACACATTTATTCATTAATTTCATGATACTCCTTAGATTGTCTAAAAATGACTGCTTGATCAGAGCAATAAAAAAGACAACAATCTAAGAGTTTCCATACCCACTTTATCATCAATAGTTGTATACCTCGCCAGGGTATATAAGTATTGAGATTAAGTGGTATGCACTTTGTATACTATCATATACCTCCTTTTCATATTATCACAAGCATAAGACTTATCATCCCTGAATTTCATTTAGGCACCTCTTTTGTACCTCATCATTTCTCTAGGAGGTAAGAACAACATAAAACATTTGTAATGTTTTACTATGAAAAACATAAGTCCTCATAGGACTGATCAAGGAAAGTTCAATCATTTCCTTTCTTAGTTAATCGAGGAATTCATAAATTAACATATTTGCATGACATTATCTTGTCTCACTTGTCATAATTCATGAATTATTCACTACCTCAGGCTAACTTTGCCTTAAAGCTTGATTCAACATGCTATGGTTGAGCATAGACTCAATTTAAGTCCAAAAATTCATCATTTCCTTTTGCTTCAACCCACTGATGCTAATTACAAATCATGTTGATATCTATAACATCATCATTGGGATTGGTAATCTAGGTTACACTGCCAAAACTTGATCCATATATACATTAATGTTGCCCTAAGTTCTCCAACAGTAATACTTAAAGAAGGATTTTCTTATTATAGTTGGATCAGCTAGGGGATTCTCAGGCAATTGTCTCTCTCTTGCCTGTTCCCATGCACCTCTTCTTGGTGCAACATTATTGCTCTCAGCAGCAATCTCCTCATGTGACCCAGTCATCTTTAAGTTCTTCTTCTCTTATTCGAGCAGAAGACACTATCAGATACACTGGATGACACCAGAACAGACTCTACTACCTTAGTCCTATGTCTCTGTAGACTCAACAAACCTAGAAATCTGATACCACTAATTGTGGCGACCATCTCGCGAAAACAGGATTAACTAATGCGGAAGTGAATTATTTGCAGTGGATTACTGAAAATCACTAAAATTTAAAACTTTTTGCAAAGAGAACCTCACATAGGAAATCTTTTCCAACAAGAACCATTGCATAACATTTACATTCTGGTTCAAACATACATAACTTGTACCATCTCTTTTCATAGATTACATCATCAACTGTCTTATAAACATTATATACATATAGTATACGAATCTCAAGGCATCAAGCCAAAACCTCAGATTGATTCATGAAACACTGACTAAAAACTCCGAGGACCTGAGAGTACAGAGATGACACATAGGACTTTCTAACTACATAACTTGACAGGCAATATCTCCACCTGAGATATTACTGTTGTCCTTACTGTCATTGCTGCTGTCTATTCCATGTAATGAGATTCTGCTTCTTTGTCCGCATCCACCTAAAAAGTTGGATCCTGCGGGGGTGAGACAATTATAAATTGTCCCAGCGGGAGATATAACTCTCCACCAAAACGTTGTTATAGCAGTTTATTAAAATAAACTAAGCAGAAGGATTTATATATATATAATTAACAACAGGTAAATCACTTGTATGAACAAAGTGAAGTAATCTCCTTTTTCAAGGATAACGTTGCATCTACTCATGGTAGACTCATAATTCATCCATATATTTGTAATGAATACAACCGATATGAACAACATCAATGAACTAAAGATATATAATAGAAATGTAACATCAACCAATGAATTTCTATATTCAATCCTTAAGCAAACATGTTATACGGCTGATTTCATTTTACAAACACACTTATGCCCTGAGGAGATGAGATATACCTCTCATGCTCCAACCGACCACTGCGAAGTCAAAATCGGTACCATACAAGGTCAATGGAAGAGCCAGATTCCCATGACCTCCCACATCTCGGTCAGTGCGAGATCACATGTAGGACATCTTGTGTCTCTACTAAATATAGCTTTCCAGAGTATATTGGCAACTTCACTATCAGAGTTACAGTGGTGTGCTGCACTCTCTTTGCGATTGTGAGATTTCATGTTTATCTCCACCGATCCGGTATTAACATTATTGGGAGATGTGTACGACATCTAACCCAATCATCGGGAGATTCGTGATACATCCATCCTGGTACATATAATGAAGTATTGAGAGATTAAAAGCACATTTCACATCAAATCCTACATTAGGACGTAAGGATATTCACATCCATAACCCCAACATACTCAAAAGTATGCTCTCTAGGAGTTCCCTTAGGAAAACCTGTTTCACCATCATTTAACTTCTGACAATGATGGATCTATGGTTAGGGCTCTACATGATATCATTATACTTGATTGTTTGAGTACATTATGGCATTCTTTTAGCATCAGTCAAGTTCTCAAACATAACTTATTACAACAATGCTATAAAGAGACATGTACTACTTTCATCAGATATTTAACAGTCTTTCAAAGACCTTGGCAGCTCAGTCCCTCATTTCAAAACTACGAATTCTCATCCCTTCACATTCTCATCACCATAATCATATGGTTCTGGGTATTCAAACCCTTAACTCATCATTGAGCATTATTACACCTTTTTCAAGTAACTATCACCTTCAGGTCATCTGACCAGGGCATTCATGATACTTGTTACACAAGCATCACACCTGGCTCTCAAGGCCATGAAATATCTTGTTACCTCTTTCTAGGCAAAAACTTGCTCATATGAGTCATGGAATCCTTACACGTTGTTACTTTATCTATGCAACAACAACATTAAGGCTCATAATGCCAATCAACATTTATTATATAAATGTCGTAGCTCAAATCTAGCTATGTTCATTATCTCATCATACCTGCATGGTTATTAGGCATGATAACAGTCATACAAGATATCCATCACATCATATGATACAATAGTAACACCATTATTCCTATTCCAGGAATTAGGGTCTACCATCAAACAGGGCTTATCATTCCCTTTACCCAAGTCAGGGTTAGGGTTCCCCTTTTCTCATTAATTAGGGTTTCATGATTATGTAATCTATCCAACCCTTAATTCATTAATCCATACCTCTGGGGCATTCAAAGGTATCATATTTGATTATTCAAGAACATTACTTTCAGCATATAGCATCAATGATCATCAATTCAAGGTATGAATTCATTTCTCATCCTCATCATGGTATGATTATATCATACACATCATTTGGGCCTAACCCCATTCTCAAGGTACATTAATTAACACTCATCAAGTGAAACAACTCATTACATTTCATTGTAATAGTTGCATATCACACTTCATATGTTTCTTTCCCAATTATATTGGATTTGGAGTACATCAAGGTATATAAACCCCGAAGTGCTAAATGTGATAACTATCATATCTTGATATATCACTTACTCATCATATTAGATTATCTTGAGTTAACCAACTTATCTTGTATTAAGGTATTTCCCTCTTAATACATTCCATCACTAAATTCTCTCCTTTAGCATATAATGCATAGGCCACACATTAGAATTGTCCAATTATCTTTAATGATATGGACTTATCTAATGTTAAAGACATTACTTACAATAAGGTTGCTTATAATCAACCACATGAAATGTTTCACCTTTATAAGGTCATTTCTTTTATCTCATCATTAGGATTTCCTTGCATCCTTATTTAAAAATTAGAATTATGATCCATTGTCATATTGCCCAGGATTAGGGCTTTATGTACAATGACTTACATTAGAGTCTCATATTCCTTCACCCTTCTTAGGGCCTCTCATCACAACATAACATCAGAACATTATGTGATGTTAGTTCTTAATCAGGGTTTCTCATAGAATCACCCTCAACTAGGGTTTCACATGGATTCACCCTCAATTAGGGTTTCACATGGATTCACCCTCAATTAGGGTTTCTCATGGATTCACCCTCAATTAGGGTTTCACATGGAATCATCCGCAACTAGGGTTTCAAGTTATAAAACCCGCCTTGAATTGAACTCCAAAGCTCCATGTCCATGGAAACAATGGTGGATGCAACTCCTTTCACCATTCCAAGGCTCGTCCTCAAGGTTTGAGTGAAAAGGAATGGTTAGAATTGAAGAGGAGATCGAAATAGGAAGAAATCCATAATTTATTTTTGATTTCCACCATGGAATCAAGGTGAAATGGATCAAGAACCTTACCAACAGGTTGGGGGTCGTCCTCCTGATCCTCCCAAGCAAGGAGAAGAAGTGGGGTCGAAAAAGCCTTCCATTTGGCTTGTAAAGGGTCTTTTATAAGAAATTCAAGGAGAGAGAAAGTTCCTTATAAAAATTCATTTAATCCCAAAATTGTAGCCGCCTCCTACCCCTTATCTTCCTCATGGACAATTCTATCTTGTTTGCCTTTTATCCCTCTCAATTATCCATGATTTAAAGAAAAGCAAATTAAGCACCTTAAATCATATTATATTAATATCCATATGTGAGTGGATATTTCTTTTTCTTATAAAATTGTGTGTGAGTTATCCACTCCCTTGGATATTTTCGTGGTCCTTGAAAATGTCAAGGACGTCACACATACATATGAATCCAACCATTTTAATTTTGGTTGAAGTCCCTTTCATTAATACATTTATTTTTTCCCTAAATCAAATTAGGATTTCAATTAGGATTAAATCTTGATTATTTTAATATCAACATTCTCTCTCCTCCAACTTAATTCAAATGAGGCTCTCTTCTCATTTTATTTTCTCTAAATGATGCCAAGAAACATTAGGGACCTTATTGAAGTGGTAATTCATATATTGCACACTAGGTTTTGGGTAAATTGCACATTACACCAAAACTGGGTTTTCATGCCCATACATTGCTTTATTAGCTCTTTCTTGGTATTCAGGATTCCATAAGCCACACCTCAGCATCATCTTCACTCTCATGATGCTTCAACACATGAGGAACATATTATCATGCACAATTTGCACTTAAACCCCACAACTTGGGTATTTTGCACATTAGTCCAAAACAAACAAAACATTGATTTCAACAATGTTCAAAAAGGACTAGAATTGCAACATAAGTTCCTCTTCCGTCCTAATTACTTTTCATAATATGATATTAAGCATTTTATCACATTTCTTAATCACAACACCTAGGGTTAAAGTATAACCCAGGTCATGTTTGTTACAACAAACATCATGATATCAAAGTTACTTCCATGGAAAACTGGTCTCGATCCTACGTGGGTCACCACACAATCCTTGGTCATCTCCTCTAGGTCTATAGGGTGCTGACACTTTTGGGGTCATCCCTTTTCCCTTATGCATCCAGAGAGTTCCCTACTCATCTGCCCTTTGGTTCCCATGAGTTCATGAAGGTGATCAATCTCCTAACCCATGGCCCTCGGACAATGATAGTTGTTACCTCCCGACCCTATGGTCATGTGCAACTAGGGAATAAGGAAACTCCTTCTTCCATCGGTCTTATCCATACCTGACCCTAGGATAGACTTAGTATTATATCATAGTGCATGTTCAACTTAGAACCTTACCCAAAACCCTTCATCATCTCTTTCTGCATTCTTGGGTTGTCTTTCATCCTTTCTCAGGAATCATGGCAACCTGCCTACCTTGGTCAGGCCCCATACTGGTTACCCCCATGGTAACACCTCCACATGCACATAGAGATGGTTATCTATGGGTATATAGGTTCATTCTCATGCCATGTACTCTTCACTTAGCTTCTCAAGATCCTATGAAACCTCAAATAAACTGGTATACACCCTACAAAAGGGTCCCTCTCCCAGGATGGGAGGAAACTATACCTTGATAACAATAGTCAAAAATGTCCTTATGTTTAGGGTATACATCCACATGAGCATGCTTAGCCCTAGCAAGCTACTAAGGCACAAGCAGACACCTACGAAACCATGCTAGGTTATACTTGTTTTTATCCTTATCATTAGACCAACTTAGTTGTGAGGGGTTCATCAAACATACCCTTAACGTAAGTAATTTCCTTTACCTCTACACATGAGGACTACCATGCTCGAAACTATAGAGACTCAAATCCCATCATGATCATAGGATACACTACTTCCCCTCATAGGCCTAGGAACCCTAGGTTCACCTTTGGGTGTCCGACTGCATGCTCAATTTCTTAACCACGAATCAAGCATGTCCAAGGTATGTCATGTACTTCCATGATCCTTCTACTCGAGCAACACATCAGGGTCGAGTCCTCTTCCAGGACAACCAACTAGGTATAAAGCTTCACAAATGGTTACTTAAACCTCCTCATGGTCTAAAGCACTCTTTATCTCTTCCAGTAGGTAATCACTTATACCATAGGTACTAGAAGCATCATCCTCTCTCTAGGGTTTGGTTCCACTAAAGGCAACCAAGATATCATCAGCCTCCAGGGCTCAAGCATAAGGCAACCACTATCATCCACGTAGGTCGCATCATCCTCAACTCCCCACTATTCCTCAAGTTTCGGGGTTTTAGGCTTCCAACATCTTTGTTGGGGTCCTGCTTTCTCTCTCTAGATCTAACTCCACATCCAGCCTCACTACATGAAGTTGGATCAAGCTTACCAACATATCACTACCTGGGTGAATCCTTTGCTCAACTCATGTTTGGCTCAAGATTATACCTTAGCTCTTTATGTTTATCCCATAAGACATCCATCATGATTCCTTGGACAGGGTTTCATCCCACTGTCAGCACTACTGACATACTCTGGGTGCAAGCTATACCCTACTTGCACAAGACCATAGGTTTCTATAGGTTCTTGTCTAACTTCATCCATGAAGGAGCTATCCTTTGCTCAAACATGCTCGACCCTTCCCAGGGTTGGGTTGCCAAAGGTGCTAGGTCATCCAACTTATTCCGACTAGCGGTGTGGAGGAAAATATTGCCAGCCCCCGATCATGATCCTTTTCTAGACACCCCTGTCTTTTGGATAATCCTCTAATAACTCCCTTGGGTTCTACATAATTTGTAAAATTTAATAATTATTAAGGATTAAGTGAGGAACCTATGCTCTGATACCAATTGTAACGACCCTGCCTCCCAGTAACCCCCAATTAAGGGAGACCCGAAGGTCATAGTCATTATTCAATTAACAGGATCAAAGGTTCGACAAATAATCAATAATAATTATGAAATTCTACTAACTAACTAGAATTTGGTATAAAATTAAAACTGTACTTACCTTTGAAAACTTTGGAAATCTATCTATCCAGAGCTTGAATTATTCTATCTAATCCTCCTTGCGCTTTATTTCTTATTTCCACAATGTGTCACTTTACTATTTGTTCTTTCAATTGTTGTTCCTAAAATGCCGACAAACAAAACGTCAGTCAGTATATCGAAATATACTGGTATTTGGGAACAACCAAAAATTTGAACATAAGGATAACAATCTAATTATCACAATAAAGTTAATTAACAAGCCAAATTACACTTTTCAGTATGACATTCTCCATCGATTTTTCCCTGCATACCCACCTTAGGGTTTCCTTTGCCAATGACTTAAGGACACCTTCTCAATCCCGAGCTTGGTGCCTGGGGGTCACCACTCATGGTGACCACTAGTCATGCAATATCATAGGCCACCTTCTCATTCCTGAGCTTGGTGCCTGGGGTCACCACTCAAGGTGTCCATTGGTCTACCCATCTGGGCCTGCCCTTTGGCATCATCCATCAGGGTGGCATGTAAGTGCGAGAATCCATACTTCTGGTATTAATGTGATAATCATAGTTACTTTATAGTTTGCAAGTATGATCATCCAAACTGATAATTTGCATTCAATGCGATTAACCATCCAGAAAATCCTCGGGAAACTAAGGAGGTTATTCATAATTAACTACATACCTGATCTGACGATTTGAACAGAAATATCCATGCAAATAAGAATCCAACTAAGCAAGCATTTTCAACAAGATCCTGAAATAACCACGTAATTCCCTTTTTATTATTCATGTCATCAAGATCCATTAAACCTAGATCGCTTCCTAGGGTTTCTAATTCACTTTTAGGGTTTCTATTGCAATTAGGGTTTCCCTTCATCTTTTACTATTTTAAACCCTAATTTAATGCAATTGATCACCAACCCTAATTATTTCCACATCTAATCCTCAATTTCGAATTAAAGGCATAATTATCCATTAATTAAGCCCCTTAAACCTCTTTTCATTAAAGCTACTATTTTATCCTTTTAATCCATGACAAGATCATTATACTCATTTATCATCAATTCAAAGTTCATTATAGTCTAATTCGCATATGAACTTGATTTACCATTAATTCCACCTTTTATTCTTGAGAAAACCCTAATTACTACATTTTAGGTATTTATCCACAAATTAGGAACTTTAATGCTCGAAATAGCTTATAACCATGAAAACTCAGTTATATACATGAAATCGAAAAATTAAAGCCATTAGTAGTCCTAATTACCAACATTAGGGTTTCAAGGCCCATTAAAGCCTATTTATGCACATAAACTCTAAATTAAATGAATTACATGCAAAGTTCATCCTTTTTGTTCCCAATGCCCCTTTTTATCATTAACAGGTTAATATCAACTTTAACCATCAATTAAACCCTACTAATCACATAATCATATCAAAATAGGGTTCTTTAAACATTATTACATCTAAAGCTAATAACTTCCATTACTTTTCAAATTGCAAAAGGAATCAGACTTCAATTATATTTTGAATGGATTCCCTCGTGTTTTTGATAAACTTTCATATTTTACACGTATCCATCCGAGCTATGGATCATTAGTTATGAAATTAGCAAAAACACTTACTTTGGGCCAATTAGGTTACGCCACGTCACTGCATCCATGCAACGTATCTCTCTTACTTTAAAACATTTCGAAATGACCGGTTTGCCCCTAGTTTAAGTCAAGGTTCCTACAGCCCGCGTAGGGCAAACTTTTCCAATGCCGCGCCTTCTTCAACCTCGTGATGCCCTAGCGCAGGCTGCCGTCTAGGTCGTTTTGTGGGGGGTCTAATCCCCCTCCCATGGCCGCGCACCCATCCTTTGAGGTCCCTTAACCTCCGCCATGTCCCATCATCCTTAGATCCACCTCCATCCATGACCAAGGCCGCTAGGAACTGGAGTTTTGGGTCTACCAACCTCAACCCCTTCAGACGAGCTGCAGATGACTAGGGTGAGGATTCCCTTGAGTTAGCGACTCCACAGCCATCTGAACTTGAAGGGGATGTCAGGAATCCCTTCAAACTCCTTCAGACGTTTCGGGGCCACTCAAAACCTTGTAGTTAGGGTTTTCACGTAAGGAAGAAGAATAAGAAGGAGGAGAAGAAGAGAGGGTTTCGTGAAACTCCTTTGGAATCGTCCCTGGGCTCTACCCCTTTTATAGGGGAGGGTAACGAAGCCCTATGGTGGCTTTCCCACCAAGAAATGAAGTCTCTTTTCAAAAAGAATCGTATTCTGTCAAGGTGAAGAAACCTTCTCTCTCCAATGTACTTCCTTGATATTTGCTATTTCTTGGGAAATTAGGAATACGAAAAACCTTTTATTCTTTCTTATGCTCGACTTTAACTCCATAAGAATGAAATCATGTTTTCTTTTAATAGAAAATATTTCCTTTTTAGCAAAGCCACCAAAAACATTAATAATGTATCACATTATTCTCTTATTTTGCATTAGTGGTATTTTCTCTTTCCTCTTTCTTCATTAGGACTCCTTGGATCCCAAGAAACTCTATTATTTTGAAATTCTTTTTATGGGATACTCATTATCCTTCTAGATGCATATAAATGCATTATTCTTCATTATCTTGTTTAATTCTTATTAAAATAGCTCTTTTTGAGGATTTCTCTTTATTCCTCTTTCATCTTCCTCTTTGGTATTCCTTTTATTATTAGGAATCCTTGGGATACGAAATTCCACTAAGGATAATTCAATTACACCTCTTTCTGCTTATTTTCCACATTTTATCATTGTTTTCAATTTCTTTCTTAATAAAGAAATACTTAATTGATCTTTTTCTTTTCTTTTTGCATTATCTAACAACTTTGGACTCCTTGCAACCCAAGAGGCACGAAATCCATCCTTGGATTACATCTCTTTTCCTTCTAGAGGTTTCTACCTCTTTCTTTTATCAAATATTCAATTATTCATTTACTAATTGGATTTTCTTTTTATTCGGGCCCAATAGCCAATAAAGCCCACAACCCAAACATCGAGGCTATTGTAAACAAAATCCATTTAATCAAACCAAATTATATCATTATTTGTCCAATATGAGAGTTTACATTTCTCATCAGATGAACCCAAAAATTGGGGTTGTAACAGAAGATGTGATGTTTGATTAGATGAATTTAGTGGGAGTATATATATTCCACATATTGATGGGGAGTATCATCCTTATACTACAAAATCTGGCAACAAAGTGCATTCGAAAAGGTTTTTAGAGAAGCATCCTATGTGATAGGAATCAAGATCTATAGAGATAGATCAAGAGGGATTCTTATCCTAGGAAAGAGAACATACTTTGGCTAGATGTTGAATGAGTTCAGCAAGGTGAGAGAGAACTTGTCCATGTTCCATGGAGTTAGTCTCTCAAGAGCCAAGTGTCCCAATTCTTATGAAGAATAAGGAACGCATGTATAGATGCCATATGCATTCACAATTGGATCTATCACATAATGAACTCATCTCGTTATCTTGTATGTATTGGACATGCTAAGAAAATACAAACTAATTATCTTGTATATATTGGACATGACAAGAATATATGAACTCATAATCTTGTATGTAATGGACATGACAAGAAGATATGAAATCATCATCTTGTATGACAAGATGATATAAATATCAAGTTATCTCTTATGTATTGGACATGAAGAATGGATATATGTCAAACTCCAGTAAGAGTTACGGGAATACCATGAAGAACATCTTCTTGTACTTTTGAAGTACTAAAAGGATTAGTTCTTTAGTTATGGTAATAAGGAGGAGTTGGGTGTAAAGAGTTACACCGATGCAACCTTCCAAAATGACAAAATTGTGTTTTGACCTTGGAATAAGAATTGTTAGTTGGAAATGTTTCAACATAAAACAATTGATTAATTCTACAATAAGTGGTCAATTACCTTAGTGTTACAACCACTGTAAAGGATATTGCATGCATCTAGAAGTTCATATGGATGAACTTATGGGAGATTTTGACCATTGGTGACTCAGTAGTAATATTGTGACAACAATGGAGCTACTAGTTAGGTAAAGGAATTTCAGATAGCATACTATGACACTTCCATCTCATATGAGTTGTCATACAACGAGGGGATGTGAAACATGAAATATACCGACTTTAAGCAAATATTTCTTACCCGCTATAAAACCACTTGTACAGCAGAAACATGATGGAAATCTTAAGATCACTACGAATATGATTCATGGGTGATTGGCTCTAAGTACATGTGGGAGTATGTTGGTATAGTATGCCCAGAGAGCCAATCATATGATGATTGCAATGAGGCATATGATACTTGATTTGATAATGATAAAGGTATTTATGTCTATTATGTTTGTCTCACTCATGAGATGATGACACATACATGATATATGTATAAAGAATGATGTGACTCAATGACATATCTCATCATGTTGAGGACCTAAATGATGATACCATATGTATGATAAGACTACATACATTCTTATTATGTCCCTAGTCAGATATTACTATGGAAGAAAAATAGACAACAGTAATACATAAGACTAGAGTGTGTCTTGAATGATGATAGAGTCTCATTAGTCATGATATATAATATCAAGTCAAGCACACAGATAAATGTTAGAGAACAATATATAAGACAGTCCCACCGTGAGAGTGATACATGGATACCATGGAATGGTAGTCACAATCATCTCTCATAGTGATGGTGGTGATTGTGGTTCTTAGACTTGAAATCACTACACTCATCACATGTGATTGGTTAAACTTTGACATCATCAAATGCAGTCCAGAAACATGGGTTGTTATAATGGTGATGATTGGGTGACTTTGATACATGGGGACTTGATTGTGAGTGATAGATATGGGATTTGTCCCTCCTACAAGGAGTATGATATCTAGGGCCCCTTGATAACCGAGACTGAGAATCATATGCCCATACTCATTTGAATCAATATATGATATGTGAATTCACATGCATCTGAGACAGTCTGCTCTAGGTCAAGGAACATGGATTGAATGTTTAATAGGATGACAATCCATGCCTCAAGTTAAATCTGGATGTCAGTGAAAAAGGAACTATACGATCACTATAACACTAATCATAGATTGTAGGTTGAATTTATTCTCCAACTTTCTAAGTTACTTGTGTAGCAATGATGAGTTACTAGATTCCGCTCATTGCTTGTGATGTCATAATTTGTTATGAACATTCACTGCCAACGTAAATTGGAACATATAGGGTCACACACATAGGATACCCCTGGAAGAGGATATTGTCCATGAATGATGTTAATATTGAGACTAAAGGTGTTTAGGTACTCATTTAAACATACAATTAACTGACTGGACTCAGAACTATCAAGTTCAAGTATTGAACTAGCTGGTTAGAATGTCAGGTCGATTGGAGATGACATTGGGAATGTCAGGATTGCCAACTGACCAGTTCACCTAGGTGAGTCGATCGGATGGTGTGAGCCAACCGACTGGTTCACTTGGTGAAATTGGCAGCTCATAGTCCTATCAATCGAGGAAATTGGGATTTTCCCGGTTGGAGGAAAACTTTCACTTTCACTTGTTCAATTTGATTGGAATAAGGATTAATCTTTGCATTAAATGGAAACGATTGAGGAAATCCAATTGTAGGCAAGTATGAGAAGTGAAATGACTAGTTCACTGGGTGAACCAATCGGCTCACACTCCTAACCGACCGGTCACTTGGTGAACTATCAAGTTCAAGTATCGAACTAGCTAGTTAGAGTGTCAGGTCGATTGGAGACTGCATTGGCAATGTCAGGACTGCCAACCGACCGGTTCACCCAGGTGAGTCGATTGGCTGGTGTGATCCAACCGACCGGTTCACTTGGTGAACTGGGCATCTCACATTCCTTCTAACTGAGGAAATTGGGATTTACTGAGTTGGAGGAAAACTTTCACATTTCACTTCAATTCGATTGGAATAAGGATTAATCTTTCCATTAATTGGAAACGATTGAGGAAAGTCAATTGTAGGCAAGTCTAGGATGTGAAATGACCGGTAGACTGGGTGAACCGATCAGATCACACTCCCAACCGACCGGTTCACTAGTGAAATGATCAGTTTTCCTGTCGTAGTGCATATTATTCATGGAAATTATGGATCCTTCTACTCCTGAACAGATTGGGAACCCTGACCGTACCATCTAATATAAATAGAGGGGTATTGGGGGCTTCTCAGAATGCACAACTCAAACATCAGTTGCTCTAAAAAGTTGTTGTCCTCTCTGGTTCTAGTAACTGGGAGAGACGAACAAGTGCTACCCGACTAGGGAGGCACAGTGAGGGAAAGACAACTACAGAAAAGAAGTCTAAGTTTGGGAGAGCATGTTGGTGCTAGTACACCAACAGGTGGGTCGTCTCCTTCATGCCAGTTCTTCTAGAATGGTCAGAGTTCCAGGTGATCCGCATTGACTATCTGGAGAGGCGAGAGGTGTCTACCTCTCAGGAGGACACGTCATCCATAGTCTGTGGTGGAGGCCATAGTCCATGGAGAAGACCAGGAGCTGCACAGACACCGTCCAAGATATGGCATTGAAGACCGCACATGGATGTGAGGTATTGTCATTGGGCAAGCCCCAGGACCAGGTATATATCTCTAAAACCATCCTTCCCATTACATAGTCATTGATGCAATCTCCTGTTATGGGTTAATGGCCATTAAAATTTTTGTTTCCACTGCCTACTCTGAGGCCATAAAACCCAACAAAGTTATGATGAAATTGAGGAAAATGAAATTTTTATACACACAGTTAGTATGTTACTACAATGAGTTTGTATGATAACACATCCAATTTTTTGTGACTGTACACCCATTTTTTTGTGTGCACCATTTATTTTTGTAAGTGTCTACTTCCTATTTGTATTCTCCCAATTTGTGTGGAAAAACACCTGTAGTGTAACCAGTTATTATGTGTGGAAGTGTTGTCCACCTAATTAGTATATTGAGTGCCCAAGTGCTACTTTTGGCATTTATATTTTGGGGAATACTGTGACTAGTGTCTATAATGCACCCATCTATTCCCTAAACACACTCCATCATTAATTCCATTGTACTTATTGTATATTTCTTGATTGATGAGTAATTGTACTAAAGTGCATACTACAAGATCCATTAAACCTGATTCATGAGTGTTATACCCACTATTATTGACCTATAATGCACCCACTTAATCCCTCATGCGCTCAATTATTGCTTATGCACCCAGTTTGTATGACAAAGTGGCCAGTGAGAGTGCCACCATGCACAATTTACATGTCACCATGGTCAATGTACAGAATTATGTGCCCACTTTGCAATGTTTTGTCATTTACATTAAATGAGGAACTATCAAGTCACTAACCTTGATCAATAGGGAAAGACCTTGTGGAGATCTTCTACCTCTTACAGATGGCTAATATTAAGAGAAAATTGTGTTACATCCTTTTGGACATGTACTTATTCTACGTCTTCTTCCTCTTGAAAATCTTCTAACAATCACTACAAAAAAAGATGATTTAACTACAATTATTCTAACTATATATATTATGTTTGTAGTTAAAAACTACCTTTCCCTATAAATTATAAACATGTAAATAAAGCAAACATAGTTAATTGTATTAGCTACAAAATTAGTTACATATCATAATGACTACAAAATAATGTTCATTCCCAACTCATCTCCCCCTCACTCCCCGCCCCTCCAAATAACCAAAATACTTGAAATATTCAAAATTTTCGCGCATTACCCTCTGTTGGCACGGTATCACACAGAGCACTAGCATCTCCCCCGGTACTTCCACCCCCACTTATCATGCATGTTCTTCCTCCCTCACTCTTCTCCGCTGCCAAAGCTACCCATATGATAGCCCTCTCCCCGTCTATCCCTCTACTCCCCACCAATACCCACCCACCTCCTCCTTACGCCTCATGGACCGCCGGAGAAGAGGCGATGATCGAGGATAATCAAAGGTGGAGAGGATATGCACGAGATGGCAGGGAAAAATTGAGGTATACTTCAACTCCCCTAATTCCTATATTTATGTTTCCCATACCTGCTAAATTACATAGAGTATGAAAATCTAACCTTCTCTTCCAATGTTGGAACCTACATTCCCCATTTTCGAGAATATGATGAAGATCACCAGTAAGTGTGTGAGAAAGAACAATGCATAATTGAATATTGCTTCATTCCCAGCCTACCCATCACTCCAAGCCTCCATTATAATCTAAATCTCATGCTGGAATCTAGTTCGTGAACTGGAATTATTGCCTTTTTACAAAAGAAAGCCCTCAATGGGAGCACTGACTGATCCTTTCTAGGCTACTGATGTAACAAATTTGATAGGACTATTTCGTCTTCCTATATTCAGTTGACTTTTTATCAGGAAGTTTACTGATTATCACTAGAGATACTACTAGAATGTAAAGAATTTGTTTGGTTTAGTACAATAGAATACCTTACAAAACACACCAAAATCAATGTGAAAAGAAGGCCTTCATGAAAAGGTAGTATTCATGTCACATCGATCAATTAAAATTAATTGTAGTGGTTGTTTATTGTGTGCTCAAGAAGTGAAAAACTTGTTCTATTTTTCATATCAACTCAATTCACAGTTCAACTCTCATATGCATAAACTATTACGAATGAGGATCTATAATGCCATGACGTTGTGCTAGACAAATATTTCTATTATCTCTTCCTAGAGACCTTGCTGCATTCATTTCTACAGGCAGTTGGAATTTATAATGGAAGTAAAAGCATATTCATACACATGTTACAAAAGTTTTAGGTCAAAGATCTTTTTTCTATATAGTCAGTGACATTTCTGACTTGAAAATTCAATGAAAATGAATTACATCATGTTGATTGGACATTGACACTTAAAAGTGCAAATCTATTAATTTTCTCAAGCAACGTCTAACTAGTTGTCAACTAATATAAAGGCAATCATTATCAATTATAGTTGCCTAACTTGATTTGCAATATGCATCTAGTACCTAAATGCAAGTTAGGAGGTTGAAGTTGAATATCCAATTCATTTATACATGTTTTTATTATAGTTGCATGAACTTGCTCTTCAATTTTGTCCTACATACATTGAAATCATGATCGGCATTGTGATCAAATATTCTTGGTGCTTATGGTGCATGTGATCTTTCCCTTCCCACTCTAATGTAACTAACTTCTTTCCATTCCTAGTTTAGATAGATCTGTCTTATTCCCAACAAGATCCAATCTTGGTGCTTTATCAACGAGACTCTCTCTATTAGCTGCAGATCACACCGACATCAAAGTATGTATGAGAAGAAAGATGTTTGCCCAGACTTACAAATGGTGCATCAGAATGAAAGGATCTGCCACCATTGGAGGTATGTCATATTCTGAAGACATGGACTTACAAATGGTGCATCATGTGCTAGTTCAGTGCAACATCAACACATTAGAAGAGTTATAACCGACTTCACAAGGTTCAAATATGTAGGTATGTCTTATTCTGAAGACCTGGACTGTAATGTCTTATTCTGATTAAGCTCTTCTGCATTTGGAATGCTGAATTGATCCTTCCTGGCAAGATATATCTTCTGCTTACCATATTTTAGTTACCCATTCTCAGGAATGAGTGCATTTTTTGGGAAATGTTGCAGTCATAGTTCTCTCTTATAAAGGTTCACCACGTTCGTAAAGTTCTTAATCTTTAAATATTGTGATTCTAGAAGGTTGGTCTTCATCCTCTTTAACATCAAGATACCCTTAAAGATATCAAAAAGGAAGAAGGACATATTCCTTGACGTGACCTTCTCTGGTGAGGTGATGGAATGATTCCTCTGGTCGTTGACAACAAGACCAATGCACTTTTGGGACACTAAAAGCCTCTATAACTACTTGAAGTGCCATCATTTAGGCGTTACAAAGTGCTAAACTTGTAATCTGATTTGTATGATAGGTTGGAGTCTAATGTTGGTTGTGTGCCTCGCGCACATAACAATCTGCTTAGGCATCCCACTATTACTTATGCATTTACTTTTCTCTATCATCTAGGAGTTAGGGTTTTTAGTAGACACAAGGTCATGTGCATCTAGGTTCCTGCCTAGATATCCACATATACCTTAAATGCATTTGGGTATTGTAGTCCGTGTAATGTTGCCATAAAAGGCCTTCACAATAATTAAGTCTATATAAACAAATAGAATAGGATTGCTTGTAGGAATACAATGGAGCCCCATATGCCTCTATCTATTTTTGCTTATATTCATTTAGAAATGGATGTGGATATGTATGGTTTTCCTGCATTCCAAGTTGCAACATATTCTCTATCAAGGCCTTGTTCATGTTCATTAACGTCTCCTTCTCCATCCTTCACATTTTGGCATTTCCTTTGCCCAATCCACCTCAATACCTTCTCAACGTGTTAGAGTGGGCTGGTCTTCATGGATTGGCTCACACCAAGTATATTTGAAGTCTCCAAAATGATATATCAGGGTGCTTCCATCAGGCACCGTTCGAATTGTAATATTCCAATCAAATTATATCTCTACCTAATGTAGAAGATGAAATCCATTTGTCCTTCACTGTTAGAGTTGGTTCCTTTGTCTATCTTTGGCATATTAGTTGTTTACTATTAGTTCTTGCTTGCCATCCAAAGGCCACTAGAAAGACACTTTACAAGTTCCTTTACAACTTGACAACTATCTTATACTAATATAAGTTCTATTGTTACCAATTTTCTGTAAAAATATGGTCTCTCTATTTTCTAGCTCTAGTAGGCCCTCTATATGAGATTATATTTCGAGGATTAATTGTTGCCGAGCAGAATCTCTGTTTCCTAATGGGCTATTCTGGTGAAGGGCTCCTTAGTACATGGTTTCTATGTTAATATTTCAAATGTAGGAACTTATTGTCAGAATAACTCATAACGAAAGTAAAAAGGGGAGAATTGTTGTTATCTGCTTCATCAAATTCCAACACACCTATTCTTGCTACACAATAATACATTTGGAAAGAAAAAATATGCTAGAATAGAGTATAGTGAGAAATGAACGGTTTGATGCCTCTAAAATAGGACATATCTCACACAAACTTTTGGCTCCTTATCACACAAACAATATGGTTTCAACAATGCATTGTCTTTGGTTATAAATGTACAAAACCAATAATTTTCTGTGAATATTGTTGTTAGACTGTTGTTGTACCCCTTCCCTGGCTATTGAGTAGAGGTTTGTTCATTTTCGATTTCTTGAAGTATTTTTTATAATTATATCATAAGACGACTTGATATTAACATGGTTGAGATATCATTGGCATCTAACACTTTTAAATTGAGGTCTCAGCATTTTTGGTGAAGTGTGATTCAGTTCTACTGTCATAGGATGATCTGGTTTGTTGTTTCAATTTTGAGAGGGAAGAGACGTTCTCTTTGATTAGCGATGTACATCTATTCTTCACCAATTTTTTTGCTAGAAGATGGGTTTTCGATCTTATACGATGAACATAGCTAAAGTATAGCTATTTTCATTAGTTTTGAGTATGAGGAGATTCTGTATTATTTCACATGACCTACAATCAATCTACCATTCTCTATTTAAGCACAGTATTCACATGTTCTTTAGGGAGCATCCTTCTCCTTTAACCTAACCCTACACTTACTCACTTCCCCTCATCCTCCACCCTTCCCTCTCCCCTCCCAACCTGTCTCCCCCCTCATCATTTTTGTTGTCTGCAACTTATTTTTAAGCTATAGTTCCCCCTATTTTCTATAGGTGATTTAGTAGTTAGTAATTTGTAACTTGTTCTGAATATTTTAAAATGTTGTAGTAGGGAAGAATTATAATTGTTTATATGATCACACAACCTTTTCTATAAGATCCAATTCTAACTAATTATGTACAAGTTCCACATCACTCCAGCTAATGTCTTCCCTAAGATATCCTTCTTGCTCGATTTAAACACATGTTTGATCAGGAAAAGCAGTAGCTATATACTTTGAGACTAAAAGGGAGAAAATCAAACCAGTAAAATTAATATTTTGGTGGGAATGATGATAAGACCAATTACACTAAAGCTTAAGGCCACTACATAGGAAAAAAGTACAAAAAGAGCTGCTAAAAGAAAATGAGGCAATTAACCAGCACCTGCAGCTGTAGCAACTACTGTAGAGAATACTTATGGGGATAAAAAAAGGCTTCTACATAGCTTACTCTAGCAAATGAGAAAAAGGTTGCATTAGGCTTACTCCTAGAGAAGATAAAAAGGTTGTAGTGGGTGGCATACAACAATGCTAAGAATGTAGGTGAGACTTGTGATGTAAAGGAAGAGAAGCCTCTTAGTAAGAAGGCCAAGAGGAAGCGGGATAGAAAGAAAGCCTAGAATTTGTAGAAAAGGAGAATGATTGATGTTGCTTCTGGGAAAAAGGATGCATAAGCTCTTGCTTTTAAAAAGGTGTTGAAGCCTGCAAGACTCATAGTCATGTGTAATGCCAAGACAAAGGTTGATTTCTAAGTATTGAGTGCTTGGGTTTCCTAGGAGCAAGGACATTGTAGAGAAGATCTACCAATGGATGGATATCTTTTCTGTATGACTTTGATTTGAAGTTGCTTTATAGAATCTATAAAGCAGATCTATGGAATCTATCTATTTGACAAAGGGATGGCTATCTATTCTTGGATGATCATGAAGGTAATGTTGGAGATGGCTTTCAACAGGAAATACCCCGTACAATTTTTTTTATAGATTCTTTACTTGGACCATGGTAAAGGATGATACATTTTATAGAGTTGTCAACCAGAGTCCTACTTGCATCCCCCATCATCTACAATAGATCTATAATTGGGTATTCAATATGAGCATTTCCACGACCATCATAATATTGATTTCCCATTACAACAACCAAATGACCTGTAAAGGTGTTCCCTAACATATTGAGTTGTTGGAAGAAAGGTCCTAAATTGATATCCAGTAGTGGTTTTTAGGTTAGGTCACCATGATTAATATGGTATATTTTCTATGTGATAAAACTCAAAAGTAATATCTAATCAAAGTTTTAGGGTAGGACAACATTTTGTGTGTGATGTTTTTTGCATTCTGAACTTTAATGATTATATTTTACATGTAGGCATATGAAACACAAAGTTGGTTGGTGATATGAGTGTAATGTAATGTATCATGTTCTTGCTAGACAAATTTCATGTGAGTTAGCTTGGTGATAGTTCTCCAGCTGTAAAGGTGACTTGAAAATAATATTACAAATTTGATTCGGTTTTAGAAAGTAAACATGAAGATTTTAAAGGGATGACAAGTTTATTACCGTGGTTTTTCTTATGCAATCTAACTCAGTTCGAAATATTTTGGTTGTCTTTAACGAATTTGTATACTCCTATGTGTGTTTTTGTTTTTCATGTTGAAGTCGAGGTGGTGCGAAAATCATTCCTACTACTAGGAGGGTGATGCATGCTCCAACTGACGACCAAGATATTCTAGAGTGCTTGTCAAGGAAGCTTGATTCTTTCTAAGATCTATAAATCTACAGTCATTGTCACTGACAGGTTTTTCATTCCAATCCTCATCAATGGTACTAGTCTCATAATTTTTCTCCTCATCCAACATAATAGTAGATTCTTCCTAAAATAATGTTATGTCTGTCAACTAAATCATTAAGCATCTCCCTTATATGTTCAACATTATAAGACTAATCTGTCAACTGAATGTCACAAACATCAATGATTTTTTTCCGTTTATCACTAAGTATGCCCCCATTTAATTGGGAACAATATCTAGTCATCTTAGAAATATAATCATAATTAGAAGTATCCACTAACCTAGCACTTTCTCAAGCAGTAATGGTAGGCACAAAGACAAATACAGAGCATACTACTGAATAGGCTCTAAATTGGTTGATTTTAGGCGATGCAATATCCCTTTTGCAGTCTAGAAGCACCCCAACTCTCACAAATCTGTGTGGCTGCAATGGTGCTCTTGGCTGCACTTCAAAAGAGGTAAACTTCAATATTGTGGCATATTTTTTTAGTCCTGATTTATGTTATTTTAGAACCGTGCTCAGAGTTGTGGCAGTTGGTTTTAGTAACTATAATTTACGACTTACCTACCATCTTCTAGTGTAAGTAATGTGAATAGAAAAGTTCAATGATGATAAAGCTAACGCTGCATGAGGTCACTCATATCTGAGAATCTACAACAAGGGGTGATAATGGATGTGGAGATGGGGCAGAATCCATCTCTTTACAACCATAAGAATCATTGTCAGTGAACAGCTTGTTTATCCACGTTGCTGTTCTTTGATATACATTTTCATTGCCTTTGTTTCATCTCTAGTCCTTTCTAGCACTTGAGACATAATAGGTTGTATAGGGAACTACCTGCGTGTTTTAGATTAAGGAAACATGAACTATACATAAAAGAGTTGATGTACAAACTAAGCTTTTATAGAAAGTTAGAAACTCATTTGAAGACTCCTGTACTTGCCTACATTGGCCTTCTGGGCATGTTCCTTGTGGATTCTTACAAATATTCAAAGCTTGCAGAAATACAAGAAGAGGATTCAATTAAAAGGAGTGGTTATTTGTTAACAAGAAAAATATTATCCAATCTTATCATCAATAAACATCTAGTCCAAAACCCCGATAGTTTCATCAGCCATCCTTTGTCTAGAAGCATACAATCTCCCTCTTTGGGTAGTCCAGGGGTTTCTGAATCGAAGTGATAGGTAGATTTTGTACAACATGTTTAGGCCATGACGTAATAGTTGAGATTAAGCACCCCCACCTTTATATTTCTTGAGGGGGAGTATTAGTATATATATTTTATTGTGTTGTGTTATTTTTTACTTAGTGTATTTTTGGCTTTTGGCTTTGTAAGCCTCTTGTACTTTTATCCCATATTGCCTAGCTCTACTTTATATCTACCTCTCTTGTCTTATAAAAGAGAGGGTCATGTACTCATTTTATTCACTAAATAAGAAATAACCTTTGACATATTCTAGAATAACCATTTGATGTACATTTGATATTAACTAATAGGATCTAGTGTTTCCCTCCAAAAAACAAGGCACTTTGTATATATGGTAGTTAGTGTCTATTCTTCCCTGTAAACAACATAGGAATTCAATATATATTCATGTGCACAATTTTTCGTTACTTCCAAAAGGATTCCATATATATTTCTTCAGCTTATTTCATTAGATGTGAAAATTATGTGTAGCATGAATACATGATCAAGTTTATGTTGTTTTTCTCAGAAAATTTCTATAAAATATCAATAACAAGTATGAGTTCATGTGTGAGCATTCTCTTCCACAGGAAGTCCACTAATGAACTTGATATGTCCACTCTATATATAGATCTAACCTATATCAAGACTTTGAGTAGGCTGAGTTTCTTGCTCTTTGGGCAATATCTGAATTCTAGTCATCTAGAATAACTATTATTCTTCATTTATTTGTGTCTGCTTCTCAAGCTGTCAGTGGATATGGGATTTGTAATTTATGAGATTTCGTCTTAGCATTAGTGACTTCCTACCTTGGGTTGTTGAGGTTATAGAATTCAGCTATATCTATATTTTGTCAACATGGCTTGTTACTTAAAAATGTGCAATATGATGTGGTTTTCTTTTGGTCATTTTCCATTGTTAAAGTTGGGTATTCCCCTGACTTCATCTATTGTGAAAGAACAAGTGTTGGCTCAACATAATTTCCACTTTACTAGTTACAAGTTAGTTTGTTTAATAAATGTTGTTGATTGATTATCACCCTCTAATGACCTCCTGAATAACCTTATTATTAGCTTCTTATGAGTATATGTATGTGCAACAACTAAGTGGCTAAAGTCTTCATTATGCTCTTGTAATGTAGGTGGATCTGACTTATGACAACAAGTCTGATTTCATAGACCGTGAAGTAAATTACTCATTAGTAAACAACTTGTATACACTGTTGTTTTGGGGACTTGCAGCATGAAGGTAATCACTTTTTCGGTGCAGACAACCTTTCTTCTTAGTCAAATACTTGCAGTGTTAAAACAATGTCTTAGGTGTTTGGCCAATTTAGTGATAAAACAGGGCCTTACCTGATTAGCTAATCAACTTATGGAGTTTTGGAATATGAAAAAGGAGAAGCTGCATAGTCAGCTATGATTCCACCTTTGATTGTCATGTTCTGCACCATAATTACCAGGTTTTAGTTTTCCAACTTCACTTCTAGTTCCAGTCAATTTGTGCTTTTAGGTTCTTTTTAGATGTAGTCTATTTTATCTATTAAAAATTATTCAACGTGATTTAATGAATATACATTATCATCTGGGCCATTGCTTATATATGTGCTTGTTGGTTTAGTCCAATCCAACCCATTAAACTGGAAATATACAAATATGCCAAAAATAGGATATATTCAGAAGATACAGATAAACTAGCATATCATAAATAGTTTACTATTGCATTTTTTTTTGGATAAGTCAGGAGGCAATCTTATTTATCCCGCCCTCCTCATGCGAGATAATTCAAACAAATTACAATCACTAATTAAACTAGTAATCGAAAACATGGTAGTACTACTACCATTACATATTTTACTACTCACTAACTGTTGGACCTCACTAGGAGGGACAACATACTCTATGTATGCAATATTATTTTTAAGGCTAAGTTTAGCCACATTGTCATCCACCTTGTTCATCTCCGTGGGAACATAAATGTTCCAATAGAACTGCATGGTATTTTGAATCCTCCCAATCTTCTTAGCATACCTAGGATTCTCATTGCAACGTTGGTCAATCATAGTCTTTTCCTATAGAGAATCTGTTTCCACAATGATCGACTGTAAACAATGATTAGTGGAAATCTCCATGGCAAACAGAATACCTTCTAGCTCTACCTCAGTCACATCCTGAGAATGTACCTGTCTTGCTATGCCTCCCTTCCATCTACCAAGGTAATCTCTTATCACCACAACACAAGTCACCTTGTTCTTCTTCACCGCGACATCAACATTTAGTTTAGAAACTCCACACATGGATGGTGTCTAGGTGAGGTTTCATACCTAACATTGTTCACTCCTGTTAATTTCTTTCTTAAACACCTCATTGTGTATTTTGAGATTCTCTCTTATTGCTCTTGCCTGTTGCAGAGCATTCATGATCTTGTTACTAAAAACCTATTTGTTCCTTGCAAGCCAGATCTGCCACTAAATGATGAGGGTTGTAATAACATGTTCTTCATCGATCTCTAGCTATTTGTTGATCCACTGCTTGACGTTCTGATTATCAATGAAGATGGTATTAATTTGACCCGGCAAGATGATATCCCAGACTTGTTTAGCATGTTTATAGTCCCTCATCGCGTGCATTAAAGCTTCCTCCTGCTCCTCGCATCTAGTACACAAGCTGTTGTGAGCTATCTTCCTCTGGACCTTCTTCTTGTTAGTAAGTAGTGCGTTATGCATTACCATCCATGTGAACATTTTGATTCTATTAGGCATCGTAAGCTTCCATATGGTGTTCTATTTTCCTTCCACTTTGATCCCATTACCTTCTCGCAGTCTCGTATATGTAGATTTAGCAGTGTAGATGCCATTTTTAGTGTGGTTCTAGACCCTAACGTCCTTTCCATCCTCCATGGACGGGTTCTTGAGCTTCTTTACCTTCTCAGGTAAGTTGTTAGGCAACCACTCTTCTAGGAATTTGTTGTCCCATGATGCCTCGAGATTCACCATGCTGCCAACTTTCAGGTCCATCAGTTCCTCCGGGATGGGCTTGAGTGCATAATCTTTCAGTAGGGGGCCTTCTTTCCACCACCTATCCGTCCAAACACTAGTGCTCATACCGTCCATGGGGATACTGTAGGAATTATCTGTAATGAACTTTGTTCCAGCCAGCACCGATCTACCAAGTTTGGTACAATCGTGGTTCTTCTTGTCCAAATTGGACTAAAATCTAGTTCTCATAAGATCTTCCCATGCAGCTTCTCTGCCACTAACAACGCCCCACGAGTGTTTATAGTTCAATGTCAGATTCTAGTCTTATAGGTCCTTGAGGCCAAGACCACCATCACATTTCTGGTAGGTTACCTTATCCCATGCTACTAAATCTAGGGGATGAGCTTTGTAGTTACCCCCAAATAAATCTTCAAATGATGCCTTCAATTCTATCACACAATTGGAGAGGAAGTATTGTCGTCTGCAACACATAAGTCGGCAAGGTTTCAAGGGTCACTCTGGCTAATCATATCCTCCCTGGTAGAGAAAGATCTCTCGCCACCCACGCTTGAAGTTTTCCACTAACTGCGTCCAGGATGGTGCAATAAGTGTTCTTATTGACTCTCCTATGAATGAGGGGTACGCCCAAGTACTTGCCTAGGTCGTTAGTCTGTTAGAACCCACTCGACTCAGTAATACGGTCTCTTAGCCTTTCATCTACGCTCCTTGCGAAGAACAGTCTCGTCTTGTCCATGGACACACATTGTCCTGAAGCCTCTTCAAACATCTTGAAGCATTCCTTAATGACTCCCATATGCGTAGTGCTGGCCTGTGCAAAGATGATCAAGTCATCGGCAAAGCAAACGTGGGATACTTTCAGACCTCATGCACCCACCTTAATGGGTTTCCAACTACCTTCCTCCACCTTCTTATGAATGAGTTGAGTGAGCCTTTCCAAACAAAGAACAAACAAATACGGTGACAAAGGGTCACCCTGCTGTAACCCGCCGCTGGCCTTGAAAGTGTTTGTAGTTTTGCCATCCCAAGAAATTCTAATGTTTCCCAGGAAGATAGAGCTCATAATGTAATTGCATATGTTTTGGGGAATACCAGTTATATTAATAGTGTCTCTAATGAATTCCCAAGATATTTGATCATTCGCTTTGGTTAAGTCAACCTTAATAGCCATCGTTTTAGCACCTTTCTTCTTCTTCATTATGTGCATAATCTCCTGCACAAGAGTTATATTGTCCACTATCTTTCTTCCAGGTACAAAGCTACTCTAGCACCAGGAGATCCATTCTGACATGTGGGGTTTTAGCCTCTCCACTACCACCTTAGATATGATTTTAAGGGTAATGTTGTTCAGTGAAATCGATCTGAGCTATTCACATCTCTCTGATGATTGCACCTTGGGTATGAGCACAATAGTCAAATTGCACAGCTCGTCAGTTACCTTGTCGGAAGTAATGGCTTCTTGAACTGACCGAACTACACTGGCGTCGACGATGTTCTAGTTAGCTTTGATGAAAGTTTCGTTGATGCCATCAGGTCCGACAACCTTGGTGGGGTCCATGGACCTGACCACCGCAAGGATTTCCTCCTCGATGGGGCATCTGCCAATCGTTTCCTTTTGTCTCTAAGTAGGGATGGCAAATCTCCCTGGACAGTTCAACATGTGCTTTGGATCCTGGCGACCGAGATCAGTAAGAATCATCTGAAAGTGGGTCACCACGAGTTGCATCAAATCTGATTCCTTCATCACCCATTCATTGATGTTGTTCTTCAGAGCTCGTATGGTGTTTCTTCTATGTCGTTGGTTAACATACTTCTGGTAGAATCTCGTATTGATGTCCCCTTCAGCTACCCATTTGATGTGGCAAGCATGCTTGAGGTCCTCCTCCTCCTTTAAAATATCATCTAGCTCGGTTTGGAAGGCTAGACATAATGCATCGGATATCTCATTATAATATTCCGCCATTTCTATTTGCAACTTATTAATCTTACTGATTAGGATGTCTTTCCTTCTTCGGGCTTCCTTCTTCGTCTTCATATCCCATTTCGATATGGTGTTCTGGGCTTGTTTTAGCGCATCAGGGAAGGTGGTGTTTGGTTTCCAACACGTAACTAGCATAGTTGGGAAGTCAACTATCCTCTGCCAGGAGAAAAGTGATATGAATCTTCTGGTAAATTGCAGTCTCGACTGGATACAGATCAGTATGGGGCAATGATATGACCCCATTTTGGGGAGGTGCTCAACAGAAGCGTTGGGAAAGTTATTAATGAAATCGTTGTTGCCCATTTCTCTATCCAGACGTTTTTGTAACAGCCCATGCCGATAAGTATATCTCATGCCGGAGAAGTCTAAATCAGTCAAGCCTGCCTCCATGAATGTATGATGTGCTAGAGTCACTTCTGAGTTATTGAAACATTCACTTCCACTTTTTTCCTCCGGACTGACAATGGTGTTCAGATCTCCAACTGCAAGCCACGATGATGCGAACTGGTTCCCCATGTTGATGATGTGTTTCCATAACAAATTCTCGGTTCCCATTTGAGGGCTCACATATACGAATGTAACAATTAAGTTGTTATTGATCTTGCAAGTAATAAATTGCATGTGGATGAGAATAATTTGTATTTTACAATGATCTTCCTTCGAGCATATCCAAATGCCTCCGGCATAACCCCTCGCTTCTACACGATATGAATTAGTGAAACCCATCCACTTGATAATTCTGACCGCATTTTCACCACTCATTCTTGGTTCTAGGATAGATACTACTTTAGGTTGATGGATCTTAATTATCTCCTTTAGGGCTCTCTGTCTAACATCTTTGCATGTCTCTGATATTCCAGCAGATTAAGTCATCCATAAAGCAATAGGTATATGGGTGCTTACTCTATTTGGATGGTTGCCTCCTTGTCTTCATTGGTTTCATCTTCCTTGGTCATCATGCTTCCTCCAACCTCAATTTGGGTGTCTTGCTTACTTTTCCTAGTAATTTTTCTTCTATACTCATACAGGGGCTTCATCCTATCACTCTTCATTCTGGATTCATTGCCCTTCACCTTTTGACTCGGGGCTATCGTATAATCATCTTCCTTCATAGTAGTCTCTTCCACTCTATTGTGGTTGCATGGCGGTGTATCGCTTTTTTCAGAGTGTGTGGCTGTAGTGCTGTCTGTCATGGTATTCGATGAATTGTTCACAAATTGTGTTTCTGTAACTTATTTTCCTTCTATTCCTCATATAGTCAATTGATCGTTGGTTTCTGTCTTCTCGAGCATGTTCTCTTCATCTTCTTCCATCACTTGAATAACCTCATCGACCTCCGGATGAGCGGCCATGTGTGCTTCATCTTTGTTTTTCCTGGACTCACCACTGTTCCTTGCTACCCCCTTTTCGACCCCGGTTCTAGCCTCCACTGCCTCCTTCTTGGTTTCTACATTCTCGAACACCTTCTTCTTATGCCATTCTTTGGTACTCTTGGCCTTACTTTTCCCATGTTCATTGGATGTATGTTGCTCATTAGTGGACTTAGTTGTTCTGCTACTATTGTTCTCCTCAGGAACAACGTTTTCGAGGCTAGCAAATGCATTCGTGGTGGTCGCATTTTGTTGGATTCTCCCTTCTTACCTATTTTTCTTGGTTCCTCTTTGTCTGTTATTTTCTATCATTCTCTATTGCTGCCACTCCTCTCGACTGCTTCTAGTCTCTTTTGTTCGATTCCCCTCGGGTGCATCCTCTTCTCTGGGAGGTTTATCTATCTGAGCATGTCGACAGTGTTGTGCCTTATGTCCTGCCTTCCCACAGATAGTGCAGAAATCTGGCTCCACCTCGTATTCCACCGCATACTCAATGCCATTGATATATATTGTCGGGTGAAGATTTTTTGTGGTATCTATTTCAATGGCCAGTCTAGCAAACTTACTCCTAGTTCTAAGAGTTGTGTGGTTATCTACTTTTATGAGTCTCCCCAGCGCCAGTCCTATATACTCGAAGAGAGTAGGAACATACAAGTGTAATGGCAGATCTAATATACGTGCCCAAGTCACCACGTAATCAGGCATCTCATTTGTCAGTTTGAAAGAGGGCTTCCCGTCCTAGACCGCCAAGTAGCAGCCGAATATCTTCCAAGGTCCTCCAGTCATCGCAGTTTCGTAGTCGCCTTTGTAGGACAACTGGACGACATAGTGTCCCAAATCAAGTTCATACATGTTGAATTGCCCCTTGGGGTTCTAGAGAAATTTGATCTGGTCCCTCATTGTCATGAATCCAATATCCATTCTGAGAAGCCGTATCATGATGGCGTACTGCTATGGTCACACGAGCCCCTCTTCCACCTCTAGCTCAATGAATATGTCTGACGCCCCGTCGATGGTGGACATCTCAACGGCCCTATCCTCAAGATCATTCTTGTACAACTTTTGTTACAACTCCAATTTTTGGGTTCCTTTGGTGAGGAATGAAATTCCTCACATTAAAGATATTGGAACAAATAATGATATAATTTGTTTTGAATAAATAGATTTTGTTTACAATAGACTTGATGATTGTGTTGTGGGCTTTATTGGCTATTGGGCCCAATAACATGGAAATCTAATTAATAAATGAATAATTGAGTTTTTGAGAAAAGAAAGATATGGAAACCTCTAGAAGGCAAATCCAAAGAGGGATTTCGTACCTCTTGGGTTCCTTGGGTTCCAAGGAGTCCAAAGTTGCATTAAGAGTGCAAAAAGAAAAAAAAAAGATTAATTAAGTAATTCTTTAGTAAGAAAGAAATTGAAAATAATGTTAAAATGTTGGAAATAAGTGGAAAAAGGTATAATTGAGTTATCCTTTGTGGAATTTCGTATCCCAAGAATTCCTAATGATAAAAGGAATATCAATGAAGAAAATAAAAGAGAAATAAATAGAAATCCTCAAAAAGAAATATTTTAATAAGAACTCAACATGATAATGTGAAACAATGCATATTAATGCATTTAAGGATAATGAGTATTCCTTAAAAAGGAATTTCGAATTCTTTGAGTTTCTTGGGGTCCATGGAGCCCCAATAAAGAGGAAAGAAAGAGGAAATACCAAGATTGCAAAATAAGAGCATAATGTGATGTATTATTGATGAATTTTGTAATGTTAGTAAAAGGAAGTATTTTCTATTAAAAGAAAGCTTAATTTCGTGCCAATACATAAAAGGCAAGTACAAGGAAGATAAAGGAGGTAATTTTCGAAATCCTAAATAATTAAGAAAAAGAAAGAATATCAAAGGGATGAGGGAGAGAGAGAAGATTTGCTTCCTAAATTAAGGAAAGTCATTTCCTATTGGGAAAGGGACTTGTTCCCTTTTATATGAAGGTCTTGGGACTTGGGTGCCCTCCCCTATATAAGGGGTAGAGCCCAGAGACGAGTTACAGGAGGTTCCACAAATTCCTATCTTCTTCTTCTCCTTCTTCGTAAACAAACCCTAAGATAAAGGAGTCGTGTGGCCATGGGGCAACAAGGAACCATTAAGTAGACTGGATGGATGTGGGACGCGCCCCAGACCACCGAGAAGTGATTGGTCACCATCGTCTTACTCCCATTCTCACACAGCGCCTGCTGGAGGGCTGTAACCCCGCCAAAAGCATGGGCTTGGCATTCATGAGACTGGTCGTCTCGGCCACAAGTTGAGGCTTGTTCGTCTGCGATAGGGGGTGGCGGAGGCAGGGAGGAGATTTCCGGTGAGGTTCGAGCTTTGATGCGGTGGGAGCCAGCCCGTGAATCACTGCAGGTCGGCGGTCGCAGGTGGAAATCGCAAGGAAGAAGAAGAACATGGCGCATGGACAAAAAGGCCCCTCCAAGGCTTGAAGAGATGGGGCAACACGCGGGGGTAATTCCATAATTTGGTTATGTCTTAAACCAGCCGGACTACGCTGCATGTTTCGAGCGACGTGGCGCGCTCCGATTGGCCAGAGTAAGTGATTTATTGCAAAAATTGTATCTAAATATTGGTAGCTCTGATGAGATCATGCAAAATATGAAAATTGCTCAGAAAATTGAGAGGAATCTAAATAAAATGTATTTAAAGCCTAATTCTGATTTCAATTTGAAAAGTAATGGAGGTTATTAGCTTTAGATGTAATAATGTTTAAAGAACCCTATTTTGATATGATTAAAGTGATTAGTAGGGTTTAATAGCTGATTAAAGTGGATATTAGCCTGTTTATGATAAAAAGGAACATTAGGAAGAAAAAGGATGAACTTTGCATCTAATTAGTTAATTTGGAGTTTCATATGCATGAATATACTTTAATGGGCCTTGAAACCCTAATGTTGATTAATTTGACTATTAATGGCTTTAATTGATTAATTTCATGATTAAAGTTGGAATATGCTATTTTGAGCATTAAAGTTCCTAATTTGTGGATAAATACCCTAAATGTGGTAATTAGGGTTTTCTCATGAATAAAAGGTGGAATTAATGGCAAATTGAGTTCTTATGTGTTTTGGACGATAATGAACTATGAATTGATGATAAATGTGTATAACGATCTTGTCATGGATTAAAAGGATAAAAATAGTAGCTTTGATAAAAAGAGGCTTGATGAGATTAATTAATGGTTAATTATGCCTTTAATCTGGAATTGAGGATCTGATGTGGAAATAATTAGGGTTTGTGATCAATTGTGTTAAATTAGGGTTTAAAATACTAAAAGATGAAGTGAAGCCATAATTGCAATAGAAACCCAAAAAATGAATTAGAAACCCTAGGAAGCGAGCTAGGTTTAATGGATCTTGATGACATGAATAATAAAAATGGAATTACGTGATTATTTCAGGATCTTGTTGAAAATGCTTGCTTGCTTGGATTCTTATTTGCATGGATATTTCTATTCAAATCGTCATATCAGGTATGTGGTTAATTATGAATAACTGCCTTAGTTTGTCGAGGATTTTCCGGTTCGTTAATCGCATTGAATGCAAATTATCTCTTTGGATGTTCATACTTGCAAATCATAAAGTCAATATGAAAATAAAACATTGTGAAAATGAACAAACGATAAAGTGACACATTGTGAAAATAAAACATAAAGTGCAAGGAGGATTAGATAGAGTAGATTCAAGCTCTGGATAGATAGATTTCCAAATTTTTTCAAAGGTAAGAAAAGTTTTAATTTTATACCAAATTCCAGTTAGTTAGTAGAATTTCATAATTATTATTGATTATTTGTCGAACCTTTGATCCTGTTAATTGAATAATGGCTCTGACCTTCGGGTCTCCCTTAATTGGGGGTTATCGGGAGACGGGGTCGTTACAATTGGTATCAGAGCATAGGTTCCTCATCTAATCATTAATAATTATTAAATTTTACAAATTCCATAGAACCAAGGGAGTGATTAGAGGAGTGTCCAAAAGATTGAGGTGTCTAGAAAAGGATCACTTCTGGGGGCTGGCAATATTTTCCTCTACACCGCTAGTCGGAATATGAGGACTCCCGGATTGTGTGACTGCCTGGCCGATGTCTTAGGATATGACTCGAAATAAGACACCTTTAGGACTCTCTCATCTTGTTCATCCCTTCTCAACTCAAATTTTGTTAAGGACCTTAAGGATTAGGGTTTTCTCTCTTCTCCTCATCCTCTTGAGGTATGGGTAAGGTTAATAAGGACTAAGGAATCCTCCACCAAATTAATGAAAAGCATGTAAATAAGATGTCATGGACATAAGCTTAATAGATTAAGCGTAAACTAAAGAATAGATAATGCTTAGGTCGTATGACACGAGTTGTCATTGCCCTCAGGATAGACCTCCTTGGAAGGAGGATGAGTAGAGAGAGTTAGTCTTGGAGGTAGAGACCTCCATTAAAAGTAGATACCTAGAACATCCTTTGAGGATGATGTTAACCCTAACCCTAAGTGAAGGTTAGAGAGAGAGATGACATGATGAGTTAGATGTCATGGTTGACCGAGTGTTTGGTTGGACATGCCTTTGGGATGCCATAAAAGGGTAGATGACCTAGTACCTTTGGCGACCAACCCTTGAGAGGGTCGTGCATGCTAGAGAGAAGGATAGCTCCTTCATGGATGAGGTTAGAAGAGAACCTATAGTTACCCTATGGGCTTAGGCAAGTAGGGTATATCTTGATGAAACCCTGGTTAAGAGATCATGGAATAAGCATAAAGGGATATGAATGATATTGAGCAAACCTAAGTTCGAGCATATGCTTCACCCATGTGAAGGTATGCTAGTAAAGCTTGATCCTTCATGCAGAAAGGACATCTGGTAGTAAGGTTGGATGTAGAGTTAGTTCTAGAGAGGAAAGCAGGACTCAAGCAAGAAGGTTGGAAGCTTAGGTTCCGAGACTTAGGAACAGTGGATAGTAGAGGATGATGCGACCTAAGTGGATGATAGTGGTTGCCTTATGTTTGATCCCTGGAGGCTGATGATATCTTGGTTTTGTTACAACCGCAACTTTCAGGTTCATTGGTGAGAAATGTAATTTCTCATATTAAAGATATTTGAACAAGGATATAATCCATTTTGGATAAATGAATTTCATTTACAATAGCCTTGATGATTGTTTTGTGGGCTTTATTGGCTATTGGGCCCAAAGAAAGGATAAAAGCAACTATATTATTGCGTAAATAAAAAATAGAGAAAAGGAAATAAAGGATATATAAAGAAATCCTTGAAAGGAAATCTTTTAATAAAGAAAGAGAAGGATAGGGAGTTCACTTAGTGGTGTTTCATGGACTCCCATAATAATCAAATGAGATAACTCTTTATAATAAGAATAAAAGGATCGGATACCAATAATGGAAAGAAGATGTTTTGTTTGGTGCAAGGAAAGGTATTAATTGAATTCTTAGATTGCTACAAACTGGTGTTATATCTAAATAAGGAAGACGGTGGGTATTTCCCTTCAAACCCATCCATGCAAGGAAAGTTACAAGAATACTTCGTACTGTATTTTGCCTCTACAAAATCCAATCCTTTCCATGTGGTTTTGGAAAGATAGATCCACCGGTTTCTTTGTGATCTAAACCCTAGGGGTGTGATGCCTATAAAAGACTCTAGTCATGCAAGGCTTCTGGAAAACAACTTTGCTCTCGCCTATAACAGTAGATAGATGGAAAGCATGCGACCACCATGCCAAGGTGGGTCGTGATGAGCATCGCAGGTCTTCCGTAAGGAAGAAATCAGAGCCACTCTTCTCAAGCTATGGTGGATTCAAAGGATTCAGTGGGAAGGTCATTAGGGCATCTTTCTGTTTGGAGATCGGGATGGATGGGACGACAGGCGGTGCTAGGATGGCGGCGCCCTGCACCTGGGCTAGCGGAGGCATGCTGCCGCGTGTGGGCGCGCTGGCGGGAGGCATCCGCAGTGGAGCCCCGTCACGAGGAAGGAGAGGACGGACTCGGAGGAACGAGTTCGGGATATGGTGCTGAGACGCTGACGTCGTGCTACGGAGAGCTAGATCTCATGGGCGACGAAGAATCCATGAACAGCAGGACTAGGCCGGAGGCCGATCTTATGCGGGTTGCTTTTCGGGGAGGGATCTGCGGTGGTGCTCTATAAATAGTTGGGGCTAGAACGTGATGGCGGAGACCTGGAAGAGATCCAGTGGAGACCTGGCGGAGATCCAGCGGAGACCTGGCGGAGATCTGGCGGAGACCTGGCGGATGAACGACCGAGTGAGCAGCTTGGGCGGAAACCTCGCCTGTGGTGGTGCCGAGGATGGGGGTGGCACACCATCGGCCCTCCCTTAGGCAGTCCGGACTGGGCCGAGGAAGAGGACAGGCTAGGACGAAGAGGCGAAGGCGCGACAAGGAGGACATAGTGTGCGATCGCGATGCGACTCCGGCGGCCAGCGTTTTGCAGAATACCCGTGGGAGAGAACCCACATCCAAAAGACTAAAGTGCCCCTTCATGCACGGTGAAGACCCAAGGGCGGCAGGGTCATTTCCTTCTAATTCTCGTTGGATCTGGTAATTTAATAATATGGCACTTATGCTGACGTGGCGAGGTTCTATTGGTCGAGTTTCATTAACATTGTAAAATTCGTAATTACTTAACCGTAGCTTGGATTTAGACAAGCTTTATATGAAAATTTATCAGCGAAACGAGGGGAGTCCAAATAAAATACTTTTAGAGTCTAATTATGCTTGTAGTTCTGAAAGTATGGCAACATATGTTAAAGTGAAGACTAATGATATGAAAAACCTTAATTTTGATGTTAATAAGATTGGGTGGGGTGCTATGGGTAATTTAAGATGATATTGCCCTATTGATGATAAAAAGGATGTTTTGAATCGGAAAAGGGTGATCCATGTGTTTAATTGGTTAATTTAGAGTTTCATATGTTTAATATGAATTAATGGGCTTAGACACCCTTATCTAAGTGTTAGTGGGCTTTAATGGGATACAATTGGAAATCCTTTGTATAAAAGTGATGTTAGGTTGATCCCAAGCTTAATAGGTGATAAAAAGGGCTTTAATATGCTTAAGTTAAATAATTAGGGTTTGGCACCTAGAACTGCTGTTTTAGAGTTTTATGGATATAAATAAGGAAAGTCGTAAAAATATTTAAAAGAAACCTAAAGAAACCTTTATTCGGATTAGAAACCCTAGAAGGTGGATCCAAATCAATTAAATAGATATATTCTTAGTAAAGTATAGTAAATAGATTACGTATGCTTTTCAGGAATTCTGAGATTGTTGAACTGCTTCTTGGATTACTTGCTTGCTTGGAATTGTTATTAGCTTATTAAATCTGCAAATCAGGTATGTGGTTAATTATGAATAACCGTCTTAGTTTCCCGAGGATTTTCCGATGGTTAACCGCATTGAATGCAAATTATCAGTTTGGATGTTCATGCTTGCAAACTATAAAGTCACTACAATTATCACATTAATAATATAAGTATGCATTCTCGCACCTACATGCCACCCTGATGGATGATGCCAAAGGTCAGGCCCATATGGGTAGACCAATGGACACCTTGAGTGGTAACCTCAGGCACTAAGCTTGGGAATGAGAAGGTGGCCTATGATATTGCATGACTAGTGGGCACCGTGAGTGGTGACCCCCAGGCACCAAGCTCGGGATTGAGAAGGTGGCCTTAAGTCATTGGCAAAGGAAACCCTAAGGTGGGTATGCTAGGGTTAGGGCAAAAGCAGTGGAGAATGTCATACTAAAAAGTGTAAATTGGCTTGTTAATTAACTTGATTGTGATATTTAGATTGTTATCCTTATGTGCAAATTTTTGTTTGTCCCCACATACCAGTATATTCGATATACTGACCGACGTTTTGTTTGTCGGCATTTTAGGAACAACAATTGAAAGAACAAACAGTAAAGGGACACATTGTGGAAATAAGAAATAAAGTGCAAGGAGGATTAGATAGAATAATTCAAGCTCTGGATAGATAGATTTCCAAAGTTTTCAAAGGTAAGTAAAGTTTTAATTTTTATACCAAGTTCCAGTTAGTTAGTAAAATTTCATAATTATTATTGATTATTTGTTGAACCTTTGATCCTATTAATTGAATAACGGCTCTGACCTTCGAGTCTCCCTTAATTGGGGGTTACCTGGAGACAGGGTCGTTACAATTGGTATCAGAGCGTAGGTTCCTCACTTAATCTTTAATAATTATTAAATTTTACAAATTCTATAGAACCCAAGGGAGTTATTAGAGGATTATCCGAAAGACAGAGGTGTCTAGAAAAGGATAATGACCGGGGGCTGGCAATATTTTCCTCCGCACCGCTAGTCAGAATATGAGGACTCCTGGATCCGTGTGACTACCTGGCCAAAGTCTTAGGGTATGAATCGAAATAAGATGCCTTTAGGACCCTCTCATCTTGTTCATCCCTTCTCAACCCAAATTCCGTTAAGGACCATAAGGATTAGGGTTTTCTCTCTTCTCCTCACCCTCTTGAGGTATGGGTAAGGTTGATAAGGATTAAGGAATCCTCCACCAAAGTAATAAAAAGCATGTAAATAAGATGTCATGGACATAAGCTTAATAGAGCAAGCGTAAAGGAATAGATACATGCTTAGGTCGTATGACACGAGTTGTCATTGCCCTCAGGAGAGACCTGAGGATAGACCTCCTTGGTAGGAGGATGAGTAGAAAGAGTTAGTCTTGGAGGTAGACACCTCCATTAAAAGTAGAGACCTAGCACATCCTTTGAGGATGATGTTAACCCTAACCCTAAGTGAAGGTTAGAGAAAGAGATGACATGCTGAGTTAGATGTCATGGTTGACCAGGTGTTTGGATAAACATGCCTTGGATGCCATACGAGCCATGAGAGGTTGGATAACATGGTACCTTTGACGACCCAACCCTGGAAAGGGTCGGGCATGTTAGAGTGAAGGATAGCTCCTTCATTGATGAGGTTAGTGAAGGACCTATAGAAACCCTATGGATTATGGGGATAGCATGCACCCAGAGTACGTCAGTTGTATGGTAGTAGGTTGAAACACTGGCCAGAAGGGCATGATGGATGGCTTATGAGATAAGAATAAAGAGATATCGATAATCTTGAGCCAAACATGAGTTGAGCATAGGCTTCACCCACATAGGGGTATGCTTGTGAGCATGAGCCTTCATGGAGAGAGGACCTCTAGTAGTATGGCTAGATGTGGAGTTAGCTCTAGAGAGAGAAAGCAAGAACCCAGCAAGGAGGTTGGAAGCCTAAAACCCCAAGATATGAGGAACAATGGGGAGTTGAGGATGATGCGACCTAAGTGGATGATAGTGGTTGCCTTATGTGTGACCCCTGGAGGTTGATGATATCTTGGTTATCTTTAGAGGAAACAAACCCTGGAGAGAGGATGATGCTTCTGGTACCTATCGTATAAGTAATTACCTACTGGATGAGATAAAGAGTGCATTAGACCCTGAGGAGGTTTAAGTAACATGTTGTGAGGTTTTATACCTAGTTGAATGTCCTTGAGGAGGACTCGACTCTGAGGTGTTGCTCATACAAAAGGATCATGGGAGTACATGACATACCTTAGACATGCTTGATTTGGGGTGAAGAGATTGAGCATGCAGTTGGACACCCAAAGTGGACCTAGGGTTCCTAGGCCTAAGAGGGGAAGCAGTGTACCCAATGCTCATGATGAGATTTGAGTCTCTATAGTTTCGAGCATGGTACTCCTCATGTGTAAAGGTAAAATAAACCCCTTAAGTTAAGGGTAGGTTTGATGAACCCCTCACAACTAAGTTGACCTAATGTTGAGGAAAGAGAACAATTATGACATAGCATGGTTTAATATGTTGTCTACTGGTGCCTTAGTAGTTGCTGGGTTAACCATGCTCATATGGATGTAAACCATAAGGATGTTTGTGACCTTGTTGTCAAGAGTTGTAGTTTCCTTCCATCTTGGAAGAGGGACCCTTTGGTAGGGTGTTTACCAGTTTTGTGGGTTTTGAGGAAACCTAATGAGGTCCCCATAGGATCTTGAGAGACTAAGTGAAAAGTACATGGCCTGAGAAAGAACATGTAGACCCATAGATAACCATCTCAACGTGCATGTGGATGTGTTACCATGGAGGTAATCAGTATGGGGCCTGACCAAGGTAGGCAGGTCATCATGACCCCTGTGTAAGGATGAAAGACAGCCTAAGAATGCAGAGAGAGATGATTGGGTAAGGTTCTAAGTTGGACATGTACTATAATGGAATCCTAAGTCTATCCTAGGGTCAGGTAGGGATGATACCTATGGAAGAAGGAGTTTCCTAATTCCCTAGTTGCACATGACCATAGGGTCGGGAGGTAACAACTATCATTGTCTGAGGGCCATGGGTTAGGAGATTGATCACCTTCATAAACTCATGGGAGCCAAAGGGCAGATGAGTAGGGCACTCTCTAGATGCATGAGGGAAGAGGGATGACCCCAAAAGTGCTGGCACCCTATAGACCTAGAGGAGATGACAAAGGATTGTGTGTGGATCCAAGTAGGTTCGAGACCAGTTTTCCATGGAGGAAATTTTGATATCATGATGTTTGTGATGTAAAGACATGAGTTGCACGTTTCAACTTAGATTTGAAGGTGTATTGGCAAGGTGGGATGTACCATCTCTACTCTAGGAATGGGAAGAACTCTGTATTTGGACGGCCGCCAAATGCTTATTTCTTCTTGTAATGGGAGTGAGAGATTGGACAGCACGCATGCCACACACCAAGGGTAAAGATGATGTGAGTTGGAACGTTGCTATAAGGAATGAGGACAGAGATGATAACATACCTTGGTGGAGTGAATGATACATGGATGATACATGGAATAGTGTAGTTATCTTATGAGGATGTGTTATCAAGAGCTATGTGGAATTTGCAAGTTAACCAAGGTTGAGTTTGATCACCATGAGGATGAGCTCAGAGTTTCTTGATGAAGACAAACTTAGAGTTTGAGATGAGATGATAAGTATAATGCATGGAGGTGTATGTCTTCGACATTACCTAACACCTAAGGATAAGGAGTGGTAATGAATGCTCTGGTTGAGATATAGCTGCCTAGTTTAGCTAGAAGCTAGAAGAAATTGAGGTTGTTAGGCTAACCTTACATTGAGAAAAAGAGATAAGTTTGGATAACATTCAGATATAACGAGATCTGTTGAACAAGATTAGTGGTTGTTTGGATAGCCAGCCTAGTCTTTGATGAAATGAAAGGATGGTTGTAGAACCTTAGATGTTCTTCTTTGGAAAGAAAAGTGATGAAACCCTGATGAGAGTGGCTTAGGGTTTCTGGGGTATCAAGCTTGAGGAATCATGACATACATGAGATCATGGTTTTAAGATCACCAAACATCGTGATACTACAAAGATAGTAAGTAATAGTAGCACTTCGGTTGCTTGATGTGGAGTTGCATGTGACAGGTGGCCATGCAAGCTAGGGGTGAAGGACGAACACCAGTAACCCAGTGTATCGATATAGAGGATAAAAGAGTCCCTGAGAGGGAATGGGAGTTCATCACAATGGATGTTGTGGTAAGTCTCCCTTTGACCCAGAAGGTCAAGATGCAATATGGGTTATGGTAGATCGCCTTACCTAGATAACATGGGAAAGAAAGGAATATTTTCAAGAGATAGATTCTATTGAACTACATAAGAGAGAGAGAGATGGTTCAAATACACCATGATACAAGTTCTAATGTTCTTGAGTATGACCTAAAGGTTCACTTCCATAAGGTGGAAGTAGGTACATGAAGAACTCAGTGTCAGTACCGCCTATCACCCCTAACTAATGGACAGTATGATCCAGACTAGAGGATCTGATGAGAGCATGTGTGCTCATTCAGGGTGATACATAGAGGCAGTTCTTGTCCTTTGCAAGATGTGATGATAACCACCATAGCCTTTATCGGGATGAAAGAAGTGCTAGAAGGAGGTTGTGTCGGTCACCACTTCATTTAGATGATGTTGGTGAAGGAGGCCTCGTAAAGGTCAGAAAAGAACCACAATGTGTGCAGATGAAGTCGCTTTGGTCGTGCAATGGCTGAGAGAGAGAGCCCAGTGGTGACATGAGTCGCGAGCTGATGCAAAGCAGACTGACATGCAGTTCACTGTGGGAGAATATGCAATGTGAAAATCCGACCCCTCTAAGCTACAACTGAGAAAGTTGAGTCCCCGATATATGGGTCCATTTGAGATGGATTGGTGGAGATGGTTGTGTTTAGCCTTGCCCCTCAGGATGACATGATGAATAATGTGTTCCATGAGTCTGATCTAGAGCACTATGTGAGGTACCCAAGCCATGTGCTGAGCCTTGAATCTATTCAGCTTTTGAGAGGCTGAAATGTCCTGAGTCACCTATGAGGGCACGATATACTAAGGTAAGAAAGAACTCAGATGGAAGAATATGAGATGATGAAGGTTCTTGGGAAGCACCATGGAAAGGGTGAAGCCACATGGTAGCCCTGATGGACGTATGAAAGGCTTATCCTGAACTGTGTGTTTGCTTGATGGAATTTTGAGGACAAAATTCTTATAAGAGGGGAAGGATGTTACAACCCCAACTTTCAGGTTCATTGGTGAGAAATGTAATTTCTCATATTAAAGATATTTGAACAAATAAGGATATAATTCGTTTTGGATAAATGATTTTTTTTACAATAGCCTTGATGATTGTTTTGTGGGCTTTATTGGCTATTGGGCCCAAAGAAAGGATAAAAGCAACTCTATTATTGCGTAAATAAAAAAATAGAGAAAAGGAAATAAAGGATATATAAAGAAATCCTTGAAAAGAAATTTTTTAATAAAGAAAGAGAAGGATAGGGAGTTCACTTAGTGGTGTTTCATGGACTCCCATAATAATCAAATGAGATAACTCTTTATAATAAGAATAAAAGGATCGGATACCAATAATGGAAAGAAGATGTTTTGTTTGGTGCAAGGAAAGGTATTAATTGAATTTCTAGATTGCTACAAACTGGTGTTATATCTAAATAAGGAAGACGGTGGGTATTTCCCTTCAAACCCATCCATGCAAGGCAAGTTACAAGAATACTTCGTACTGTATTTTGCCTCTACAAAATCCAATCCTTTCCATGTGGTTTTGGAAAGATAGATCCACCGGTTTCTTTGTGATCTAAACCCTAGGGGTGTGATGCCTATAAAACACTCTAGTCATGCAAGGCTTCTGGAAAACAACTTTGCTCTCACCTATAACAGTAGATAGATGGAAAGCATGCGACCACCATGCCAAGGTGGGTCGTGATGAGCATCGCAGGTCTTCCGTAAGGAAGAAATCAGAGCCGCTCTTCTCAAGATATGGTGGATTCAAAGGATTCGGTGGGAAGTTCGTTAGGGCATCTTTCTATTTGGAGATCAGGATGGATGGGACGACAGGCGGTGCTAGGATGGCGGTGCCCTGCACCTGGGCTAGCAGAGGCATGCTGCCGCGTGTGGGCGCGCTGGCGGGAGGCATCCGCTGTGGAGCCCCGTCACGAGGAAGGAGAGGACGGACTCGGAGGAACGAGTTTGGGATATGGTGCTGAGACGCTGACGTCATGCTACGGAGAGCTAGATCTCATGGGCGACGAAGAATCCATGAATAGCAGGACTAGGTCGGAGGCCGATCTTATGCGGGTTGCTTTTCAGAGAGGGATCTGCGGCGGTGCTCTGTAAATAGTTGGGCCTAGAACGTGATGGTGCAGACCTGGCAGAGATCCAGTGGAGACCTGGCGGAGATCCGGCGGAGACCTGGCGGAGACCTGGCGGATGAACGACCAAGTGAGCAGCTTGGGCAGCAACCTCGCCTGTGGTGGTGCCGAGGATGGGGGTGGCACACCATCGTCCCTCCCTTAGGCAGTCCGGACTGGGCCGAGGAAGAGGACAGGCTAGGACGAAGAGGAGAAGGCGTGACAAGGAGGACATAGTGTGCGATCGCGATGCGACTCTGGCGGCCAGCGTTTTGCAGAATACCCGTGGGAGAGAACCCACGTCCAAAAGACTAAAGTGCCCCTTCATGCACGCTGAAGACCCAAGGGCGGCAGGGTCATTTCCTTCTAATTCTTGTTGGATCTGGTAAGTCAATAATATGGCACTTATGCTGACGTGGTGAGGTTCTATTGGTCGAGTTTCATTAACATTGTAAAATTCATAATTACTTAACCGTAGCTCAGATTTAGACAAGCTTTATATGAAAATTTATCAGCGAAACGAGGGGAGTCCAAATAAAATACTTTTAGAGTCTAATTATGCTTGTAGTTCTAAAAGTATGGCAACATATGTTAAAGTGAAGACTAAAGATATGAAAAACCTTAATTTTGATGTTAATAAGATTGGGTGGGGTGTTATGGGTAATTTAAGATGATATTGCCCTATTGATGATAAAAAGGATGTTTTGAATTGGAAAAGGGTGATCCATGTGTTTAATTGGTTAATTTATATTTTCATATGTTTAATATGAATTAATGGGCTTAGAAACCCTTACTTAAGTGTTGGTGGGCTTTAATGGGGTACAATTGGAAATCCTTTGTATAAAAGTGATGTTAGGTTAATCCCAAGCTTAATAGGTGATAAAAAGGGCTTTAATATGCTTAAGTTGAATAATTAGGGTTTGGCACCTAGAACTGCTGTTTTAGAGTTTTATGGATATAAATAAGGAAAGTCGTAAAAATATTTAAAAGAAACCTAATGAAACCTTTATTCGGATTAGAAACCCTAGAAGGTGAATCCAAGTCAATTAAATAGATATATTCTTGGTAAAGTGTAGTAAATAGATTACGTATGCTTTTCAGGAATTCTGAGATTGTTGAACTGCTTCTTGGATTACTTGCTTGCTTGGAATTGTTATTAGCTTATTAAATCTGCAAATCAGGTATGTGGTTAATTATGAATAACCGTCTTAGTTTCCTGAGGATTTTCTGATGGTTAACCGCATTGAATGCAAATTATCAGTTTGGATGTTTTAGCTTGCAAACTATAAAGTCACTATGATTATCACATTAATAATATAAGTATGTATTATCGCACCTACATGCCACCCTGATGGATGATGCCAAAGGTCAGGCCCAGATGGGTAGACCAATGGACACCTTGAGTGGTACCCTCAGGCACCAAGCTCGGGAATGAGAATGTGGCCTATGATATTGCATGACTAGTGGGAACCGTGAGTGATGACCCCCAGGCACCAAGCTCGGGATTGAGAAGGTGGCCTTAAGTCATTGGCAAAGGAAACCCTAAGGTAGGTATGCCAGGGTTAGGGCAAAAGCGGTCGAGAATGTCATACTGAAAAGTGTAAATTGGCTTGTTAATTAACTTGATTGTGATATTTAGATTGTTATCCTTATGTGCAAATTTTTGTTTGTCCCCACATACCAGTATATTCGATATACTGACCGACATTTTGTTTGTCGGCATTTTAGGAACAACAATTGAAAGAACAAACAGTAAAGGGACACATTGTGAAAATAAGAAATAAAGTGCAAGGAGGATTAGATAGAATAATTCAAGCTCTGGATAGATAGATTTCCAAAGTTTTCAAAGGTAAGTAAAGTTTTAATTTTTATACCAAGTTCCAGTTACTTAGTAAAATTTCATAATTATTATTGATTATTTGTTGAACCTTTGATCCTGTTAATTGAATAACGACTCTGACCTTCGGGTCTCCCTTAATTGGGGGTTACCTGGAGACGGGGTCGTTACAGGTTTCCTTTAGAGGAACCAAACCTTAGAGGGAGGATGATGCTTCTGATACCTAGGGTATAAGTGATTACCTACTGGATGAGATAAAGAGTGGTTTAGACCCTGAGGGGGTTTAAGTAATCGGTTGTGAGGTTTTATACCTAGTTGGTTGTCCTAGAAGAGGACTCAACTCCGAAGTGTTGCTTGAGTAGAAGGATCATGGAAGTACATGACATATCTTGGACATGCTTGATTCGTGGTTAAGAGATTGAGCATGCAGTTGGATACCCAAAGGTGAACATAGGGTTCCTAGGCCTAAGAGGGGAAGCAGTGTACCCAATGCTCATGATGAGATTTGAGTCTCTATAGTTTCGAGCATGGTACTTCTCATGTGTAGAGGTAAAAGAAACCCCTTAAGTTAAGTGTATGTTTGATGAACCCCCCCTCACAACTAAGTTGATCTAATATTGAGTAAAGAGAACAAGTATGACCTAGTATGGTTTAATAGGTGGCCTGCTTGTGCTTTAGTAGCTGCTGGGTTAGGCATGCTCATGTGAAGGTAAACCCTAGGGACGGTTGTGACCTTGTTGTCAAAAGTTTTAGTTTCCTCCCATCTTGGGAGAGGGACCCTTTTATAGGGTGTATACCAGTTTTGTTGAGGTTTCAGAGGATCTTGAGAAACTAAGTGAAGAGTACATGGTATGAGAATGAAGTTGTTGACCCATAGTTATCCATATCTGAGTGCATGAGGATTTGTTACCATTGAGGTAACCGGTATGGGTCTGACCCAGGTAGGCAGGTTGCCATGACCCCTATGAAGGGATGAAAGTCAGTCATGAATGTAGAGAGAGATGATGAATGATTGGGTAAGGTTCTAATTTGAACATGTACTATGTTAGAATCCTAAGTCTATCCTAGGGTCAGGTAGGGATAAGACCGATGGAAGAAGGAGTTGCCTAATTCCCTAGTTGCACATGACCATAGGGTCAGGAGGTACCAGCTATCATTGTCTGAGGGCCATGGGTTAGGAGATTGATCACCTTCATAAACTCATGGGACCCAAAGGGAAGATGAGTAGGGCACTCTCTGATGCATGAGGGAAGAGGGACGACCCCAAAGGTGCTGGCACCCTATAGACCTAGAGGGGATGACCAAGGATTGTGTAGTAACCCAAGTAGGTTCGAGACCGGTTTTCCATGGAATTAATGTAGATATCAAGATGATGGCACGTTTCAACTTAGAATTGAAGGTGTACTGGTAACGTGGGTTGTACCATCTCTACTCTTGGAATAGGAAGAACTCTATATTTGGACGGCCGCCCAATGCTTATTTCTTCTTGTTATGGGAGTGAGAGATAGGACAGTATGCATGCCATACACTAAGGGTAAAGATGACGTGAGTTGGAACAAGGAATGAGGATAGAGATGATAATGTGCATAATGTGCCCTTGTAGAGCAAATGATACAGGGATGGTTTACAAACACTAAGAGTATTAAGGAAATCATCTTTTGAGGATGTTTTATCATAAGCTATGTGGAATTTGCAAGTTATGAAAAGTTGAGTTGAATCACCATGAGGATGAGCTCAGAGTTTCTTGATGAAGACAAACTTAGAGTTTGAGATGAGATGATAACTGGAATATGTGGAGGTGTATGTCTTCAACAGTACCTGACACCTAAGGAGGTGAAGTGGTAATGAATGCTCTAATTGAGATATAGCTGCCTAGTTTAGCTAGAGGCTAGAAGAGGTTGAGGTTGTTTGACTAACCCCAAGTTTGGAAAAAAAAGATGAGTTTTGGCTAACACATAGATGTAATAAGATATGTTGAACAAGTTAATGGTTGTTTGGTTAGCCAGATTAGTCCTTGATGTAGTGAAAGGATGGTGATAGAACCTCAGATACACTTCTTTGGATAGGAAGGTAATAAAAAAAAACCCTGATGAGAGTGGTTTAGAGTTTCTGAGGTATCGATCTTGAGGAATCATGACATACAGGAGATCATGGTTTTAAGATCACCATACACTGTGATACTACAAAGATAGTAAGTGATAGTAGCATTTTGAATGCTTAATACGAAGTTGCATGTAGCATGTGGCCATGCAAGCCGGGGGTGAAGGATGAACACCAGTAACCCAGTGCTTTGACATAGAGGATAAAGAGTCCCTGAGAGGGAATGGGAGTTCACCTCTATGGGTGTTGTGGTAAGTCTCCCCTTGAACAAGAAAGATCAACATGTAATAGGGGTTATGGTAGATTGCCTTACCTAGATGACATGAGAAAGAATGGAGTACTGTCAAGGGACAGGTTCAGTTGAACTACTTAAGAGAGAACGATGGTTCAACCACATCATGATGCGAGTTCAAAAGTTCTTGGGTATGACCAAGGTTCACTTCCATGAGGTGGAAGTGGATACATGAGGAACTTGATGATATTACAGTTCATCACCCCATACTAATGAACGGTATAATCCAGACTAGAGGGTATGATGAGAGCAGGTGTGCTCATTTAGGGTGATACATAGAGACAGTTATTAAGATGTGATGTTAACCACCATAGCCTTTATCAGGATGTAAGAAGTCTTATGGAGAGGTTGTGTCGGTCACCACTTCATTAAGATGATGTTGGTGAAGGAGGCCTCGCGAAGGTCAGAAAAGAACCATAGTGTGTGCAGATGAAGTCGCTTTGATCGTGCAATGGCTGAGAGAGAGCCCGGTGGTGACATGAGTCACGAGCTGATGCAAAGCAGACTGACATGTAGTTCACTGTGGGAGAATATGTGATGTGAAAATTCGACCCCTCTAAGCTACAGTTGAGAAAGTTGAATCCCCGATATATGGGTCCATTTTAGATGGATTGGTCGAGATGGTTGTGTTTAGCCTTGCCCCTCAGGATAACATGATGTGTAATGTGTTCCATGAGTCCGATTTAGAGCACTATGTGAGGTATCTAAGCCATGTGTTGAACCCTAAACCTATTCAGCTTTTGAGAGGCTGAAATGTCCTGAGTCACCTATGAGGGTATGATATACCAAGGTAAGAAAGAACTCAGATGGAGGAATATGAGATGATGAAGGTTCTTGGGAAGCACCATGGAAAGGGTGATGCCACATTGGAGCCCTGATGGACGTATGAAAGGCTTATCCTGAAGGCTTATCCTAAACTATTTGTTTGCTAGATAGAATTTTGAGGGCAAAATTCTTATAAGAGGGGAAGGATGTTACAACCCCAATTTTTGGGCTCCTTTGGTGAGGAATGAAATTTCTCACATCAAAGATATTGGAACAAATAACGATATAATTTGTTTTGAATAAATGGATTTTGTTTACAATAGCCTTACTGATTGTGTTGTGTGCTTTATTGGCTATTGGGCCCAATAACAAGGAAATCCAATTAATAAATGAATAATTGAGTTTTTGAGAAAAGAAAGATATGGAAACCTCTAGAAGGCAAATCCAAAGAGGGATTTCGTACCTCTTGGGTTCCTTGGAGTCCAAAGTTGCATAAAGAGTGCAATAAGAAAAGAAAAGATTAATTAAGTAATTCTTTAGTAAGAAAGAAATTGAAAATAAAGTTAAAATGTTGGAAATAAGTGGAAAAAAGTATAATTGAGTTATCCTTTGTGGAATTTTGTATCCCAAGAATTACAAATGATGAAAGGAATACCAATGAAGAAAATAAAAGAGAAATAAAGAGAAATCCTTAAAAAGAAACATTTTAATAAGAACTCAACATGATAATGTGAAATAATGCATATTGATGCATTTAAGGATAAATAGTATTCCTTAAAAAGGAATTTCGAATTCTTTGAGTTTATTGGGGTCCAAGGAGCCCTAATAAAGAGGAAAGAAAGAGGAAATACCAAGATTGAAAAATAAGAGCATAATGTGATGTATTATTGATGAATTTTGTAATATTGATAAAAGGAAGTATTTTCTATTAAAAGAAAGCTTAATTTCGTGCCAATACATAAAAGGCAAGTACAAGGAGGATAAAGGAGGTAATTTTTGAAATCCTAAATAATTAAGAAAAAGAAATAATATCAAAGGGATGAGGGAGAGAGAGAAGATTTGCTTCCTAAATTAAGGAAAGTCGTTTCCTATTGGGAAAGGGACTTGTTCCCTTTTATATGAACGCCTTGGGACTTGGGTGCCCTCCCCTATATAAGGGGTAGAGCCCAGAGATGAGTTACAGGAGGTTCCACGAATTCCTATCTTCTTCTTCTCCTTCTTCGTAAACAAACCCTAAGATAAAGGAGTCGTGCGGCCATGGGGCAACAAGGAACCATTAATTAGACTGGATGGATGCGGGACGTGCCCAAGACCACTAAGAAGTGATTGGTCACCATCGTCTTACTCCCATCCTCACACAACACCTGCTGGAGGGTTGTAACCCCGCCAAAAGCACAGGCTTGGCATGCATGAGACTGGTCGTCTCGACCATAAGTTGAGGCTTGGTCCTCTGCGGTAGGGGGTGGCGGAGGAAAGGAGGAGATTTCCGGTGAGGTTTGAGCTTTGATGCGATGGGAGCCAGCCCGCGAATCACTGCAGGTCGGCGGCCGCAGGTGGAAATCGCTAGGAAGAAGAACATGGCGCTTGGACAAAAAGGCCCCTCCAAGGCTTGAAGAGTCGGGGCAACACGCGGGGGTAATTCCATAATTTGGTTATGTCTTAAACCAGTCGGACAACGCTGCATGGATCGAGCGACGTGACGCGCTCCGATTGGCCAGAGTAAGTGATTTATTGCAAAAATTGTATCTAAATATTGGTAGCTTCGATGAGATCATACAAAATATGAAAATTGCTCAGAAAATCGAGAGGAATCTAAATAAAATATATTTAAAGCCTAATTCTGATTTCAATTCGAAAAGTAATGGAGGTTATTAGCTTTAGATGTAATAATGTTTAAAGAACCCTATTTTGATATGATTAAAGTGATTAGTAGGGTTTAATAGCTGATTAAGGTGGATACTAGCCTATTAATGATAAAAAGGAACATTAGGAAGAAAAAGGATGAACTTTGCATATAATTAGTTAATTTGGAGTTTCATATGCATGAATATACTTTAATGGGCCTTGAAACCCTAATGTTGATTAATTCGACTATTAATGGCTTTAATTGATTAATTTCATGATTAAAGTTGGAATATGCTATTTGGAACATTAAAGTTCCTAATTTGTGGATAAATACCCTAAATGTGGTAATTAGGGTTTTCTCATGAATAAAAGGTGGAATTAATGGCAAATCGAGTTCTTATGTGTTTTGGACCATAATGAACTATGAATTGATGATAAATGTGTATAAAGATCTTGTCATGGATTAAAAGGATACAAATAGTAGCTTTGATAAAAAGAGGCTTAATGAGATTAATTAATGGTTAATTATGCCTTTAATCTGGAATTGAGGATTTGATGTGGAAATAATTAGGGTTTGTGATCAATTGCGTTAAATTAGGGTTTAAAATAGTAAAAGATGAAGTGAAACCCTAATTGTAATAGAAACCCTAAAAATGAATTAGAAACCCTAGGAAGAGAGCTAGGTTTAATGGATCTTGATCATATGAATAATAAAAAGGGAATTACGTGATTATTTCAGGATCTTGTTGAAAATGCTTGCTTGCTTGGATTCTTATTTGCATGGATATTTCTGTTCAAATCGTCAGATCAGGTATGTGGTTAATTATGAATAACCGCCTTAGTTTCTTGAGGATTTTCCAGATGGTTAATCGCATTGAATGCAAATTATATGTTTGGATTTTCATACTTGCAAATCATAAAGTCCTTATGATTATCACATTAAAAAAAATAGAAGTATGTATTCTCGCACCTACATGCCACCCTGATGGATGATGCCAAAGGTCAGACCCAGATGGGTAGACCAATGGACACCTTGAGTGGTGACCCCAGGCACCAAGCTCGGGAATGAGAAGGTGGCCTATGATATTGCATGACTAGTGGGCACCATGAGTGGTGACCCCCAGGCACCAAGCTTGGGATTGAGAAGGTGGCCTTAAGTCATTGGCAAAGGAAACCCTAAGGTGGGTATGCCAGGGTTAGGGCAAAAGCGGTGGAGAATGTCATACTGAAAAGTGTTAATTGGCTTGTTAATTAATTTGATTATGATTATTAAATTGTTAGCCATATTTGCAAGTTTTTGGTTGTTCCCACATACCAGTATATTTCGATATACTGACCGACGCTTTGTTTGTCGACATTTTAGGAACAACAATTGAAAGAACAAATAGTAAAGTGACACATCGTGGAAATAAGAAATAAAGTGCAAGGAGGATTAGATAGAATAATTCAAGACATGGATAGATAGATTTCCAAAGTTTTCAAAGGTAAGTAAAGTTTTATTTTTATACCAAATTCCAGTTAGTTAGTATAATTTCATAATTATTATTGATTATTTGTCGAACCTTTGATCCTGTTAATTGAATAACGGCTCTGACCTTCGAGTCTCCCTTAATTGGGGGTTACCGGGAGATGGGGTCGTTACAACTTTTCCAAGAAGAAGTCTTCTGTGTTCTTTTGTGTTTCACGCATTGAACCCATGCCCACGACTGCGCTGTAGGTTTGGAAGCCCTGATGGTTACTATTGCATTTTTTAACTCAGATTTGAAATTTTGAATTGAACAACATCAGTGGTTATCATTTTGTCTCTGCAAACTGTAGTAAGTTGGTAATAGACTGAACAACTAGTAGTTATTCCAATAGTAAGAATCAATGTTTCACATCCTTTCATTTTTTCAACTTTGACAATGACAAGAGCTTCTGGTTGTTTTACCCATTTCTTGTGTAATTTTCAGAACTAGAGACAGTGTATAATTCTACCTTTTCTTTTTATAAACAAATTTCATTAATGACACCTATAGAGATGATATATGGCCTATAAATAGAGGTTCTTGTTTTAGCAGCTACAGAACTAGGATACACAATCGTATAATATATGACTTAGCTATTTTTTCTGTAAAGGAAAGTACTATTTAAGTACAAATATAATATAATTACCAGCCTTGTATGCCTAAACAAAAATTATAAACTACATTCATATCCCACTTAAACATTTCATTTTGTCAGTTCGAGATACTAGCTTACAGCCAGGTCGGGAGCACCAAATTAGCTGATGAAAAAGGAAAACATGTGATCCAATATATATGGGAGTCCAATGCCCCTCCAAAATTGAGGCTCTATGGTCCTCATATGAATAGTGAGAATTTCAAGAGACCAAGTTAGTATGACATAACATGTCATGTTTGAAACATGTACTACTTTATATCTTTCTATCTCTCTTTAAACTAGTGATGTGCCTACTAAGTAGCTAATAATAAAAAACACCTTCCTTTTTCTAACATGCAATTCTTTCAATGGTGGAAGCATGTATAAATGAAAAAACTACAATAATGATATTCAACATTACTGACAGAAACATCTTTTTCTATTTTTGTAACATCATCATCTTCTTTTTCTCCCACAAATTCTGAAGCGTCAACCACATCAAAAGAGCAACTTGTCTCTGTTCATCTATCATTGTTCCAATCACTGGTATGTGTTAAAGAAATAGGTTTTGGAGGTTTCCTCTTAATATATGAGCTAATTATGGTTGTAATGTTGATTATTGAAGTTTGCAGCTTGAGAAGTTGGACAATAACCAATGCACGTCTGAATCACAACCTAAATATGATACAAGTAAAATTTTGGTGACATGCTTGCATCTTTATGCATTTGGTCATCATTTCTTCTCTCATATTTTTTGTCCAAAATAGTCAAATTCGTGCAGACCTATAACTTTGTTACTTTACATGTAATGTCCATTCAAATTGTCGAGTGTTGGAGGGTATTAAAATGGACACACACTTATGGATATCACTGGCATGAGACAATATTTGAAGTATATACAAGGTATATAATTTATTCTTTTGATCCATGGTTAGATTTGGTGAGTACATATCTTGTACGATTTTTTTTCAGATGAGGCATACTCTGGACTTGAAAGTCTTCATCAATGTGCTGAGAAGGAGCTTCATATCTTTCTTTTATGCAGAGACTGCATCAAAAGAATTTACTGGTGTTTGGACCTAATTTTCTGGTCATACTAGGTAAGTCCAACTATGATACAATTTTATGCATCTAGAAATTGCATTATGGGTAAAGAAGTTTTCACAGGCAGTAACATTTTTCCTCTATATTGCAAAGTATCCGATCCTTTTTCACCAAGTTCTTACAAAACCACTCTAGTCAGTTTTTTTTTGCTTGAATTCAATGTGAAATTCACTCAATAAGATGTTGAGCTAATAGTTCTTGAAGAATATGGTCTATATTTGTCTCCTTTTTTTTGCTGCATGGTTAAACCTTCATGTTGCCATGGTGGTTTGAGTAGAACCAGTTTTTATTCTATTCGTTGCCCTTTTTGTTCAAAGTTTCTTTGTGACCTGCTTTTGATCTCTTTTGGCTGCTAAATAAATCATGAATGAAGACTCCAATTTGAGCTTGCTTATCCAAAAAGGGAATAGATGAAAGGCTCAATGTTCCATTGGAAAATAAGAGTGTAATCTAAGGCAAATTCCATCTTCTCCAGATAATTTGTGCTAGATCTAACATATTTTTGTCATCTCTGCTACATTGTAGAATTATTGCAATGCATCTTTAGACTAGAATAGTACTTGTAAATTGTGATAACTAACCTGATACATACACAGTTGTATCTCTATATTATCAACCATCCACATGAATTGATCTTTCAGCAGACGAGACTCATATGTATGCTTCCTACAAGAAGAGTATCAATACATTTTCAATGTATCCAGAGAGAAAAAGTTCTTCAATTGTGACTAAAAGACGGCATGCATGCCTAGAGCATTCACAACTTGCTGCTCTAGATTTTGGTTCTAGTCTGCTACTAGCTAGGTATTTTTCTAATCTTAATAGTTCCAGTAAGAGTTTAGATGATGATGAGGATTTTAAGGTTCCTACTTTTGCCAATTCAGAAATCACTACCTATCTTGATAAATCCCAACCATTTGACGACATATCTTCATCTATGTTTAGAAGTCATCCTTCCATCCAGTTGCACCAAAGACATGTTGATCCAAGCATTTTGAAATATAAATAGAACAAAATAAGTGACAATGGACTACTATTCACTGAAAGAGAGTCCATAAAGGAAGCTTCTCAGGATTCTAGATTGTGTATGAACTCCAGAGATAAGGATGCACAACAAGAGCTCGAACAAAAGAAGAAGACAATAAGGATGTTAAAACTGGCCGAGAAAGACACAACTCTTTTGCAAATATGTTAGTAGACCACTGAATCATTGATATATGTATATACTTTTCTTTGTACACATTGTGTAATAGGAGCAAGGTATACGTCCTCCCCATGTACATTCAACGCTTCATTATAAATGAAAGTAAGATTGTTGGCATAATGAGAATGACTTTCTCTAAATACTACTAGTTTGTTACTAAAAGAGCTTATGTACTAACAAATTACACTATATATATATATATATATATATATATATATATATATATATGAATATATAATCAAGATAAGCATATATGTATGTGTACTAAATGACACTACATATGTATCAAGATGCATAGTCAACTACATATATATGTATATAGTAACTGTTGCCTTTCCCTACACACTAAATACATATAAAATGTATTAACTTCATGTTTTTGCTACATACTAACTATATATGCAATTGTAGTCATACATTTAGCTATGATTATACTTATATTTAAATATGTAAGGACAATATCTAGCTACGCTTCTGGATACATATGAATTTGTAGTGAATGGATTATCTAATTACATATTTGAAAAATATAGTTAAAGCCTTTAGCTATACAAGCATATACTACAATTTGGATGTGTAAAGAAATATGTAGTTAAATCCTTTAGCTACAATATATGGGGTTTTTGCTACAATTTTTTTTATAGTTAAAGACCATTTTTTTGTAGTGAATGTTCATCATTGTGTACTTTGTCTACGTATTCTTCCACTTGAAAATCTTCTTCAATATTGACATGATTACTCTGCTCCTCAGAATAAGTTTCTTCATAATCATATCCAATTCAACATCTACTTCAAATTTCAAATAGAAAATGGAGGAGTTAATGAGAAGGAAGGAGGACTACATGCATGAATGTACAACCTGAATGTTTCAAGCATGAATGTACAACATACCTACTTGAGAGTCCATTCGGAAGTAAGTTATGTCCCTGTAATAAATGAGGTGGAGTTAATGAGGATGAGGAGGAAGAGTTAATTAATGAGGATGTGGAGAATCTAATGAGGAAGAAGGATTAGTTGTTCTCAAAGAATATAATAGGAATGAGGTGTTCTCCAAGAACAACATGAAGAAAAATACTAACGAACTCCTCAGACATCCACTTACAACCAATTACCACATCACCCTCCCCTAAAACCATCCTCAGCAACATTTCCCTCCAGTAATTCCTATAATTTCCCTCTATAAAATGTCATTGCATGCATTAAATGCTACAACAAAGCCATCACAACATGCATTAACTCGCACAATATCAGCGGGAACCACTCGTGTAAAGACATGGGCCCAGTTCCCAAGGTTCTAGTAGAGTTTCAAGAATGATGACTAGTTGCACAGCTCACCACTAGCCTTAACTGCATGCTTTTTCCTCACTCACAGGCAAGCCAAGATCAAATTCCTGACTGATCACCCATCCTAATACTACTCCAAGTTGAGCACACTTCACTATGGAGTACTTTAGTGATAAGTTCCCTGAAAAGGAGGTGTGCCTTGGTTATATGGGTAGTCCAATCATTCTTTTTAAGATCATCTTAACCGAGCCCTCAAATCCTGGGATATTACAATCCACCCACTTAGACTCTTGACATCCTCATCAAGGCTCAACTCTATGGCCTCATAATATTTCATCATTTCAATGGAGACCCAGAATGACCCATGGACACCCAACTCCCGATCACATAATACCAGTGCAAGGGTGGCTACATCACCATGTACAACCCTTTCCAACATATATGGATCACATGACTCAAGAGTGGCATGCCACATGCCCATGTGGGACCCACCTACAGGAGGGGTTGTGGCTCTAATACCATTTATAATGGGTCGTGCCCACGGTCCAAGGTTGTAGTAGAGTATCAAGAATGATGACTAGCCCCACATATCCCCACTAACATTAACTTTGTGCTTTGTCTTCACTCACGCACAAGCCAGAATCAACTTCCTAACTGGTCACCTATCCTAGTACTACCAAAATTTGAGCACGCTTAACTATAGAGTTCTTTAGTGATGGATTCCCTAAAAAAGAGGCGCACCTTGGTGATATGAGTAGTCCAATCATTATTTTTAAGATTAACTTATATGAGGCTTCAAATCCTGGGATGTTACTACTTGTCCCATTTCCCTCCAGTAATTCTTGTTCCCCCTATATTATGTCACTGTTTGTATTAATCGCAACCTATTGTCTGCCTAAAAAATGCTTACTGGGCTTCCTGTAAAACCAGTAATGCTCAGTGTCAAATTACCATCTTGACAGGCCCGCACAATGGAAGATTTTCAAGACAAAGAATACATAGAAGGTACAATATATCTACTTGAGAGTCCATCAAGACGTAAGTTATATCTGAGTAACAAATGAGGAGTAATTAATGATGATGAGGAGGAGTTAATGAGGATGAGTAGGAGTTAATGAGAAGGAAATACTAGTTGTTCCCAAAAAACAATAACAACAATGAGGTGTTCTCTAAGAGAAATAAGAAGAAAAAAAATACTAATGCACTCCCTCAAACATCTGTTTACTACCAATTGCACATCCCCCCATAAATTATCCTCAATGATATTTCCCACCAAAAATTGATATAATTTCCCTCTTAAAAGTGGCATTGCTTGCATTAAATGCCACAACAAAGCCGTCATCACATGAAATTAACTCACACAGTATTGACATGAACCACTCAACCCATTTCCCTCCAGCAATTCTCAATTCCCGGGCATGAACTACTCAACCCATTTCCCTCCAGCAATTCCCTGATTCCCCCCATTATTTTATGTCACTTCTTGCATTAATTGCAGCCTACTATATGCTTACAAAAGGCCTACTAGGATACCTAAAAAACCAGTCACGCTCAATGTCAAATCGCCATCCATGCGTAGCCCTCTTGGTGGAAGATTTTCAAGCAAAAGAACATATACAAGGTAAAACATACCTACTTGAGAGTTCATTCAGAAGAAAGCTATATCCCAGTATTAAATGAGGAGGAGGAGTTAATGAGGATGAGGAGGTGGAGTTAATGAGGATGAGGAGGAGTCGATCGGGAGGAAAGATTAGTTGTTCTCAAATTACATTATCGACAATGAGGTGTTATCTAAGAAAAACAAGAATAAAATATATTATTGTGCTCCCTCAAAAATCTATATCCCATCAATTTTCCATCCCTCTTAAAATCACCCTCAATAGCATTTCCCTCCAACAATTCCTATAATTTCCCTCTTAAAAGTGTCATTTCATGCATTAGATGCTACAACAAAAGCTATCACAGTATGAATTTGTATAGGACTGGTGTGAACCACTTAGTATGTTTCCCTCCAGAAAATCCCATTCCCCCCTATTTTATGTCGTTGGATGCATTAATTGCAGCCTATTGTCCTCTTGCAAAATGCATGTTGGGCTTCCTACAAAACCAATCACGCTCAACGTCAACCCACCATCCACACAGGACCCGCACGGTGAAATATTTTCAAGAGGAAGAACGCGTACAACATACAACATACCTACTTGAGAGTTCATTATAAAGCAAGCTATATCCTAGTAATAAATCAGATGGACGTGTTAATGAGGATGAGGAGTTAATGAGGATGAAGTGGAGTTAATGAGGAAGATAGATTAGTTGTTCTCAAATAATAGTAACAACAATGAGGTATTCTCCAAGAACAACTACAAGAATATATGCTAATACACTCCCTCAAGCATTTTTTCCCACCAATTGCCCCTCATCCTCTCCTAAAATCGACCCCAATGACATTTCTCTCTAGACATTCCATAATTTCCGTCTTAAAAGTGTCATTGCATGTATTAAATTCTTAGTGAAGTCATCATGACATGCATTAACTTGCAAAATATTGGCATGAACCACTCAGCTCATTTCCCTCCAACAATTCTCACCCCCCCATATTTTATGTCACTTCTTGCATTAGTTGCATCCCGTTGTCCACCTACAAAATGCTTGTTGGTATTCCTACAAAACCAGTCACGCTCGACGTCAAACCACCATCAACACAAAGCTCATACGGTGGAAGATTTTCAAGAGGAAGAACATGTAGAAGTTATAATATACCTACTTGAGAGTTATGCGGAAGCAAGCTATATCCTAGTAATAAATATGGTGGAGGAGTTAACAATGATGATGAGGACAAAGAGTTAATGAGGATGTGGAGGAGGAAATGAGGAGTATGAATTAGTTGTGCCCAAATAATAGTAACAACAATGAGGTGTTCTATAAGAACAACAACAAGAAGAGATAGTAATGCACTCCCTCATCTATCTGTTTCCCACCAATTGCCACTCCCCTCTAAAATAATCCACAACAATGTTTTTCCTCTAGAAATTTCTATAATTTTACTTATAAAAGTGCCATTGCATGTATTAAATGATACAATAAAGCCATCATGACATGTATTAACTCACATAGTACTGCGTGAACCACTCAGACTATTTTCCTCCAACAATTCTTGTTTTCACCATTATTTTATATCACTACTTGCATTAATTGCAGCTTGTTGTCCACCTACAAAATGTCTGTTGGGTTTCCTGTAAAACCCGTCATGTCCAACATCAAACTGCCATCCACATATATGGAAACCATCAACAACTGGTTGTCAGACACGCATTAAGAGAGGTGAGCATGTGATGCACTCATTTTCATTGAACTTATTTATAACAGTAGCCCTACACATCTTAGCAGTTTTCTTAAATGTTATAAGAGTAAAATGATACATGTTAAAAGATAGAAACATTTTGGCATTTTGAACCCATGTGATCCACAAAGTAAATAATAGTCCTTTCATCAAATGATGGGTACTGCAGAGAGTGGCCCAGATTCAAGGAGAAACATCAACTTCATGTAAAAAGCCCTCTAGCCCACCGTTTCAAGTAGTAACAACTTAGAGTGACACTCTACGTGTTTATGATTATCGTTTTGTTACTAATGTACCATCTGATTTCGACTGGAACAATTTATATGATGAGGTGACGAGTACTACACATTTTGGGAAGGTGATGACCACTCATTTTATACTTCCACTTCACCACCCTTGGAGGGTGATGATAATATGAGGGATGTAGTTTTGAGAAACTTTAAGAACACAATTTCAACTCATAGAAACATACTACCCCTTATTCAATGACAAGCTTGGGATGAAGGATTCACAACTTGATTCACCTTAGATTGACCCATGTATAGAAGTTGTTTAGATGTCCCATATTCAACTTGGGTATACCGAAAGCGATCCAATCTCAAACCTTGAGAAGATGGGTGAAGAACATAATTATTCATCAAATTTGAAACCCTTACCTCAATCACATCATGTGTTAACATCTTGGGGATCGACTTTGAAGATCCTTACTTTGAAGGATATCTTGAGGATGTTATGCGAAGGAATTCATTTTTTGATCAGTTGAAGATGAAGTCACCAAGCCCTTGAACTTTATTGTCCTATTTTAGACTTGGAAAGATCCACCACTCTTTACATTGTACCCATACATGATGAATCCAATATGCAAGACACAAGTGACCTAGCTCACAAAACTTAAGATTTGGGGTCCAATTTTAGGTATTGTTGGGAGACCCTCTTTCGTTTAGGAGATAGATGACTACATTGCATGAAATTTCTACTATCGTAAGCTTACATTTGCTCGACGATGAGAATTTTTTTTAGCTTGGAGATAGGACAGTATGCCCTTCTATCTCTTCTATCTTTATCTTTCATTTATACATTCTTTAGGACTTTATTGCATAATTTTTGGTTTTTGCAATTGTGGCTATGTTGGTATGAATGACAGGTTTTATGTTGATCTTGTAAAATTACCCCACCGTTATTAGATTTGCTTGACCTTCAGCTTCATTCATCTTATTGACTCCATACTACTAGTTTGGTAATGGATTCTAAGATTACTCATTGCTACCCATAGTTTAAAATTACGTGTTCGCCTATTTCCTATTATGAAAGATGAACCTAAGGTTTTTATTCGAAGTGTAAGATCAAAACTCATTGTGGTGTTTTCATAGATTTAACAATATTCTAATGATTTCTTTATACCGTATAAAAATCTTCACTAAGGTTTGAGTGAGCGATGATGAGTTTAGAGTTTAATTAAGATGGATTTTTTACTATGATGGTCTTCATACTTTTCCACATTAGATTGAGTCAAAAATAAAAAATAAAAGTAAACAAAAGAAGCTTGGCCGCCCAAAAATTCCAAAAATATTTTCATTTTCTATAAAAGTAAACAATCCTAAAAATAGCTAACACCCATGACCAATTAATTAGAATGCAGTCTTAAAAGCCTGAGAGTGAATAAAATTGTAAGTGATTTATATTTTCTTTTTTAGGAGAGTTAAGGTTGATGCCCAATGGGTGTATGACTGTGCTCACAAACTCGAGTATGTTGTGCCTGGAAGTGTAACCAAAATCTCATTAGAGAGCTTTTTTAGGAACCCCTATGAGACTAATGGGACTTTCACAATAGCAGAGTTAGTTTGAGCACTAGTTTGGATTGCAGGGATGTTGTTCTTTACTAGGATCAGCTTGACGTAGATCCGGAACCTCACGAGTTATTAGAGTCTTTTTTCCTTTATTTTTGCATTAAGAGACGAATAAATGGGAAGTGTGTTGTACTTGATTGGTTTACAAAAAAATTTAATGACAATTTGTTACTTGCATCCATTATTTTTGTTAACTTCCTAAGTGATTGTACTTTAATACTTATATATATGGTTTACATCTCTCCGAGTCTTGTTGGACTGTAGTGATGTCACTTAAACATGCATGGTAGTTCTCTAATCTTACATTGGCAGGTTTGTTTGTAAGGTGGAGGTTCATTCTATCATAGCATATCATGGACAACTTGTAAATCATTTTTTCCCAATCTTAGTTTGTATTGTTAGACTCAATTTAGATGTTATTTAGAATATTTGAGTTTGAATCTTGCTTGAGGACAAGCAAATTATAAACTTGAGGTGGCTGATAACACTCAAATTTATGCAATATTACTATGCATTTTACCTTAGATTTTATACCATTATTACCCCTGATATGCCTCTAATTGTCTAATTCTTAGTCTTTTCATAATTTGCCATTTTTAATTTAATTGTTTAATTATTGTATTTTCTAATTTGCAGACATGCAAAGGAAATAAGACAATAATTTTACATTGTTTGGAAAATATAAAAACTCATTAAAGTATTTGTCCACGATAGAAAGATGCAAACTTTAACCAAACTTTTTGATTGAATTTAAAAGTGCAATAAAGAATGTAAGCGAACCATATGAAAAAAGATTAACAAGATGAATTAAGGCAATGCGTTAATTGAGCATGTTTCCATTCTATCATTTAAATGTGATCAAGGCAACCGTATGCATTGTTTTGAAGAGCATTGAATACGGTAAAGTATTGTTGGCTGACTGTAATTGGAAGTTACGATGAATCTACCAAAAAGAAAGTGATTAGTATAAACTTTAATGCTGGCCAATTTGCCAACCGTAGCGTGGAGTCAAAGTTGCGTATATGTCCACGTTGTTAATATTTGTTGGCGTTGCTGTTTACCTCATCTTGATAACTAATCATCCGCCCATGATATTTCTCATGTAAGTGAGCACGAGAGTCACGTTAGGGTTAATTTGGTTGGAGATAAAACCAACCAACTTAAGGAGTTGAAAAACAGGATATTGAATGAGAGGAGTCGAATGGAAACGTATATGTTTGGTTCTAAGTAAATAGAACTCAGCAATTTGATGCGTTTTCATTTTGTTCCGTGCAGTTCATGCATTTCTATAGCAGATTATATCAGATGCATGCTATTCAGTCATTTTTACCCTTTTCAAAAAGATCTTATTCTGTGACAGTAAAGTCTGATTTCACTTAGAATCTGAGGGTAGCGAAGACATTCTGCAGCGTCAGATATTCTGGAGATGGAACCGCGTCCAATTTGCCTGCGGTCCGTTTTTCATATTTGTAGTACAGTTGAACTGCATGCTGCAGGTGGTTTTCACAGTGTGTGTTGGAGCTACGTCCAATCAAACTAAAGGAGTTGAAAATTTTGTGTAGTTGCAAGTATATCAGTTGGTTTTCAATGCAACCAAACGAACCCTTAGAACAAAGCACCTTCAGCCATGGACGCGTGCACGTAGTGAGTAACCATGAAAGACCATCGACTTTGATGTCATATTGATGTCTCACCACTGCTCGATAGGCCAACCACTGATCAATCCACACCATCTGCTCGACAGCCTAGAAACCAATAAACTCGATTAGGGATGTAAATGGCGTGGGATGGGTCTTGCCATACCCATACCCATACTCATCTAATTTATCGGGTTCGGTTCTGGTTCTAGACCCGCATAATATAAAACTTAGACCCGCACCATACCCGTACCCGCAATAATAGCGGGTAAGCGGTTTTATAAAATGTCATATTGTTTATGTAGGAAAAAAGACTATGTTCTATATATTTTAATACAACAAGATATTATTATTATATAGTATATTAACATATAATAGTTATATTAGATAATGCTATATTTTATACATTAACGTTAATTGAGTTAATTGTTTACATATTTGTAGTCATCATCATAACATCTGACTTATGTACAAAGTAATGTAAATTAGTATATTTTTTTATTTTAAGTTTACACATGATGTTCATTATTGTAACTAGAATATTTAATTCTTAATTATAGGACTAGTCTAAACCTTATTGTGGTTAGAGTAAGTTATAATCTCAAGAATTATATTAGTTAGACTAGTAAAGTATGATATATATAATATATGATTTAAGCAGTTACTTATGAATAGCGGGTACACGGGTCTAGCAGGTCTGGGTCTAAGTATACCCATTATTGGACCCGCTTATATGCGGGTCCAAGGATATACGGGTCCAAGGGTATGCGGGTATAAAAAATTAGACCCATGACAGACTTTTTAAGGGTTGGGATTTGCAGGTCCGCAGGTGTACCCGTACCCATTTACATCCCTAATCTCGGTAGTGTCGACCAACACCCATCTACCGACATATTCGTGCCTTGCAAAGCCGATCGACAGAGACCAGTAGCGGATTCTAGAAAATCAACTTAAGAGAGGAGGGTAGCGGATTCTAGAAAATAAACTTAAGAGAGGGGGGGAGATAAGATAACAAAAATAACAAAATTCTTATGATTCAGAATCATTATAGGAACTTACTCCAGTCCAACTATTCTAATTATTGTTACAACATTATATATATATATATATATATATATATATATATATATATATATATATATATGGGTATATCTTCGCTACCCGTGCGGGTAACTATATATATATATATATATATATATATATATATATATATATATATATATATATATATATATATATATATATATATAAGACGTAGGCAACATTTTACTGTCAGATGTTAATTCTAACAAAAAAATTTATGGACTCGAACCCGCGTCGTTACATTCACAAAGTGCATGGTAGACCAGTCGAGCTACGATTCTTCAATTGTTTTAAGTGTGACCGTTTATATATATTACATGAACAAACTCTTGTTTATACTTAGACGATACTTTTTGGGAATTTTTATAGCGGAAGGGGGGGTAGAGTCCAGGTAGCCCCACATGAAATCGCCAACCCCCCCTCTGAATCTGCCCTTGATAGAGACGAGTTATCAAAGCCCAACGATAGAGTAACCATCAATCTCCACAATAGTCATCGAGCTAGAGGCTCGACACAACCAAGAACGGACGGTCAACATTACTATAATAGTTTCCACAGTCAAAAGTTGACACTTCCCGTTGACGACTACCTGTGACACTCTCGGTCGTCAGCCACCTGACGATACTTCCAGTCGACAGCCACATGTGACGTTCCCAGTCGACAATCACCAATACGTCGACAGTGTCACTTTCCAGCTAGGATCTCGCTGCATTAATTGTTGTGACTTTATAAATCTCATTCAACAACCTAATGCTTCATATTTGACTATAGACACAAGACAATTGTCACCCGACAATAAAATCTGGAATTTCTGGGACTAACAAGCTGAAGGTTGTTGCCAAGATCAAAGTCAAGTCCAGAGACCATCGACTTCTAAACTTGCTAACCAGCCTACACTTCTCTTCCTACCATGATTGGTTCAAGTTGTAATATGTTTCCTTCTTGTATCATGAGTGGCTAGAGTCCATAACTTAGGTTAGGAGTAGTTGTCAGTGCGACGCACCGCGCCACACCAAAGCGAGATCACTCGGAAAAAATGCGGAATTAACACTTAATCAATAAGGCTACCAAAAAAAATAGGAAATTAGAACCATCATCACATAAGCATAAAAGTTGAACTTATAACATATGGGTCCATAAAAGCCACCTGTATATATAACACCTGCCATAATATTATTACATAGTATTGTTTACTGGCTCAGGGGGCACAACATGTACACATGATAACTTGTTCACATACATACATACCAAATATATATAACAAAAGAATATAGCCAAAATGTCATCTCAATATGCAACATCTACAAAACTCTCCCAAGGACTTGAGAGTACATGGACGATACATAAGACTCTACTACAAAATGCAAGCAGTTTATCCAACCTTTGCTCAGCTCGTCTCCTCTTGTTGCTCAGCCTCAACAACACAATCTGTACCTCTACATGTTCAACCACCTAAAAGATATGGAAACCCACGCGGTGAGATCAAACGTCCCAGCGAGAGATATAACTCTCTGCCAACATCTAATAAAGAACAAGTAGATAACATTTCAAATAGGTTGGGAAGATTCAACTAAACGATATGTATAAAACTAATAGAGTAGATTAAACAAACTAGGTAGTTACCACTGAGCAGTAGAGCAACTCAAACTATAAGAAGAAATATGAAGAACATGACTTCTCTTACTGCATTATAATTCTAGAAATTAGTAAAAAGATAAGGCAGAGGGGTCATCTAATGTTAATCATATTTTGACCTTAAGCAAAAGCACGACATGGTTGTATTACATCTTTTATCATGCCTTGAGGATTTGATTTGTACCACTCAAATCCAACTAACCACTGCTAAGTAAAAATCGATGTCATACAAGGTCTATAGAAGAGTCAGAATCCACGACCTCCCCAACACCTTTTGTTCGTATAAGAGAAACAATGCAGAGACATAACATTCATTTGCAAATAATGACATGTAGTCAACCTGAATATTAGCTCATGCATGACCATCCATATAAAAAACCTAGCCCGCCTTGGTACAGGACACGAAGCTAGAAGAACAAGCTCACGTATGGAAGTTCTAAAAAGAGGCATCACATGTAGTTAAATTGTTTTCTATCACATATCACAAGGAGAACAGCTCACACATGGTTGTATCAAAGTACAACCTGTAATTGTGGTTGCAAGGAGATACTCAACTTGCACTCCCTCACATTAAAAATATGTGCTCTGAGATTCCCGTAGGAATTACTCATTTCACCATCCATCAATAAAACTGACAGTAGAATGGATCTATGGCACATGGCACCTACATTATTAGGGTTTCACTTTATTAGTTAGGCTGTGTGTCTTTTAGCGTCAATCAAGTTACAATGTATAAACCCAAAAAAACTCTACAATACTAAGGAAAAAGTACTACTCCAGAATATATAAAATATATAAGGTGTGAACTAGTCAAATCATCCCTACATGCTACTTGTAGCATTGCCATTCACAAGGCCATCACCAAAGCCACACAACCATACAAGGCTACCACCAATACCACATCACTATGGGATATATATCCCTCAATCACATCACTAGACCATATCACCTCACAATAGGCATTAAGCCTTAACCAGGTAATAGGACCCATCACATCATCATGATCTCATTATGTCTTGTCAAGGCTCACAGCCATCACCCTATGTCATATGATCACTACCATAGTATACACAAGATATGACATTCATTTCAACGTGCAAGGTTAGAATCACACAAGTAGGAGTGAGAAAACATATTCACATGCTATCATTCATACAAGTTCAACAAGTATAACATACCCTAAGATTTGGGTTAGGGTTTAAAACACATAGACGATTAGAGTTTCATAGCAGTATTAAATCACCAAAACCTATTCTCATCACTTACCACTTTCTTGGAGTATAATAGGATTAGCACATCATAATTAACATGGTTAATCAACTATCTAAATATCATTAGGTATCAACCAACATTTACATGTACATATGTAACAACTTTACAACCTCTCACATATGTTGAGACCATGTACTCACATGAGTGTATCCACCATCCATCAAACATGTGTTACAACCACTCTCAAAATAGGTATCTCAACCAAAAGTTAACCATGTGTCTCAACCACCACAAAAGTCCGAGTTCCGACCATGAACAAACATGTGTCTCGATCATGACAAAAAATGTGTTTTGACCATCCACAAAACAAGTGTCTCAACCACCCTAGGGTTAGGGTTTCGACTGGGACACAAACATATGTCTCAACCCTTAAGTGTTATGAACCTCAATCCAATAGGTTTAGGGTTGCGATCGTGATACAAGGTCATGTTTTTTGACCAAAAAAAAGAAAAACATCTTGACCACCACCCCATATCAAAGAGTGTAAGCCAAGACAAAATCAAAGGGGTAGTGACCACCAAGGTCAAGCTACCACAAGGAAACTAACCATCCTCAAAATAGAGATAAACCATAATCAAAACAGAAGTATACCTCAACAAAAATAGAAGATTAACATCAAGGAAAATCATCATTGTTACACCCCGATCTCACAATTACCACTAATCATGAGATTAGGGTATAAATTGAGGATTTAACGTAATACAACGATTACCCTTAACTTTTTCTTCTTTTTCAAACTCATTGTTTTCTCGCATTGAACCACATAAACTAACTTTATAAGGGAATTTAAACATTGATTTATTTAATATGATCTCATCATAAATGATACACATCCATACATTCATTCTCGGGTACATACAACATGATAATAAGATACATTCTCTCTTATTAAGGAAACAAAGATGCAAAACATTACTTACAACACTCTCACATCTATACTAGGACCTAGAGTGATAGGGACCGACTGAACTTAACTAATCTAATACTTAACTCATGTGGTATATCTACTCTGATGCTTTGACCTTCTTCAAGTCCATGTGGTTTCCCTAAAACTTGTGAGTAGAGGGGTGAGCCCAATCACTCAGTGAATGAGTACTTCAAAAATATAGTCTAAAGCACTGATATAATTATAGATATACTTTTGATCAACTGATATCAATTATAACAGCAGTAAGCTTTAAAGAGATTGATCATTAACAATCATAAATATGGTAGGATACTCTAGATATCTATAAGAGTGAATCAATATATGAAATGCTTGATTGATCATAAAGAGAACTAATAATTCATAAACATACAAAGAATAATTGAATAATTGTACACACTTGTTTGACCTCTCATTGATTTTATTATGCCCTGATCATATGTAGTGTACTCTACATATGAAGACTCATAGTGAACTACGATCACACCATACAAGACTTAGCGGACACACCCAGGAAATGCTAAGTCTGACTACTCTCCTGGTCTGCAATAGGGAAATGTCTCTCTGGCCTAAACTGGACTCCTCTAACCTATGTACATAGGCGGAGAGTCAAGCCACCTCTTGGCTTTTTCTATACTCTAGTTCCACTAGGACTTCTGGTTGATGTTGGATACTGCAAACTATAATTTAAGGAGACTTCCACTAGGCTTCGTCACCCGTGCCACCTGATAGCATGTTCTGACCCCCCGTATATTGGACGCTGCCAGGGTTAGGTCGTTTCACCCCTAAGGCGCAAACCTCACATAGGGGTTCTACGGTTTCAGGGCCATTAAATTTATAATTTTATTATTTCCTAGAAAACTCTTACTATGTTGAACATTTTTCTTACTTATAATCGACTCTGGTATTTCTATGGCATCTCATCTATTTAATTTTAGTTCAAATCACAACATGAATATCATTCTAGACCTGATAGAGCAGTATACTAAAAAACATTGGAATTTACTGAGTAATCCATATACCATGCATGTAGGCAGATTGAAATTTCTTACATAAACTAAACTCATATCGACTTGGCTCATATATGCTGGAATTATACAATTGATCATCATAATACATTAACAAGAGTTAATTACTCGATATATTAGAAATCGTCAGTAGCACTTGTAAATTATCTGTAATTCCTCGAAAATCGAGCACATCAACCCAATTTCTAAGTTATGCATCACATAACTCAATTAAAAGTCAATTTACTTGACATGGCAAGATTTAATTGTAAAACATGCGCATCAATCCTAATCTTGAGTTATGCATCACATAACTTAATTAAGAGTTAATTTTTTTTTATCATGGCAAGAATTATTAATAAAAATTGAGAACATTGATATTGCAATACTTGATTCATTAAACACCCTACCCTTAGGGTTTCATTTACCTCATTCAGTTATCACATGGATCTCATAAGGATTTCATGCGACATAAACATTCACTGAATGAAGACTACTATCAAAAAATCATATAAAATCAATATATGTATCAAACCTTAGAACTGAGCTAAATTTGGGTTTCCATGCCATTCACTGGGATATCATGCATCAATAATGACATTGGATAATTAAAGTCTATCTTGTCAATAAAATCCCTTCAAATGGATTTCACGATATCTATTCACAAATATCCAACTTTCCTCGTATCTAGGGTTTCACCCTCTTTACTGAGATATCAAACAAACACTATTCACTTTAAACAAATCAAGATAGTATCTGACATATATGTACTATGAATTTAGTAAATAATCATTCATAACCAAGGGGATCTAGATAAACAAATTTCTCTATTTACTTATACAACAAATTTCAGTCATAGACAAATTCCCTATATTTTAGTTTATTCTTATAACTGCTGTGAATACTTAGGAATTTCTCATTAGGATGTATTGTATACATTTCTAATATAAATTTATCATCTGAAATTCATCCAAATAGAGGAAGAATCCATTTCATATCATTTTGCAACAACATAGAACAAATAGACAATTCAGGGTTTGTAGTCGCATACTAAGAAATTAACGATTATGGATGATTTAACCAATTTTTGGGCAATATATTGTTTAAAGGAAGTTCTCACTCACCCTAAGGTGTGAAAACACCTTAACAAAGTATCCCATATCTGAAAATCTTGAATCCATATCAAATCCCTAGAAATTCACTCAATTCTTCTTCCTTTCAACTTGGAAACCTTAAAAATGAGGGATTATGAAGAAAGAGTGAGAAAAGGGGAAGTTTTGACACCATTTCAAATCAAATCAGAGGACGGAAGGAATATTGGCATCAGAGAGAAGATTCACCATGAAACTATATCCAAAGAACCTAAACTTACATGATTTCATCATTCCTCGGACTGCAAAACCCTAGGTCAGCATCTCCATCAATTTCTCCTCTCAAACCCTAACTCTCCCTCTCTCTCTCAGATTTTGTCTCTCTAGTTTTAATCACGAATTATGAGAGTTTCTTGTGTGTTAGGTTGACCATTGTGGCAACACATCCCATTATCACACAGATAACGAGGTGTTACGCGAAAATGTGCGGAAAACACCATAACCACAGATTATCCAAAAACACGGGTTAATTAAAACCGATTGCGGAAAACTGATAAACTGTGAAACTATTACTTTCCAGTCCTCATCCTGCACAGAAACATGTCATATAAATATGTACACAAGATCTGACATGTGTCCACAGCTCAGGAACAGATGTTCATCCATCACATGAGTTCACCACCTGTTCATATATACATAAAGGCCCACATCCGGCCAACAGCAGGATATACAGATATCATCGAACGATCTTTGTGAAACATCGTCAAAACACTTCCAAGGACCTGAGAATACATGGATGACTCTAGACTCTACTACAAACATCCAAGACAGCAGCATGTCCAACGCTTGCCTTCTACTGTTCCTCAAGCTGCTCGTCTGCAACACCACAACCACGACCACGTCTACCTCGACCACCTAAAAAGGGTGTAAACCAGCGGGGTGAGACAATTGAACAATTGTCCCAACGGGAAACATAGCTCCCCACCGCAACTATAGAACCTCAGCAAGATAAACCATAACAACAATTATAACATGAGCAGATATATCAGAAGCAGTTATATATATATAGCAAGATCATTCTTACCAGCAAGCATACCAGCTTTACTAAAGCATAAAACCAGATGTCTTTCAAAGGAACATGACTATCAAGATGAGATATATCAACATGTAACAGGATTATTAGAACAGGGTATAATGCCATATAACCTGATTATCAAGATAAGGTAGATTACCACATGACCTGCAAGGTATAACGGAATATTACACAAACAAGGCCTCAACCAATGTTTCGTATTTGATATGACTAGTAAATACTAAACGGTTGTATTACATTTTATTATGCCCTGAGGATTTGAACCGTACCGTTCAAATCCAACCTTCGGTTACGAAACCCAAGACGGTGCCATACAAGGTCAATGGAAGAGCCGGACTCCACGACCTCCCACCTCATGGTCAGTACATGAGTACAACACAAGTAGGACCGCAGTCACATGCTGAAGTGGTCTAAGCCACAGGGTTAGCTCCATAGGCTACCCATTCTCTAGCCCGCCTTGGTACAGGTCTCGACGCTAGTAAATCTGAGCCACGGGCCTAATCACCGTGCTCTGAGCCATGAACGCATTCATGCTCCATACATCACATATCCTGAGCCATGGGCCTGTTCACCATGCTCTACACACATATCTGAGTCTACAACCGAAGTTACACTCTTACCTCCTCATTTTCAAGCTAGGAGCAACCTACACATATTCAACAATATGCGCTTCCAGGTTAACCCGTAGGAAAACCTGTTTCACCATCACCAAGTCCTGACGATGATGGATCTATGGCCAGGGCAAACTACATGATATATTTCACTGTGATTAATTAGTATCTTTTAGATGGATTGCAAGATTCAACCAAGTTGTATAACATGCAAAGATATAACAGAAAGTAAAGAACATTATATTATGATCTATTCATATCAACCTGATCCATCTTAAGGATCCAACATCACATGTTACCACTTGGCCTCTTGCCAACTATCCAGATCCATCTCAAGGATCATCACATACCACAGGGTCTCAACCCTTCATCATGTATTGTTACTGCCTCTTAAGGCTCACATCATCATCATGGGACCAACACATCACATACATAATCTTATAGAGCAATTATCAAAGTAATGTTACTCATTACATATGTCACATAGCCCTTTCATGGCTAAGTCATCACCTGCAAGGTTAAGGTATGCAATAATTGTAGATTCAACATAAGGAATATGCTCACTATCATGAAATATCATTCAAGATAATCTACTTATCAATATGACAGTTATTTGGTAATCAAGTATGTTAAGTACATCATTAAACAACCATACTGATACTTACCCTTATATCGAGATTGTACAAACAATCAGGGTATATAGAGATCATGTTGTGTTTACAGAACCAACACTATTATTAACAAGGTCATTACTATGTCATCAACTATTGTCATCCTTATCATGAAGCAACCTTTAACATAACTGTCACTTAGCATCATTATTACCAACATTATTATCATTAAACAAACTACTAGAGTAGTTATCATCATCTTCATTATCATTAACAATTAAGCATCTATTACATGAGGGCTATCATCATATACATTACTACCATTAGCATCCTTATTATTTGCAAGGCAACATATTACATATTGATGATATCACAAACACCACCATCGTTTTATTGGTTAATGTATAAACATCCACTTCTATCACATAAGGGACCGTCACCAAAGAAACTCATACCCGCACTATAGCCTCACAACCCTCATCTGAAACATATCACCCAACAGGGGTATCGGCCACCACACTAACCCTATCGGCCATCATGGCCCAAGGCATGTCGCCCAACATGGTATCGGCCATCATGGTATCGGCCATCAGGGCACATAGCCTATCGTCCATCATGGCACTACTTGGCCCTATCGTCCACCACATGGACAAGGAGATAACTCAACACAAGAGCACCCATTCTATCGTCCAACTCAAGGACATCCATGTCGCCCAACACCATCAAACCATATCGCCCAACAAGAGAGAGAGAGAGAGAGAGAGAGAGAGAGTATCGCCCATCTCCAAGGGTACTCACCATATCGGCCAACAAACCCTAGCTCACCCTATCGCCCAACTCAAGGGCAAGGGTATCGGCCAACCTAAAGGACTCATCATGTAACAAGGTTAAAGCTAGAGGTAAGAGAGTTAGGGTTAGAAACTATGCAACACGCCTTAAGCTCCAAGGAAGAAGATGCACTTTGAGCTCCAAGGTTGTCGGCCACCAAAGCTCCAAAGCACTCCAAGGTCCAAAGCTATCGTCCACCAAGCTGCTCCAGGAAGGTGTATCGGCCACCATTTCAGCTCCAAGGAAGTGTATCGGCCAACACAAGCAAGATGGAGAGGGATATCATGCACCAAGGGTGGAGGGGAGACCAAAGGACCAAAGGAGACTAAGGCAAGGAGAAGAGATACCTATATAGGAAGAAGGGGAGGAGAAACCAAGGTACAACCATGCTATGTGTCGCCCACCCAAGGGACACATGTCCACCAACTCAAGCCACCTTTCATGCAAGCCATAAGGCACTTGTCCAAGATGTGCACCATGTGTCCATCAACCAAGCCAAGCCATCTGGGCGACACAACAAGAGCTACTGGGTGACACACCAAGCAACTGGGCGACACACCACCTGCCATGGGTGACACAAGGCTCAAGCAAGCCCAAACAAGGAACTCCAAGGCCCAAACAAGCTCAACTCAGGCCCAAAGGACTCAAACAACAAGCCCAAGCCTTCCTCTCAACCCTAGAGGAAGAAAAGAGGGAAAACATCTCACAAGATGGCAAACTTGCCCATAAAACCCTAAACTTGGGTTATTTGCAAGTATCCCCTCGAACTCTCAACAAAGCACAACCAAACCCTAATCACCACTAAAGGTGATTAGCAAGCACCAAAGCACCAAGATCAAGCAAAACAAACAGGGTAAACCCTAAATGCAGGTCAGGGTCCTTACAGCCATAAACCTCTACAAAAGGATTTCATCCCCGAAATCCAAAGAGAAAAGCGAGGGATACTTCCTCCTCATCTCTTCCTCAAGCTCCCACGTGGCTTCCTCAACGCCACGGTGATGCCAAAGGACCTTCACAAGAACCAGATCCTTTCTCTTCAGCTTCTTGACTCTTCAGTCAAGGATCATCATAGGACCCTCTTCATAAGTCACATCTTTGTCAAGCTCAACTTGAACTGGTTGTATCACTGTTCCTGTATCCGGATGACTTTTCTTCAGCATACTGACATGGAACACTGGATGTAACCTGTGCAACTCTGGAGGCAATTCTAACTCATAAGCCACCTTTCCAACACGTGTTATGACTGAGTAAGGCCCCATATATCTGGGAGCTAACTTACCTTTCCGTCCAAACCTCAGCACACCTTTCCACAGAGAGATTTTAAGATACACCTTGTCTCCCACCTGGAACTCCAAGGGTCGTCGGCGATTGTCTGCATAAGACTTCTGCCTGTCTTGTGCTGCTTTCAACTGTTGTTGTATCACCTTGATCTTTTCTGTCATTTGTTGTACTAACTCAGGGCCCAAAAGCTGATATTCACCTGATTCATACCAACACAAAGGAGATCTGCACTTCCTCCCATACAAAGCCTCATAGGGAGCCATGTCAATGCTCCGCTGATAGCTATTGTTGTAGGCAAACTCTATCGAACTGAGATGTACGTCCCAACTGCCTAGGAACTGCAAAACACAAGCACGAAGAAGATCCTCCAAAGTCTGAATAGTCCTCTCAGACTGTCCATTTGTCTGCGGGAGGAAAGCGGTACTGAACTTCAACTGCGTTCCCATCGCCCTGTGCAACTGTTCCCAAAAATGACTTGTAAACTGAGGACCTCTATCAGAAACCATCGTTGCTGGCACACCATGCAAACGAACTATCTCATCCACATATACTCAAGTGAGCTTTTCAGCTGTATACGTGGTCTTCACAGGTATGAAATGGGCAGACTTCGTTAATCTGTCCACTATCACCCAAATGGAATCATGATTCCTAGTTGTCCTGGGTAGACCAACTACGAAATCCATGGTTATATGATCCCATTTCCACTGTGGTATAGGCAAAGGTTGCAATGTACCTGCCGGCTTTTGATGCTCAGCCTTTACTTGCTGACATACCGCACACCTTGCCACAAACTCAGCTACATCTTTCTTCAGGCCGGACCACCAATACAAGTCCTTCAGACTATGATACATCTTGGTGACACCTAGATGCATAGCATACATCGACGTGTGTGCTTCCTCAAGCACCAACTTCCTCAGATTATCAGCATCTGGAACCACCATCCTATTATGATAGCAAACCACTCCATCCTCGGACTCATGGAACCCATCACGCTTTTCGCTGCCAAACTCTGATCTGATTAGCTGTAATGTATCATCTGTTTCCTGTGCATCCTTGATCTGTTGTCTCAACGTGGGCTTGATTTGCATCTGTGCTAAAAGTCCAGCTAACGAGGAAACCTCCATCTGTACGTTAATCTGTCGTAAGGAGACTAACATGTCCCGCCTATGGCATACCAAAGAACTCATCTGTGCCTTCTTGGGAGTAGAAGACTTTCTGCTAAGCGTGTCTGCTACCACATTCGCCTTACTAGGATGATACTCGATAGTGCAATCATAATCATTGATCAACTCCATCCACCGACGTTGTCGCATGTTCAACTCTTGCTGTGAGAAGATGTACTTCAGATTCTTGTGATCTGTAAAGATCCGACACACTTCTCCATAAAGATAGTGTCTCCAAATCTTTAACGCATGAACCACTGCTGCCAGCTCCAAGTCATGGGTGGGATAGTTCTCCTCGTGTTTCTTAAGCTGTCGCGAAGCAAAAGAAACCACATGATCTTCCTGCATCATCACACAACCCAAACCTTTCTTGGACACATCACAGAAAACAACATAGCCTTTTCCAGATTCTGTCAAGATCAACACTGGAGCACTGGTTAGCTTTTCCTTCAAACTTTGGAAAGCTTGCTGACATCGATCATTCCAAACAAAAGGTACATCCTTCCTGGTCAACTTCATCATCGGAAGAGCTATCGAACTGAAGTCCTTGATAAACCTCCGGTAGTATCCTGCTAGACCAAGGAAACTACAAACTTTCGTCGGCGTCTTCGGTTGTTCCCAATCCGCAACGGATTCCACTTTCTTCGGATCTACTTTGACTCCTTCAGCAGATATCACATGACCTAAGAAAGTCACTTCATCCAACCAGAACTCACACTTACTAAACTTAGCATACAACTGATGTTGACGAAGAAGAGTCAACGCTTGATGAAGATGTTGCTCATGCTCTAGCCGGTTCCGACTATAGATCAAGATGTCGTCTATAAAAACGACAACAAACTGATCTAAGAACAGACAAAACACTCTGTTCATCAGGTCCATGAAAGCAGCAGGTGCATTGGTTAATCCAAACGGCATAACCACAAACTCAAAATGACCATACCTCGTCCTAAAAGCTGACTTTGGTATGTCATCCGCCTTTATCCTCAACTGATGATATCCAGACCGTAGATCGATCTTCGAAAACACTGTAGCACAACGCAACTGATCGAACAGGTCATCTATCCTCATCAACGGGTACTTATTCTTGATCGTGACCTTGTTCAACTGTCGGTAGTCTATACACAACCGCATCGAACCATCCTTCTTCTTAACGAACAACACGGGAGCACCCCAAGGTGACGTGCTCGGTCTGATGAAACCTTTCTCCAACAACTCTTGTAACTACTTCTTCAACTCTACCATCTCTGCTGGAGCCATCCTATAAGGTGTCTGTGCAATTGGCTGCGTTCCCAGAACCAGATTGATCTCAAAATCGATCTCTCGGGGTGGAGGAACACCAGGAAACTCCTAGGGAAACACATCTGCAAACTCTCGGACCACTGAAACTTCTTCAAGGTTAAGGCCTTTCGCCTTGGTATCCACAACGTGAGCTAAGAACGCCTCACATCCTTGTCTCAACAACCTATCTGCCACCATAGATGACACCAGACACGTCGGAAGAATCTTCCTATCTCCCTGGAAGATCCACTTCTCTCCAGCAACATCAAACACCGCCTGCTTGGAACCACAGTCCAAGACAACCTTATACTTCTCTAAGGTATCCATCCCAAGGATAACATCGAAACCATGCATATCAAGTGGTATGAGATCCACCTGAATGTTGTGTCCCGAAAAAGACAAAACACAAGATGGACACTCTTCTCGAAGCAAAGAGGAACCATCAAGAGGGGTTTCTAACAACAAGCTATCCTTCTTACAACTAATAGGTAGATGACAGTTTTCAAGCATACTATAGGCGGTAAAAGAGTGTGTAGCACCCGGGTCAACCAGAACAGATATAAAGCAAGAAGAAGACATATCAGAATGAAATAACTCCATCTGACCTGTCACCACTCGCGGGTTGACTATCGCCTCCGGCTGATTCATGGCATAGAATCGAGCCGTAGCTTGCTGTCCATGACCTCTGCTCCCTTGAGCAGACGATCCAGCTTGAGACGCTTGACCGTGTCCTCGTCCTCTGCTACCATTGGGCTGTGGTCTCTCAGACTTCTGGAAACTCTGCCTCGGTTGTTGCGTCACTTCAACATCTCTATTCGGGCAATTGAACTTCCAATGCCTGACTTGTCCACAGAGATGACATGCTCTATTGTCAACTCGTGGCCTAGATGGCCCTGTCACTGCCACCGAAGCTGAACTGTACGCCTTAGACGGTGAAGAAACATAACCTTTTCCCTTACTCGGAGACCACTGAGATGGTACACCAGCACTTCTCATCACTGACGGTGCTGAAAACCTGGGTTTCTTGAAGCCACCAAACCTTCATCCTTGAAACTGAGCAGGTCTTTTAAGAGACACCGACTCTCTTTTCTCCCTTACTGTCCTCTCGATCCGTCGAACTGATTCCACAAACGTAGCAAACCGCTCTCGGTTTTCCAGCGCAGACACAGGGGTTGTCAACTCAACACTCAAGCCCTTCTCGAAACGTCTGATCTGTTCATCATCTGTCGCCGCCATGTGAGGACAGAACCTCAACAGATCCATAAACTTAGCTTCATACTCGGTGATGTTCATCGTTCCTTGCCGCAAATTCTCAAACTGACTGATCTTCTCATCCAGGTACGTCTTCGGAAAGTATCTGGTGACGAACTCGCACCGAAACACTTCCCAACAGATCACCTCACCAGGCCGCTTCTCTTCCTCGATGGTCCACCAGTGACCAGCACTACCCTTCAAAAGGTAGACAGCATGCTTTACTTTGTCTGCTTCGGGGATGTCGAGGATCCGGAAAGCCTTTTCAAGACTCGTCAGCCACATATCTGCATCCGTTGGATCAGCCGTTCCAGCATAATCCGAAGCTCCGACTCGGCGAAGCCGCTCAAAGGTCTTCCCGATACCCGATGCTTCTCCATGGGGAACCTTTGCTCGCGGAGGAGGCACTGGTAATCGCTCAACCATGAGATTCATCGTAGCCATTAACTGCCCCATAAGCTGTTGGTAGGCAGGGTGTTCAAGTATGGCTGGGTCTGGTTGGGGGACCTCAGGCACCCGATCTTCATGTGCCCGTCCATCTGCTCCATCAACCGATGCAGCATCACTATGCTCAGGAGCATGTTCTTCGTGATTTCTAGACATCTTGGCTTTTCTTCTGCTTAGGGTAGAAGATTTTTGTAAGATAACCTGGAAAACTCATAAGAACAGACTCAACCTAGTCCTAGATCCATGTAGACTCAGCGAACCTAAAGCTCTGATACCAAAAATTGTGGCAACACATCCCATTATCACACAGATAACGAGGTGTTACGCGAAAACGTGCGGAAAACACCATAACCACAGATTATCCAAAAACACGGGTTAATTAAAACCGATTGCGGAAAACTGATAAACTGTGAAACTATTACTTTCCAGTCCTCATCCTGCACAGAAACATGTCATATAAATATGTACACAAGATCTGACATGTGTCCACAGCTCAGGAACAGCTGTTCATCCATCACATGAGTTCACCACCTGTTCATATATACATAAAGGCCCACATCCGGCCAACAGCAGGATATACAGATATCATCGAACGATCTTCGTGAAACATCGTCAAAACACTTCCAAGGACCTGAGAGTACATGGATGACTCTAGACTCTACTACAAACATCCAAGACAGCAGCATGTCCAACGCTTGCCTTCTACTGTTCCTCAAGCTGCTCGTCCGCAACACCACAACCACGACCACGTCTACCTCGACCACCTAAAAAGGGTGTAAACCAGCAGGGTGAGACAATTGAACAATTGTCCCAGCGGGAAACATAGCTCCCCACCGCAACTATAGAACCTCAGCAAGATAAACCATAACAGCAATTATAACATGAGCAGATATATCAGAAGCAGTTATATATATATAGCAAGATCATTCTTACCGGCAAGCATACCAGCTTTACTAAAGCGTAAAACCAGATGTCTTTCAAAGGAACATGACTATCAAGATGAGATATATCAACATGTAACAGGATTATTAGAACAGGATATAATGCCATATAACCTGATTATCAAGATAAGGTAGATTACCACATGACCTGCAAGGTATAACGGAATATTACACAAACAAGGCCTCAACCAATGTTTCGTATTTGATATGACTAGTAAATACTAAACGGTTGTATTACATTTTATTATGCCCTGAGGATTTGAACCGTACCGTTCAAATCCAACCTTCGGTTACGAAACCCAAGACGGTACCATACAAGGTCAATGGAAGAGCCGGACTCCACGGCCTCCCACCTCATGGTCAGTACATGAGTACAACACAAGCAGGACCGCAGTCACATGCTGAAGTGGTCTAAGCCATAGGGTTAGCTCCATAGGCTACCCATTCTCTAGCCCGCCTTGGTACAGGTCTCGACGCTAGTAAATCTGAGCCACGGGCCTGATCACCGTGCTCTGAGCCATGAACGCATTCATGCTCCATACATCACATATCCTGAGCCATGGGCCTGTTCACCATGCTCTACACACATATCTGAGTCTGCAACCGAAGTTACACTCTTACCTCCTCATTTTCAGGCTAGGAGCAACCTACACATATTCAACAATATGCGCTTCCAGGTTAACCCGTAGGAAAACCTGTTTCACCATCACCAAGTCCTGACGATGATGGATCTATGGCCAGGGAAAACTACATGATATATTTCACTGTGATTAATTAGTATCTTTTAGATGGATTGCAAGATTCAACCAAGTTGTATAACATGCAAAGATATAACAGAAAGTAAAGAACATTATATTATGATCTATTCATATCAACCTGATCCATCTTAAGGATCCAACATCACATGTTACCACTTGGCCTCTTGCCAACTATCCAGATCCATCTCAAGGATCATCACATACCACAGGGTCTCAACCCTTCATCATGTATTGTTACTGCCTCTTAAGGCTCACATCATCATCATGGGACCAACACATCACATACATAATCTTATAGAGCAATTATCAAAGTAATGTTACTCATTACATATGTCACATAGCCCTTTCATGGCTAAGTCATCACCTGCAAGGTTAAGGTATGCAATAATTGTAGATTCAACATAAGGAATATGCTCACTATCATGAAATATCATTCAAGATAATCTACTTATCAATATGACAGTTATTTGGTAATCAAGTATGTTAAGTACATCATTAAACAACCATACTGATACTTACCCTTATATCGAGATTGTACAAACAATCAGGGTATATAGAGATCATGTTGTGTTTACAGAACCAACACTATTATTAACAAGGTCATTACTATGTCATCAACTATTGTCATCCTTATCATGAAGCAACCTTTAACATAACTGTCACTTAGCATCATTATTACCAACATTATTATCATTAAACAAACTACTAGAGTAGTTATCATCATCTTCATTATCATTAACAATTAAGCATCTATTACATGAGGGCTATCATCATATACATTACTACCATTAGCATCCTTATTATTTGCAAGGCAACATATTACATATTGATGATATCACAAACACCACCATCGTTTTATTGGTTAATGTATAAACATCCACTTCTATCACATAAGGGACCGTCACCAAAGAAACTCATACCCTCACTATAGCCTCACAACCCTCATCTGAAACCTATCACCCAACAGGGGTATCGGCCACCACACTAACCCTATCGGCCATCATGGCCCAAGGCATGTCGCCCAACATGGTATCAGCCATCATGGTATCGGCCATCAGGGCACATAGCCTATCGTCCATCATGGCACTACTTGGCCCTATCGTCCACCACATGGACAAGGAGATAACTCAACACAAGAGCACCCATTCTATCGTCCAACTCAAGGACATCCATGTCGCCCAACACCATCAAACCATATCACCCAACAAGAGAGAGAGAGAGAGAGAGAGAGAGAGAGAGAGAGAGTATCGCCCATCTCCAAGGGTACTCACCATATCAGCCAACAAACCCTAGCTCACCCTATCGCCCAACTCAAGGGCAAGGGTATCGGCCAACCTAAAGGACTCATCATGTAACAAGGTTAAAGCTAGAGGTAAGAGAGTTAGGGTTAGAAACTATGCAACACGCCTTAAGCTCCAAGGAAGAAGATGCACTTTGAGCTCCAAGGTTGTCGGCCACCAAAGCTCCAAAGCACTCCAAGGTCCAAAGCTATCGTCCACCAAGCTGCTCCAGGAAGGTGTATCGGCCACCATTTCAGCTCCAAGGAAGTGTATCGGCCAACACAAGCAAGATGGAGAGGGATATCATGCACCAAGGGTGGAGGGGAGACCAAAGGACCAAAGGAGACTAAGGCAAGGAGAAGAGATACCTATATAGGAAGAAGGGGAGGAGAAACCAAGGTACAACCATGCTATGTGTCGCCCACCCAAGGGACACATGTCCACCAACTCAAGCCACCTTTCATGCAAGCCATAAGGCACTTGTCCAAGATGTGCACCATGTGTCCATCAACCAAGCCAAGCCATCTGGGCGACACAACAAGAGCTACTGGGTGACACACCAAGCAACTGGGCGACACACCACCTGCCCTGGGTGACACAAGGCTCAAGCAAGCCCAAACAAGGAACTCCAAGGCCCAAACAAGCTCAACTCAGGCCCAAAGGACTCAAACAACAAGCCCAAGCCTTCCTCTCAACCCTAGAGGAAGAAAAGAGGGAAAACATCTCACAAGATGGCAAACTTGCCCATAAAACCCTAAACTTGGGTTATTTGCAAGTATCCCCTCGAACTCTCAACAAAGCACAACCAAACCCTAATCACCACTAAAGGTGATTAGCAAGCACCAAAGCACCAAGATCAAGCAAAACAAACAGGGTAAACCCTAAATGCAGGTCAGGGTCCTTACAGCCATAAACCTCTACAAAAGGATTTCATCCCCGAAATCCAAAGAGAAAAGCGAGGGATACTTCCTCCTCATCTCTTCCTCAAGCTCCCACGTGGCTTCCTCAACGCCACGGTGATGCCAAAGGACCTTCACAAGAACCAGATCCTTTCTCTTCAGCTTCTTGACTCTTCTGTCAAGGATCATCATAGGACCCTCTTCATAAGTCACATCTTTGTCAAGCTCAACTTGAACTGGTTGTATCACTGTTCCTGTATCCGGATGACTTTTCTTCAGCATACTGACATGGAACACTGGATGTAACCTGTGCAACTCTGGAGGCAATTCTAACTCATAAGCCACCTTTCCAACACGTGTTATGACTGAGTAAGGCCCCATATATCTGGGAGCTAACTTACCTTTCCGTCCAAACCTCAGCACACCTTTCCACAGAGAGATTTTAAGATACACCTTGTCTCCCACCTGGAACTCCAAGGGTCGTCGGCGATTGTCTGCATAAGACTTCTGCCTGTCTTGTGCCGCTTTCAACTGTTGTTGTATCACCTTGATCTTTTCTGTCATTTGTTGTACTAACTCAGGGCCCAAAAGCTGATATTCACCTGATTCATACCAACACAAAGGAGATCTGCACTTCCTCCCATACAAAGCCTCATAGGGAGCCATGTCAATGCTCCGCTGATAGCTATTGTTGTAGGCAAACTCTATCGAACTGAGATGTACGTCCCAACTGCCTAGGAACTGCAAAACACAAGCACGAAGAAGATCCTCCAAAGTCTGAATAGTCCTCTCAGACTGTCCATCTATCTGCGGGAGGAAAGCGGTACTGAACTTCAACTGCGTTCCCATCGCCCTGTGCAACTGTTCCCAAAAATGACTTGTAAACTGAGGACCTCTATCAGAAACCATCGTTGCTGGCACACCATGCAAACGAACTATCTCATCCACATATACTCAAGCGAGCTTTTCAGCTGTATACGTGGTCTTCACAGGTATGAAATGGGCAGACTTCGTTAATCTGTCCACTATCACCCAAATGGAATCATGATTCCTAGTTGTCCTGGGTAGACCAACTACGAAATCCATGGTTATATGATCCCATTTCCACTGTGGTATAGGCAAAGGTTGCAATGTACCTGCCGGCTTTTGATGCTCAGCCTTTACTTGCTGACATACCGCACACCTTGCCACAAACTCAGCTACATCTTTCTTCAGGCTGGACCACCAATACAAGTCCTTCAGACTATGATACATCTTGGTGACACCTAGATGCATAGCATACATCGACGTGTGTGCTTCCTCAAGCACCAACTTCCTCAGATTATCAGCATCTGGAACCACCATCCTATTATGATAGCAAACCACTCCATCCTCGGACTCATGGAACCCATCACGCTTTTCGCTGCCAAACTCTGATCTGATTAGCTGTAATGTATCATCCGTTTCCTGTGCATCCTTGATCTGTTGTCTCAACGTGGGCTTGATTTGCATCTGTGCTAAAAGTCCAGCTAACGAGGAAACCTCCATCTGTACGTTAATCTGCCGTAAGGAGACTAACATGTCCCGCCTATGGCATACCAAAGAACTCATCTGTGCCTTCTTGGGAGTAGAAGACTTTCTGCTAAGCGTGTCTGCTACCACATTCGCCTTACTAGGATGATACTCGATAGTGCAATCATAATCATTGATCAACTCCATCCACCGACGTTGTCGCATGTTCAACTCTTGCTGTGAGAAGATGTACTTCAGATTCTTGTGATCTGTAAAGATCCGACACACTTCTCCATAAAGATAGTGTCTCCAAATCTTTAACGCATGAACCACTGCTGCCAGCTCCAAGTCATGGGTGGGATAGTTCTCCTCGTGTTTCTTAAGCTGTCGCGAAGCAAAAGAAACCACATGATCTTCCTGCATCATCACACAACCCAAACCTTTCTTGGACACATCACAGAAAACAACATAGCCTTTTCCAGATTCTGTCAAGATCAACACTGGAGCACTGGTTAGCTTTTCCTTCAAACTTTGGAAAGCTTGCTGACATCGATCATTCCAAACAAAAGGTACATCCTTCCTGGTCAACTTCATCATTGGAAGAGCTATCGAACTGAAGTCCTTGATAAACCTCCGGTAGTATCCTGCTAGACCAAGGAAACTACAAACTTTCGTCGGCGTCTTCGGTTGTTCCCAATCCGCAACGGATTCCACTTTCTTCGGATCTACTTTGACTCCTTCAGCAGATATCACATGACCTAAGAAAGTCACTTCATCCAACCAGAACTCACACTTACTAAACTTAGCATACAACTGATGTTGACGAAGAAGAGTCAACGCTTGATGAAGATGTTGCTCATGCTCTAGCCGGTTCCGACTATAGATCAAGATGTCGTCTATAAAAACTACAACAAACTGATCTAAGAACGGACGAAACACTCTGTTCATCAGGTCCATGAAAGCAGCAGGTGCATTGGTTAATCCAAATGGCATAACCACAAACTCAAAATGACCATACCTCGTCCTAAAAGCTGACTTTGGTATGTCATCCGCCTTTATCCTCAACTGATGATATCCAGACCGTAGATCGATCTTCGAAAACACTGTAGCACAACGCAACTGATCGAACAGGTCATCTATCCTCATCAACGGGTACTTATTCTTGATCGTGACCTTGTTCAACTGTCGGTAGTCTATACACAACCGCATCGAACCATCCTTCTTCTTAACGAACAACACGGGAGCACCCCAAGGTGACGTGCTCGGTCTGATGAAACCTTTCTCCAACAACTCTTGTAACTACTTCTTCAACTCTACCATCTCTGCTGGAGCCATCCTATAAGGTGTCTGTGCAATTGGCTGCGTTCCCAGAACCAGATTGATCTCAAAATCGATCTCTCGGGGTGGAGGAACACCAGGAAACTCCTAGGGAAACACATCTGCAAACTCTTGGACCACTGAAACTTCTTCAAGGTTAAGGCCTTTCGCCTTGGTATCCACAACGTGAGCTAAGAACGCCTCACATCCTTGTCTCAACAACCTATCTGCCACCATAGATGACACCAGACACGTCGGAAGAATCTTCCTATCTCCCTGGAAGATCCACTTCTCTCCAGCAACATCAAACACCGCCTGCTTGGAACCACAGTCCAAGACAACCTTATACTTCTCTAAGGTATCCATCCCAAGGATAACATCGAAACCATGCATATCAAGTGGTATGAGATCCACCTGAATGTTGTGTCCCGAAAAAGACAAAACACAAGATGGACACTCTTCTCGAAGCAAAGAGGAACCATCAAGAGGGGTTTCTAACAACAAGCTATCCTTCTTACAACTAACAGGTAGATGACAGTTTTCAAGCATACTATAGGCGGTAAAAGAGTGTGTAGCACCCGGGTCAACCAGAACAGATATAAAGCAAGAAGAAGACATATCAGAATGAAATAACTCCATCTGACCTGTCACCACTCGCGGGTTGACTATCGCCTCCGGCTGATTCATGGCATAGAATCGAGCCGTAGCTTGCTGTCCATGACCTCTGCTCCCTTGAGCAGACGATCCAGCTTGAGACGCTTGACCGTGTCCTCGTCCTCTGCTACCATTGGGCTGTGGTCTCTCAGACTTCTGGAAACTCTGCCTCGGTTGTTGCGTCACTTCAACATCTCTATTCGGGCAATTGAACTTCCAATGCCTGACTTGTCCACAGAGATGACATGCTCTATTGTCAACTCGTGGCCTAGATGGCCCTGTCACTGCCACCGAAGCTGAACTGTACGCCTTAGACGGTGAAGAAACATAACCTTTTCCCTTACTCGGAGACCACTGAGATGGTACACCAGCACTTCTCATCACTGACGGTGCTGAAAACCTGGGTTTCTTGAAGCCACCAAACCTTCATCCTTGAAACTGAGCAGGTCTTTTAAGAGACACCGACTCTCTTTTCTCCCTTACTGTCCTCTCGATCCGTCGAACTAATTCCACAAACGTAGCAAACCGCTCTCGGTTTTCCAGCGCAGACACAGGGGTTGTCAACTCAACACTCAAGCCCTTCTCGAAACGTCTGATCTGTTCATCATCTGTCGCCGCCATGTGAGGACAGAACCTCAACAGATCCATAAACTTAGCTTCATACTCGGTGATGTTCATCGTTCCTTGCCGCAAATTCTCAAACTGACTGATCTTCTCATCCAGGTACGTCTTCGGAAAGTATCTGGTGACGAACTCGCACCGAAACACTTCCCAACAGATCACCTCACCAGGCCGCTTCTCTTCCTCGATGGTCCACCAGTGACCAGCACTACCCTTCAAAAGGTAGACAGCATGCTTTACTTTGTCTGCTTCGGGGATGTCGAGGATCCGGAAAGCCTTTTCAAGACTCGTCAGCCACATATCTGCATCCGTTGGATCAGCCGTTCCAGCATAATCCGAAGCTCCGACTCGGCGAAGCCGCTCAAAGGTCTTCCCGATACCCGATGCTTCTCCATGGGGAACCTGTGCTCGCGGAGGAGGCACTGGTAATCGCTCAACCATGAGATTCATCGTAGCCATTAACTGCCCCATAAGCTGTTGGTAGGCAGGGTGTTCAAGTATGGCTGGGTCTGGTTGGGGGACCTCAGGCACCCGATCTTCATGTGCCCGTCCATCTGCTCCATCAACCGATGCAGCATCACTATGCTCAGGAGCATGTTCTTCGTGATTTCCAGACATCTTGGCTTTTCTTCTGCTTAGGGTAGAAGATTTTTGTAAGATAACCTGGAAAACTCATAAGAACAGACTCAACCTAGTCCTAGATCCATGTAGACTCAGCGAACCTAAAGCTCTGATACCAAAAATTGTGGCAACACATCCCATAATCACACAGATAACGAGGTGTTACACGAAAATGTGCGGAAAACACCATAACCACAGATTATCCAAAAACATGGGTTAATTAAAACCGATTGCGGAAAACTGATAAACTGTGAAACTATTACTTTCCAGTCCTCATCCTGCACAGAAACATGTCATATAAATATGTACACAAGATCTGACATGTGTCCACAGCTCAGGAACAGCTGTTCATCCATCACATGAGTTCACCACCTGTTCATATATACATAAAGGCCCACATCCGGCCAACAACAGGATATACAGATATCATCGAACGATCTTCGTGAAACATCGTCAAAACACTGCCAAGGACCTGAGAGTACAGGGATGACTCTAGACTCTACTACAAACATCCAAGACAGCAGCATGTCCAACGCTTGCCTTCTACTGTTCCTCAAGCTGCTCGTCCGCAACACCACAACCACGACCACGTCTACCTCGACCACCTAAAAAGGGTGTAAACCAGCAGGGTGAGACAATTGAACAATTGTCCCAGCGGGAAACATAGCTCCCCACCACAACTATAGAACCTCAACAAGATAAACATTAACAACAATTATAACATGAGCAGATATATCAGAAGCAGTTATATATATATAGCAAGATCATTCTTACCGGCAAGCATACCAGCTGTACTAAAGCGTAAAACCAGATGTCTTTCAAAGGAACATGACTATCAAGATGAGATATATCAACATGTAATAGGATTATTAGAACAGGGTATAATGCCATATAACCTGATTATCAAGATAAGGTAGATTACCACATGACCTGCAAGGTATAACGGAATATTACACAAACAAGGCCTCAACCAATGTTTCGTATTTGATATGACTAGTAAATACTAAACGGTTGTATTACATTTTATTATGCCCTGAGGATTTGAACCGTACCGTTCAAATCCAACCTTCGGTTACGAAACCCAAGACGGTGCCATACAAGGTCAATGGAAGAGCCGGACTCCACGGCCTCCCACCTCATGGTCAGTACATGAGTACAACACAAGCAGGACCGCAGTCACATGCTGAAGTGGTCTAAGCCATAGGGTTAGCTCCATAGGCTACCCATTCTCTAGCCCGCCTTGGTACAGGTATCGGCGCTAGTAAAACTGAGCCACGAGCCTGATCACCGTGCTCTGAGCCATGAACGCATTCATGCTCCATACATCACATATCCTGAGCCATGGGCCTGTTCACCATGCTCTACACACATATCTGAGTCTGCAACCGAGGTTACACTCTTACCTCCTCATTTTCAGGCTAGGAGCAACCTACACATATTCAACAATATGCGCTTCCAGGTTAACCCGTAGGAAAACCTGTTTCACCATCACCAAGTCCTGACGATGATGGATCTATGGCCAGGGCAAACTACATGATATATTTCACTGTGATTAATTAGTATCTTTTAGATGGATTGCAAGATTCAACCAAGTTGTATAACATGCAAAGATATAACAGAAAGTAAAGAACATTATATTATGATCTATTCATATCAACCTGATCCATCTTAAGGATCCAACATCACATGTTACCACTTGGCCTCTTGCCAACTATCCAGATCCATCTCAAGGATCATCACATACCACAGGGTCTCAACCCTTCATCATGTATTGTTACTGCCTCTTAAGGCTCACATCATCATCATGGGACCAACACATCACATACATAATCTTATAGAGCAATTATCAAAGTAATGTTACTCATTACATATGTCACATAGCCCTTTCATGGCTAAGTCATCACCTGCAAGGTTAAGGTATGCAATAATTGTAGATTCAACATAAGGAATATGCTCACTATCATGAAATATCATTCAAGATAATCTACTTATCAATATGACAGTTATTTGGTAATCAAGTATGTTAAGTACATCATTAAACAACCATACTGATACTTACCCTTATATCGAGATTGTACAAACAATCAGGGTATATAGAGATCATGTTGTGTTTACAGAACCAACACTATTATTAACAAGGTCATTACTATGTCATCAACTATTGTCATCCTTATCATGAAGCAACCTTTAACATAACTGTCACTTAGCATCATTATTACCAACATTATTATCATTAAACAAACTACTAGAGTAGTAATCATCATCTTCATTATCATTAACAATTAAGCATCTATTACATGAGGGCTATCATCATATACATTACTACCATTAGCATCCTTATTATTTGCAAGGCAACATATTACATATTGATGATATCACAAACACCACCATCATTTTATTGGTTAATGTATAAACATCCACTTCTATCACATAAGGGACCGTCACCAAAGAAACTCATACCCTCACTATAGCCTCACAACCCTCATCTGAAACCTATCACCCAATATGGGTATCAGCCACCACACTAACCCTATCGACCATCATGGCCCAAGGCATGTCGCCCAACATGGTATCGGCCATCATGGTATCGGCCATCAGGGCACATAGCCTATTGTCCATCATGGCACTACTTGGCCCTATCGTCCACCACATGGACAAGGAGATAACTCAACACAAGAGCACCCATTCTATCGTCCAACTCAAGGACATCCATGTCGCCCAACACCATCAGACCATATCGCCCAACAAGAGAGAGAGAGAGAGAGAGTATCGCCCATCTCCAAGGGTACTCACCATATCGGCCAACAAACCCTAGCTCACCCTATCACCCAACTCAAGGGCAAGGGTATCGGCCAACCTAAAGGACTCATCATGTAACAAGGTTAAAGCTAGAGGTAAGAGAGTTAGGGTTAGAAACTATGCAACCCGCCTTAAGCTCCAAGGAAGAAGATGCACTTTGAGCTCCAAGGTTGTCGGCCACCAAAGCTCCAAAGCACTCCAAGGTTCAAAGCTATCGTCCACCAAGCTGCTCCAGGAAGGTGTATCGGCCACCACTTCAGCTCCAAGGAAGTGTATCGGCCAACACAAGCAAGATGGAGAGGGATATCGTGCACCAAGGGTGGAGGGGAGACCAAAGGACCAAAGGAGACTAAGGCAAGGAGAAGAGCTACCTATATAGGAAGAAGGGGAGGAGAAACCAAGGTACAACCATGCTATGTGTCGCCCACCCAAGGGACACATGTCCACCAACTCAAGCCACCTTTCATGCAAGCCATAAGGCACTTGTCCAAGATGTGCACCATGTGTCCATCAACCAAGCCAAGCCATCTGGGCGACACAACAAGAGCTACTGGGTGACACACCAAGCAACTGGGCGACACACCACCTGCCCTGGGCGACACAAGGCTCAAGCAAGCCCAAACAAGGAACTCCAAGGCCCAAACAAGCTCAACTCAGGCCCAAAGGACTCAAACAACAAGCCCAAGCCTTCCTCTCAACCTTAGAGGAAGCAAAGAGGGAAAACATCTCACAAGATGGCAAACTTGCCCACAAAACCCTAAACTTGGGTTATTTGCAAGTAGCCCCTCGAACTCTCAACAAAGCACAACCAAACCCTAATCACCACTAAAGGTGATTAGCAAGCACCAAAGCACCAAGATCAAGCAAAACAAATAGGGTAAACCCTAAACGCAGGTCAGGGTCCTTACAACCATATAGAGCAATCGAGCTGCTTGGGTCAATTGCACATTGACCCCTCACTATACTTTTTCTTATTTTAGCTAAATTTTCTATCATAAAAATATTACTATAATTCGTCTACTGATAAGGTCTAAACGCATCCATAAATAATAAAAATTTTACATGTTGTTTATAATTGAGTTTTAGATATCTAGTTAAAATTTCAGATAATTTGGAGTTACCAATAAATAACTAAAAATAAAACACTACAATGTTGAAAAACACTCTATCAGCATTTTGGTTGAAGTATAGTTTGACCGAGAACCGCATTCAAAGAACTCTCAAAAATTCTAAAATTTTTCTCCAATATGCATGATTGAGTTATCCATATCGTATCCAAAATTTAATTAAATGCAAAATTTGTAGAAAATATGAAAACCCATTTACCACACTGCTATCCTGATCAAATTCCATATTCATGTACTATCAAAACCCAAATTTTTGCCGATTAGGGTTTACATTTCTCAAACCCTAATTCTTCAAACTAAAATCATAGTTAGAGTTTCTTCTTAGGCTTGAAACATCACAATTGATCTATTGTCATTAATCAAGTCTAAACGATGTTCAATCTAATCAAGCATGTAATCATTCAGGTAAACTCTAGTTTACCAATTAAGCAAAAATGTGGTCATTACCATTCTCACCCCCTTAAAAAATTTCATCCCTGAAACATAAATACACAAACAAAGTATATTCAAAGTTTATTTTAAGATTCTGAAATCTTACATGTTATTACATTCTTGTATTTCGTATTTGAATGTAGTTTTCAACATTAAGTCCTTTATTTATTTTCTAACCACAACATGTTAAAATAGTTCTTAATGATAAAAAAACAAATTCCCTATGCCACAATCAATCATAGAGTAGATAGAGAAGCAACCATTTCAATATTTTCATACTCTTGTGGTGTTACCTCAACATTGATAACCTGATGCAACCATCTCAATTCATACGACTCAATATGTACTATTTCTATGTATTACCTCCAAGTCACAAAAGAGAGTTCACCATGCTGTTTTAAATTTTACTATTGTGCTACTCAAATAGCAAAATAGCCTTGAGTTGGAAGACTAGATTCAACAACAATTGTACAATATTACTCATGGCATCCCCATTGGATCATGGATGCATAAGGTGAAGCATTACCATTACATTCCATACTATTCTCAAGTATGAGCCCACACATAATTAAAGGTGTAACCATCGGGTTATAGAATACTAGGGTTTCAACAATAGTAACAAAGTACTCCATGATTGTATTAGTCATTCAAGGACTATTCATACCCAATTACCATCGCTTAATTATATTAAATCTAGGTATAACAAGCTATACCTTATTAGAGTTACATATCAATACAATATGGTTATCATCCCTTCTATTCATATGAGTGAATAGGTAAGACTACCTTATTTAGGGTAACCCATCATTTGTTCCATCATTATTCAACCCATATCACCATACCACAATTGTACAATACTAAGATGGATTACTGGTATGAATGACTTAAACTATCAGACACACTTAATTAACATATTGCTTGCACATGTACAAATGAAATCATATGTAAAAAAAATTTGCATGCCTTAGTATACCCTCAACAAATTATACTTCTAAAATCAAATTCCCATATTACTAAAAGCCATTGTTATCTCCTATCTCTCTCCTCATTCACTACTACTTACTTTTTGCTACTTATCCTTCTCATTTGAATCATGTAGATTAAGCATTACTAAAATTGAAACATACAAGCTAAGAATAGATTATTCATCATTCTCGATATCACAGTAAGAATTTATCTCATATCGCACTTCACCCATATTGTATTTCTCCTTTTGTTCAAAACACACTTGTTACATTTCAAATTTATATCTTACTCTTTGCTCTGAATCATTTCCATATTGTTTATCTACCTTTCAGATTAGCTACGTTTAAACCCTGGATTACTATCAGTTCTAGTTTACTTCTCATAGTGCAAATCTCATAATCTTATTTTATAGAGATGCTAGTGTTCAAGGTCAAATCACTAGTGACATCCCTTGAACTACTACAACTCTAAACATTCTAGGTTTTGGTCCTTATCATTAGCATGGCATTATTGTGATGTGACTTTGCTCCCTTAATTTGAAATTCAAACTTTGGATCTCACAAATTTTACTAAAGTATTCCTTATCTTAAGAATTGAATTTCCTTTCTCTTACTTGACCATTCAGATAGATTACATTCTCAATTACCCTACTAGGGTTTCATCCTCATATTGTATGCCATTATTACATTCACTAGATGTCTCTGCCACAGTGTTTATGCAACATATATGATTCATTTTCTTATCACTTCATTCCCACATTGCTCTCATTAAGGAAGATATGAAAAAGAAGATGATTTTGAGAATTAGAATTCTTATCTTCAAACATTCATTGATACATTTCTCTTATGTAAGTTTAATTAATTATCAACAAGGATACTTGACTAATTAGCACTTTCTTGAATCTCGCAACCTCTTTCTTTTATAATCTATATTACTCCATTATGTTCCAAACCCTTCTTTACTTTCCATAATCCCCTTACCATATACTACTATTCCACATGTCATCTTTAACTTCTAGTTTTCTCTTATGATCATGTTGCTTTTTTTATGTGTATGATCATGTACACCATGTTGCACATATTTCCATTTATCCTTCTACTAATGTGAAGTTGAAATTCTAAATCAATAATCTTTCTACTAGTTTCACCTCATGTTTTATGCATTACATATCCTTCATTTTAAATCAAACGGCTCATGCATGGGTGAAACATAGTTTCTCTTTCAATCAAGTTTTTCCTTCCTGAATATAGTCTACCTTTGTATGACTTATTCATTTATTTAGCTACACTTTTGATCTTCTTTTAGAAACTAGTTTTTTGTTTTATAGAGACTTAGAATCCAAAGGTAGTAAGGATGGATGTATTAAACTTATTAATAAAGGTATACATTCCATGCTCTCAATTATATCATAACCCTCATTCCTTAATCAAGCTCATTATTTCCAACATTTCTCTTTGTTTCAACTAAGTTTCTTATCCTAGTTTTATGATTTACATGTTCATCTAGTTCTCTTCACTTTAACTCTTTTGAAGACTCTTCACTTCTATGTACTTATTGTATACTCAACTCTTTTCTTCTATTTTCCCTTTGCTTTGGAGTACATAAAAACATTGTACTCGGTTATATAATCCATTCCTCATGATTGGATTTTACTATCTTGGCCCCTTACATACTTTTCTCATATCTTTTCCATATTTCATATTTAGAGTTTGTATAATACTAATAATTAAACTTAATCTAAACCTTATGTCATGTTCCTTTATTCCCATTTAAAGGTTTCACATATGAGACCCCAAAGTTGGATCTCAGATATCAGTTCCAACTGATTCTTAGTTATCCTAGTCTTTCCCTTATACTTCAAAATCTTAGAGTATATACATTCATACTAGAATTTGGATCTAATCTATCTAGAATTTACTCTTGTTATGTTACTAATAGGAGTCATTAGATCCCAGTAATGCATCTTGCCAGTTGGACCAGGACAAACCTGCAATCCTGAAACCAAGAGCTACCTAGGATTACTCAACTCCTATTCATCTCAAATGTGTGGAAGAAAACGTATACACTTAGGAAAGCTCATTCAAAGATCATTTCTAGTATACTTGATACAAAGAATGTAATCAATAAATGCCAAAATTTCATAGTGTACAACAAATCTTAAAGACCCATATATATTTCGAAATAATGAATATCTAAATTCAAACATATAAGAGCTTTTCTATTCATCTCTAATAAAACAACAATATGAAATGAAAGTTCTATCTCATTTTATATTTATGCTCTTAATTCATGTTACTTATCTTATTTCTAACCCTAATATTTCTAGGGTTCCTCTCTAGACCATCCTTCCACTGTATACCTAGCCAGGGTATACATGAAAGAATAGATAGAGTACCTTGATACTGGTTGATCCAAGTACTCAGATACCAGGCCAAGATATCAGAATACTCAAATTCCTAGAGCTAACATCATAACATCTCGTATCTGCCACACTTTTGACTCTAACTTACTAACTTAATGGTCTCTGACAATTCAGCCTAAGCTCTGATACCAAAGTTGTTACACCGCGATCTCACGGTTACCACTAATCATGACATTAGGGTATAAATTGAGAATTTAACGTAATACAAAGATCACCCTTAAATTTTTCTTCATTTTCAAACTCTTTGGTTTCTCACATTGAACCACATAAACTAACTTTACAAGGGAATCTAAACATTGATTTCTTTAATATGATCTCGACATAAATGATACACATCCATACGTTCATTCTCAAGTAAATACGACATGATAATCAGATACATTCTCTCTTATTAAGGAAACAAAGACGCAAAACATTACTTACAACACTCTCACATCTATACTAGGACCTAGAGTGATAGGGACCGATTGAACTTAACTAATCTCATACTTAACTCATGTGGTAGATCTACTCTGATGCTTTGACCTTCTTCAAGTCCATGTGGTTTCCCTAAAAATTATGAGTAGAGGGGTGAGCCTACTCGCTTAGTGAATGAGTACTTAAAACAAATGGTCTAAAGCACTAATATAATTACAGATATACTTTTGAGCAATTGATATCAATTATAACAGCAGTAAGCTTTAAAGAGATTGATCATTAACAATCATAAATATGGCAGGATACTCTAGATATCTATAAGAGTGAATCAATCTGTGAAATGCTTGATTGATCATAAAGTGAACTAATAATTCATAAACATATAAAGAATAATTGAATAACTGTACACACTTGTTTGACCTCTCATTCATTTTATTATTCCCTAATCATATGCAGTGCACTCTACATATGAAGACTCGTAGTGCACTATGATCACACCATACAAGACATAGAGGACACACCCGGGAAATGTTAAGTCTAACTACTCTCCTGGTCTGCAATAGGGAAATGACTCTCAAGCCTAAATTGGACTCCTCCTCTAACCTGAGCACACAGGTGGAGAGTCAAGCCACCTCTTGTCTTTTTCTGTACTCTAGTACCACAAAGACTTCTGGTTGATGTTGGATACTGCAAACTATAATTTAAGGAGACTTCCACTAGGCTCCGTCCCCCATGTCACCTGATCGCATGTTCCGCCCCCCCCCCCGTATACTGGACGCTTCCAGGGTTAGGTCGTTTCACCCCTATGGAGCAGACCTCACATAGGGGTTCCATGGTGTAAGGGCCCTTAAATCTATAATTTAATTATTTCCTAGAAAACCCTTACTATGTTGAACCTTTTTCTTACTTATACTCGACTCTGGTAATTCTAAGGCATCTCGTCCTTTTAATTGTAGTTCAAATCACAACATGAATATCATTCTAGACCTGACAGAGCAGTATACTTAAAAACAATAGAATTTACCGAGTAATCCATATACCATGCATGCAGGCAGATTGAAATGTCATAAATAAACTAAACTCATATCAACTTGGATAATATACACTGGAATTATATAATTGATCATTGTAACACACTAATAAGAGTTTTTTTTGGTGAACCTAGCTCATCCACACTAACAAGAGTTAGTTACTCGATATATTAGAAATCATCAATAACACTTGTAAATTATCTATAATTCCTCAAAAATCGAGTGCATCAACCCAAATTCTAAGTTATGCATCACATAACTCAATTAAAAGTCAATTTACTTGACACGACAAGATTTAATTATAAAAATGTGCGCATCTACCCTAATCTTGAGTTATGCATCACATAACTTAATTAAGAGTTAATTTCTTATAATGGCAAGAATTATTAATAAGAACTAAGAACATTGATATCACAACACTTGATTCATTGAACACCCTACCCTTAGGGTTTCATTTACCTCATTCACTTATCACATGGCTCTCATAAGGATTTCATGCGACATAAACATTCACTGAATGAAGACTACTATCAACAAATCATATAAAATCAATATATGTATGAAACCTTGGAACTGAGCTGAATTTGTGTTTCCATGCCATTTACTGGGATATCATGCATCAATAATAACATTGGATAAATAAAGTCTTTCATGTCAAGAAAATCCCTTCAAATGGATTTCATGATATCTATTCGCAAATATCCAACTTTCCTCGCATCTAGGGTTTCATCCTCGTTACTGAGATATCAAACAAACACTATTCACTTTAAACAAATCAAGATAGTATCTGACATATATGTACTATGAATTTAGATAAACAATCATTCATAACCAAGGGGATCTAGATAAGGAAATTTCTCTATTTACTTATATAGCAAATTTTAGTCATAGACAAATTCCCTATATTTTAGTTTATTCTTATAGCCTCTGCGAATACATAGGGAATTCTCATTATTATGTATTGTATACATTTCTAATATGATTTTTTCATGTGAAATTCATCCAAACAGAGGAAGAATCCATTTCATATCATTTTGCAACAACTTAGAACAAATAGACAATTTATGGTTTGTAGTCGCATACTAAGCAATTAAAGATTATGGATGATTTAACCAATTTTCATGCAATATACTATTTAAAGGAAGTTCCCAATCACCCTAAAGTGTGAAAACACCTAAAAAAATGTATCACATATCTAAAAATCTCGAATCCATATCAAATCCCTAGCAATTCACCTGATTCTTCTTCCTTTCAACTCGGAAACCTTAAAAATGAGGGATTATGAAGAAAGAGTGAGAAAAGGGGAAGTGTTGACACCATTTCTGATAAAATCATAGGAGGGATGGATTCTTGACATCAGAGAGAAGATTCACCATGAAACTATATCCAAAGAAGCTAAACTTACATGATTTCATCATTCCTCGGACCGCAAAACCCTAGGTCAGCATCTCCATCAATTTCTCCTCTCAAACCCTAAATCTCCCTCTCTGTCTCTAGGATTTCATTTCTCTGGTTTAAATCACGAATTATGAGATCTGCTAGTGTCTTAGGTTGATCATATAGAGCAATTGAGCTGCTTCGGTCAATTGCACATTGACCCCTCACTATACTTTTTCTTATTTCAGCTGAATTTTCTGTCTTAAAAATAATACTGTAATTCCTCTACTAATAAGGTCTAAATGCATCCAAAAATTTTGAAAATTTTACAATTTGTTTATTATTAAGTTTCAGATCTTCATTTAAAATTTCATATAATTTTGTGTTTCCAATAAATAAATAAAAATAAAACACTACACAGCTAAAAAGCACTCTGTCAGCATTTTGGCGAAGTATAGTTCAACTGAGAACCACATTCAAAGAACACTAAAAAATTCTAAAATTGTTCTCCAATATGAATGATTGAGTTATCCATATCTTATCCAAAATTAAATTAAATACAAAATTTTTAGAAAATATGAAAAATCATTTACCACACTGCTATCTTGATCAAATTCCATATTCATGTACTATCAAAACCCTAATTTTTGCTGATTAGGGTTTACATTTCTCAAACCCTAATTCTTCAAACTAAAATCATAGTCAAAGTTTCTTATTAGGTTTGAAACATCACAATTGATCTACTATCATTAATCAAGTCTAAATGATGTTCAATCTAATCAAGCATGTAATCATTCAGGTAAACCCTAGTTTACCAATTAAGCACAAATGTGGTCATTACAATCATCATCAAGTTGGAAAACTCCAAACTAAGATGAACATCAAAACCTTGAAATCCAACTTCAACACAAACCTCTAAAATCCAACTAGGTGGAATAAGACCAAGATTCAACCTCAAGAAAAACTGATCAAAACCTCAAGAAAAACATGATAGTTGAACCATACCATGATAATTCAAACAAGGATCATGATGCATGTATCAAAATCACCTCAACCATCACATAAAACATCAGATACAAGAAACTTAGAATACTACAACGTCTTAAACCTTCGATCATGATAACCTCATGTAGCACATTAGAATCAAGTAAGAGATCAAAATAGTAGCATGCAAGAAATATTATGGTGGAAGTAATAGAAGAAGATAGAGAGTTATATAACCCACTATAAGAAGAGATCCAAGCTCCAAGATCAAATTCTCCAAAAGATAAGAAGATGCTCCAACTTGGATCAACAATTCGACCACAAGATCACCTTAAAAGAGAAGAACACCATGTTCAAAATAAAGCACAAGAAAGAGGGTAAAAACCCTAGGTCTAACCAAGAAGAAAGAAGGAAGAAGAGAGCTCCTTCTCACTTTGGGTGTCACCATGTCAAAACATAGTCCACAACCTTTGTGAGGAGAAGATCTTCAAGGTGGCCACCATGTAAAACATGGTCTAATGGTCAAGAAAGAGAAGATGGAAGGTAGGTTTGCAAAGGAAAAATGTAAGCAAGAAGGTAGAACCACTTACCAAGAAAGGAAACCACTAAGAATCACCATTAGGAAGGTTATCAAGCTCCAAAGCACCACATGCAAGGTTGACTGACCTCCAAAGCACTCAAGATTAGTCCTTCTTGCTCGTCAAAGATCCAAGGATGAACACAAGAGAGGGGAGAAGAAGGAGGCCAAAAAAAGATCACTTTCATGAAGGAAAAAGGGGTTATATACTCAAAGGAGGAGGCAAGTAAGGTAGATGTGAGGTGTCAACACAAGAGAGCACCAAAGAGACACTTGTCCACAAGGAAAATATCCATGAAACCACTAAACACATGCATGCAACCTATGGTGATAAAACCTAGGTAGGGTATGGACCACATCAGTCACCACCATCCAAGAGGTTGAAAAAAAATCAAGGAACCTTGACCCGACTACAATGAAAGAACACCAAGAAAACAAGGTCGAAACACATCACAAGAAGGCCAACCATCTCATCTAAACCAAACCAAAACCACATGGCAAAAAAAAACTTCTAGAGAAGGTGTTTTGGTAGAGACACACTCAAGATGTACTCTGACACCCATTGTCACACATAGCAAGATTACTCAAAACTCAAACCATAATCAACCATTAACAATGGATTATCAAAAATCATTGGAAATTAAAACTGATTTGCAACAAGCACCATGAACTAAGAATTGTTCAATAACAACCAATACTTGCATTTCCTAACTTATATTCAAGGTGCTACATCATCACATTCCAAACATCTGGTTACATAAGATAATAGTTCCACATGTATATACATACTACCAGAGGCACACAAGTGCATAGAATGAGTATCATGTCTACAAACACATCGATACCACCCCCAAGGACCTGAGTGTATAGGGACAAAACATAAGACTCTATTACTAGACACTATCCATATACCATGTTTGTTATGTGTAATTTTCTTCTCGTATTATCTTCAACTGCATGATCTTTAACTTGGCATGCACATCCACCTAAAAAGGTTTTTAACCAATGGGGTGAGACACACAGTTACAATGAGAGACATAACTCTCCACCAACTCTATTATTATCACTGATAACTAGGCAGATAAACTAACATACTGAGCTGATTGAACCAAATTAACCAAGTGACATATGAAGAAATTGTTACAAACAAAATAGTACAAGAGCAAGGCAAGGATTCATCGAATGTTTCCGTGTTTGATCCTATACATGCACACTACACAGTTGATTATGTATTTTTATGCCCTGAGGATTTGAGCTATACCACCTAAATCCAACCGACCACTGCTAAGTTGAAATCGATTCCATACAAGGTCAATGGAAAATCCCAAATCCATGACCTTCCCACACCTGGTGGTTAGTACATGAGAATATTACAGAGACATACTAGCAAACTACTAAAGTGACATATAGTCACATAAAAAGGGTTGGCTCATGCATGCCCACCCATATAATATCTAGCCCACCTTGGTACAGGTAACAATGCTAGGAGAACATGCTCATGCATGGTTGTTCATAAAAGGAGGATTGGCTCACGCATGGCCATCCTTATCATAGAAAGATCGGCTCATGCGTTGCCATATCAAACAACTTGATATTAAGGATGCAAGGGAATACTCAACTTGCACCCCACATATTCAAAAATATGCACTATGAGTTAAATGTGTTTCACCATCTAGTAATAAAACTCACACTAGAATGGATATCTGGAAAATGTCAAGCTACTAGATTAACTTCCACTTCATTAGTTAAGCCATTTAAGTATTTTTTTAGCATCAGTCAAGTTACAATGTAGAAACCACAAAAAAATCCTTCAAAAGTAAAGGGGTATATTATTACAATAGCAAACATCGTTGACTAACTATAAACTGATTCCCATCATCTTATAACACTATATCACTGCCAGCCACAAGGCTACTATATCACTTCCAGTCACAACGCTATCATCATCAACATTTTATCATGGGATATCAAACCCTCATTTCAATATCGGAGGGCATCAACTCAATTAGGTACTAAGACCTTACCAGGTCTTAAGACCCATCACATCACACTGTTGATTCATGGTTGTCTCAACATGCCTCATTGAGCATATAAGCCTTACTCATGCCACATCACATGTACTTGCCATAGCAGCCATTTCTATTATATTCAGAGAGAGAATATGTTAAAATACTTTAAACACCTTTAGTTAAAGCAACCAGAGTATCATAAGATCTTTAATCTAAGATTAGATCTCATTTTAAGATCATAAAAGGTCCCCAAGCATCATTCTACCTCACATCTCTGCCATGCACTACCTCCCATAAATTGGAGTGTATAATAATGAGAATTAATTAGTGTAACTAAGTATACACATTCACATATTCATACTTCCCATGATCCTTTATCAAGGCTCATAATCAAAGCTTGATATTATAGAACCATCTTCATAGTTCTCACAAGTTATGTCACCCAATTAATCTATCAGGTTATAGTTATGCATTTTAAGGGGGGGGGGAATCAACATGTTTTCCATTTGTACTAATCCAATAATATGACCTGCCCTTTGAGTTGGGGTCAATACTTTTCACATGAAGCTGATTAGGGTTACACTTCATGGATACACCACTAGACCCTAAACACATCAAAATACAATTTTTTTATCTGATTAGATTTGAACAACATTTGTTAGATATAAATCTCTTACCATACCATCAGTACCAATTATCTCATATTATAAATGCTTATGCATATCATCTTCATCAGTATATGCGTTTTACAATAATACATTATAGTAACATATTGACCATTGCACTAGTGGGACGTTTCAGCATTTGATGAACCACATATTATTACTTCTTACAAATCATTAATCACATATATCAAGGAGAGTTTAACCATAAGCTACATAAATATAGGGTATCTCTTCAAGATATCCACAAGGCACCTATAAAAGCATTAGACTTGTTATACAATTTCTACACCAAGGTTGTCACCATGTATTTCAACAAGACTTATCACCACCCTCATGAGTATACACATTGTAGTATCATCAACCTTATTCCATAAGTTAAGATTATATAAAAAGGAAATATAGAAGACACTTGCCATGGATTATAACCTTTCCTTAAGATGAAAACATGGGTCATATTATTCCATGATTGGGCTAAGCTCTTTAATTGAGCATAGATCACTCATAGTAACATCATTCCATGGTGTACTAACTTTAGCAGAAGCAATTAACATTACTAACACATTACCCAAACAACACCCTTCTATATCATATATTTCTCATATATGTGCATCATTGAGAAATCAAGCATACCCTTCAATCCTCATCATGTGATCTCAGTCTCACCTTATCAACCCTAAGTATCGGTGTAGACTCTCTTTTGGTGTATCGGTTTGGACCACCATGAGGTGTATCGATTTTGTTCCTTGATAGAGTAACGGGAAACCCCTCTTGAAGGTGTATCGAGAAACCACACAAGGATGTATCGGTTAACGCCTATGTAGGGTGTGACAATCAACACTGAGGTATTTTGGGCACATTGACTCTTAGGTTATGATGGGTAATGCCAAGGTGTTAGGGTTGGGCTAGGCTTCATGGTTCAGGAGGTAATGGGCATCCATACCAAGGTAGGGTATCAGTTTTACACCCACATCCCATGATTACCACTAAACATGAGATTAGGGCATAAGTTTGAGGATTATACTTAGTACAAAGTTCACTCCCAACTTTTTTCCCTTTTCAAAATCTTTCTTTTCTCGCATCCAATCACATAGACAAACTTTACTAGAGAATTAAACTTTGATTACTCTGATATGATCTCAACATTAATGATACACATCCATACATTCATTTTGTTTCTCGCACTTCAATGTACATATGATGTGATAATTAGATACATTCTCTCTTAATAAGGAATCCAAGAGACAAAACATTATTTACAACTCTCTCACATCTATATAATGACCTAGAGTGACAGGGACCGACTGAACTTAACTAATCTCATACATAACTCCTATGGAAGATCTACTCTGATGTGTGACATCTGCAGTCCACAAGTCATCCCTAAAATATTGTGCGTAGAGGGGTGAGCCTACTCACTCAGTGAATGAGTACTTCAAAGAAATAGTTTAAAGCACTTAGATAATTATAGATATATTGTCAAGCAACTAATATCAATTATAATAGCAATAAGCTTTAAAGAGACTAATCATTCACAAACATAAATATTTCAAGATACTATAAATATCTACAAGAGTGAATTAGTATATGAACATGCTTGATTAACTTCAAAGAAAACTAATAACTCAGAAACTTACAAATGATAGTTGAATAAATGCACACACTTGTTTAACCTCTCATTCATATTATTATGCCCTAAACCCATATGAGGTGTACCACAACATGTGAAAGAATCATAGCAAGCTATAATCTCACTGTACAAGGATTAGAATCATGCCTGGGATCCTAATCCTATCTCTCGAGTAAGACCCTGTCTACAGCGGTCCTCGACGTGTTTGCCTCTCAACGACTAATGGGAACGACCGAATATCTCAGACTCCACCTCTCAACCTAGGTACTCAGGCAGTGAGTCAAGCCCTCAGGCTTAATGTGCATCAGTGGACCTACTGACCACTAATCACTCAACATGTAACACAGGTACCACCGACATCCCTGGTTGGTCTTGGGTACCACACAACTGTAAGGAGTCTACCCTACTGGTTAAGACCCCCACACCTTACTAGTGTACTCCATCTTACCTCGATCTGGACTACCTCTAGTCGGGAAATCGTTTCCTCCCCATAACGTAGGTCTCATCCTGTGAGGATTCTACAGTGTTGAGAGCATCTAAATATCTAATTCACTCTTCAAATTTTCAATTCAATCATCACATCAATATATCTTCGTTCAGCTTTATAAACTGTTAATTTCATAAACCATCTGATAACATTTACCACAACTGAATTGTTAAGCATAACCACATCTCATACTGATAAAAATTAATATCACAATACTTGATTCACTGAACACCCTATCCTTAGGGTTTCATTTACCTCATTCACTTATCACATAACTAGCATAAGGATTGAATACATCATAACATCATTCAATAAGAATTTCTCTCAGAAGTTCACATATAATCGAATATATATATATATGAAATCCTGTAATGAACTGAACTAGGGTTTCCACGCCATTTACTAAAACATCATACATCAAGAATAACATTGAATCAAGATGTCTATTTGCAAACCTCCAACTTTCCATTCATTTAGGGTTTCACCCTCCTTAATGATATATCAAGCAAACATTGATATAATTGAATGAAATCTAACATCTTATTTGACATATACATAATACGCATACAAATAAAACACCTTAAAAAGAAGTCCATCTCTGAAAATATCAAATCCATACCAAAATCCTAGCAAAATCATCGGTTTCTTCTTCCTTTCAACCCTAAATGAGTTCTACTGTAGGTAGAAAATGAAGGCCATAGGTTAGCCCAAATCTCAAATTTGATGGATCAAGGGTTCTGAGCAAGGGGAAACAAAGAGAAGGAATAATTACAGTTAAAACTACTTACCAACTCGAATCTATGGAAACCCTTTTGGATTTCTATCATTATTCACGTTCTTATCCTAAACGCACCCCAAAAATCACCTTCAAAGTCACCTTCTCATTGAGCAGGGTGTTCGAATAATAGAGGATCAAATTGCGGTTCCAACGCACTTCGTTTTGTTGAAAATGAATAAGTATAGCCCAAGATATGATCATTTTACGATTGGCTGTCCTGGGTGGCATTCGTCGTGGTCGCCACACATCGTCACGGTCGCGACACACGATGCAGCATTGTGGGTCACGACACTAGCATCATAGCCATGGAACATGATGTAGCATCACGGGTCGTGGCACATGACACAATGTCACGGTCGCGACACTTAATACATGTTTACTAAAAAAGGCATAACTCTCTCATTTTAACTCCGATTTGGTTTATTCTTTTTTTGTTAGATTCATAATTGAATTCTCTACAATTATAAAATAATATTTTGATAATTCTTCGAGGAAAATTATTTATTAATTATTTCCTTTAATATCATTAAATTTCTTCTTGCATACATGTATGGGTTAATGTTATATTACTCCAACTCGAATCATTATAATAAGCTTAATGCTGACCTACAAGTTATACATTGTCAATATTTTGATAATGACTTAACCATTCAATTCATATGTATCTCATATGTGTATTGAAGATTGACTTTAGGTGTTAGATACATAAAAAGTATCAAAAATCAAAAGCCCTAAATTTCTCAAGTTCAAGTCAAAAGCTATACAAGTGTGTAATTTGGGAAATCCATGTAAATGACCTTAGAATATTTTTTGTAATCACTTGTATTGATGAATTGGCTTGTAACTAAGATGAGAAAATTGATTGGGACATTAAACACCAAGTTTTAATCACTTTAGATGCACTTTAGAAAATTGACAACATGCAGTCAATCGGTCGAGTTACAAACTCAACCAATCCTCCTGGATCAGTTTTCTGAAGAAGGCATCAGTCGAGTTGTGTTTTCACAAAACTCGACCGATCGAGTACCTGACCAATTCGATCTTCATTGGTTGGTCGAGTTTCCCCAGGATAAACTCGACCGATGATTTGAATATCGGCTTTTTCTTTTACTCTATCGATCGAGTTACCTTTTGTTACACTCCGATCTCACAATTACCAATAATCATGAGATTAGGGCATAAATTGAGGATTTAACATAATACAAAGATCACCCTTAACTTTTTCTTCATTTTCAAATGCTTTGTTTTCTCACATTGAACCACATAAACTATCTTTACAAGGCAATCTAAACATTTATTTCTCAAATCTGATTTCAACAGTAAAAATGCATGTATGAACATTCATTATGTTTCTCATACTTTTAAGCACATAAGACTTGCTGATTCACATTTATTGCTAAAAGAGGAATAATGTTATACATCAACATTTAGAACTCTCTCTTATTTCTTTACAAGGACCTACAGTGACAAGGACCGAATGAACTTAACAATACTCAGACTTAACTCTTGTGGTAGATCTACTCTGATGCAATGATATCTTCAATCCCCACAGTTTTCCTAAAAATTTTGAGTAGAGGGGTGAGCCTACTCGCTCAGTGAATGAGTAAAACAATAATGCACTCTAAAGTATTGAATCAGACATTTATCATTCTTGGATAATTGAAATAAAACAAGATAATAATTTCAAATTAAAAGGCTAGATATTCAAAAACTTACTAATAATATTGAAGCCTACATCATTAGAAATAAATAAGTATGAAAATATAATCCTCACTACATTCAATGTTACATTTAAAGAACAACTGCTGTGAAACAGAAATCAAACCCTTCTTAACTCTTCTTACTTATAAGAAACTCTTTAAACTTATATTATCATATTTTAACTTATGCCCTGATCATATGAAGTGTACTCTACATATGGAGAATCATAACAAAATATGATCACACCGTACAAGACTTAGCTGACACACCCGGGATGCTAAGACTGACTACATCATTGGTCAGCAATCGGAAAATAGCTCTCTAGCCTCGGCACATCTATGGGCCGTAAAACTGGACTCCTCCTCTAACATGAGCACACAGGAAGAGAGTCAAGCCACCTATTGGCTATTTTGTACTCTAGTGCCACCAAGATCTCTAGTTGATGTTGGACACTACAAACTATATTTTTAAGGAGACTTCCACTAGGGCTTCGTCCCCCGTACCACCTGTTAGTACGATCCGACCGCTGTATACTAGACACTGCCAGGGTTAGGTCGTTTCATCCCTATGACACATATCTCTCATAGGGAATCTATAGTGTTCAGGGCTACTATTATTACTGTAACTTTGATTATATCTTTCTCTTAGACTGATCTCTTTTAACTATGTATATTAATGACTACTCAGACTATTATATTGAAATCACTGATGATACTGAACTGAATGCTTAACATATTGTTTACCCCTTTCTTTGTGTTTCTCCTTTCTCATGCACATATAGCACTTCTCATGTATTCAAACATATATCATGTCTACTAATATAAATATTCTCATTCAACATTTCTCACATTTATGCATGGCATCGATAACATACCTATCTAGGACATGTCATATCTCCACTTGCAATAACATAACAACATATGCATTTCATGACAAGTATTTGAGTTAGAAAATTTGAATCTCATAAACAAAGCATATATGCATATAAGATAATACTTAGATAAAATCCCACAATATCACATAAATCATTTGAACCAGCCATTTACTACTAAATTAGATATGTATAGTTGTAAAAGCATACTAGATTGGGTTTCCATCCTTGAGTACTTGCTATTCACAGGATATGTATTATGAAAATTAGAAACTCTATTTGTCCATATATAAAATCCAAGAGATCAAACATGTAGAATTATATGCATTAGGAACACAAGTAATATCATATAAACATAAATCTGAATTTCATTTATATTGTTGTTCAAACACCCAAATAACTTGAAAATTCAGATCTTCAGAAGATTCTCAATAAACTTCTTAATTTTGTAGTATTCAAGATACATGGATATCTATATCCATGTCATCATATAAACATTTTAAGATCATAGTTGGAACATGAATTGAAGTATTCTATAAACTGAATTCAAGAACAATTCTTTTCATTTATTGTCATCTAGGGATAAATCGAGAATATAAATTAAAACCATCTAATTGAGTACAATTGACTGAAATATTATTTTACCCACTCACCCTAAGGTGTGAAAATACCTTAAAAATGCAGCTCATCCCTAAAAATCTCGATCTCATATCAAATCCCTAGCAATTCACCCAATTCTTCTTCCTTTCAACTCGAAAGCTCTAAAAATGAGGGAGTATGAAGAAAGAGAGAGAAAAGGGGAAGTTTTGATATCATTTTAGATCAAATCAGAGGATTTATGGAATCTAGACATGTGAGAGAAAATTCACCATTAAAATCTGTGCAAAGAATCTAAACTTACTTGATTTCATCATATCTCGGATAGAGAAACCCTAGATCAACAATTCCACCACTTTCTCCTCTCAAACCCTAACTCTCCCTCTCTCTCTAAGATTTCATTTCTCTAGAATGAATTACGAATTATGAGAGACACTAGTGTGTTAGCTTGACCATATAGAGCAATTGAGCTGCTTGGGTGAATTGCACATTGACCTCTCACTAAACTTTTTCTTATTTCAATAGATTTTATTCTATCATAAAAAGGTTACTATAATTCGTTGGTTTCAGAGATCAAACCTTCTCCAAAAATTATGAGAATTTAGTATGTTGTGTATAATTGAGATACTAAGCTTCAGTTACAATTTGAGATCATTCCAAGCTTCCATTAAATAAATTAAAATCGAATAGTGCACTGCTATCTAGAATTCTGCAGAAATGTCAGTTGAAGAGTAAATGCCCCAGAACGGCCATGCTAGATGCCACGACCGTGCTAAGATGGACCCAGTACATCCGTGGCGCATTGGTTTCAATAGATTTGAGATAGTTCAATTCTTTCAAAATGGTCGTGTGGCCTAGAATGCCCGTGCGACCAACGACCCACCACGGCCATGCTACCCACCACGGTCATGCTATCCTATCCTTCAACTACCATTTTCATTCTCCTTTGCATACCTCTCTCATTTCTCCCCAACATGAACCTATTTGGTGAAAAACCTAATTTCAGATGACTAGGGTTTATATTTTCTCAAACCCTAATTATACAAAGAGATAGCATATTTGGGGTTCTCATTAGGTTTATCATATCATGATTGAGATATCATCATTAATCATGTTTAAGTAATTATCAATTTAGTAAAGCATATAATCATCCACATAAATGCTAACTTACTAATCAAGCTTAGATACAGTCATAACAATTATTCCCCCCTTAAAAATGTCCCCAAAACATAAATATGCAATAAAAGTACCTTCAAGGATTATTTTAAGCTTCTGATATCTTACATGTCATTATATTCTTGTATTTCATACTTGAATGTAGTTTTCAACATGAAGTCCTTTATGCCTTTTCTAATCACAACATGTTTAAATCATGACTACTCAATGATAACAAGCAAATTATGTATGCCACAATCAATCATAGGATAGAGAGAGAAACAACCATTTCAATATTTTTATACTCTTGAAGTGTTACCTCAACATTGATAATCTGATCCAACTATCTCAATTCATACGGCTCAATATGTACTATTGTTTTGTATTACCTCTAAGTCACAAAAGAGAGTTCACCATGTTGTTTTAAATTTTACTATTGTGCTACTCAAATAGAAAAACAGTCTTGAGTTGGAAGATTAGATTCAACAACAATTGTATAATACTGCTCACGACATCCCCATTGCATCATGGATGCATAAGGTGAAGCATCACCATCACATCTCATATCATTCTCAAGTATGAACCCACACATAAATCAAGGTGTAACCATCGAGTTATAGCATATTAGGGTTTCAAAAATAGTAACAAAGTACTCCATGATTGAATTAGTCATTCAAGGACTATTCATACCCAATTACCATCACTTAGTTATATTAAATCTTAGTATAACAAGCTATACCTCATTAGGGTTACATATCAATACCATATGGTTATCATCCCTTCTATTTATTTGAGTGAATAGGTAAGACTACCTTATTCAGGGTAACCCTCCACTTGTTCCATCATCATTCAACCCATATCACCATACAACAATTGTATAATACTAAGATGGATTACTAGTATGAACGACTACAACTATCAGACACCTTTTAACATATTACTTGCACATGTACACTGAAATCATGCGTAGAACCAATTTACATCCCTTAATATACCTTCAACAAATTATACTTCTAAAAACAAATTCACATATTACTAAAAGTCATTATTTTCTCTTATATCTCTCCCCATTCATTTCTACTTACTTTTTGCTACTTATCCTTCTCATTTTAATCATGTAGATTAAACATCCCTAAAATTGAAACATACAAGGTACAAATAGATTATTATCATTCTTGCTATCACTGCAATAATTTATTTCTGTTCACACTTTAGTCATATTGTATTTCTCCTTTTGTTCAAAACACACTTGTTACATTTCAAATTTATATCTTACTCTTTGCTCTGAATCATTTCCATATTGTTTATCTACCTTTCATATTAGCTACCTTTAAACCCTGGATTACTATCAGTGCTAGTTTACTTTTCATAATGCAAATTTTTTTGGTATGTATGCCCTCAGAGCCAATCATGGGATGATTGGTGGGATATATTAAGATTGATTTGATAAACATCAAAGGCAAGCTTCCAATTCTTTCTGGTTCAGTCATATGAGATAGTGATAGAACATATTGAATGTCTAGAGAATGACAGTACTCAATGACGTCTTCTTTCAGGTTGAAGACCTGAACGATGAGATCATACAGATGCTAAGAGTTTGTACATTCTTGTTATGTCCCTAGTTGGATGTCATTGTGGAAGGTAGATAGACAATAATGACACACAAGACTAGATTGTGGTGTTGGTTGATGATAGAATGTCATTATTCATGATATAGAGATATCAAACCAAACACATGGGTACTTGTTAGAGACCAAGTGTACCAGACAGACCCACCATGAGTTTGACACATGGAACCATGACATGGTAGTCACAGTCAGTACTCACAGTGATGGTGGTGAGTGTGATTCTTTGACCTAAAATCACTACACTCAACACGTGTCGTTGGGCACACTTTGACATCATCAAATGCAGTCCTAAAACATGGGTTGTTATAAAGGTGATGATTGGGTGGCTTTGACATATGGGGCTTTTGAGGGGTGAGTGATAGATATGGGATTTGTCCCTACTAAGGGAGCTTGATATCCATGGCCACTTGATGAGTAGGATTGAGAAAGGTGTGCACGCATGTGTGAATCAGTATGTGATACTAATGTCATAACATATCTCTTCCAATCTACTCTGAGATCAAGAAAGTGAATGAACGTTGACAAGATGACTGTTCCATGCCTCGAGTTCGTTCGGGATATCAGTGACAAAGGAATTATACATTCACTGTAACACCATTCACGGATTGTAGGATTGAAAGTTATTCTCCAACTTTCTATTTCACTTGGGTAGCACTGATGTGTGACTAGGCACTGCTCTTTGCTTGTGCAGTCATAAGTGTTATGGACTTTCACTGCCAACGTGAAATGGACCTGTAGGGTCACACACATAGGATTTAACCTGGAAAAGGAGTTTTGTCCACAAACAATGTTTAGATTGATTACTAAAGGAGTTTAGTAGTTCAATTAAACACTCAATTAATTGATAGCTCAATGTCATAATGTTCAAGGTGTTGGACACATTGATTAGAGTATCAGATTGATTGAAACTATAATTGACTGATTTTGCACAATATGGACCCCCAACCGATCGGCTCATGGGATGAACTGATCGGCTGAGCTTGGTGAACCGATCATCTCAGGTGGTGAGTCGATCGGCTCATGGACAGGGTGAAACGATTGCTTCAAGTGATGAAACGATCGGTTCAACTGATGCAACCGAGCAAGTTGGGAAAGTAGGATTGGTGAGAAATTTCTTTTCCTTTCACTTGCTCAATTTAATTGGAACAAGGATTGGTATTTGATACCAATTAGAAACAAAAGAAGAAAAGTCAATCGGGAACTGACCAGGACCACGAACCGACCAGTTCAGAAGTGAACCGACTGTTTCATGGGTCCCAACCGATCGGTTGAGGTGTCAACCCACCAACTCAGGTCCCCAACCGACCGTTTCAGAAATGAAACGATCGGTTTAGGTTACGCAGTTGCTTGTTTTGTGGAAAATCTCGAACCCTTCTACTCCTGCTTTAGTCCCACATTGCCCGAGATAGAGAACCCTATCCCATGACCCTCCTATATATATAGGGGTATTGGAGGCTTCTCAAAGAACAACTCAGTGCAAACAGTTGCTCTATAAAGTTGTCGTTCTCTCTAGTTTTGGTAACTAAGAGAGCCCGAGCAAGTGCTACCCGATAAGGGAGGCACAACAAGGGAAAGACAACTACAGAAAGCGACCGGTGGCAGGAGAGTGTGTCAGTGACTAGTACGCTGATAGGAGGGTGTGACTCCTTCCAATTCCTTGTAGGACAAGGAGATTGGAGTTCTAGGTGGTCCATGTGGACTACTTCAGAGGCGGGAGATTTCTGCCGCTCGGAGGACAGCTGTCAATCCTAACAGTCTCGGTGAGACCAGGAGTCGTCAATCCCGATGCGACCAGGAGCTGCACAGACACCATCCAAGACCAGAGGTGAAGACCGTGCAAGCCGCGAGGTATTGTCGTCAAGCAAGCCTCAGGATAAGGTATGATTCCACAAACCATCCTTTCCTATTGTATAGACATTGACGTGTTTCCTTATTCTGGGTTTGGGGAGGAGAAAATTTTTGTTTCTGCTACCTTCTCTGCCTACCCTAAAACCCAGCAGTGGTATCAGAGCCACGACAACTGCTCTATACTTTAGGATTATCGATATGATCGATTTTGGTTTGTCGCCTTTATTTATTGCATATGATGTGAATAAAATTGGCTTTATGCATGTCCAATCCTAAATCCAAAAATCCCAATTTACATATATGATATGTATTATGAATGCACTCGATACACATCACCCTTAAACAAGTTTTGTGGTGAATTTATAGCGTGGTTATGGCCAATAAACCCTATCTGTGTATGGTTGTATGTGGTTGCTTACTTCTCGGTGTGGGCACCGATCTTCCTTCTCCTATTCCTGATGTAACTCAAAATAATTCGAGAATTCTTTCCTACCTTTGCTCCCCTCAAATGTAACTCGAGGTTTCTCCTTTTACAATGTAAAATAGGATAGAATTTTATTTCCTGTTATGTCAAAGAACAGAGGACATCCTAATGACAGCTGAGACGATCAGTTCAAGGCATGAACCGATCGGTTGACGTTCGAGACGATCGGTTCAAGGAGTGAGCCGATCGGTTGATGACCGGTTTGAGGAGCGAGACGAGCGGGTGGCAGCCATGATGAGATGCACGATGACCATGTGAACTGATCAGTTGGAGGAGCCAACCGATCGGCTGGTGGCACCCAGCCGACCAGCCTGATGGCGAATCGATCAGTCATGTGATGAGTTGATCAAACCCAGAAAGGAAAAGCACAGAGTTCATCTTGTACAGGTAGCATGTGATGTAGACCTATATGACCGTGATTCCTCTTGTCTCGAGGAATCACATTAGGATGGCCATAATCATCGCTTTTATCATTTCGCATGTTTTTTGTGGGATATAGCATGTATATGATACATACTATATATTGTGGTGATTGGATTTGTATATGTATATAAAACCAAATCCCTCATTAAATATTAAGTTTTAGATGCCTTCCAAATGTGACACACGTGAAAAACTTGATCAACCAAGTGTGGGCACGCCCAAGCGTGGTGCACCATCTATCTCGTGGAAGCGTGAAGGATGGATATGTGGGTCTGCCCAAGCAGGGTGCATATTCATCGTGTTGGCTTTGGGTCAGACTTAACAAGGTGACCTAGATAGGATCTAGAACCTTGAGGCATGGAGATGATCATGGCAAGGAGTTTCATATGACATCTTATAGAGAGTTGCATATGATGCGATTGGCAAGCGTTGCCTACCTGAGAGATCTAAGTTGTTGGTGACAGCCCAAGTTGGTCCATGACTTAGAGGATTTCAGGATCTTGCCCACTAGAAGGTTGTTCATTGCAATCTTCCAAATTGATGGTGACGGCTATCAATTTGAACTAAAATAGTGGGAGCGATAATTAATTAAAGGCCTAATTATATCGTCAACTTTTCAAATCAATCAAATAAGTCAAAAATGAGTTTTTGGACTAAAATTGCATATTTCCTTTTGTAGTACAAATGGCAACAAACAACAATCACTTTTCTTTGCGATATGTCCTTGAAAATGACAAGTTGAATGGGACAAACTTCCACAATTGGTATAGGACATTAAGAATTGTTCTCACTTAAGAGTGAAAGTTCTATGTCCTGGATACTCCAATTCTAGAGGAACCTGCTCCTAATGCACCAAAGGCAGAAAGGGATGCTTACAAGAAGCATTCTGATGATTCCATTGATGCAAAGTGCTTGATGTTGTGCTCTATGAACCATGAGTTGCAGAGACAACATGAGAACACGGGTGTCATTGAGATGATTCAACATCTCAGGAACATGTATGAAGATCAAGCATGGCAAGAGAGATACGATGTTTCAAGGGCATTGTTCAAGTGTGTCATGACAGAAGGAGATTCAGTTGTTCCTCACACACTCAAGATGATTGGGTATGTGGAGAACCTGACAAGACTGGGATTTCCAGTGAGCCAAGAGTTGGCTACTGACGTGATACTGTAATCGTTGTCAGAATCCTACAGTCAGTTTGTGATGAACTACAACATGAACAACTTTGATAGGCCACTGTCAGAGTTGTTGGGCATGTTGAGGACAACCGAGACACTGATGAAGAAGGACAAGCCTAAGTCTGTGATGGTGATCATGAGCAAGAAAGGAAAGTCCAAGCGCAAGGGCAAGGGCAAGGGCAAAGCTAAGAAAGGTTCTGATTCTAGTCAGGAGCCCAAGTTGTCTTCAGCTCTCAAGGCCAAGGGAGGCATGACCAAGAAAGGCAATTGCCACCATTGTCAAAATCCAGGACATTGGAAAAGGAATTGTCCTCTCTATATGGAAGAACAAAAGAAGAAGGAGGCAACATACGTCTCTACTTAAAGGTGTCATGAAAGTAAACTTGTAACACTTTTGAGGTATATGATACCAATATGTAAAGTGTAAAGCACTCAATAAATGGGGCAAATGTTGCCTCCATAGATAGGAGTACTTTAGTTTATTTTTAGCCTAAAAGGCATGTAATACAGTTATGAACTGCTATTTCATATTTGCCAACAGATAGAAACACTTTATTTTTTCATATTGTATGACAATGATGGCAATCAATAAAGAGATGTTTCAATTTCTAAAGATATGATCTTTGTGGAAAAGCCTTGTTTATCTTGTGGTATTTGATATGCATAAGATAAAATGATACCTAAAAGTTATAGATAACTCAAACAATCAAATTAGCATCAATCATAAGAAATTCATTTCTAGTTTCCATGTGATGGATAAATCTAGACTCTTTTGGTTAGAGAACCATTAAGAGACATGAATATCTTGGACATGATTAATCAATCTTCACTAAAGGTAGTGGGAGAATGGTTATCCTATTAGGTATGATACATGTGATGTATTTACATACCTATTGGAACAAATGCTAATACTTCAAATGGTGTTTAGAGAAATACCAATATGAATATCTTGAAGTGTTCAAGATTATCATAGATGAATTGCAAATTTGGTAAAGTCTTAATTCTTGATGAGAACAATGAATGAAATACTTGGACCAAATGTTTGAGATCCTTATGAGTGATTATGATAGTGTATCATAGTGAACTCATGATTAAGACATGGTGATGTCTAAATCAAGAAGGAATCATACTCTAAGGAGTTAGAGAATGATTATCAAATAATTGAATTCTTCTTAATAAGAGAATACCCCACACTAATAAAGGACATTAAGAATCACAAGGAGTTGTAAGTTCTTATATCCTTGACAAATACACCTCATTTATCTATGTGATGAGTTGTTCATGTGATGAGTCAACTATCTAGATGAATATGAGGAATTGAATTATGAGTTATGGTTTATGACCATTACATCCTAAATGACATCCATGTGAACCATAAGGTATGACCTTCATGGTAGCACCCATTGGATGAAATCCATAAGTGCAAATGAATCTTAAGTGTTAAGACACATGGATAACATTTTGAGAAGGATAATGCTTATTGATTTCAACTTAATGACTAAGACATTTGGCATATGGATACTAAAACCGCATTCCTATGAGGAATAAAACAAGGATGTGTACGTGACACAACCTATAAGGTTTATGAATCCACTAATGCAAATGAAGTCTATAAGTTACAATGGACTAATCAATGTGATTTATTGAGTACAAGCAACTCAGAATTGGATCTTTACTTTGATGATATAGTCAAAGGGTTTTACTGATATGTCAAAGATAAAGAAGGGATCTGTGATTTAGTGGGAGCATGTTCACATTCTACATGTTGATGTGAAATGGAAATGTTCTTGAATGGAAATCCAAAAGTGGAAATTATCTTTAAGGAAGATAGAGATGTTTCCTATGTGATAGTAATAGAGATCTGTAGAGATAGTTCTCGAAAACCTCTTGACCTAAAAAAGAGAAAGCATACATTGGCAATATGTACAGAAGGGTTCAGTATGCACAGATTCAGTGGGAGAAAACTTGTCCATGTTACATGGAGTTAGTATCCCAAGGCCAAGTGTCCAATTCTTATGAAGAATAGGAACACTAAGAATAGATATGGATCTATCATGTATGTAATCATCCCATTATCTTACATGTGTCGACATGGCAAGAACAATATGCATTCATCATCTTGTATGTAGGACATGGCAATATGATGTGCTCATCCTGATAACTCGTATGTGGGACATGACGAGTGGATGTTTGTCTACTTCCAATAAGGGTTACTGGAATACCATGAGAACTTGATAAGTACTTGAGAAGTACTAGTTCTATGGAGATAAGGAAGAGTTCAATGTAAAGAGTTACATTGATGCAAACATCTGAATTGATAGAAAATTAATCGCAAAATATATATAGGATATATAAAAGTGAAAGTTTGTTGATAATTGGAAGTGTTCCAATAAAACCATTTAAAAGGAAATGTCGAGTGTCTATGCGTTAGAGAACAACAGTGGATATTATATGGATCTGGAAGTTCATGAGATGAACTTATAGATATTCCACTCATTGATGACAAGTATGGAATCCTTGATCATGCAATGTGGCTAAAGGTTAGCAAAGGAATACAAGATCGCATATTACGGAAACTCCATCTCATACGTGTGACGTACAGTGAAGAGATGAGAGACATGTAGTTAAAAATTGACTTTGGCAAGGTGTTGCCATAACTCACTATGATTCGCACTAGCGCACAGTAACATGTGGGACATGTTTGAAGATCACTATGAATATGATTCAAGGGTGATTGGCTCACAGTGCAAGTGGGAGTCTGTTGGTATGTATGCCCTCAGAACCAATCATGGGATGATTGGTGGGATATATTAAGATTGATTTGATAAACATCAAAGGCAAGCTTCCAATTCTTTCTGGTTTAGTCATATGAGATAGTGATAGAATAGATTGATTGTCTAGAGAATGACAATACTCAATGACGTATGCTTTCAGGTTGAGGACCTGAAAAATGAGATCATATGGATGCTAAGAGTTTGTACATTCTTGTTATGTCCCTAGTCATATGTCATTGTGGAAGGTAGATAGACAACAATGACACACAAAACTAGATTGTGGTGTTGGTTGATGATAGAATCTCATTAGTCATGATATAGAGATATCAAACCAAACACATAGGTACTTGTTAGAGAACAAGTGTACCGGACAGACCCACCGTGAGTTTGACACATGGAACCATGACATGGTAGTCACAGTCAGTACTCACAGTGATGGTGGTGAGTGTGATTCTTTGACCTGAAATCACTACACTCAACACGTCATTGGGAACACTTTGACATCATCAAATGCAGTCTTGAAACATGGGTTGTTATAAACGTGATGATTGGGTGGCTTTGACACATGGGGCTTTTGAGGGGTGAGTGATAGATATGGGATTTTTTCCTCCTGAGGGAGCTTGATATCCATGCCCACTTGATGAGTAGGATTGAGAAAGGTGTGCACGCATGTGTGAATCAGTATGTGATACTAATGTCATAACTTATCTCTTCCAATCTACTCTGAGATCAAGAAAGTGAATGAACGTTGACAGGATGACTGTTCCATGCCTCGAGTTCATTCGGGATATTAGTGACAAAGGAATTATACATTCACTGTAACACCATTCACGGATTGTAGGATTGAAAGTTGTTCTCCAACTTTCTATTTCACTTGGGTTGCACTGATGTGTGACTAGGCACCGCTCTTTGCTTGTGAAGTCATAAGTGTTATGGACTTTCACTGCCAACGTGAAATGGACCTGCAGGGTCACACACATGGGATTTAACCTGGAAAAGGAGTTTTGTCCACAAACAATGTTTAGATTGATTACTAAAGGAGTTTAGTAGTTCAATTAAACACTCAATTAATTGATAGCCCAATGTCATAATGTTCAAGGTGTTGGACACATTGATTAGAGTATCGGATTGATTGAAACTGTAATTCACTGATTCTGCACAATCTGTACTCCCAACCGATCGGTTGAGCTTGGTGAACCGATCCGCTTAGGTGGTGAGTCGATCGGCTCATGGACAGGGTGAAATGATTGCTTCAAGTGTTGAAACGATCGGTTCAACTTATGCAACCGAGCAAGTTGGGAAAGTAGGATTGGTGAGAAATTTCTTTTTGTTTCACTTGCCCAATTTTATTGGAACAAGGATTGGTATTTGTTACCAATTAGAATTAAAAGAAGAAAAGTGCTCAGAAGTGAGAAGTGAACTGACCGTTTCATGGGTCCCAACCGATCGGTTGAAGTGTCAACCGACCGGCTCAGGTCCCCAACCGACCGTTTCAGAAATGAAACGATCGGTTCAGGTTGCGCAGTTGGTTGTTTTGTGGAAAATCTCGAACCCTTCTACTCCTGCTTTAGTCCCACATTGCCCAGGATAGAGAACCCTTTCCCATGACCCTCCTATATATAGGGGTATTGGGGTCTTCTCAAAGAACAACTCAGTGCAACCAGTTGCTTTGTAAAGTTGTCGTTCTCTCTGGTTTTGGTAACCGAGAGAGCCCGAGCAAGTGCTACCCGATAAGGGAGGCACATCAAGGGAAAGACAACTACAGAAAGCGACTGGTGGCAGGAGAGTGTGTCAGTAACTAGTACGCTGACAGGAGGGTGTGACTCCTTCCAATTCCTTGTGGGACAAGGAGATTGGAGTTCTAGGTGGTCTGTGTGGACTACTTCAGAGGCGGGAGATTTCTACTGCTCGGAGGACAACTGTCAATCCCAACAGTCCCGGTGAGACCAGGAGTCGTCAGTATTGGTGTGACCAGGAGCTGCACACACACCATCCAAGACCAGAGGTGAAGACCGCGCAAGCCACGAGGTATTTTCGCCGAGCAAGCCTCGAGACAAGGTATGATTCCACATACCATCCTTTCCTATTGTATAGACCTTGACGCGTTTCCTTGTTCTAGGTTTGGGGAGGAGAAAATTTTTGTTTCTGCTGCCTTCTCTGCCTCCCCTAAAACCCAACAAATTTCATGATCTAGTTTTATAGAGATTCTAGTATTCAAAGTCAAATCACTAGTGACATCCCTTAAACTACTACAACTCTAAACATTCTAGGGTTTAGTCCTTATTAGTAGCATGACATTATTGTGGTGTGACTTTGCTCCCTTAATTTGAAAGTCAAACTTTGGATCTCACAAGTTTTACTAAAGTCTTCCTTATATTATCAAGTGTATTTCCTTTCTCTTACTTGGCCATTCAAATAGATTACATTCTCAATTTACCCTACTAGGGTTTCATCTTCATATTGTATGTCATTATTGCATTCACTAGATGTCTCTACCACGGTGGTTATGCATCATATATGATTCATTTTCTTATCACTTCATTCCCACATTGCGCTAATTAAGGAAGATATGAAAGAGAAGATGATTTTGAGACTTAGAATTCTTATCTTCAAACATTCATTGATACATTTCTCATATGTAGGTTTCATTAATTATCAACAAGGATACTTAAATAATTACCACTTTCTTGAATCTCACAACCTCTTTCTTTTATAATCTATATTACTCCATTATGTTTCAAACCCTTCTTTACTTTCCATAATTCCCTTAGCATATACTATTATTCCACATGTCATCTTTAACTTCTAGTATTCTCTTATGATCATGTTGCTTCTTTTATGTATATGATCATGTACACCATGTTGCATATATTTCTTTTTATCCTTCTACTAATGTGAAGTTGATATTCTAAATCAATAATCTCTCTACTAGTTTCACCTCATGTTTAATACATTACATATCCTTCATTTTAAATCAAATGGCTCATGCATGGGTCAAAATTAGTGTATCTTAAAATCAATTTTTTCCTTTCTGAATATAGTCTACCATTGTATGACTTATTCATTTATTTAGCTACACTTTTGTTCTTCTTTTAGAAACTAGTTTGTTGTTCTATAGAGATTTAGAATCCAAAGGCGGTAAGGATGAATGTATTAAACTTATTAATAAAGGTATACATTCCATGCTATCAATTATATCATAACCTTCATTCCTTAATCAAGCTCATTATTTCCAACATTTATCTTTGTTTCAACTAAGTTTCTTATCCTAGTTTTATGATTTACATGCTCATCTAGTTTTCGTCACTTTAACTCTTCTGAAGACTCATCACTTCTATGTACTTATTGTATATTTAACTCTTTTCTTCTATTTTCCTTTTACTTTGGAGTACATAAAAGCATTGTACTCAATTATATGATCATTTCTCATGATTGATTCTTACTATCTTGACCTTTACGTACTTTTCTCATATCTTTTCCATATTTCATATTTGAAGTTCATATAATACTAATCATTAAACTTAATTTGAACCTTATGTTGTGTTCCTTTATTCCCAATTATGGTTTTCTCATATGAGTCCCCAACGTTGGATCTCAGATATCAGTTCCAACTGATTCTTAGCTATTCTAATCTTTCCCATATGTTTCAACATCTTAGTGTATGTACATTCTCACTATGATGTGGGTCTAATTTATCCAGAGTCTATTCTTATTATATTGTTAATAGGAGCCATTAGATCCCAGTAACGCATCCTGCCAGCCAGACCAGGCCGAACCTACAGTCCTGAAGCCAAGAGCTACTCAGGATTAATCAACTCCTATTAATCTCAAACATGTGGAAAGAATATCCACTTAGGGAAAACTCATTTAAACATAAATTTTGGTCTACTTGATACAAATAATATAAATAATAACTGAATCACTTCATGATACACAACAATATAAAAGAACCATATATATTCTACAAACTGATAATATGAATTCATACATATAAGAGCATTTCTATTTATCTACAATCAAAGAAGCAATATAAAGCAAGAGTTGTATCACATTCTATGTTTAATCTCTTACTCCTTCATCACTTTTTGGTCTCCTAACCCTAAGATTTCTAGGATTTCTCTCTATCCCATCCTTCCTCTGCATACCTGGCCAGGGCATCCAGAGAAGAATAGATAGAGTAGCTTGATACTAGTAAATCTAAGTATTCAAATACTGGGCCGGGGTATCTAAATACTCAAACCTCCCAGAGCTAAAGGCACATCACCACCTATTTGCCACACTTATAACTTTGAATTTCTATCCTAATGGTCCCTGACAACTCAGCCTAAGCACTGATACCAAGTTGTTACACCCCGATCTCACAATTACCACTAATCATGAGATTGATGTATAAATTGAGGATTTAACATAATACAAAGATCACTCTTAATTTTTTTTTCATCTTTTTCAAACTCTTTATTTTCTCACATTGAACCACATAAACTAACTTTACAAGGGAATATAAACATTTATTTCTCTAATCTGATTTCAACAGTAAAAATGCATGTATGAACATTCATCATGTTTCTCATACTTTTAAGCACATAAGACTTGCTGATTCACATATATTGCTAAAAGAGGAATAATGTTATGCATCATCATTTACAACTCTCTCTTATTTCTTTACAAGGACCTAGAGTGACAAGGACCGACTGAACTTAACTATACTCAGACTTAACTCTTGTGGCAGATCTACTCTGATGCAATGATATATCTTCAATCCCCACAGTTTCCCTAAAAAGTTTGAGTAGAGGGGTGAGCCTACTCGCTCATTGAATGAGTAAAACAATAATGCAGTCTAAAGTACTGAGTCAAACATTTATCATTCTTTAATAATTGAAATAAAACAAGATAGTGATTTCAAATTAAAAGACAAGATATTCAAAAACTTACTAATAACATTGAAGCCTACATCATTAGAAATAAACAAGTATGGAAATATAATCCTCACTATATTCAATGTTACATTTAAAGAATAAGTGTTGCGAAACTGAAATCAAACCCTTCTTAACTCTTCTTACTTACAAGAAACTCTGTAAACTTATATTATCATATTTTAGCTTATGCCCTGATCATATGCAGTGTACTCTACATATGAAAAATTATAAAAAAATACAATCTCACCGTACAAGACTTAGCTGACACACTTGGGATTCTAAGCCTGACTACATCGCTGGTCTACAATAGGAAAATGGCTCTCTGGTCTCAACACACCTACGGGCCGTAAAACTGGACTCCTCCTCTAACCTGAGCACACAAGCGGAGAGTCAAGCCACCTATTGGATTTTCTATGCTCTAGTGCCACTGGGATCTCTGGTTGATGTTGGACACTACATACTGTATTTTTAAGGAGACTTCCACTAGGGCTTCATCCCCCGTACCACCTATTAGTACGATCTGACCCCCATATACTGGACACTTCCAGGGTTAGGTCATTTCATCCCTACGGCGCAGACCTCTCATAGGGAATCTACGGTGTTTAGGGCTACTATTATTACTATAACTTTGATTATATCTTTCTCTTAGATTGATCTCTTTTAACTCTATATATTAATGACTACTCGGACTACTAAATTGAAATCACTGATGATACTGAATTGAATGCTTAACATATTGTTTACCCCTTTCTTAGGGTTTCTCCTTTCTCATGAACATATAGCACTTCTCATGTATTCAAACATATATCATGTCTACTAATATAAACATTCTCATTCAACATTTCTCACATTTATGTATGGCATCGATAACATACCTATCCAGGGTCTGTCATATCTCCACTTGCAATAGCATAACAACATATGCATTTCATGACAAGTATTTGAGTTAGAAAATCTAAATCTCATAAACAAAGAATATATTCATATAAGATAATATTCAAATAAAATCCCACAATATCAATTTAATCATTTCAATCAACCATTTACTACTAGATTAGATATGCATACATGTAAAAGCATACTAGATTGGGTTTCCATCCTTGATTACTTGCTATTCACAGGATATGTATTGTGAAAATTAGAAACTCTATTTGTCCATATATCAAATCAAAGAGATCAAACATGTAGAATTATATGCACTAGGAACATAAGTAGGATCATATAAACATGAATCCAAATTTCAGCTATAATGTTGTTCAAGCACCCGAATAACTTGAAAATTCAAATCTTCAGAAGATTCTCAATAAACTTCTTAATTCTGTAGTATTCAAGATACATGGATATCTATATCCATGCATCGTATAAACATTTTTAGATCATAGTTGGAACATGAATTGAAGTATTCTATAAACTGAATTTAAGAACAGTTCTTTTCATTTATTGTCATCTAGGGATAAATAAAGAATATAAATTAAAACCATCTAATTGAGTACAATTGGCTGAAATATTCTTTTACCCACTCACCCTAAGGTGTGAAAACACCTTAAAAATGCAGCCCATCCCTAAAAATCTCGATCTCATATCAAATCCCTAGCAATTCACCCAATTCTTCTTCCTTTCAACTCGGAAACCCTAACAATGAGGGATTATGAAGAAAGAGTGAGAAAAGGGAAAGTTTTGATACCATTTCGGATCAAATCATAGGAGGGATGGAATCTTTACATGTGAGAGAATATTCACCATTAAAGTCTATGCAAAGAATCTAAACTTACTCGATTTCATCATATCTCAGATAGAGAAATCCTAGATCAGCAATTCCACCACTTTCTCCTCTCAAACCCTAACTCTCCCTCTCTCTCTAAGATTTTATTTCTATGGAATGAATTACAAATTATGAGAGATACTAATATGTTAGGTTGACTAGATAGAGCAATTGAGCTGCTTGGGTGAATTCCACATTGACCCCTCACTAAACTTTTTCTTATTTCAGCAGATTGTTTTCTGTTATAAAAAAGTTAATGTAATTCATTTATTTCAGAGATCAAACCTTCTCCAAAAATTATACGAATGTATCATGTTGTGTATAATTGAGTTAGAAAGCTTAAGTTAAAATTTGAGATCATTCCAAGATTCCATTAAATAAATAAAAATTGAATAGTGCACTGCTATCTAGAATTATGTAGAAATGCCAGTTGAAGAGTAAATGCCCCAGAATGGCCATGCTAGCTGCCACGACTGTGATAAGATGGACCCAACATGGTCGTGCTTCCTACCACAGTTGTGGTGCATTGGTTTCAACAGATTTGAGTACAAAAGTTGGAAAATAGTTCAGTTCTTTCAAAATGACCGTGTGGCCTAGAATGCCCGTGCCACCAACAACCCACCATGGCTGTGCTACCCACCAAAGCTGTGCTATCCTATCCTTCAACTACCATTTTCATTCTCCTTTTCATACCTCTCTCATTCCTCCCCAACATGAGCCTATTTGGTGAAAACCCTAATTTCAACCGACTAGGGTTTATATTTGCTCAAACCCTAATTATACAAAGAGATAGCATACTTGGGGTCCTCATTAGGTTTAACATATCATGATTGAGATATCATCATTAATCATGTTTAAGTAATTATGAATCTAGTAAATCATGTAATCATCCACATAAATGCTAACTTACTAATTAAGCTCAGATACGGTTATAACACCTTTATTGAAACTCGACCGATTGCACTGTCTGAAATTTGTAGAAAAAGTGATTGTGACCATTGGTGTTTGTTTTGAGTGAAAATAGAGTTGTTTCTTTGAGCAAAAATAGTTATATTTCGTATCTAAGTTTCCCACAACTTAAAGGGGCACCCTCAACTATAAATAGGGCCTCTTGGAGTTCATTCCAAGGTTGCTCATTCACTACATGCTTGGTCCTAGCTTAGTTGAGAGTGTTCTAACCCTTTGAGCCCCTTTCTCTCTCTACCTTCAAGTCAAATTCGTGAGTATGAGTGAGATAGGTTCCTTTGTAAGAGAGTTGCTCTTTGTATGTATGTAAAGATCTCCTCCACCATCTTCCTTCCCCCTTTCCTTATTGAAGAAAAGGTTGAAGATTTTCTCCGAGTGAAGGAGAAGGAGTTGTTGTTCTTCAAGGTTGAAGAAGACAAGGTGTTCCAAATCTCCAAGTGAAGGAGATAGGCAAGGCAAGTGCTCAAGAAGGATAGGTAATCCCTTGAAGGTTGAAGACTTGAAGAAGGAGTGGGTAAGTCCATGTTGATGGCTGAAGACTCCATGGTTCAAGTGGGTAAGCTCCTTCTATAGGTTGAATATCCTTGCTTGAGGTACTAAGCCCTTGGATGTTGTGGTTTTTGTCTTGTAATCTTATGATGGAATATAAGAGTACCAAGATTGCAAATCCTAGAGATTAACCACCTCTAGGTAGTGGACTGACATTATTCCTAGTTAGGATGTGGAACCACTCTAAACCACCTTGTCCAAGTGCATGCTCTTCCTTGTCTCTCATCCTTGCTATGCTTGCTAATTAAGACATCAAGTTGTTGTGTGTTTAAGTTCTTGCACTTAATATAACTTTTTGGTATAATCCGTTTTGTGAGAATTGTGAAGCTCTATTCACCCCCCTCTAGAGCCCTTGATACAACACTTAAGACATGATTATGAGTTACCAAAACAAGTATTTAAGGTTACCAAAGTTAAAATAAAGCACAACATAGAATATTACTAACAAAAGTATGCTAAGCATTAAGATTATCTTAAATCTCTAGGATTACCTACAAATCTAGGAATGGGATGTAACAATCGGCCTATTGTATATCAGTTTAGGCATCACTATGTGTGTATTGGGAACAACACCTCAAGGAGAGGGTGTCGGCCAATAAGGTGTATTTGGGCAATGCCACAAATGCATAACAGACGTCAGCATATTGGGTTAACGCTATGTTGTGATGGATTGTAGGTGTGTTGGGCAACACAACCCTAGACATATCGGACAACAACACCTCCACCATGATGGGCTAATCTGTAAAGACCAATTCTCTACTATTAAACATGATAAACAAGTACATCAAATGTGTGGCAGCGGAAAAATAAAACTTGACTTTATTCAAAATGTATAAAGAGTACATTAAAAAATTTCCATAAAGGAAGTACAACTTTATACAAAACATAGGATCTAGGTAGAGGAAGACTAAAATAATACAACTTGTCTCCACAAACAACATAACAAAGTTTAAGCATCTAATCCAAGCTATCTAGATGTGTAAGATTTCCTTAGCCTTAGGCAGGTTCCCCAAGCTTCCATGTGCACTCTGATCCTAGCTTGGATTCTTGGGGTCATCCAGCAAGAGGAAGATAAAAAAAATTGTGTTAATTGTGATGACCGTCTCGCGAAAACAAGATTAACTAATGCGGAAGCGTTCATTAAGCAGCGGATTACCAAAAATCACTAAAAACTAAAAACTTTTTATCAAAAGATACATCAAGTAAAAACTTTCTCACATAGAACAAAAGTAACACAATTACATTCTTGTTCACAGGTACAAATTCTGTATCATCTCCTTTAGAGAATTACAAGCATTAACTGTCCTATCAAGCTAAACACAGACAGTTCAAAATCTTGAGGCATTGAGCCTAAATCTCGAAATCATTAACTACTACTCCGAGGACCTGAAAGTACAGAGACGACACATAGGACTACTATCTATATGACTTGACAGACAATATCTCCACCTGAAATCTCACTGCTGTCTCTACTGCTATTGTTGCTATCCTTCACCTACTGAAGGTTTTCTATCTTCTGGTCCACATCCACCTAAAAATGTGGTTCCCACGGGGGTGAGACAATTATAAAAATTGCCCCAGCGAGAGATATAACTCTCTGCCAGTAACATTATTATTGCAACTTAAGAAGATAAATATGAACAGAGGAATCATATTTATTTGACAACAGATATTTTAATGTCTAACAGATTAGAACATTATTCTATATCAGAAGCAGTGCAACTATAACTTGATAGGATCAACATGTCACTTGTTCTTTATTGAATATAAAGAACATGTATAACATGTATTCAAACTATAGAATCATTACCACTGCATTAACTTTCTTCAGGCTTAGATCATATATCTAAAGCCTAGCATTATCATTATGGAGTCATGGCCCGTAGCCATACTCTTATCACAAATGTTGGGATCTTAATCCCTCATTTCAACACTGGGAATTCTCCTCCTTTCACAATTTCAATTCCATAACCATGAAATCATGGGTATTCAAACCCTTAGCTCATCACCTGAGCATTGTTACTTCTTTCTTAGGTAACTACACCTTTAGGTCATCTGACCAAGGTAAGTATTGTTGGGTTTTAGGGGAGACAGAGAAGGCAGTGGAAACAAAAAAAATTTCTCTCTCCCAACCCATACCGAGGAAACGCGTCAACGTCTATATAATAGGAAATGATGGTTTGTGGAATCATACCTTGTCCCGAGGCTTGCTCGGCGACAATACCTCGTGCCTTGCGCGGTCTTCACCACCGATCTTGGACGGCATCTGTGCAGCTCCTGGTCACACCGGGACTGACGACTCCTCCTCCTACCGGACTGTCGGATGAGAGTTGTCCTCCTGAGCGGCAGTGTCCTCCCGCCTCTTTAGTAGTCCACACAGACCACCTGGAACTCCACTCTCCTTGTCCCATAAGGAAGTGGAAGGAGTCGCACCCTCCTGTTGACGTACTAGTCGCCAACACACTCTCCTGCTACCAGTTGCAACTGCAGTTGTCCTTCCCTTACTGCACCTCCCTTTTGCGGGAAGCACTTGCTCGGGATCTCTCATGGTTACCAAAACCAGAGAGAACGACAACTTCACAAAGCAACCGGCTTGCATTGAGTTGTACTTTGAGAAGCCCCCAATACCCCTATATATAGGCAGGTCATGGGACAGGGTTCTCTGTGTCCGGCAATATGGGACTAAAGAAGGAGTAGAAGGGTTCGAGAATTTTCCACAAAAAGCAACCGGTTCGCAACTTGAAATGATCGGTTCACAACTGAACCGATCGGTTCGGCCATTGAGCCGATCGGTTGGACCTGAGCCGATCGTTTGGGGCACTCCAACTGATCGGTTGGTTCCCTGAACCGATCGGTTCATGGTCCTAATCCGGCTCAAAAAGACTTTCCTTGTTTCGTTCTCAATTGGTATCGAATACCAATGTTATTCCCAATCGAATTGGGCAATTTGAAACCAAAGGAAAATTCTTGCCGACATGACTTTCCCAACTGGTCGGTTGCACCAGTTGAGCCGATCGGTTCAACTCTTGAACCGGTCATTTCAACCTGGGCATGAGCCGATCGACCTGGACACTCCAGCTGACCGGTTCAGCACCTCAGCCGAGCGGTTCATCACATGAGCCGATCGGTTGGGAGCACAGGTTGGGCAAAATCAGTCAATTGCGATTTCAATCAATCCGATACTCCAATCAATGCGTCCAACACCTTGAACCATATGATATTGAGCTATCGACTGATTGAGTGTTTAATTGAACTATTAAACTCCTTTAGTAATCAATCTAAACATTGCTTTGTGGACAAAACTCCTCTTCCAGGTTAAATCCTATGTGTGTGACCCTGCAGGTCCATTTCACGTTGGCAGTGAAAATCCATAACACTTATGACTTCACAAGCAAAGAGTGGTGCCTAATCACACATCAGTGCTACCCAAGTGAAAGTAGAAAGTTGGAGAACAACTTTCATCCTACAATCCGTGAATGGTGTTACAGTGAATGTATAATTCCTTTGTCACTGATATCCCGAATGAACTCAAGGCATGGAACAGTCATCATGTCAACGTTCATTCACTTTCTTGATCTCAGAGTAGATTGAAGGAGATATGTATGACATCAATATCACATACTGATTCGCACATGTGTGCGCACGCCTATCTCAATCCTACTCATCAAGTGGCCTTGGATATCAAACTCCCTCAGGAGGGACAAATCCCATATCTATCACTCACCCCTCAAAAGCCCCATGTGTCAAAGCCACCCAATCATCACCTTTATAACAACCCATGTTTCAGGACTGTGTTTGATGATGTCAAAGTGTGCCCAACGACATGTGTTGAGTGCAGTGATTTCAGGTCAAAGAATCACACTCACCACCATCACTGTGAGTACTGACTGTGACTACCATCTCATGGTTCCATGTGTCAAACTCACGGTGGGTCTGTCCGATACCTTGTTCTCTAACAAGTACCTATGTGTTTGGTTTGATATCTCTATATCATGACTAATGAGATTCTGTCATCAACCAACACCACAATCTAGTCTTGTGTGTCATTGTTGTCGATCTACCTTCCATAATGACATCCGACTAGGGACATAACAAGAATGTACAAACTCTTAGCATCTGTATGATCTCATCGTTCAGGTCATGAACCTGAAGGCATACATCATTGAGTACTGTCATTCTCTAGACATTCAACCTGTTCTATCACTATCTCATATGACTGAACCAGAAAGAATTGGAAGCTTGCCTTTGATGTTAATCAAATCAATCTTAATGTATCCCACCAATCATCCCATGATTGGCTCTCAGGGCATACATACCAACAGACTCCCACTTGCACTGCGAGCCAATCACCCATGAATCATATTCATAGTGATCTTCAAACATGTCCCACATGTTACCGTGCTCTAGTGCCAACATAGTGAGTAATGGAAACACCTTGCCAAAGTCAGTTTTAAATTGCATGTCTCTCATCTCTTTGTTGTACGTCATACGTATGAGATGGAGTTGCCGTAATATGCGATCTAGTATTCCATTGCTAACCTTTAGCCACATTGCATGATCAAGGATTCCAGACTTGTCATCAATGAGTGGAATATAAGTTCATCTCATGAACCTTCAGATCCATATAGTATCCACTGCTGTTCTCTAACGCATAGATACTCGGCATTTCCCTTTTAAATGGTTTTATTGGAACACTTCCAATTATCAACAAACTTTCACTTTTATACATCCTATGTATATTTTTGCGATTAATTTTCTGTCCTTTCGGAAGTTCGCATCAATGTAACTATTTACATTGAACTCTTCCTTATCTCCATAGAACTAGTACTTCCCAAGTACTTATCAAGTTCTTATGGTATTCCAGTAACCCTTACTGGAATCAGACAGACATCCACTCGTCATGTCTCACATACGAGTTATCAGGATGAGCACATCATATTGTCATGTCACACATACAAGATGATGAATGCATTTTATTCTTTCCATGTCAATACATGCAAGATAATGGGATGATTGCATACATGATAGATCCATGTCTATTCTTAGTGTTCCCATTCTTCATAAGAATTGGACACTTGGCCTTGGGATACTAATATCCATATAATTTGGACAAGTTTTCTCCCACTGAATCTGTGCATACTGAACCCTTCAGTACAGATTGCCAATGTATGCTTTCTCTTTCCTGGTCAAGAGATTTTTCGAGAACTATCTCTATAGATCTCTATTCCCATCATATAGGAAACATCTCTATCTTCCTTAAAGATAATTTCCACTTTTGGATTTCCATTCTAGAACAATTCCATTTCACATCAATATGTGGAATGTGAATATGCTCCCACTAAATCACAGATCCCTTCTTTATCTTTGACATATCATTCAAACCCTTTGACTATATCATCAAAGTAAAGATCCAATTTTGAGTTGCTTGTACTCAATCAATCACATTGATTAGTCCATTGTAACTTATAGACTTCATTTGCATTAGTGGATTCATAAACCTTATAGGCTGTGTCACGTACACATCCTGGTTTTATTCCTCATAGGAATGCGGTTTTAGTATCCATATGCCAAATGTCTTAGTCATTAAGTTACAATCAACAAGCATCATCCTTCTCAAAATGTTATCCATGTGTCTTAACACTTAAGACTCATTTGCACTTATGGATTTCATCCAATGAGTGCTACCATCAAGGTCATACCTTATGGTTCACACGGATGTCATTTAGGATGTAATGGTTTTATACCATAACTCAAAATCTGATTCCTCATATTCATCTAGATAGTTGACTCATCATATGAACAACTCATCACATAGATAATTGAGGTGTATCTGTCAAGAATATAAGAATTCACAACTCCTTGTGATTCTTAATGTCCTTTATTAGTGTGGGGTATCCTTTTATTAAGAAGAATTCAGTTATTTGATAATCATTCTCTAACTCCTTAGAGTATGATTCCTTCTTGATTTAGACATCACCATGCCTTAATCATGAGTTCACTATGACACACTATCATAATCACTCATAAGGATCTCAAACATTTGGTCCAAGTATTTCATTCATTGATCTTATCAAGAATTAATACTTTACCAAATTTGTACTTCATTTATGATAATCTTGAACACTTCAAGACATTCATATTGGTATTTCTCTAAACACCATTTGAAGTATTAGCATTTATTCCAATAGGTATGTAAATACATCACATGTATTATACCTAATAGGATAATCATTATCGCACTACATTAGTGAAGATTGATTAATCATGTCCAAGATATTCATGTCTCTTACTGGTTCTCTAGCCAAAAGAGTCTAGATTTATCCATCATATGGAAACTAGAAATGAATTTCTTATGATATATGCTAATTTGATGGTTTGAGTTATCAATAACTTTAGGTATCATTTTATCTTATGCATACCATGTATCACAAGATAAACAAGGCATTGCCACAAAGATCATATCTTTAAGATTGAAACATCAACTTTATTAATTGTCATCATTGTCATACAATATGCAAAAATAAAGTGTTTCTATCTATTGGCAATATATGAAATAGCAGTTCTCAACTCTATTTCGTACCCTTTAGGCTGAAACAAACTGAAAGATACTCCTATCTATGGCAGCAACACTTGCTCCAATGATGGGTATTTCTTTCTTGGTCCTTTCACAAAGGCCATCACTTCTTTGTGGATATTTCATATCATATATGACATATCCATATCTTGGTATCATATACCTCAGATAAAGAAGTGGTTCATTTCCTGATACCTTAGGTGGAGATCTCCATCCCCTCCTTCATCTTCTTTTGTTCTTCCAGATATAGATGGCAATCCCTCATACACCCTTTCCCCATGTGCCTTGAGGCTGAAGACGGCTTGGATTGCTGGCTAGCATCAGAACACTTCTTAGCTTTGCCCTTGTCCTTGCCCTTAAGATTACCTTTTCTTTGATCATATCAAAGACTATGGTTTGTCTTTCTTCATCTTTGCCTCTACTATCCTCAACATGTCCAACAACTCTGTCAACGCTTGTCAAAGTTGTTCATGTTGTAGCTTATCATGAATTGTATGATTCTCACAACATTTGTAGTATCATACCAATAGCCAACTCTTGGCTCAGAGGGAATCCTTCTTAATCAGGTTTTCCATATACCCAATCATATTGAGTGTGTGAATACCTTACTGGATCTCCTTCTGTCATGACATACTAGGATAGTGTCTTGGAGACATCATATGTCTCACGTTGTCTCTGCAACTCACAGTTCAGAGAACACAACGTCAAGCACTCCTCATCAATGTCTTCCTCAGTAAGCTTCCATAAGCATACTTTCAGCCATTGATGTGGTGGGATCGAGTTCATCTGGTTCTGGTATAACTAGGACTTAGAGCTTTCGCTCTTTGACTGAGAACACTTCTCATCATCCTAACCAGTCGTGGAATTATTCCCATTTAATTTGTTGGTCTCAAAGACCGATCGCAAATAAAGTGATTTGTTGATTAACCATTTATATTAACAAAAAGGAAATATATGCAATTTTAGTCCAAAACTCTTTTAACTTGTTTGATTGATTTGAAAAGTTGACGATAAAATTAGGCCTTTAATTAATTATCGCTCCCACTATTTTAGTTCAAATTGATAGCCCTCACCATCAATTCGGAAGATTGCAGCGTACAACCTTCTAGTGGGCAAGATCCTGAAATCCTCTAAGTCATGAGTCAGCTTTGGCTGATCGCCCACAACTTAGATCTCTTCGGTAGGCAACTCTTGCCAATTGCATCATATGCAACTCTTGTTGAATGAACATGCACAACACCTTGCCATGAACATTCCTTGCCTCTGGGCCTAGACGCTCTAAGAATCACCAGTTAAGTCTAACCCAAAACCGACACGGTAAACATGCACCCTGCTTTGGCAGAACCTACATGTATAACCTTCACACTTCCACAAGATAGACGGCGCACCACGCTTTGGCGTAACCTACGCTTGGTCGATCGAGCTTTTCATGTGCGCCGCTAATGGAAGGCATGTAAGACTTAATATTTTAATGAGGGATTTGGTTTATATACATATACATATCCAATCACCACAATACATAGTATGTATCATATACATGCTATATCCCACAGAAAACATGCACAAAACAATAAAAGCGATGATTATGGCCATCCTAATGTGATTCCTCAAGCCAAGAGGAATCACGGTCATCTAGGTCTACATCATATGCAACCTGTACAAGATGAACTTCTGTGTCTTGCCATCCGAGTTGATCAACTCATCTCATGAATGATCTGCTCTCTCTGGCCGGTCGTCAGGGTGCCACCAGCCGATCGGTTGGCTCCTCCAACCGATCGGTTCGCATGGTCGTCGTGCATCTCTTCATGGCTGCCACCCGCTCGTCTCGCTCCTCGAATCGGTCATCAACCGATCGGTTCACTCCTTGAACCGACCGTCTGGAATGTCAACCGATCGGTTCACACCTTGAACCGATCGTTTCAGTTGTCGTCTTGATGTCCGCCGGTCTATGACAAAACATGAAATAAAATCTATCCTAATTATTACATTACTTTAAAAAGGGAAACCCCGAGTTACATTCGGGGGGAGCAAAGGTAGGAAAGAATCTCGAATTATTTCGAGTTACATCGGGAATAAGAGAGGGAAGATCGGTGCGCAGACCGAGATGCAAGCAACCACAAACAACCACACACAGATAGGGGTTTATAGGCCATAATCATGCTACACACATCTACCACAAAACTTGTTTAAGGGCGACGCGTATCGAGTGCATTAATAATACATATCATATATGTAATTTGGGATTTGTGGATTTAGGATTGGACATGCATAAAGCCAATATTATTCGCATCGCATGCAATAAATAAAGGCGACAAACCAAAATCTATCATATCGATATTCCTAAAATATAGAGCAGTTAACCTGCTCTGATACCACTGTTGGGTTTTAGGGGAGACAGAGAAGGCAGCGGAAACAAAAAAATTTCTCTCTCCCAACCCATACCGAGGAAACGCGTCAACGTCTATATAATAGGAAATGATGGTTTGTGGAATCATACCTTGGCCCGAGGCTTGCTCGGAGACAATACCTCGTGCCTTGCGCGGTCTTCACCTCCAGTCTTGGACGGTGTCTGTGCAGCTCCTGGTCGCACCAGGACTGACGACTCCTCCTCCTACCGGACTGTCGGATGACAGTTGTCCTCCTAAGCGGCAGTGTCCTCCCGCCTACATAGTAGTCCACACGGACCACCTGGAACTCCACTCTCCTTGTCCCACAAGGAAGTGGAAGGAGTCGCACCCTCCTATTGACGTACTAGTCGCCAACACACTCTCCTGCTACCAGTTGCAACTGCAGTTGTCCTTCCCTTGCTGCACCTCCCTTTTGCGGGAAGCACTTGCTCGGGATCTCTCATGGTTACCAAAACCAGAGAGAACGACAACTTCGCAAAGCAACCGGCTTGCATTGAGTTGTACTTTGAGAAGCCCCCAATACCCCTATATATATAGGCAGGTCATGGGACAGGGTTCTCTGTGTCCGGCAATATGGGACTAAAGCAGGAGTAGAAGGGTTTGAGAATTTTCCACAAAAATCAACCGGTTCACAACTTGAAATGATCGGTTCACAACTGAACCGATCGGTTCGGCCATTGAGCCGATCGGTTGGACCTGAGCCGATCGTTTGGGGCACTCCAACCGATCGGTTGGTTCCCTGAACCGATCGGTTCATGGTCCTAATCCGGCTCAAAAAGACTTTCCTTGTTTCGTTCTCAATTGGTATCGAATACCAATGTTATTCCCAATCGAATTGGGCAATTTGAAACCAAAGGAAAATTCTTGCCGACATGACTTTCCCAACTGGTCGGTTGCACCAGTTGAGCCGATCGGTTCAACTCTTGAACCGGTCGTTTCAACCTGGGCATGAGCCGATCGGCCTGGACACTCCAGCCGACCGGTTCAGCACCTCAGCCGACCGGTTCATCACATGAGCCGATCGGTTGGGAGCACAGGTTGGGCAAAATTAGTCAATTGCGATTTCAATCAATCCGATACTCCAATCAATGCGTACAACACCTTGAACCATATGATATTGAGCTATCGACTGATTGAGTGTTTAATTGAACTACTAAACTCCTTTAGTAATCAATCTAAACATTGCTTTGTGGACAAAACTCCTCTTCCAGGTTAAATCCTATGTGTGTGACCCTGCAGGTCCATTTCACATTGGCAGTGAAAGTCCATAACACTTATGACTTCACAAGCAAAGAGTGGTGCCTAGTCACACATCAGTGCTACCCAAGTGAAAGTAGAAAGTTGGAGAACAACTTTCATCCTACAATCTGTGAATTGTGTTACAGTGAATGTATAATTCCTTTGTCACTGATATCCCGAATGAACTCAAGGCATGGAACAGTCATCCTGTCAACGTTCATTCACTTTCTTGATCTCAGAGTAGATTCAAGGAGATATATATGACATCAATATCACATACTGATTCACACATGTGTGCGCACGCCTATCTCAATCCTACTCATCAAGTGGCCTTGGATATCAAACTCCCTCAGGAGGGACAAATCCCATATCTATCACTCACCCCTCAAAAGCCCCATGTGTCAAAGCCACCCAATCATCACCTTTATAACAACCCATGTTTCAGGACTGCGTTTGATGATGTCAAAGTGTGCACAACGACATGTGTTGAGTGCAGTGATTTCAGGTCAAAGAATCACACTCACCACCATCACTGTGAGTACTGACTGTGACTACCATCTCATGGTTCCATGTGTCAAACTCACAGTGGGTCTGTCCGGTACCTTGTTCTCTAACAAGTACCTATGTGTTTGGTTTGATATCTATATATCATGACTAATGAGATTCTGTCATCAACCAACACCACAATCTAGTCTTGTGTGTCATTGTTGTCGATCTACCTTCCACAATGACATCCGACTAGGGACATAACAAGAATGTACAAACTCTTAGCATCCGTATGATCTCATCGTTCAGGTCATGAACCTGAAGGCATGCGTCATTGAGTATTGTCATTCTCTAGACATTCAATCTGTTCTATCACTATCTCATATGACTGAACCAGAAAGAATTGGAAGATTGTCTTTGATGTTAATCAAATCAATCTTAATGTATCCCACCAATCATCCCATGATTGGCTCTCAGGGCATACATACCAACAAGTATGATGCTTGCTACACAAGCATCCATCATGGCACTTGAGGCCCATTAACTCTCTTGCCACCTCTTACCAGGCACAAGGTATATTATGGCACACAAGGCTCAATAAACAAATTTAAATTAATAACACATCATAGTTCATACCTGGCTATGCCCATCATCTCATGATACCTGCATGGTTAGCACATATGATAGCAGCACATCAATTATCTATCAACACCATGCAAAAACAATATATTAATAATTCAAGGGTATTATCCTTAATCCTTTACCAGGATTTGGATTTCCATCACACATAGCTCATCAGAACACTGTACATCTTGTCACCTTTCACTAGGCAACAACTTTATTCACATGGCTCATAAAACCATTCACATCTTGTCACCTCTCACTAGGCAACAACTTATTTCACATGGCTCACAAGGCCATTCACATCTTGTCACCTCTCACTAGGCAACAACTTTATTCACATGGCTCACAAGGCCATTCACATCTTGTCACCTCTCACTAGGCCACAACTTTATTCACATGGCTCACAAGGCCATTAAGCATTATACTTGTTATACAAGTATTTAAAATGCCTTTCAAGGCTTATGTAATAAGAGAAATACAACCTTCCCATCATTAGGGTTAGGATTTTCCTTTCTTATCGATTAGGTTTCTCTCACATATCATTACCCTTTTAGGTTTTCAAGATCATATTATCAATGATCAAACCCTAATTCATTGCTCCCCACATCTAGGAGCCAACATTTATACCATAAGTATTCAATCATACTTATTTATTCTCATCATTTATCATTAAATGATTATCATCACAAGGTATGAGTTTCTATCTCATCCTTATGTTGGGAATTAACAAAACGACCATGTTAGGTCACTTTCAATTCAGCTCTAAGTCAAGCATAGAGCACCACGGCCGTGTAACCAAGAACGGCTGTGCAAAGAGAAGCCACCACGGCCGTGCTACCTTGCACGGTCGTGTAAAGGGAAGATACCACGGCCGTGCTACCTTACACGGTCGTGCTACAGGAGTTTACCTCAAGAATCATATTTAAGTATGAATTCTATTCTTTCATTTAGGAATTAGGGTTTCACATACCACCTCCCTTCCTTAGAATAGAGATTGCATATAGCATCACCCTTCATTAGGGTTTCATATCACATTGCCCATAATTAGGGTTTACTATTCATTCCCAATTAGGGTTTCTCATAAAATCACCCTCAATTAGGGTTTCACATGGATACACCCTCAGTTAGGGTTTCACATGGGTACACCCTCAACTAGGGTTTACTATTCATCCTAATTAGTGATTTCACATGTAGACAACCTCTTATTAGGGTTATACATGCAATCAACCTGAATTAGGGTTTTCATCATGTATTGGATCCATGCATTTGTTATTCATTCTTAATTAGTACCATTAAAGTATCTCTCGCCTAATTACATTAGGTTTCCAAAAAGGTTTGATCAATTGGACCTTCAATAACATGAGGTATCCAATTGAATTAGGGTTTCCTATGTTGATTCCTTCAATCATTGAATTCATGGAACCAATCATCAATTGGACCTATATTCATACTTCAATTGAGTTTGATAAGTCAACCTTCAACTAATTTGACCCTCAATTGACCCTCAATTGATCATCAATTAGGGTTTGATTCAATTGAATTAGGGTTTGGAATCGATGATTCAACAACACTAATCAATGTAAGACTAGTTGCTTTGAAACCATTGAACCATCATCCAAATTGGGTATGACCTGACCCCAAACGGTCTTGAGGTCATTTGGATGACCTCCAAACGGTCTTGAGACCGTTTGCCCATCATATCACTCAAATCTAAGCAATCCAATTGGGGTTTGGTTCATTGGATTGATCACCAAATCAACATTGCATTGTATATCAGCTTAGTACCTTTAGACCTTCAAACACCTAACCATACTCAACCCTAGAGCTCCAAACGGTCTTGGGTGACCACCAAACGGTCTTGAGACCGTTTGTCTCATCCAACCTTTGGACTTTAGTGAAAAATCATCATGGATTGGTCTATCGAGTTGATCAACAAATCAGCATTGAGTTGCAATATGATTTGGTACCTTTGGACCTCCAATTGGTCAACTATACTTTACCCCAGACCTCCAAACGGTCTTGGGGTGATCCCCAAACGGTCTTGAACCCGTTTGGATGATCCCCAAACGGTCTTGAACCCGTTTGGGCTAATCAACCCAAAATCTCAACTTAACTCATTTGAATTTCAGCACTGTTTTCAATTAGGGTTTGCCTAATTGAATAGCGTTCAACTCACGATTCCTTGGGAGTTAACCCCTCAAATTTGGAGATTCATTAATCAACATAATTATGAACAGGAATCCCAAACGGTCAACGCTTGGTCAACTCACTCAAACGGTCTTGAACCCGTTTGACCAAGCAGGTCAAGTTAATCAGGTTGAAAATCAGCACTTAATCCAATTAGCGTTTCCTAATTGATTAGCCTTAAACCTATGATTCCTTTTGAGTTAACCCCTAAAATTTGGAGGGTCATTAACCAACATCATTATGAACAGGAATCCCAAACGGTCAACGCTTGGTCAACCATCTCAAACGGTCTTGAACCCGTTTTCCTAAGCAGGTCAAGTTAATCAGGTTGAAAATCAGCACTTAATTGAATTCGATTTGTCAAATTGATTGGCCTTAAACCTATGATTCCTTTGGAGTTAACCCCTCAAATTTGGATGGTCATTAGCCTACATAATTAGGAACTAGATTCCCAAACGGTCAACGCTTGGCAACTCCTTCAAATGGGTTTGAACCCGTTTTCCACCAAACAGTTTGCAACCCGTTTGGTCACCAAACGGTTTTGGTGAAACCGTTTGGTCCCAACTTTTGAGATCGTTTTCTCCCAAGATATTTGTTGAGGTGCTTCCTTATGATGATGTCATCATCATATTCCTTCGTGCACCCAAGAACAGCAACCGTTCTTGATGGAATTTGCAGCAAAGAAACAAAAGTGTATAAAATTGAAGAAATCAATCAACAAAGCATAGAAGATTGATGCAATAGCAATGTTTGAGGGTTTAAGTTATAAAACCCGCCTCCAATTGAGCTCCAAAGCTCCAAGATCACGCCATAAATGGTGGATGAAGCTCTAGAAAGTCCCCCTAGGCTCGTCCTCAAGCTTTTTATTGCAAAAGTTGGCTAGGGTTGAAGAGGAGATCGAAATAAGAAGGAATCCATAATTTATTTTCGATTTCCACCATGAAATCATGAAGAACGAGGGTCAAGAAGCTTACCAACAGGTTGGTGCTCGTCCTCCTATTGCTCCTAGGTCCCCTTGAGCTCATCCCATGCAAAGGAAGAAGAAAGGGCCGAAAACGTCTTTCAATTCATTTGGAAAAGGTACTTTTATAAGGAAATTGATGAGAGAGAAAATGCCTTATAAAAATCCAATTAATCCAAAAATTATGGCCGCCTATTCCCCCTCAATTCCATGGATACGAGGCACCTTCCTTTGCCTTTTATTCGCCTTCATTATCCTCAATTTAAAGAAAAGCAAATTAAGCACCTTAATGCTTATTATATTAATATCCCATATGTGAGTGGAAATTACTTTTCTTTATAATAAGGTGAGTGGAATTTCACCTACTTAAGATATTTTCGTTCCTTATCTTATAAAAGGAACGTCCATACTTATTCAAAATCAACCCAAAACATTTTGGTTGAAAGCCCTTCAATTATTTTTATTCATTTTTGCCCTAAATCGAATTAGGGTTTCAATTAGGCATTATTCTTGATTATTTTAATGTCAAGATTCTCTATCCTCCAACTTAGTTCAAATGAGGAGTCCCTCTCATTTTCTTTGCTATACATGATGCCAAGAAACATTAAGGACCTTATTGAAGTGGTAATTTGCATATTGAACCCTAGATTTTGGGTAAATTGCACTTTACTCCAAAACTAGGTTTTAATGCACAACATTGTCCAACAAGCTCTATCTTGGTGTCCAGGCTTGTAGAAACCATACTACTACATCATATTCATCCTAATGATGTCTAAACATCAGAGGAACATCTTATCATGTGCAATTTTCAAGTTAACCCCTCAACTTGGGTAATTTGCACTTTAGTCCAAAACAAACAAAACATTGATTTCAACAATAGTCAAAAAGGACTAGAATTGCAATATAGGTTCCTCTTGAGGCCTAATTACTTTTCACAAGATGATATTAAACATTTAATCACCTTTCTTAATCAAAACACCTAGGGTTAGAGTATAACCCAGGTCAGGGATGTTACATTAATCAAGAAAATAGGACAATAATATAAAGCATTGCAATATAAATGATTCTCTACACTAAGAGATTTCAAAAGGAATGAGGTAAGTATATGAATAAGAGAGAGAAGACTGCCATAATCAATCACCACAATAATAATCACATAGCATGAATATATTAAGACACAAAGTCATCTCAATGTAGGGTGAGGCACCTACCGGACCTCACCAGTGGCAGGGGGACTAAAACCCCAGTGCCTATAAAGTGGCAGGGGGACTAAAACCTCAGTGCCTAATATAAAATGGCAGGGGGACTAAAAACCCAGTGCCCGGAAGGAGGACTAAAACCTCAGTGCCCTATGGGTGGTTTGTACACATGTACACTACATTGTCATTTGGCCTAAAATACATCATGCTTAATAGTTCACTTGGCAGTAGTGAAAATATAAACAACATTTGCAACATTGCATTGGGGAATAAAACCCATGAATAATCTCAATAAATGGGCCATCATAGGCAACAACATTATCCAAGTATTTCAATACAGGAGCCAACATAGACAATCACAAGATCCATATAATTCAATTAGATGAGCCATAATGGCAACAAAAGCATCAAATAAGTAAAGAGCCAAATAAAGGCATTAAAATGATTCCAATGCTAGCAAATTAGAAATATAGGGTTGGATAAGATCCCAAATGAAGAATAGGTGTATTTGCACATTCATACATTCCACACATATATAATAGGGATCACATTCATAAATAGGGTCCACATACCTGATCTAGATTCATTACAACAAACTTTACCAAGTTGATTGTATCACCATTCCATTTTCCCTAGTTATAAACATTGCACATGTATTAGTATATATTAAGGCATAAAGCATAGGAAAAACCCTAATTTTGGAACTTATTTTCAAAACCACGATTTAAGGTTCAAAACCTAGTCAAATAGATTAGTCATATTCTCCTGAATAAGAAAACATATTTTATTTCTCAATTTGGAGTTAAAATGAATTAATTATGTATTTTAGATCATTTAATGTGATTAGAATGCTATTTAAGATAAACTTCGAAAAAGCATTTAGAAACAGGACCCAAAAACAAAAAATTCGGATTCTACTCAAAAAATCCTTTCAAGTGACTATTTATTTGCATTTTTCTGACCAATGGTCGATTTACTATGAATTAAATAAATCAGACCAATTAAAATGCAAGAAAATGCCACATCAGCAAAATAAATGGGCGAATGGGCCACTGAAGCCGGGCCACACTGACGTGGACCAATCGCAATTGGCCGCATCAGCAGGTCCACTCTCTCTGACCTAGGTCAACAATGAGTGAGAAGGGGAAATGACCAAAAAGCCCATACGTTGTAAATTCATGAATCAAAGACGCGGGGGTATAACCGTCATTTCACATGAAGCTTGTGTGAATGGACGGAACTGCCCATGATCTATTAATTGGTAGATCAACACTGTGGGGGGTATTAAGGTCATTTGTTGAACTGGGATGTTCCTCTCACATCAATGGCGAGAGCTCCCAGCTTCAGAGATGACTTGCGATCCAAAACGCGAAGGCAAGGCTGACATAGGGAAAGCTGATGTTGCAGGGACCTTGCTCGCATCAACCCGAGGCAATGGAGAAAAAGTCTGATGTCGGGGGAGCTGAGGAGCATCATATTGCTTCACCGCAATGGAGGGAGCTGTGGAAATCAAAACTCACGATAAACGAAAAGAAAAGCACTAGATAGGGCCTCCAACAAGTTTGTGAAGTCAAATTGGACCGCACTCCAGCGTCGGCTAGGGTGGAGGTGTACTGAAACTCGAAAACTCTAGGCACAACTGAGGAGCTTCCAGTGAGCTATAGGACCCAGCATTAGGAGAAGCCGAGAGGAAAACTGAGAGTAAGAAATGGAAGAGCGGAGGTGGAAGATGGTTATCGTGCTTCCGATTAGGTTGAGGAGGTCAGAGGTGCGAGCAGCAGGTCACCGTTGTCGGGGAAGATGATGGACTAGGCTGGGGAGCTTTGGGGTGATGAGGAACAATTGGAGGAGGAGGAAGGAAGTACGAAGCCCGAGGGTCGTTTCTCAACCCTTAAACAGTCGTGAGGAAGGGTCTACACCCTATGTGCAAGATCGGCGGAGAGGGGGAGAAGAAGTGACTTGGGCATTTTTGTAGAAGCCACCATAAAGGCCGATCGAGGGATCACATGAATCGGCGATGTGAGACGAAGACAATGGAAGTGAAATTGTCTGGAACGGTGTTGTGTAGAGGGAGAACCGAGTTGAGGAGCCAAGGGGTCTGGCAGCTCGAACAGTTGGAGGTAGGAGACAATGCGGGCGTCGTTGGATCAAATCAAGGTTTATTAGGAGTTGTTGGATGCGAGTCCACTATGGACTCGGGGCGCGTGACAGGAAAAATAATGGACTATAGTGTTATACATCCATTTAATGAAATCGATTAAAATCACATGGTTACACTTTATTAAAAGCTTATAAAATGGATTTGAAGGGTCAACTGAAGTCCAAAAGCCACCAAATTTGAACCATATGCACAAATTGAAGTTTAGAACAATTCTATGCAATTACTTTCTCATTTTATACATAATATGGCCCTTAATAAATATATTGCTCATTAAAGTGTATATTAATATATTAAAATGAATGAGTTATATGAAAAGACTTCTTTTAATGGATTACATGAGTGAATTTCTAGATATTCATCCATTATTACCTTTAAGAACAAAATCACACCATTATATTCTATTTTTATATATTATTATCATTTTTAGGAGAGAGAAGAAAATTAGGTTAATTACACTCATAATTAATTCAAATACACATTATTACTAATATATTTATCCAAAAAGCTCCAAATAAACATTATCCACTTATTAACTCTCATAAAACTCCATTTTTCATTATTAGTCCTTAATTATTACCTTAAGTGGGTTATTTGTGCAAACACCCCTTTATTATCATAAATGTGGGCAAATATGGAATTTCACCATCATTAATGCTCAAATTGCACATAGAGTCCAAAAATGATTCAAAAGGATGCGAAATTTATGAAAAAGGTCCAAACAGACTAGAAGGCCAAGAAAATCTCAAAAGTGGGTAAATTGCAGGAAAGACCCTAGATTTCAGTATGTTACAACACTCCACTCCTTAAAGAGGATTTTGTCCCCGAAATCACAACAAGAGGGAAGAGGGGTGAGTGAGTAACATACCAACCTTAAACAACTAGGTGGGTATTAAAAAGCCCTACACATAAGTCAAGTCTTACTAAGGTTTCCACAAAACCTATAGCCTTTTAGCAAACACAACATAATTAACATTTTCATCTTATTAGCATAATCTCCATCATGAAGAGGCATCATATTTATTATTCCATCAATTGTGCCACATTTTATTCAAAACAATCACATCTCAACATTATATCATATGTATTTCCTTCATCAAGGATTTTAAGCACAATTAGGGTTTACTAAGCCATTTCAACATTAATTAATGTATTAGGTCAGAAACCTTAATAACATGAATTCATTTTCCATTATCCTCTTAAAACTATCATGTAGAATTATCACAAACTATTTTTTAGAAAAAGTTAATATTATCCAACAAGTTATTACGCCTGGAATAATTCCAAATAATGTTCATATTGCACATTTTCATATCATCTTTCATACTCATATTAATGACATCATTAATCGTTTTCATCCATTACACTTCATATTATAAATTATACATATTTTACATCACATTAGGCATTTATGAATATTTATGTGAATCCAATTATTCATTATCATGTTTGAGTCATTATATGCATTTTAGTGAATATGATGTAACCCATTAAATATTAATGAATTAATTCATCTATCAAGTTATGATGAGGTGTTCATTAGAGAACAAGGTGATATACCTTACATATATTGATAACTTTGTGACTATAATCCATTTATATGTATCAAGGTATATTATGTGACGATGACACCTAATGTCACTAATGTATCATGAAAGGCATTAAGGATATATATATGTATATGTTGTCAAAGCTAGATGATTACATATTAGGGTTTAGGTCAACATGATCATTACATGTTAAAGCATCCTTAGGGTACATTATCCATACACATTTTACCATTAGGGTGGCATAGTCAACGTTATGTATATTCACAATTAGTAATGAGTCACTCATAATTATGTGCATCAATAATATGTGAAGGTTAAATCATATGACCTATCTCTATATTACTTACTACATATTCATGTGTGTATAAACAAACAAGTTGAATTACAAGTATAATGTGTTTGGTAAATTCTTGTTCACATAAGTTATTGTGTACATATGTCCACATAGATAGGGTTTCTAACTCCAAAGGTATTTGATTTTGCTTTTAATTGGGATTCCATCCCCCTAAAAAGGGATTTCGTCCTCGAAATCAGATTTGCAAAACCAAATAGGGTACAAACACCATTACCCTCATTCCACCCCTTAAAAGGGTCAACTAAGTCAAACTAAGCTAAGGGTAAAAGGGTACATAAAACTCAACACTAAAAGGATTTACTAACCAAGCTTCAGGGTGTAACATAGGGTACACTAAACCTTAAACATAGAAGTATAAGGTATTTAAGGATGATTTTTGTGTAAGAGATCAAATCATTACTTATGGTTTTCCTAAGGTATTCAACAATTAGGCAACATGCCCAAAGATAGACTATTTTGAGCTGTCTGTATCAGATCAGGCCAAGCCAGGTCATATGAGCTCAGGAGTCCTCGTTACCAAGCTAGTGGGGTGAAGGAAAATATTGCCATCCCCCAAGCTCTGATCCTTTCTAGACACCATCACTTCAACTTATTGCTCTAGTAGCTTCTCAATAGACAATTCACCAAAAAGTTGACAAATTTTATTTCTAATATGAAATTATTATGATCCTAAATCAAACTTTTATCATACGTCAACTCTAAGGTGAAAAAATTACTAAAGGAAACTACATATGGTAAGGGTTCAATCTAGGAGACAATTTTGAATTAGTCAAGAATCCGACTACCTTGATGCTCTTATACCATGCTGTAAAGACCAAGTCTCTACTATTAAACATGATAAACAAGTACATTAAATGTGTGGCAGCGGAAGAAACAAAATTTGACTTTATTCAAAATCTATAAAGAGTACATTAAAAAATTTCCATAAAGGATGTACAACTTTATACAAAACATAGGATCTAGGTAGAGGAAGACTAAACTAATACAACTTGTCTCCACAAACAACATAACAAAGTTTAAGCATCTAATCCAAGCTATCTAGATGTGCAAGATTTCCTTAACCTTAGGCAGGTTCACCAAGCTTCCATGCGCACTCTGATCCTAGCCTAGATGGTTAGGGTCATCCAGCAAGAGGAAGATAAAAATGTATGTGTTAATCAAGAGAAATAGGAAAATAATGTAAAGCATTGCAATATAAAAGATTCTCTACACTAAGAGATTTCAAAAGGAATGAGGTAAGTATATGAATGTGAGAGAGAAGACTGCCATAATCAATCACCAAAATAATAATTGCATAGCATGAATATATTAAGACACAAAGTCATCTCAATGTAGGGTGAGGCACCTACCGGACCTCACCAGTGGCAGGGGGACTAAAACCCCAGTGCCTATAAAGTGGCAGGGGGACTAAAACCACGATGCCTAATATAAAATGGCAGGGAGACTAAAACCCCAATGCCCGGCAGGAGGACTAAAACCTCAGTGCCCTATGGGTGGTTTGTACACATGTACACTACATTGTCATTTGGCCTAAAATACATCATGATTAATAGTTCAATTGGTAGTAGTGAAAATATAAACAACATTTGCAACATTGCATTGGGGAATAAAACCCATGAATAATCTCAATAAATGGGCCATCATAGGCAACAACATTATCCAAGTATTTCAATACAGGAGCCAACATAGACAATCACAAGATCCATATAATTCAATTAGATGATCCATACTGGCAACAAAAGAATCAAATAAGTAAAGAGCCAAATAAAGGCATTAAAAGGATTCCAAGGTTAGCAAATTAGAAATATAGGGTTGGATAAGATCCCAACTGAAGAATAGGTGTATTTGCACATTCATACATTCCACACATATATAATAGGGATCACATTCATAAATAGTGTCCACATACCTGATCTAGATTCATTGCCACAAACTTTACCAAGTTGATTGTATCACCATACCATTTTCCCTAGTTATAAACATTGCACATGTATTAGTATATATTCAGGCATAAAGCATAGGAAAACCCCTAATTTTGGAAATTATTTTCAAAACCACGATTTAAGGTTCAAAACCCAATCTAACAGATTAGTCATATTTTCCTGAATAAGAAAACATATTTTATTTCTTAATTTGGAGTTAAAATGAATTAATTATGTATTTTAGATCATTAAAGGTGATTAGAATGCTATTTAAGATAAACTTCGAAAAAGCATTTAAAAACATGACTCAAAAACTAGAAATTCGGATTCTACTCGAAAAATCCTTTCCAACGACTACTTATTTGCATTTTTCTAACCAATGGTCGATTTACTATGAATTAAATATATCAGACCAATTAAAATGTAAGAAAATGCCACATCAGCAAAATAAATGGGCGAATGGGCCACTGAGGCCGGGCCCACGCTGACGCGGACCAATCACAATTGGCCCCATCGGTAGGTCGACTCTCGCTGACCTAGGTCAACAACGAGTGAGAAGGGGAAATGACCAAAAAGCCCATACGTTGTAAATTCATGAATCAAAGACGCGGGGGTATAACCGTCATTTCACATGAAGCTTGTGCGAATGGATGGAACTGCCCATGATCTGTTATTTGGTAGATCAACACTGTGGGGGGTGATAAGGTCACTTGTTGAACTAGGATGTTCTTCTCGCATCAATGGCGAGAGTTCCCAGCTTGAGAGATGACCTGCGATCCAAAACATGAAGGCAAGGCTGACATAGGGAAAACTGATGTTGCAGGGACCTTGCTCGCATCAACCCGAGGCAATGGAGAAAAAGTCTTATGTTGGGGGAGCTGAGGAGCATCAGATTGCTTCACCGTAATGGAGGGAGCTGCGGAAATCAAAACTCATGATAAACGAAAAGAAAAGCACTAGATAGGGCCTCCAACAGGTTTGTGGAGTCAAATTGGACCGAACTCTGGCGTCGGCTAGGGTGGAGGTGTACTGAAACTCGAAAACTCTAGGCACCACCGAGGAGCTTCCGGAGAGCTATAGGACCCAGCGTTAAGGGAAGCGGAGAGGAAAACTGAGAGTACAAAATGGAAGAGCGGAGGTGGAAGATGGTTACCGTGCTTTCGATTAGGCTGAGGAGGTCAGAGGTGCAAGCAGCAGGTCACCGTTCCTGGGGAAGACGATGGACTAGGCTGGGGAGCTTTGGGGCGATGCAGAACAATTGGAGGATGAGGAAGAAAGTACGAAGCCCGAGGGTCATTTCTCAACCCTTAAACAGTTGTGAGGATGGGTCTACACCCTATGTGCAAGACCGGCGGAGAGGGGGAGAAGAAGTGATATGGGCATTTCTTGTAGAAGCCACCATAAAGGCCGATAGAGGGATCACATGAATCGACGATGTGAGACAAAGCCAATGGAAGTGAAACCATCTGGAACGGTGTTGTTTAGAGGGAGAACCGAGTTGAGGAGCCAAGGGGTCTGGCAACTCGAACAACTCGAGGTAGGAGACAGTGCCGACACCGTTGGATCACATCAAGGATGATTATGAGCTGTTGGATGCGAGTCCACTATGGACCCAGGGCGTGTGACAGGAAAATTAACAGACTATAGCGTTATACATCCATTTAATGAAATCGATTAAAATCACATAGTTACACTTTATTAAAAGCTTATAAAATGGATTTGAAGGGTCAACTAAAGTCCAAAAGCCACCAAATTTGAACCATATGCACAAATTAAAATCTAGAACAATTCTATGCAATTACCTTCTCGTTTTATACATAATATGGCCCTTAATAAATATATTGCTCATTAAAGTGTATATTAGTATATTAAAATGAATGAGTTATATGAAAAGACTTCTTTTAATGGATTACATGAGTGAATTTCGAGATATCCATCCATTATTAGCTTTAAGAACAAAATCTCACCATTATATTCTATTTTGATATATTATTATAATTTTTTAGGAGAGAGAAGGAAATTAGGTTAATTACACTCATAATTAATTCAAATACACATTATTACTAATATATTTATCCAAAAATCTCCAAATAAACATTATCCACTTATTATCTCTCATAAAAGTCCATTTTGCATTATTAGTCCTTAATTATTACCTTCAGTGGGTTATTTGTGCAAACACCCCTTTATTATCATAAATGTGGGCAAATATGGAATTTCACCATCATTAATGCTCAAATTGCACACAGAGTCCAAAAATGATTCAAAAGGATGGGAAATTTATGAAAAAGGTCCAAACAGACTAGAAGGCCAAGAAAAGCTTAAAAGTGGGTAAATTGCAGGAAAGACCCTGGATTTCAGTATGTTACATAATCAATGCATCAAGGCATAATAGTTTTTCAAACATTTGATTCCAATCCCTTTATCAAACATTCAACTTATGATTCAATCCATCTTTAGTTTCATCAATCAAAACAATATCATCAACAAATAACACACTCCAAGGAATATCATCTTAAATATTCATTGTCAACTCATCCATAACAAGAATGAACAGATATTGGCTGAGTGTGGATCCTTGGTGTACCCAAACAGTGATAGGAAAAGTTGGTGTCTCTCCTCCAGGAGTCTTTGCACTTATAGTACATCTATCATACACGTCTTTGACCAAGTCTATGTATTGGATTGGCACACCATTTTTCTTCAAAACCATCCACAACACTTCTCTGAGTACTCAATCATAAGTCTTTTCCAAATCAATAAGAAACATATGAAGATCTCTTGTGCTTTCTATATACTTCTCCATAAGTCTCCTTATCAGAAAAAATAGCATTTTTTGTTAATCTTCCAAGCATGAAACAAATTGGTTGTTTTATATATGTATGGTAGATCTTAGCCTCTACTTAATAATCCTATCACTAGTACAGATACCACCTTTAACATCGGTTAAAATGGGATTTTCACATCTGTTTTCAAACAACACCCAAGTGGGTGACACTAAAGGTGGAATCATACAATGTTAGTTATAGAATCGAAAACATGGATTCGGCCCCAATTGCAACCAAAAAAAGAAATGACATCATTGGGACCATAGTCATCGGTTATGTCTTAAAAAATTGACGTCATTAGGAACATAGTCGTCGATTTTTTGATATGAAACTGGAGCTTATCTCCATGCTCGAACAAAAAAAATTGGCCCATGTTAGAGCATACCTATCGGTTTCCTATATTTAACCAACGCTGTTGACATTGGGTGACAATTTTTTTAAAATAATTGACAACTATGTATTGTTTTTTTTATTATCAGCTTGTAGGCCCACTGTCCGGCTCGTCAGCAGGATGCAGAACCTGCAGTTCAGTTCTAAATTGCATGTTTACAACATCCTTTGATTTCATCTAACAACAGGCCACAAACCTACAATAACAAGATGATCAAGATTATATATAGATCATGTGATTCACACCCATGTTAAGACACAAAGTCATCTCAATGTAGGGTGAGGCACCTACCGGACCTCACCAGTGGCAGGGGGACTAAAACCCCAGTGCCTATAAAGTGGCAGGGGGACTAAAACCACGATGCCTAATATAAAATGGCAGGGAGACTAAAACCCCAATGCCCGACAGTAGGACTAAAACCTCAGTGCCCTATGGGTGGTTTGTACACATGTACACTACATTGTCATTTGGCCTAAAATGCATCATGATTAATAGTTCAATTGGTAGTAGTGAAAATATAAACAACATTTGCAACATTGCATTGGGGAATAAAACCCATGAATAATCTCAATAAATGGGCCATCATAGGCAACAACATTATCCATGTATTTCAATACAGGAGCCAACATAGACAATCACAAGATCCATATAATTCAATTAGATGATTCATAATGGCAACAAAAGCATCAAATAAGTAAAGAGCCAAATAAAGGCATTAAAAGGATTCCAAGGTTAGCAAATTAGAAATATAGGGTTGGATAAGATCCCAACTGAAGAATAGGTGTATTTGCACATTCATACATTCCACACATATATAATAGGGATCACATTCATAAATAGTGTCCACATACCTGATCTAGATTCATTGCCACAAACTTTACCAAGTTGATTGTATCACCATACCATTTTCCCTAGTTATAAACATTGCACATGTATTAGTATATATTAAGGCATAAAGCATAGGAAAAACCCTAATTTTGGAACTTATTTTCAAAACCACGATTTAAGGTTCAAAACCTAGTCTAACAGATTATCATATTCTCCTGAATAAGAAAACATATTTTATTTCTCAATTTGGAGTTAAAATGAATTAATTATGTATTTTAGATCATTAAAGGTGATTAGAATGCTATTTAAGATAAACTTCGAAAAATCATTTAGAAACATGACTCAAAAACTAAAAATTCGGATTCTACTCGAAAAATCCTTTCCAACGACTATTTATTTGCATTTTTCTGACCAATGGTCGATTTACTATGAATTAAATAAATCAGACCAATTAAAATGTAAGAAAATGCCACATCCGCAAAATAAATGGGCGAATGGGCCACTGAGGCCGGGCCCACGCTGACGCGGACCAATCACAATTGGCCGCATCGGTAGGTCGACTCTCGCTGACCTAGGTCAACAACGAGTTAGAAGGGGAAATGACCAAAAAGCCCATACGTTGTAAATTCATGAATCAAAGACGCGGGGGTATAACCGTCATTTCACATGAAGCTTGTGTGAATGGACGGAACTGCCCATGATCTGTTATTTGGTAGATCAACACTATGGGGGGTGATAAGGTCATTTGTTGAACTAGGATGTTCCTCTCGCATCAATGGAGAGAGTTCCCAGCTTGAGAGATGACCTACGATCCAAAACGTGAAGGCAAGGCTGACATAGGGAAAACTGATGTTGCAGGGACCTTGCTCGCATCAACCCGAGGCAATGGAGAAAAAGTCTTATGTTGGGGGAGCTGAGGAGCATCAGATTGCTTCACCGTAATGGAGGGAGCTGCGGAAATCAAAACTCACGATAAACGAAAAGAAAAGCACTAGATAGGGCCTCCAACAGGTTTGTGGAGTCAAATTGGACCGAACTCCGGCGTCGGCTAGGGTGGAGGTGTACTGAAACTCGAAAACTCTAGGCGCCACCGAGGAGCTTCCGGAGAGCTATAGGACCCAGCGTTAAGGGATGCCGAGAGGAAAACTGAGAGTACAAAATGGAAGAGCGGAGGTGGAAGATGGTTACCGTGCTTTCGATTAGGCTGAGGAGGTCAGAGGTGCAAGCAGAAGGTCACCGTTCCTGGGGAAGACGATGGACTAGGTTGGGGAGCTTTGGGGCGATGCGGAACAATTGGAGGATGAGGAAGAAAGTACGAAGCCCGAGGGTCATTTCTCAACCCTTAAACAATTGTGAGGAAGGGTCTACACCCTATGTGCAAGACCGACGGAGAGGGGGAGAAGAAGTGACTTGGGCATTTCTTGTAGAAGCCACCATAAAGGCCGATCGAGGGATCACATGAATCGGCGATGTGAGACAAAGCCAATGGAAGTGAAATCATCTGGAACGGTGTTGTGTAGAGGGAGAACCGAGCTGAGGAGCCAAGGGGTCTGGCAACTCGAACAACTCGAGGTAGGAGACAATGCCGAAACCGTTGGATCACATCAAGGATGATTATGAGCTATTGGATGCGAGTCCATTATGGACCCAGGGCATGTGACAGGAAAAATAACAGACTATAGCGTTATACATCCATTTAATGAAATCGATTAAAATCACATAGTTACACTTTATTAAAAACTTATAAAATGGATTTGAAGGGTCAACTGAAGTCCAAAAGTCACCAAATTTGAACCATATGCACAAATTAAAGTCTAGAACAATTCTATGCAATTACTTTCTCGTTTTATACATAATATGGCCCTTAATAAATATATTGCTCATTAAAGTGTATATTAGTATATTAAAATGAATGAGTTATATGAAAAGACTTCTTTTAATGGATTACATGAGTGAATTTCGAGATATCCATCCATTATTAGCTTTAAGAACAAAATCTCACCATTATATTCTATTTTGATATATTATTATCATTTTTTAGGAGAGAGAAGGAAATTAGGTTAATTACACTCATAATTAATTCAAATACACATTATTACTAATATATTTATCCAAAAAGCTCCAAATAAACATTATCCACTTATTATCTCTCATAAAAGTCCATTTTGCATTATTAGTCCTTAATTATTACCTTCAGTGGGTTATTTGTGCAAACACCCCTTTATTATCATAAATGTGGGCAAATATGGAATTTCACCATCATTAATGCTCAAATTGCACATAGAGTCCAAAAATGATTCAAAAGGATGGGAAATTTATGAAAAAGGTCCAAACAGACTAGAAGGCCAAGAAAAGCTCAAAAGTGGGTAAATTGCAGGAAAGACCCTGGATTTCAGTATGTTACATAATCAATGCATCAAGGCATAATAGTTTGTCAAACATTTGATTCCAATCCCTTTATCAAACATTCAACTTATGATTCAATCCATCTTTAGTTTCATCAATCAAAACAATATCATCAAAAAATAACACACTCCAAGGAATATCATCTTAAATATTCATTGTCAACTCATCCATAACAAGAATGAACAGATATTGGCTGAGTGTGGATCCTTGGTGTACCCAAACAGTGATAGGAAAAGTTGGTGTCTCTCCTCCAGGAGTCTTTGCACTTATAGTACATCTATCATACACGTCTTTGACCAAGTCTATGTATTGGATTGGAACACCATTTTTCTTCAAAACCATCTACAACACTTCTCTGAGTACTCAATCATAAGTCTTTTCCAAATCAATAAGAAACATATGAAGATCTCTTGTGCTTTCTATATACTTCTCCATAAGTCTCCTTATCAGAAAAAATAGCATTTTTTGTTAATCTTCCAAGCATGAAACCAAATTGGTTGTTTTATATATGTATGGTAGATCTTAGCCTCTACTTAATAATCCTATCACTAGTACAGATACCACCTTTAACATCGGTTAAAATGGGATTTTCACATCTGTTTTCAAACAACACCCAAGTGGGTGACACTAAAGGTGGAATCATACAATGTCAGTTATAGAATCGACAACATGGATTCGGCCCCAATTGCAACCAAAAAAAGAAATGACATCATTGGGACCATAGTCATCGGTTATGTCTTAAAAAACTGACGTCATTAGGAACATAGTCGTCGATTTTTTTATATGAAACTGGAGCTTATCTCCATGCTCGAACAAAAAAAATTGGCCCATGTTAGAGCATACCTATCGGTTTCCTATATTTAACCGACGCTGTTGACATTGGGTGACAATTTTTTTAAAACAATTGACAACTATGTATTGTTTTTTTTATTATCAGCTTGTAGGCCCACTATCCGGCTCGTCAGCAGGATGCAGAACCTGCAGTTCAGTTCTAAATTGCATGTTTACAACATCCTTTGATTTCATCTAACAACAGGCCACAAACCTACAATAACAAGATGATCAAGATTATATATAGATCATGTGATTCACACCCATGTTAAGACACAAAGTCATCTCAATGTAGGGTGAGGCACCTACCGGACCTCACCAGTGGCAGGGGGACTAAAACCCCAGTGCCTATAAAGTGGCAGGGGGACTAAAACCACAATGCCTAATATAAAATGGCAAGGAGACTAAAACCCCAATGCCCGGCAGGAGGACTAAAACCTCAGTGCCCTATGGGTGGTTTGTACACATGTACACTACATTATCATTTGGCCTAAAATGCATCATGATTAATAGTTCAATTGGTAGTAGTGAAAATATAAACAACATTTGCAACATTGCATTGGGGAATAAAACCCATGAATAATCTCAATAAATGGGCCATCATAGGCAACAACATTATCCATGTATTTCAATACAAGAGCCAACATAGACAATCACAAGATCCATATAATTCAATTAGATGATCCATAATGGAAACAAAAGCATCAAATAAGTAAAGAGCCAAATAAAGGCATTAAAAGGATTCCAAGGTTAGCAAATTAGAAATATAGGGTTGGATAAGATCCCAACTGAAGAATAGGTGTATTTGCACATTCATACATTCCACACATATATAATAGGGATCACATTCATAAATAGTGTCCACATACCTGATCTAGATTCATTGCCACAAACTTTACCAAGTTGATTGTATCACCATACCATTTTCCCTAGTTATAAACATTGCACATGTAATAGTATATATTAAGGCATAAAGCATAGGAAAAACCCTAATTTTGGAACTTATTTTCAAAACCACTATTTAAGGTTCAAAACCTAGTCTAACAGATTAGTCATATTCTCCTGAATAAGAAAACATATTTTATTTCTCAATTTGGAGTTAAAATGAATTAATTATGTATTTTAGATCATTAAAGGTGATTAGAATGCTATTTAAGATAAACTTCGAAAAATCATTTAGAAACATGACTCAAAAACTAAAAATTCGGATTCTACTCGAAAAATCCTTTCCAACGACTATTTATTTGCATTTTTCTGACCAATGGTCGATTTACTATGAATTAAATAAATCAGACCAATTAAAATGTAAGAAAATGCCACATCCGCAAAATAAATGGGCGAATGGACCACTGAGGTCGGGCCCACGCTGACGCGAACCAATCACAATTGGCCGCATCGGTAGGTCGACTCTCGCTGACCTAGGTCAACAACGAGTGAGAAGGGGAAATGACCAAAAAGCCCATACGTTGTAAATTCATGAATCAAAGATGTGGGGGTATAACCGTCATTTCACATGAAGCTTGTGTGAATGGACGGAACTGCCCATGATCTGTTATTTGGTAGATCAACACTGTGGGGGGTGATAAGGTCACTTGTTGAACTAGGATGTTCCTCTCGCATCAATGGCGAGAGTTCCCAGCTTGAGAGATGACCTGCGATCCAAAACGTGAAGGCAAGGCTGACATAGGGAAAACTGATGTTGCAGGGACCTTGCTCGCATCAACCCGAGGCAATGGAGAAAAAGTCTTATGTTGGGGGAGCTGAGGAGCATCAGATTGCTTCACCGTAATGGAGGGAGCTGCGGAAATCAAAACTCACGATAAACGAAAAGAAAAGCACTAGATAGGGCCTCCAACAGGTTTGTGGAGTCAAATTGGACCGAACTCCGGCGTCGGCTAGGGTGGAGGTGTACTAAAACTCGAAAACTCTAGGCGCCACCGAGGAGCTTCCGGAGAGCTATAGGACCCAGCGTTAAGGGAAGCCGAGAGGAAAACTGAGAGTATAAAATTGAAGAGCGGAGGTGGAAGATGGTTACCGTGCTTTCGATTAGGCTGAGGAGGTCAGAGGTGCAAGCAGCAGGTCACCGTTCCTGGGGAAGACGATGGACTAGGCTGGGGAGCTTTGGGGCGATGTAGAACAATTGGAGGATGAGGAAGAAAGTACGAAGCCCGAGGGTCATTTCTCAACCCTTAAACAGTTGTGAGGAAGGGTCTACACCCTATGTGCAAGACCGACGGAGAGGGGGAGAAGAAGTGACTTGGGCATTTCTTGTAGAAGCCACCATAAAGGCCGATCGAGGGATCACATGAATCGGCGATGTGAGACAAAGCCAATGGAAGTGAAATCATCTGGAACGGTGTTGTGTAGAGGGAGAACCGAGTTGAGGAGCCAAGGGGTCTGGCAACTCGAACAACTCGAGGTAGGAGACAATGCCGACACCGTTGGATCACATCAAGGATGATTATGAGCTATTGGATGCGAGTCCATTATGGACCCGGGGCATGTGATAGGAAAAATAACAGACTATAGCGTTATACATCCATTTAATGAAATCGATTAAAATCACATAGTTACACTTTATTAAAAGCTAATAAAATGGATTTGAAGGGTCAACTGAAGTCCAAAAGTCACCAAATTTCAACCATATGCACAAATTAAAGTCTAGAACAATTCTATGCAATTACTTTCTCGTTTTATACATAATATGGCCCTTAATAAATATATTGCTCATTAAAGTGTATATTAGTATATTAAAATGAAGGAGTTATATGAAAAGACTTCTTTTAATGGATTACATGAGTGAATTTCGAGATATCCATACATTATTATCTTTAAGAACAAAATCTCACCATTATATTCTATTTTGATATATTATTATCATTTTTTAGGAGAGAGAAGGAAATTAGGTTAATTACACTCATAATTAATTCAAATACACATTATTACTAATATATTTATCCAAAAAGCTCCAAATAAACATTATCCACTTATTATCTCTCATAAAAGTCCATTTTGCATTATTAGTCCTTAATTATTACCTTCAGTGGGTTATTTGTGCAAACACCCCTTTATTATCATAAATGTGGGCAAATATGGAATTTCACCATCATTAATGCTCAAATTGCACATAGAGTCCAAAAATGATTCAAAAGGATGGGAAATTTATGAAAAAGGTCCGAACAGACTAGAAGGCCAAGAAAAGCTCAAAAGTGGGTAAATTGCAGGAAAGACCCTGGATTTCAGTATGTTACATAATCAATGCATCAAGGCATAATAGTTTGTCAAACATTTGATTCCAATCCCTTTATCAAACATTCAACTTATGATTCAATCCCTTTAAAAAATCCATTTGATTCCAATCCCTTTATCAAACATTCAACTTATGATTCAATCCATCTTTAGTTTCATCAATCAAAACAATATCATCAACAAATAACACACTCCAAGGAATATCATCTTAAATATTCATTGTCAACTCATCCATAACAAGAATGAACAGATATTGGCTGAGTGTGGATCCTTGGTGTACCCAAACAGTGATAGGAAAAGTTGGTGTCTCTCCTCCAGGAGTCTTTGCACTTATAGTACATCTATCATACACGTCTTTGACCAAGTCTATGTATTGGATTGGCACACCATTTTTCTTCAAAACCATCCACAACACTTCTCTGAGTACTCAATCATAAGTCTTTTCCAAATCAATAAGAAACATATGAAGATCTCTTGTGCTTTCTATATACTTCTCCATAAGTCTCCTTATCAGAAAAAATAACATTTTTTATTAATCTTCCAAGCATGAAACCAAATTGGTTTTTTATATATGTATGGTAGATCTTAGCCTCTACTTAATAATCCTATCACTAGTACAGATACCACCTTTAACATCGGTTAAAATGGGATTTTCACATCTATTTTCAAACAACACCCAAGTGGGTGACACTAAAGGTGGAATCATACAATGTCAGTTATAGAATCGACAACATGGATTCGGCCCCAATTACAACCAAAAAAAGAAATGACATCATTGGGACCATAGTCATCGGTTATGTTTTAAAAAACTGACGTCATTAGGAACATAGTCGTCGATTTTTTGATATGAAACTGGAGCTTATCTCCATGCTCGAACAAAAAAAATTGGCCCATGTTAGAGCATACCTATCAGTTTCCTATATTTAACCGACGTTGTTGACATTAGGTGACAATTTTTTTAAAATAATTGACAACTATGTATTGTTTTTTTTATTATCAGCTTGTAGGCCCACAGTCCGGCTCGTCAGCAGGATGCAGAACCTGCAGTTCAGTTCTAAATTGCATGTTTACAACATCCTTTGATTTCATCTAACAACAGGCCACAAACCTACAATAACAAGATGATCAAGATTATATATAGATCATGTGATTCACACCCATGTTAAGACACAAAGTCATCTAAATGTAGGGTGAGGCACCTACCGGACCTCACCAGTGGCAGGGGGACTAAAACCCCAGTGCCTATAAAGTGGCAGGGGGACTAAAACCACAATGCCTAATATAAAATGGCAGGGAGACTAAAACCCAATGCCCGGCAGGAGGACTAAAACCTCAGTGCCCTATGGGTGGTTTGTACACATGTACACTACATTGTCATTTGGCCTAAAATACATCATGATTAATAGTTCAATTGGTAGTAGTGAAAATATAAACAACATTTGCAACATTGCATTGGGGAATAAAACCCATGAATAATCTCAATAAATGGGCCATCATAGGCAACAACATTATCCATGTATTTCAATACAGGAGCCAACATAGACAATCACAAGATCCATATAATTCAATTAGATGATCCATAATGGCAACAAAAACATCAAATAAGTAAAGAGCCAAATAAAGGCATTAAAAGGATTCCAAGGTTAGCAAATTAGAAATATAGGGTTGGATAAGATCCCAACTGAAGAATAGGTGTATTTGCACATTCATACATTCCACACATATATAATAGGGATCACATTCATAAATAGTGTCCACATACCTGATCTAGATTCATTGCCACAAACTTTACCAAGTTGATTGTATCACCATACCATTTTCCCTAGTTATAAACATTGCACATGTATTAGTATATATTAAGGCATAAAGCATAGGAAAAACCCTAATTTTGGAACTTATTTTCAAAACCACGATTTAAGGTTCAAAACGTAGTCTAACAGATTAGTCATATTCTCCTGAATAAGAAAACATATTTTATTTCTCAATTTGGAGTTAAAATGAATTAATTATGTATTTTAGATCATTAAAGGTGATTAGAATGCTATTTAAGATAAACTTTGAAAAATCATTTAGAAACATGACTAAAAAACTAAAAATTCGGATTCTACTCGAAAAATCCTTTCTAACGACTATTTATTTGCATTTTTCTGACCAATGGTCGATTTACTATGAATTAAATAAATCAGACCAATTAAAATGTAAGAAAATGCCACATCCGCAAAATAAATGGGTGAATGGGCCACTGAGGCCGGGCCCACGCTGACGCGGACCAATCACAATTGACTGCATCGGTAGGTCGACTCTCGCTGACCTAGGTCAACAACGCGTGAGAAGGGGAAATGACCAAAAAGCCCATACGTTGTAAATTCATGAATCAAAGACGCGGGGGTATAACCGTCATTTCACATGAAGCTTGTGTGAATGGACGGAACTGCCCATGATCTGTTATTTGGTAGATCAACACTGTGGGGGGTGATAAGGTCATTTGTTGAACTAGTATGTTCCTCTCGCATCAATGGCGAGAGTTCCCAGCTTGAGAGATGACATGCGATCCAAAACGTGAAGGCAAGGCTGACATAGGGAAAACTGATGTTGTAGGGACCTTGCTCGCATCAACCCGAGGCAATGGAGAAATAGTCTTATGTTTGGGGAGCTGAGGAGCATCATATTGCTTCACCGTAATGGAGGGAGCTGTGGAAATCAAAACTCACGATAAACGAAAAGAAAAGCACTAGATAGGGCCTCCAACAGGTTTGTGGAGTCAAATTGGACCGAACTCCGGCGTCGGCTAGGGTGGAGGTGTACTGAAACTCGAAAACTCTAGGCACCACCGAGGAGCTTCCGGAGAGCTATAGGACCCAGCGTTAAGGGAAGCCGAGAGGAAAACTGAGAGTACAAAATGGAAGAGCGGAGGTGGAAGATGGTTACCGTGCTTTCGATTAGGCTGAGGAGGTCAGAGGTGCAAGCAGCAGGTCACCGTTCCTGGGGAAGATGATGGACTAGGCTGGGGAGCTTTGGGGCGATGCGGAACAATTGGACGATGAGGAAGAAAGTACGAAGCCCGAGGGTCATTTCTCAACCCTTAAACAGTTGTGAGGAAGGGTCTACACCCTATGTGCAAGACCGACGGAGAGGGGGAGAAGAAGTGACTTGGGCATTTATTGTAGAAGCCACCATAAAGGCCGATCGAGGGATCACATGAATCGGTGATGTGAGACAAAGCCAATGGAAGTGAAATCATCTGGAACAGTGTTGTGTAGAGGGAGAACCGAGTTGAGGAGCCAAGGGGTCTGGCAACTCGAACAACTCGAGGTAGGAGACAGTGCCGACACCGTTGGATCACATCAAGGATGATTATGAGCTATTGGATGTGAGTCCACTATGGACCCGGGGCGTGTGACAGGAAAAATAACAGACTATAGCGTTATACATCCATTTAATGAAATCGATTAAAATCACATAGTTACACTTTATTAAAAGCTTATAAAATGGATTTGAAGGGTCAACTGAAGTCCAAAAGTCACCAAATTTGAACCATATGCACAAATTAAAGTCTAGAACAATTCTATGCAATTACTTTCTCGTTTTATACATAATATGGCCCTTAATAAATATATTTCTCATTAAAGTGTATATTAGTATATTAAAATGAATGAGTTATATGAAAAGACTTCTTTTAATGGATTACATGAGTGAATTTCGAGATATCCATCCATTATTAGCTTTAAGAACAAAATCTCACCATTATATTCTATTTTGATATATTATTATCATTTTTTAGGAGAGAGAAGGAAATTAGGTTAATTACACTCATAATTAATTCAAATACACATTATTACTAATATATTTATCCAAAAAGCTCCAAATAAACATTATCCACTTATTATCTCTCATAAAAGTCCATTTTGCATTATTAGTCCTTAATTATTACCTTCAGTGGGTTATTTGTGCAAACACCCCTTTATTATCATAAATGTGGGCAAATATGGAATTTCACCATCATTAATGCTCAAATTGCACATAGAGTCCAAAAATGATTCAAAAGGATGGGAAATTTATGAAAAAGGTCCAAACAGACTAGAAGGCCAAGAAAAGCTCAAAAGTGGGTAAATTGCAGGAAAGACCCTGGATTTCAGTATGTTACATAATCAATGCATCAAGGCATAATAGTTTGTCAGGGATGCCAGGCATCCACCCTTCTCAGGGCTTGACAAACAAACCTTGATGGGCAACACTCATCTCTCCAGGCAACACACCCAAGGGTAACGGCTAAATGTGACGGTTATTGCTCCACATCACACATCATCATACCATATCGCATCTTACTATTTACTTGAGAATAAGGCATAATGACCTGAATGCTACCAAAGAGTGTCGATCTAGACCTCTTTAAGGTCATGATGACTTGTCACAAAGGGTGATGGGCAGGGCTGTCACAGGTCGTGACAACCACCCAAACATATTGGCCTAACCTACCTATCAGCCTCCACAAGCATATCGACCACAAAGGCATATCTACCATCTCATCTTCAACCTCAAGATCATGTTACTAACAAGGAAAAATAAAGTGTGACGCAAAGCAGTAACTAAGCAAAGTTCCTTTCCCAAAATATAATGCAAAGCTACCAAGAAAAGTTACTAGCATGTAAGAGATAACGAGCCAAGAATAAAGAACAACATAATCGGTAGAGGTGATAATAACAAAGAGGGTTTATAGTTATATAACTCACCTCAAGGATCACCACCAAGATCCAAGATCCAAGCTCCAAGCTTCACGAGCTCAAGATAGAAGAAGATCTTCCAAGCTTGGTCACCACAACACCTCCAAGAAAGAAGAAGGAACCATGGTTAAAAGAGCATGAAAGGGGAAAGATGAAACCAAGGTCCATGGCCGAGAAGAAGAAAGGAGAGAAAGAAGAGCTAAGGATCATGGCTTACCAAGGAAGAAGATGAAAAGAGAACACCATAAGCTTAGGCTCATCCACCAAGCTCCAAGGGAGAGTACTCCTCAAGCTCAAGATCAGTCACCAAGGTGAGAATGCAAAGATAACCAAAATTTTTCTCTTGCATGGAGAGAAATATATATATATATATATATATATATATATATATATATATATAAGAGGGATGAAAAAGAGAACAAAGGAAAGGTGTCACCACCAAAGAACCCTAGATGACACATGTCCATGAAGAAAGGACACATGCAATACCATGTAACTAGGTGATAAGATCTATGTCTCACCCACTAGGTCACCTAAGATGGTCAAGATTGATACACACACCCACTCCCTTCACAAATCGATAGGGATGAAACTGTAGAGTCACAAATCGACATGGTGCATCACTAGTCACCACAAAATGATAGGAGACTTCCTCAAGGCATCCTAAAATCAATAAGATATCCCCGAAGACATCCACAAATCGATACAAGGCCCCCTCAAGCCTCTCAAGCCCGAGACAACACTTCTAGGTGCAAGGCACACCTCAAACATGTGTCCAAAACACCACCAAAGGATGTCACCACTCATCTAAGGCTCAAATAAGATGTCCATCTTTCTCTCTCTCCTATAGATGATGCTAAGAGAGAGAAGGAACACTCTAGAGGTGGAAAACTTGCACATCAACCCCTTCTCCTGGGTGAATTGCAATTTGCACCAAGCCTCTCCACAAAACACAAGCATCAACCAAACAAGCTCAAACAAGAAACTCAAGCCTCCAACATTCCCTAATTACATCTTAAATGATTAGAGTAAGGAGCTAACCAACATGCTTAAGCTAAACAAACAGGGTTAGCCCAAAACCTAGGTCAGGGTCCTTACAAGTCCCAAACCCCTAAAAAGGATTTGACCCCCAAAATCCTAGGTAAAAAGGAGGTGGATACTACTCCCAAATTATACCTTCAAACTTCCTCACAGTTCCTTGATGTCAGGGTGATGTCATAAGACTTGACCAACATACAATCCTTGTATCCAAGATCAATATAGGATTTGTTGCGAAGGACACATATTCAACTTATCCTTTTCCATTATTGGTTACAAAGTCAACCCTATGCCAGGTAATACTTTATTAGCCATGTAAGCACTATACATACTTATCCAACTCATGTATCACCTCCTCATTTTATAACATCACATGATAAGGTTCTTGATTTTTAGAGTTTACTATACCCTCCTCAATCTTAGCATGTTTGTTAAAAAAAAACTAAAGATATGCTTTTTCATCCACTTGGAACTACAAAACCTATCATGCTTTTGATGTGCCACTATGATTTGCTACCTCAACACTAATATTACTCCCACCAACTATCCTACCCGCATACTCATTCTCAGCAGCACATCCTCCTATCATAAGAAGAGGCCACTTATCCCAGGAAAACAATCGGAGAGGTAACTCAAGGTGTTATGTGTCACTTTAACTAGATTAGATAGGAAGTGGAGATCCTACTTGTCCATCTATAGCCCAAGTACAAACTTCTTGGAACCTTCCTTACTTGCAAGCCTGATAGAAGTACTCCAAGGATTTACTCTCAACTTGATGAACTTTAGCCAAGCAGATCTTACAACTGTCTCTTCAACATATGCATCCTTGTCAATGTTATTTTTATGCGGAGCATAAACCCCTGGCATGTGACATTCATATTATAGGTTGGGTACATGCAACCAGATTTATCCAAAGTCAACCTTTCCACGTAGCCAAACATGTTATACATCTTATCAAGTAGCATGTTCACAATCTCCCATACAACTGGCACTACCTGGATAGTAGTATTCCTTACCTTGGTATCCATCACATGTGTCAGAAACACATCATATCCTCCTCACATCAATCTTATATTGTTGTTTTTTACCAATACCAAACCATATAAAAAGATCTTCCTTTCATCTCAAGACATCTCTTATCATGGATACACCTGTCTTGAAACAAAACCCCATTACCAACTGATACTCACTAGAGTATCCATCTTAAGATCACTTCTAAACCATGCACATCAAGTGACGTAAGGCCCCCTTGACTGCCACATCCTTGAAATAACAAGACACAAGGGAACACATTCCTCTAATCACTACATCATCACCAGGGTTCACTTATTAAGGTGAAGGGATTATCACTTCCTTAGATTACCTTACAAGTTTTCAATTGTTCATGTCTCATCTTAACTTGTCTCATCTTGGTTTCCTTGCCATTGGCATAGGAATTGTTGAGAGGATTACATGCCATTACTCTTTCTTTGATTAGCATTTTTCATGTTTTATGAACTTCTCCTTGTGTTACCCCATTTTTCATCTTTACATCATGAAAAAGATCATTATTCTTTACATATTCTTTATTAAACAGGGATCATTCCCCTTGTTTCCTTTCACATATCATGATGATTACACTTTACATCTTTGCATTTTCACCATTTGATCTGAGATTAACTCAGGTTCTATCTTATTTATTCATTGTTCATTCTCATTTGTCTTCTTACTTCATCCTTGTTTCAAGAATTTCTTCCATCTTATGTGAATTTTAATCCTTGACTTACTTTATTAGCACTAGGTCATCTGTCTTTTTCTTCATGCATCTCTTGAAATTACAGTTTCAAGAACTTTTCTTATCATATTTACACAGATTTAAGTTTCATGGAGCTGTATTTTTCTCTTTTGATCACCAAACATTCAAGTTTTAGCGAATTCTGGTGCAGTTCTTGTCTCTTTCCATAGTATGATGGAGGTATTAGCATCATAAATTCAGATTGTTATGCTCTTTAGATTGTTTCAAAATGATTACTTGATCAGGGTAATCAAAGAAAAAACAATCTAAGAGTTCCATACTTACCCTTTTCTTCAACATTTGAATACCTGGACAGGGCACTCAAGTATTGAGATTAGGTAGTATGTACCACATTTTATATCATGTTCTTATCTTAGCCACCATCCTAATCCTAGTCCTCACCATCCTAATCCTAGTCCTAGTGTCCCAGTAGACTCAATGAACCTAGAGCTCTGATACCACCAAATGTGACACCCATTGTCACACAAAGTGAGATTACTCAAAACTTAAACCACAATCAACCATTAACAACATATTATCAAAAATCACTTGAAATTAAAACTGATTTGCAAAAAATACCATGAGCTGAGAATTGTTGCACAAGGACCAATACTTGCATTTTATAACTTATATTCAAGGTTCTACATCATCACATTGCAAACATCCTGTTACATAAGATAACAGTTCTACGTGTATATACATACTACCAGAGGCACACAAGCTAGAAAACACATATCATGCATCATGTCTACAAACACATTGAGAACAACCCCAAGGATCTGAGTGTATAGGGACGACACATATGACTCTATTACTAGACACTATCCATATACCATGCTCGTCAGGTTTAGTTTTCTTCTCATATTATATTCAAGTGGATGATCTTTAACTCGACATGCACGTCCATCTAAAATGTTATTTAACCAACAGGGTGAGACACACAGTCCCAACGAGATATATAACCTTCCTCCAACTCTATTATTATCATAGATAACTAGGCACATAAATTAACATACTGAGCACATTGAATAAAATTAACCAAATGACATATATCTCATGGATGAAGTAATAGAGAAGTAACATGAACTTGCCAATGAGGAATGGAACAATTAATGATTTAAAAGGAATATGAAGTACATGTATAACGGTTACAAATGAAATAGTACAAGAGCAAGGCAAGGCTTCATCTAATGTTTCCGTTTTTGATCCTATACATGCACACTACACAACTGATTACATATTAATTATGCCTTGAGAAATTTATTTGTACCACCCAAATCCAACTAACCACTACTAAGTTGAAATTGGTTCCATACAAGGTCAATGGAAGAGACAGAATCTACGACCTTCCCACACCTCATGGTCAGTACATGAGAACACTACAGTGACATATCAATCAACTGTTAAAGTGACATATAGTCACAATAAAGGGGTTGGATCACGCATGGCCACCCATATAATATCTAGCCCACCTTGGTATAGGTAACGACACTAGGAGAACAGTCTCACGCATGGTCATTCTTAGAAGTAGGACTAGCTCACACATGGCCATCCTTATCATACTAAGATCGACTCACACATGGTCGTCTCACACAACATGATATTAAGGATGCAAGGGGATACTAAACTTGCACCCCGCATATTCAAATATATGCGCTCTGAGTAAAACTCATTTCACCACCAGTAATTAAACTGACATTAGAATGGATCTATGGCACAGGGCAAGCTACTAGATTAAGTTCCACTTGATTAGTTAGGCCATTTTAAGTATCTTTTTAGCATCAATCAAGTTACAACGTACAAACTACAAACAAGTCCTTCTAAAGGAAAGGGGGATATTATTACAACATCATATATCATTATTTAAACTATAAACTAATTCCCATCATCTCATAACACTGCATCACTGCCAACCACAAGGCTACTTTGTTACTGCTAGCCATAAGGCTAATGTATCACTACCAACCACAAGGTTATCATCATTAACAATTTATCATGTGATATCAACCCCTCATTTTAGTACTAGAGGGCATCACCTCAATCAAGCACTAAGGCCTTACCAAGTCCTAAGACTCATCACATCACACTGGTGATTCATGGTTGTCTCATCATGCCTCATTGAGCATATAAGCCTTACTCATGCCACATCACATGTACTTTCCATAGAAGCCATTGGCCATTATATTCAGAGAGAGAATATGTTAAAACACTTTAAACACCTTTAGTTAAAGCATGTAGAGCATCATAAGATCTTTAATCTAAGATTAGCCCTCATGCTGATATCACATAAGGTCCCTGAGCATCATTTTACCTCACATATTTGCCATGCATTACCTCCCATAAATTGGAGTGTATAAGATTGAGAATTAATTAGTGTAACCAAATGTACACATTCACATATTCATGCTTCCCATGTTCCTTTATCAAGGCTCATAACCAAAGCTTGATATTATGCAACCATCTTCATAGTTCTCACAAGTTATATCACCCAATTAATCTATCAGGTTATAGTTAGGCTTTTTAAGGGGGAGAACATCAACATGTTTTCCATTCATACTTATTCAATAATATGACATGCCCTTTGAGTTGAGGTCAATGCTCTTCACATTAAGCTGATTAGGGTTACACTTCATGGTTACACCACCAGACCCTAAACACATCAAAACCCAATTTTTCTGATCCGATTAGGTTTGGACAACATTAGTTAGATATGAATCTCTTATTGTACCATCACTATCAGTTATCTCACATTATAAATGCATGTGTGTATCATCTTCATCAGGTTATGTTTGGTTTACAATAATACATTATAGTAACATATTGACCATTGCACTAGTGGGATGTTTCAACATTTGATGACCCACATATTATTACTTCTTACAAATCATTAATCACATATATCGAGGAGAGTCAAACCATAAGCTACATAAATAGAGAGTATCACTTCAATCTATCTACAAGGCACCTATAAAGGCATTAGACTTGTTATATGATTTCTACACCAAGGTTGTCAACATGTATTTCAACAAGACTTATCACCACCCTCGTGTGTATACACATTGTAGTATCATTAACCTTATTCCACAAGTTAAGATTATGTGAAAAGGAAATATATAAGACACTTGCCATGGATTGTAACCTTTCCTTAAGATGAACAAATGGGTCATATTATTCCATGATTGGGCTAAGCTCTTTAATTGAGGATGGACCACTCATAGTAACATCATTCCATGGTGTACTAACTTTAGGAGAAGCAATTAACATTACTAGCACATTATCCAAACAACACCTTTATGTATCATATATTGCTCATATATGTGCATCATTGAGAAACCAAACATACTCTTCAATCCTCATCATGTGATCTCGATCTCACCTTATCAACCCTAGGTATCGGTGTAGACTCTCTTTTGGTGTATCGGTTTGGACCACCATGAGGTGTATCGGTTTAGTTCCTTGATAGAGTAACGGGCAACCCATGTTGAAGGTGTACTGGGAAACCACACAAGGATGTATCGGTTAACACCTATGGAGGGTGTGACGATCAACATTGAGGTGTATTGGGCACAACGACGCTTAGGTACGCCAAGGTGTTAGGATTAGGGTTGGTCTAAGCTTCATAGTTCAGGAGGTATCGGTCATCCATACCAAGGTAGGGTATTGTCCTACCTACTCAAGGTGTATATCTATTTAGGCATCACTATCACTATGTGTGTATCGGCCACAACACCTCAAGGAGAGGGTGTCAGCCAACAAGGTGTATTTGGGCAATGCCATCAAAGCATAACATGCGTCAACGTATCGGGTTAATGCTACGTTGCAATGGACTGTAGGTGTGTCGGGCAACGCAACCCTAGACATATCGGGCAGCAACACCTCCACCGTGACGGGCTCAACAACACATCAAGGCATAATGGTTCGTTAGGGATGTCGGGCATCCACCCTTCTCAGAACATGGCGGGAAACTCTCATCTCTCCAAGCAACACACCCAAGGGTAATAGCTAAACGTGATGGCTACCGCTTCACATCGCGCATCGTCATAAGACATCACATCTCGTTGTTTACTTGAGCATAAGGCATTTAGACCTGAATGATACCGAAGAGTGTCGAGCTAGACCTCTTCAAGGTCACGACGACCTGTCACAAAGGGTGAAGGCCATGGGCTTCACATGTCGTGACGGCCGCCCAAACATATCTCCCTAGGTGAACAAGAAATGACACCATAAATGGGACCCATTTTGTCCCCACATATGCCTAACAAAACTATAGAGGATACACGTAACTAATTTTCCTCCTCTATTGGTTTTTAAGTATATCTGGAGACAAAAAAGTGTAATTTATGGTCAAACCCCATTTCTTGTTCGTGTAGCAAACCCCATCACAGGCTCGGTGTCAAACCACCATCCACGTGGGACCGACGGTGGAAACCAACCACAGCTGCGTGTCAAACACACGTTAAGAGAGGTGAGCATTCATTTTCGTTGTAATTTATAGCAGTAATCCCGAAACAACAAGGTAAAAGACAGAAACATTTTGGCAGTTGGAACCCATGTGACCCACGAAGAAGTACGGAGTAGTTCATTTGGAAGCAAGCTTTATCCCAGTAATAAATGAAGAGGAGTTAACGGGGAGGACGGATTAGTTGTTCTCAAATAACATCAACAACAATGAGGTGTTTTCTAAGAATAATAACAAGTTCGGTGTCAAACCGCCATCCACGCGGTCAAACACACGTTAAGAGAGGTGAGCACTCATTTTCGTTGTTATTTATAGCAGTAATCCCAAAAAATGGACAATGGTACAACAAGGTAAAAGACAGAAACATTTTGGCAGTTGGAACCCATGTGAGTCCTTCCCTTTCGTCGAATGCAGAGTGTGGCCCAGTTTCAAGGAGTGACAGTAAACTCTAAAGCATGTAAAAAACCCACCAGCGCCTTGGTTCCTACCTTGGCGGCTTCAGCTGCCTTGTCGCTCCACATCCGAGACCTTCTTCTAATCTCCTTCCCATTCTCCTCGTCTTCCAGAACAAGATCCAAGCACTGCCTGACTTGGTCCCTTTCAACAACCCCATCCTCGCTCGCCGACGCCCTCACTCCGACCCCCCACACATGTTCTACCATCATGGAAATCGTCAGTTGGTCCGTCCACTGCGGCATTCCGACGATCGGCACACCCCCTGCCAAACCCTCCAACGTCGAGTTCCAGCCGCAGTGTGTGACAAAGCACCCGATGGATTTATGACCCAGCACCTTCTCCTGCGAACACCACTCGACAACCATCCCTTTCCCCTTGTTGGCTTTCCGGACCCCAGCAGCCATTTCTTTGTCCCTCATGATCCACAGGTACGGTCTGTTGCTGTCTCCTAACCCTGCGACGAGCTCCTCCACCTGCCGCTTATCGCCCACAGAGTAACTTCCGAAGCAGACGTACACAACTGACCTCGGCTGCTGCTGGTCTAGCCATTGCAGGTACTCACCCGAAGTCTCCTTGACCAGGTCGCCTACATCTGCGGATGCGCCGACGTCGTCACCCAGTAGCACTGCCGGTACCAGTGGCCCAACTGGGACGAGTTTGAGCGGCTGCATCGCCGCCAGTGCATCGTTCTCCAGCGTGTCGAAGGAGTTGACCAGAACGGGTGCCTTTCGCTGGTCTTCTTCATCAAGGTTCCGGAACAGGGACTCGAATACGGGCAGGATCACCGCGCTGAACTTGGACCCGGGGAGTAGGTTGGTCGGGATGTCCCTGCTCCGTAAAGGCGGCAAACCGGGCAAGGTTATGGACCGTTCGTGTTCGACGACGTCGTTGAGGAGGGAGTTTATGGTGTCTTTGTATCCGTGGAAGTAGTGGTGGTAGATGCCGAATACGGTGGCGGGTTGGATCCAGAACGCAACCGCTGGGACGCTGAGTTCTCGAGCTACTGCCGCAGCCCAGGGAGAGAGGATGCCGTAGATTAGACAACTGATCGGGTGGCCTGCGGTAGCTTGGGACCTGGCCAGGTCGAGAATGGAGCGGGAACCCAACTCGGCTAGCCGGGAAAGATCCAGTGGCTTGCCGCTAGCCTCTGTAGGGTCGGTGCCGTCGTCGTAGGGATGAAACGAGAGGTTTGGATCGTGCTTGTCATCTACCGGTGCATCGGCGGCGTTCGGGAACATGCGGCGGTGGTCGGATGCAGGGGATGAGAACGTGACCCGTGCTCGTAGTGCAGTGAGCTTGCGGGAGAGTTGGAGTGACGGATTGATGTGGCCTTGACCTGGGAAGACTACTACCAGGAAGTGGTGGCCCGTGCAGCCGTTAGTGGCTTCAGCCATGGATTAATTAGTCGGTTTGTAGCTTGGGGTTGGGGTGTGAGCTAGTCGTCGTGCATGATATAAATAGGTGCGAGTCGTAAACAAGTACCACAACCGTCGTTCTTAATCGAGAATACATAAACAGAAAAGGACCAGAGTCTACAGGAACGGTGGTTGTACCTACATCTAACCATACATATGTGTTAGTTTCTCATGCATCCATTGAATGAGCAATTGGGCATTCATGTAAAAGATAAGGACGCGTTACCCACATGTCACATGTTGTAGCAGTTTTCGGGTTCAATTGGCTTTTACTTTTGAAAGACTACTTTTCAAAGTCCGTCTCCCGTGACAGTTTGATTGAGACGCTCGCTTTCACAGCCGTAATCATTCATGTATGTCTAATATCGGTTAGATTGAGACGCTCGCTTTCACTTCTTCTCCTTATCTTCCATTCCCTTACAGCCACCACTGCACCACTTAAGCCCAGATATGGCAGTACCAATCATCATTATTGTACCTTGCACGGCCAACCCCAAACATCGTGCTCTCTTACTCAATTTCCCGGACAAAAAACCAAAATAGTACAGTTTTATAAAAATATATACTGAACTAGCACCAAACTCATCTTAACTTTTTGGAGAAAGCGCCAAGATTTTGGCGTTTTAGTGTCAAAGGCGCCAAATAGTTGGAGTTTTCTAGTGAAAGCGCCAAGTCTATGACGTTTTAAGGGAAAAGCGCCAAGTCCATGGCGTTTTCAAGTGAAAGTTAGAGTTTTTAGCGTTCCAGACTCTGTAGCTCCCTTTCTTGTCCTCTACGATTGTTCTGGCCATCTATCGCCTCCCTAAAGGCCCGATACCCTTTTTCATTCTCACGGCTCACTACCCACTCGGCAATGGCCGCCGCAGCTGGGAAGCTCACCGCCATAGTACACTCCAGCCCAGATCTCGGAGAAGGCCCTGAGTATTGCGTCGTGGTGGCTCGGCGAGTTGAGTGTGAGGAACTTGTGTACCAAATCCCTTAGGTCGTCCCACCCGTAGAGCTCTTTCTCCACGATCATCTGTAGCATGGAGTCCCTGAAGTCGTGGTACGGGTCGGACGACTCCTTGACCTCCGCCACGCGCCCAACTCCCGCCGCGCCGCTTCCGGAACGAGCAGGGGACACTGCTGCTGCTGCTGCTTCGGCCGCGACCGTCTTCTTCTTGGACCTGCGGGCGGGCTACTGCGGTGGCACGGGAGGAGGGGAAGAGTAGTCGCTGGGGCCTGAGAACGTGGTGGCGACTGTTGCGGTCGTGTTGGTGGAGGAGACCGAGTGTCCCATCCGACAGACGTGGATGGGGAGAAAGGGTAGTAGGAGGACAGCGGGTGGCGGTGGTTGTTGGTTGGCTGGTAGTGGTTCGGGCTGGGTTTTGGGTGCTTGGGCTTAGATGTCGTCGTACGCCTGAAGGAGGAACTGAGTGAGGAGGAGGAAGAAGACGAGAAGAGGGAAGAGAACAGCTTGGACTTCTTGCATGCATAGCCGACGTCGACGGCGGCCGTTACTGGCCGGCGGCGGACAGGGTAACCGCGGCGCCTGGAGGAGGAAGACAAGGGAGAGTGTGATCAGTAGAGCAGAGCACTACCAAGTAGGAAGCAAGTGTGTGTAGTAGTAGTGAGAAGTAAGCGTTGGTGGGGGAGGAAAGAAGGAAGGAAATAGGGGGAGGAAACAATGAGCGGCAGATGCCGCGAGGTGTTTGTGGCTTGATCTTAGTTGTCCATGTTGTTGGATGGGAAAGGAATCATAGGAGTGGTGGTGGTGGTGATATGTATAGGTATTACTACTCCATGGGTTGTCTATGTGCTGGATGGTGGAGGAGCCACAGCAGTTGGCAATCCAACAGATCCAGCCGGCTGACCCTGCTTCCGCCAACGACAAGAACAAGATCTTGCTCCAGCCCCGCCTCTGCACGCTCCAGTCCTACAACAGCGCCAGCATAGCCACTGGTCTCACACAGGACGCCGGCGTCGTATCGGCTAAAAAGCCAACTTTTTGGGCGCTTTCACTTGAAAACTCCAACTTTTTGGCGCTTTCACTTGAAAACGCCACCTTTTTAGCGCTTTCACTTGAAAACGCCACGAGCTTGGCGCTTTTCGCTGGGTACATTAAAACGCCAAAATCTTGGCGCTTTCTCCAGAAAGTGGGCTATTTCAGGAATTAAGACGGTTTTAGTGTTAGTTCAGTACATATTTTTATAAAACTGTACTATTTTGGTTTTTTATCCCAATTTCCCTCCATCTCCATCAATAGTTACAAGGTGGTGGAATATAGAGCTGTTGATGAATGCTTTAGAATTTGCTGGTCCTGGTTTCTTACCAAGAGTGCACTGCACCCTGTTGGAATGCTTGCCGCGTGTAAATTGGATTTAAGTGTAGCCGTTGATGCCTTCCGCACGTACACATGGAATGTAAATGCGATAAGTTACGGAGTAGCTTACTCCCGTTATAAACCGTTGCAACAACAGAATTAAATCATTCATGTGCAGTTGGTTAACAATTGGAATACATCAACCTATGCTATAAATTGTTACGACCGGTCTGTAATAGTTGGCCAATGCATCACTGATATAAATTCTAACGAGAGATTCATCATATGAATTTTACTACAGAAGGATGTTGTTTATTATCTGTCTTCCAATCACATGATACAAGCTAGATGTTGTTACGATAACATATGATGTACAAATATAATAAAAACTGTTGCAACACCACAACTTAATAGGTATCGCAATTGAAATACAGTAACCACTACGATGGCTTCTCATAACTATATTTTGGATGTACTAATATATTCTAATATGATAATACTTTCAGAATTTAATCTCAAAACTCATCTTTTACATTTTTCAGGAAAGTATCTCCATGCTCCTCTCTTTCTAATATGTCATTTATGCACTTCCAATCACTAAGATATAGCTGATATCGCACTCGTCAGTTTTCTCAACTGGTAAGACAATTTAGCTGTGAGCTTCTTGTCGTTGATTCTATTCTCAATTGGGGCATTACGGAGGGGATTATACATCGGTCTTGTTGCATAACGGGCTGCATGCACATTGAATGGATACTCTCCTAAGAGATGTAAAAACTGCAAGTGTATAATATGGATGATATAATCTTGGGTTGATTTCACTATCAAACAACTCTATAAAACTTATACCACCATCAATATGACCGCAACCATTGAGTTTTTCCTCTAACAAATAATATATGATACTAGGGGTGAGCAGAATTTGGTTAATAACCGATTAACCGAACAATTAATTCTAAATGGTTAATTTTATTGGGTCAATTTGGTTAATTCGGTTAATTTGATTCATTTATTTTGGTTAATTCGGTTAAATGGTTAATTTTATGGTTAATGATATTTTTAGTTTGATTAACCGAATTAACCAAATAGTCAAAATTTATTCATATATAAAATCCTACACATGCATATATACATATATAGTTGTACTTTTATTTCAAAATACTTCTCCATATATATAGTAATCAAGTTTTTACGAGCCATACAAAATTAAATTTACAACAATACTACTGTAATATAACAATTGTCCCAAATTCTATGAGTATTTCAAATAATATTATTACACGAATGTTATTCGGTTAACTAAATTAACCGACCGAGTTAACCATTAACCAATTGGACAATAACTGAATTAACCAACTCAATTTGGTTAGGTTAATGATTAAAATCTCAAACCACAAATTAACCATTTAACCGAACCGAATTAACCGTAACCGACCGAATTAACCGAATGCTCACCCCTAGATGCTACAACATACTAGAGCAAGACAAAGTAAAAAAGCGTTAAGTATGGGAGAAAAGATATGATAGCACAATATGTTTGTAAATTCATCTCTATCTTCCAAGGACATATATTACAAACTGGGAACAATACAATTACCAATCCGACAATACATATTGTAGGCATTGATAAGGTGACAACATCGTCAATGGTTAAGTAATTCACAGTGGAGTTATAAAATATACATTGTTAGATTTAGAATAATGTCAATCGCATTCTCCATTAATGTATGGATTAAATAAATCTTTTTTTTTTGATATGGATTAACCCACCAAACACCTTTTAGCCAAGGACGTTCTAGGAATATCAAGCATGTGAATCCAAATGATGTAACGTGATAGCTTAAAACTTACATCGCACAATGCATATAAAACTGTCCTTTTGTATGTTCATCCTTATATTGTAAATCATGAGCTCAACATCACACACAAGATGAAAATATATAAGATCTTTCTGGTTGAGTCTTAACCATGGAATTCTCTAGAAACATAGGAGAACTTCTCCAATACACAACCTAGACTAGTGAGCAATAACATCCATATAATCTTGACCAAGAGAATGTGAGATAATGTTATGTATTGGTTCCACAAATGCAAATTTAAGTGACTGTCTCATTTCACCTTATTTGTAAACTATCAAATAGTTACATGCATGTAAATGAAGAAAATACAATGAAATGATTTAGTTTATTTTCTTTCAAGACTCCTGCTAAGGTGTGCATCACATTATGTTTACCAAGCTTGTAAGAACATATATAAAGCATACATAATAAACTACCCATTAAGTATAGTAGCTATATGATCTCCAAATAAAGTAGTCATTATTTTATCTTTCTATTCAAAGGAATATCATCTCAAGTTTTCATATATATAGTTTAAACAATATTGGTTCTTAAATTCATATGTTGTTAATTATGTTTACTAAATGTTGCATGGTGCGTAACACAACATACAAAGTAAGATTGGATATTGACTGAATAAAACTTGACTGCATCTTGTGATTTTTTTTGCCAAATCATGAACTAATATAAACCAAGATGAATTCACAATGAGTGACAAAACATGTATGAAGGTTCCTTGAATGAACCAACAAAGAAAGCTTACAATCAGTAGTCCCTAATAAAATTTTTAACATAAAAAATGTGCATGTTACCTGATTAGAAACATGAAGTAATTGATACTAAATCAAATTTTCACATCTGAAGGTACCACCACAACAACAATAAAGAATTAATAAAGTAAACAATGTAATAAACAAACACTTCAAACAACATTATAGGATGGACAATGCCTTTATCAATAGGATACTACCCTCAATTGAAAAGACCACCTTCACAGACACATTTATGACCATTCCACACATTCTTGGCTGGGAAAAGAGAAAAGATTATGACATTACCTCTTATATACATGTAAACTTCGTCTCTCATGAAAAGTAGTAGAAATGGGTATACTTACAATATCAATAAGAAAAAAAACAATTTATAGAGTGGTGTGTACCTCATAAATGCTTGATCACCAAATAGAATTATAATGTTCTGTGCATCTATGTGCACACATGCAGATGTGTGTTCTATATGTACACATGAGTTCATGTGTGTGTCTGCATGTGTGTATGCATTGTGTGTGTGCTTGTGTGTGTGCTTTGTGTGTGTGTGTGTGAGTGCAAGTTTTTTTGCATATGTTTCTGGGGTTGACTCAGTGCACATGATGCACACCACATTACAATAAAAACTATTTCATATGATTCAAATTTGTCGTACATACACCAAACTTAGGGTTATATAGATAATGTGTGGGCTTATGTGGATAATGTGTCAAAAGCCCTAACTGGATTATTTATTCTCAATACTAGACATAAATAGGAATTATGGTGTAATTAACTAACAACTTACATGTAAGTTCCTAACATTACATGTAGGTTCTAAATGGAACATAGTTGTATAATTAACCCTAGACGTAAACCAAGGCATAATAGCTAAAAAGGCAACATAAATAAATGATGAATGACACAATGTAAGACTGAGGCGCCGAATGTTATCCAGGCTCAATATGAGCAGGCCATCATGTATCAACTCCCTCAGCTTTACAAAATGAGCCTCCAACCAGTGGGGGTGTAATTATGGTATGTCATGGTAGCATGATGCGGATAGCATATGTCCAATGAATAAGGTGTTTTGAGGCATGTCCTTGTCTGGCTTGTCGTCCCTAGGTGCACTTGTGGGAAGGATGTCTTCATATTGTATAGAATCTTATTTGGTGTTTAAAATTCTTATCATTAAATGATTAAGGCATTTGTGGGAATGATGCCCAAGCCCCTTGCATGAAAAGCACTAAATTTGACTAGAGGATATTGTTACAGATGATTGTGGTGTGGCAATCATTGTGAGTGTGGTGGTCGTTGTAAGAAATTTGTGTCAAAGAAGAACATTGATAGGATTTTGTCTTTGATGTGTCATTCCTATACATGCTCTATGTATGTAGCCAGATGAATAACATCATCCATATAAGAAATATGTGTCGTATGAAATTCTTAAAAAGTAGATAAATTGAGCTCAAGATGGAATATTGTGATATCGGTAGTAGTATTCAAGGTGACATTTGAGTTGTAAATAAAGTGGTAGAATTTGTGGTTATAATCATTTAAAGAATGAGACCCCTGTTGTAAGTAAGATATCTTGAGGCATAACTGATATTTGTAAGTACTGTGGACAAAGGACTCTATGTCATCTTTCATGTCTATCTAAGTACTGATGGCACAAATTGTATCCAATCTCTTCCACCAAGTGAGAGCACACAATGCCATAAAGCTCAGACTCTACATGCTATACTGTGTGATCTTCTTAAAGTTAGTGCTCGAGAAACAATACTTCCTTGTTGTGGGCCCAATCGTAGAAGATACTGGCCTAGTCATTGCCATGAAATTTTAGAATATCAATCTTAAGTAGGCATACTTGTGGGGAGGAGATTCTATCTATGGTGGTGTCATGATGGAGACCCTTCTTGCATGCACACAAGCATGGTGTGTATATCATGCATGAAGGCCTCTAAAGTAGAAGAATTGCTCATTGTGGCATGCCAAGAAGTCCTCCAATTTTGCAAGTTTTTCTTGGTATTCTTCATTACACACCATGGTGTGTTGGTGGATTTGTTTGTTTCTATGGAGATGTGTGTCAGCCATTTTGAACTACGGATCCAACTCCACACTAAGTTGGCTATAGGATAACTTTGAAAATTTTGGGTACCCTGATACATATAGATTTGTACAGAGACCAAAATGAAATCTTAAGAACTTCAAAATTTTATAGAAGGCTCTAAAGTTGTATATGATGCTTGGGGTAGAGAAACATCACATACAAAATATTGAGTGCGGACCAAAATCATCATTTCTACAGCCTTAGGACACTTGTGCTAGAGCATTTTGGTATTAGCTTGTTGCTCGGATGGCCTTGGGTCCTTAGGGGATTCTAGAGGGATATGTAAATCCTAAAAGGTAGTCTTTGGTAGCTATTTCAATACCAAATAGAGTATAGGTGTTGTATTTTGCATCCTCCTACAAAATTCCATAGGTGGTCGATGAGAGAGTTGGTATACCTCTCTTGATGACTTTTGTAGGTATTGCTCCTCTTCGAGGGGTTTTTGTATACCAAAAAAATGGAGGGGAAGTGGTGCAAGTCCTAGAGGTTTATGATGGTTACATTGAGAGGCTCTGAAAGATGGTTAGTGATACATTGACTATTGTAGCTAGATCAGATCTAAAAGAGAAAAAAGAAAGAAAGGAGTATGGGAAATTGTTGTGGGGGTGTATAACATAGGGGAAGGGTTACCTAGGAAGAAAAAGAAATGGTTTTAATGAATAGCTAGAGGAACGAGGTGGACTGGTGATAAACAATAGGGGAAGGGTTACCTAGGAAGAAAAGGAAAAGTTTTTAATGAATAGCTAGAGGAATGAGGTGGACTGGTGATAAACAACAAGAGGAAGTCGATGGTGTATCATTCCAAGAACCATACATATTCTTGTTTTTTTATCAGAATATGAGTGGATTAAGGAAATTTGGTGTATTTGTGGGATCAATTCTAACCTAGAGACTAGGATTAATTGATGGTGGTGATGGTTGTTAGACTTAGGGTTTTGAAGACCAACTATTGGTAGAGGGTATGTGGGTTGGGCTACACCTAGAGTTTTGTCCATTAATCAAGGCTCATGGAATCTACACCTATATTTTAGATCATAGACTCTGGCACAAGTTCTTCGTAATTTTTTTAATGTCTTGTATATCAATTTTGAATGGATTTGGTAATGAAAATCATAAATTGACTAGGTATACTCATTAAATTCTTAGCTTGATTTATAGTGCATCTAGATGTGAATGCATATAGAGTTTTTCCAACTAGGATATATCTCAAGTACTAATTTCTATATGTAATAATTATGCAACAACTATGGATAAATATTAATTGTTATCTACCCTTTTTTCAATATATTTTAGGTGCACAATAGAAGAAGTAATTTATTTGTCACTACATAGTTTGAGCAAGCTAGTCTATATAATATATACCTTGAAATTGACAAAATAAGGAGTAAGAATACAAAAGAGGGTCATGTAGGGTTAAAATTTATCAATTCTAATGATGATTGGATAGTAATATTTCAATTAAATGAAGTTTACAAAGATCTCCATACAAATTTCACTATTGAGCATGATATATTGGTTTAAATTAAGATTGGAAGGGAAAAAGACCACAAAGGAGGAGACATGCATGTATCTTGGATGTTTTATATATTCATAAATATTGATGGTTTCTAATTGCTATCATGTATGTAATGTTACCTATACAAGGCTTAATTTAAAATAGGAAAAGAACGTATCAACAAGGAAGAGGATATATAAATTACTTATGATTAAGATGGTGAAGGAGTTGAGGGTGATCTTGAGATTCCTTACATGGTTGATTCTTTTTGTGATCCAATGAATAGATCAATTGATGATGGTTTGATGGATTAAGCCACATCTACACATGACACTTGACTCATGATGATGAAATAACAACTTTTTATTTGTTACCTAGTTTTAGAATTTATGAATAAGGGAACTATCATTGGAGTTGTTTGATGTCTTATTATCTAGTATGTTGTTTATATGGGATTTTAAATTGTGATTTAAGATCATCAATATCGTCATCATCATCATCATGATCATGATCATCATCATCATCATCATCATCATCATCATCATCATCATCATCATCATCATCATCATCATCATCATCATCATCATCATCATCATCATCATCATCATCATCATCATCATCATCATCATCATCATCATCATCATCATCATCATCATCATCATCATCATCATCATCATCGTCATCGTCGTCATCGTCATCGTCATCGTCATCGTCATCATCATCATCATCATCATCATCATCATCCTCATCATCATCATCCTCATCCTCATCCTCATCATCATCATCATCATCATCATCATCATCATCATCATCATCATCATCATCATCATCATCATCATCATCATCATCATCATCATCATCATCATCATCATCATCATCATCATCATCATCATCATCATCATCATCATCATCATCATCATCATCATCATCATCATCATCATCATCATCATCATCATCATCATCATCATCATCATCATCATCATCATCATCATCATCATCATCATCATCATCATCATCATCATCATCATCATCATCATCATCATCATCATCATCATCATCATCATCATCATCATCATCATCATCATCATCATCATCATCATCATCATCATCATCATCATCATCATCATCATCATCATCATCATCATCATCATCATCAACATCATCATCATCATCATCATCATCACCACCTAAGCCTTAGTCCCAACTATGTTGGGGTCAACTACATGGATCCTTCATTTCAATTAAGTTCTATCATGGGCCATATTCTAGTTGAGACATATAGATTCAAAGTCTCTCTTTGTAAGATCATCCTATGTTAATTTGGGTCTTTCTCTTCTTCTATTTATTGTTCTTGACTCAATAGCATTTCTTTGTATAGGTGTATTAGTCAGCCTACATTGCACATGTACATACCTTCTGAGTTGACCCTCGCACAACTTGTCCTCAGTGCTCCCCACCCCCACTTTGTTCCTGATATTGTCATTTCTCAAGTAATATTTACTTCTCTTCCCACACATCGATCTCACCATAAGCATTCCAACCACGTTCATCTTTTCCAGACATTGTTTCTTAACTGCCCAACATTCACTCCCATAGAGCATGGTTGGTCGTATAGCTATTCTATAAAACTTACTTTTTAACCTGAGATGAATCTTCTGATCAAATAATACTCCATTTGCACTCCTCCATTTTAACCATCCTATAGTGATCCTATGACAAACATCATTTTAGACATCCCCATCTATTTGAATAATATATCCCATGTAACAAAATTTATCACATTTTGGTATATCTACTCTGTCCAACTTGGCTCCATCATTCACACTATGAGATTGGCTGAAATTACAATACATATACTTAGTTTTGCTCCTGATAATCAAAAATTCATTTGATTCCAATCCCTTTATCAAACATTCAACTTATGATTCAATCCATCTTTAGTTTCATCAATCAAAACAATATCATCAACAAATAACACACTCCAAGGAATATCATCTTGAATATTCATTGTCAGCTCATCCATAACAAGAATGAACAAATATTGGCTGAGTGTGGATCCTTGGTGTACCCAAACAGTGATAGGAAAAGTTGGTGTCTCTCCTCCAGGAGTCTTTGCACTTGCAGTACATCTATCATACATGTCTTTGACCAAGTCTATGTATTGGATTGGCACACCCTTTTTCTTCAAAACCATCCACAACACTTCTCTGAGTACTCAATCATAAGTCTTTTCCAAATCAATAAGAAACATATGAAGATCTCTTGTGCTTTCTATATACTTCTCCATAAGTCTCCTTATCAGAAAAATAACATTTTTTGTTAATCTTCCAAGCATGAAACCAAATTGGTTGTTTTATATATGTATTGTAGATCTTAGCCTCTACTTAATAATCCTATCACTAGTACAAATACCACCTTTAACATCGGTTAAAATGGGATTTTCACATCGATTTTCAAACAACACCCAAGTGGGTGACACTAAAGGTGGAATCATACAATGTCAGTTATAGAATCGACAACATGGATCCGGCCCCAATTGCAACCAAAAAAAGAAATGACACCATTGGGACCATAGTCATCGGTTATGTCTTAAAAAACTGACGTCATTAGGAACATAGTCGTCGATTTTTTTGATATGAAACTGGATCTTATCTCCATGCTCGAACAAAAAAAATTGGCCCATGTTAGAGCATACCTGTCGGTTTCCTATATTTAACCGACATTGTTGACATTGGGTGACAATTTTTTTAAAATAACTGACAACTATGTATTGTTTTTTTTATTATCAGCTTGTAGGCCCACTGTCTGGCTCGTCAGCAGGATGTAGAACCTGCAGTTCGGTTCTAAATTGCATGTTTACAACATCCTTTGATTTCAGCTAACAACATGCCACAAACCTACAATAACAAGATGATCAAGATTATATATACATCATGTGATTCACACCCATGTAGAAACACAATTAATTCATTCACATGATTCACACACATGTAGAAACCTAAAGTTCCATTCATTCAACCATTTTCACATTCACACACATGTAGAAACCTTCAGTTCCATTCATTTATTTCTTTTCACATTCACACACATGTAGAAGCACATTCATTCATTCATCTTCACATTCACACACATGTATATAGATCAAATTTCCATAAGACAATTCAAAAAAAGTCATTCACACATGTACATATACGCTTGTATTTCAAAGTTTAGAAATGTCATCAAATACTAAAATAATTTTGACATCAAAGTTTGGAAATGTCATTCTTTATCATCAACAGTACCCCAATAATAATAAAAAATTGCCTCCCTTTCAAAGGCTTTTGCCCATTATTTTCGTATGTCATCTAATTGTTCCATCATTTAGGGATCACATACATCTAATAACTTTCCCCTGTAGTAAAGTCACTAGTTTTAAACACCTACAAAGAGAATGGCATATATATAATTAATAAGTTTGATATTTTCATATTATCTAATGAGACTATTCTTATATATGATGATCAAGACTATATAATAACTGTTGTATGTTTTTGATTTTTTGTGCAGTATATCTGACAATTAGGTCTATATACCACATCACGTAGTATGCACATACCCATTCATTGTCTTGTATAACATACTATAAACTTCATCATGCAAAATGTTAATAAATAAAAATAAGCATAGTTCACATAAATAATATAGGCATTGGAGTTAGGAAACTACTTTCACATTCTCCCAGGCTAACGATTTCTTTTTCTTGTACTTGTCTCCTCCAACTTTTTTGAGATCTTTTAAAGCCCTACACGTTAATGTAGCACATTAAGTTGCATTACTAAATAGTAATGTTATAATATATGTTAATAGATATAAATATAAAAAATTTCTCACGTGAATAATGGCCTTTTCATTGTGTGTCCTGAACTATCTAATTCCTTCCCCTCAGAGTCTAGATAATAAACAGTCAATGTCTCAGGGACAACAACCAATAACTCCCAATGCTTACCACTAGAGATAATAAATTTAAAAATATATAACTCAAAATCCACAATAAAATGTAATTTTCTTAAGTCCAAATATAAGAAAAGTAAACTTAATCAATATTGAATGGAGCTATTATCACACTCTTCTTTGCTTTACCAAAATATTAAAAAGTGATAGAGAAATATAAGGTAACTGATGAAGGGTCTTTATGTACATGATTGATCAAGGATGGAATTAAAAGTCCCACTTGAGTAAATGAAAATTATGTACAAAATCTATGTAAGTGGCTGCAAAACATATATCACGTATGCATTAATATATGAGAACATAGATCACCATATATAAAACAAGGTATATAGATATATAAACAAGATCTCACCATATCCATAGTTCTATCATAGATGTATTCAACCAAGCATAAGTAAACAACTCCAAAATATCTTGTATAAATATATTATTATCGTATGATTGGTCTGCAACCTCCTCCTTAATGGAAACAATCATAGGAAAATTTTTGGGATGCTCCCCTATAAATATTTCCATACCCCTGCATGGAGGACCTAACGAGTCGTATAGGTCCTTTGCAAGCCAACCATGTACATTAGGAAATGGTGGAGGTGGAGGAGGATGAGCTGTAGCGGGTTTCTTCCCTTTGTCCTGTATATATAATTTCATATCAATTGTCATGTATACACATATATATTTTCTTAACGTAATGTAAATTTACCATACATGATCAGTATAGATGACATATGTTTCTGGCCACAAGACCACTCTGCCTTTTGCTTCACCAAGCATGTTATCATTTGGGTGGACATATGGCAATGGATGTTGCCTTTAAGTAGTGGAGATAAGCATCAGGCTCACACAAACCACACCATCGGGTACTGGAGTGCCATGAATCGTGTAAGCATGGGTAAGCCTCACCCTCTATAATGACAAATTCTTTCAATTTTAGATGGCATGGCTTCAACCCCTATAAATTTACATAGAGTATGTTATATACATAAATAAACATATCATCTTGAAAAAACTAGCTACTATATCACTAAATTACTTACCATAGATGTGCTAGGTGGTTGGTCGACAAGATTACTCTCAACCACCTCTACAAGATCACTCTCAACCACCACTATCATAAGGGAAGAGCGGCACGCCACTGGTACTTTCTGTGGTAGACTGAGATGCCTGCCACTTGCTTAATGCTTCTTGGACTCTCTTATCAACTATCTCATCTACCTATACATGGCCAAAAGAAACTCTTTTTGATTCATGAATTCCCTTTCCAATAACATTCTAAAAAAAGAATAGGTTACCTCAGCTTTTGAAATTCTCCCATTTTGGACATGTTTGTATTGTGATGGCTCAAAGAACGCTCTTAGGCCCGCTCCAGCCCCTGAAGCCCTAACACATCCAAGATGCTCTTCTGGGTTACTGAGAGAAATTGTCAATTCATCACTTGTGTCCTCAAGGATGAACGAGCCTTTCTTCATCTGCTCGTGAAGCTCCCTCTAATAATCATCAATAGAAATTGGTAATTAAACATAACAATCATCAATACTAATTGCTTTGAGAGTTGAATTTTACCATTATTCCAACCACCTCAGCAGTTGCGGGGTGGTTATATATCCTTTTTTTTGGCCTCCCAACTATCCACACATCATGGCGGTGTAGAGGTGTAGGAGTAATAGTAGAGGACTCACCAGTCTCAGTATTAGGAGTAGTAGGCTACTGAATAGAAGACGTATGTAGTTTTTGGTGAAGAGATGCATAATTACCTAGACCCATCGTGTGGTCCTGCACATTTAGTGCACACCTTGCTCTTTGAGCATCACTCATAGCCTTTTTTGTAATCACATTGAATTGCTGAGTAACAATCAAGGTTAACCGTGAATAGGTGAATTTATAAGAATGTATATTAATTAAATTGGGTGTGATGCTTAATACCTTGAATTCATCAACATTTCTCCTGGCAACAAATGCTTTCCACTCAGTTGGGTCTAGGTAGTTTCATTTCTCAAGGGTAGACTTCTGCCTCCTATCAACATCTCGTATGTATTGTCAGTTGAAAGTTGTCCTATAGTTCCTTAGGACTCTCCCACAACGTTGCATCACCTTTTTACGATGTAGTCTTTCATCCAGTTCAAATATACTCTACAAATTTTTATATATTTAATAGAGTATTCTAAAAAATAGAATTGTAAATTACTTTAAAAATAGAATTGCAAATGATAATATCTCACACATAGTTCTTTGAATACTATGTCTTTCTTCCCTTTAGGAACTGTATGTCAAGATTCTACATTTGCACCACAATAGCTGTGAGTCAGAACCCCAAGGTATGAAACAAATGAGCTGCTATTGACCCCAACTGGATTTCCTACATGATCAAATCCACAACCAATTTTGGTCCATTGCCTTTGTTGTAGTAACTTGTTCATCATAGTGATGCCCCTGATTTTTTCAATATTTTTGATGCTCATCAAGTTCCACAAGGTTTTCATGGGGTACATCATCCACCTAAAAATTGACAAAAAAAAACACATATAGGATATAACTTATAAATGGAAATATATATAGCTAGATATAGGACATATTGTAAAACTTACATTGTGAGGCGGCGCCTTACCCTCATGGTAATCATCACCACGATCATCATACTCATGGTCTACCATCTGAAAGTGCCATACAATAAACAATCAAACATTTAATAGTTAACATTTAACATACAAAAAAAATTAACATTTAACATTTAAAAAAATAAAAACATGCCTCTAATATTGAGATCTTTTATCAATTAAAATTTCATCGGTGTGATCTCTATGCACATAGAATTCATCATTAGCTTCAATATTTGGTGTTGGAAACCCAACTGAAAATGGACTTGAGTCATCATACTTATCATAGTAGTCTTCTTTGTCTATAGGATCTTCAATGAACTGTCTTTTACCATGATGAACAACTGACCATTTTTCATTTGCAGGATCATCGATATAAAATACTTGTTTCACCTGTGATGCCAATATTAATGGTTCACCCTTCTCACCAATCTTTTCAAAATTCACTAATGTGAAACCCAATTCATCCACTATAACTCCTTTGGTGTTATCAACCCAATTACACTTAAAGAGTGAAATTATGAAATCTATGTAGTCTGAATCTCATATGTCTTCAATGACACTGTAGTATGACATTTTAGCTTCCTATGGATTCTTATCTTTCACACTAGAAAAAAAAACAATGAAGATGCTTGAAGGTTGACCCCACTGTATCAGACGACGCTCTTATCATCTTGACACTTTGTGTAATATGAGAACCCATTTATGTCAAACCCTTTAGAAGACATAACATTCATTTTTGGTTTGAATTCGAGGCATTTGATATTTTTAGCAATATTATTTGACGTTTGAGATAGTTGATGTAAACCTTTATCTTTAAACCACTTAATAAATGTCTTGTTATGCTCTCTAGCATGAATTGGATCAAGGATATTGTTTCTTGATGAAATTGGTATGTTCTATGATATAAACACTCACTTCATCGATGTTGTGTAAAATATACATGTGAGCTTGTTCCAACAGCTCACGGCTGATTACATTCATATGTGATCCTAAAATCCCTTTTCTAGAATACTCCTCAATATTTTGTCATTTATAGGAGCATCATTACCACTCAGAAAGTCATTGCAAAAATCCATAAACTCTCTCACCACATAATCCTCATTATTACTCCCTTCAAGCTGATAACATTTTCGAACATCACCTTTAAAAATGCTCATGTATCGTTTAAAAGAATACATCCAATGCAAGAAAATTGGTCCCAACATTTTCACTTCCCTAATCAAGTGGACAACAAGATGTACCATGATATTAAAGAATGAAGGAGGAAAATACATCTCAAGATGACATTGGGTAACAACCACTTCTCTTTGCAATTTATTGAGATTCTCAAGATCAATAACTTTGCTACAGAGACAGTTGAAGAAGAAACAAAGTCTAGTGATTGCAAACCTTACATGCTTCGAAAGTATAGATCAAATGGCCACGAGTAATATTTGTTTCATTAGAGTGTGACAATCATGATATTTAAGACCTATCACCTTCAAATCTTTCATTGATACCAATCTATGAATGTTGGAAGAGTAACCCTGTGGTTCCTTAACATTAAACAAGCACTCACAAAAAGCTTTCTTCTCCTTTCTAGACAATGTGTAACAAGAAGGAGGAAAATATGTTCTTCGATAAGTACTAACTACTTATGTTAATTTTGTCCTTATTCCCATTTCACGTAGGTCCATTCTAGATTTGATCCCATCTTTAGTCTTACCTAGTATATTCAACAGAGTACCAATGACTCTATCACAGACATTTTTCTCAACATTCATGACATCGATACAATGCCTAACTGCCAAAGAACTTCAATAAGGAAGATCCCAAAATATTGACTTCTTCTTGAATAATGATTTGTCACTTTGTGTGGATATGGTACATTGTGATATTGTAAGGACCCTGACCCAAGTTTTGGGCTAACCCTCTTTTCTTTGCTTATGAAAGGTGCTTAGAACCTTAATTGAATCTCTCTAGATGTTTTGATATCATGTGACAAGTTCACGTTTCCAGTTTGGTCCCGTTTGGATGCTGTTTGAGCAATGTTTGCTTATTTTGGACCAAAGTGCAATTTACCCAAAGCAAGGGGTTATATTGCAATATGTCACATGTAAAGCATGCCTTTTGTTCTCTTGCATCATTAGAAATAGAATGATGAGGTAGGGATCCTTATGGAGGACCTATGTTCCAATTTTGAGCTTGGTTGGTTGAAGCTTGTGCTTTGTGTGCTAGTTTTGGTGTAAATTGCAAATTACCCAAAGTGGAGGGTCAATATGCAATTTATCAGCCCTAGAGTCTTCTTGCTTCTGTTTGGCATCACCTAGGACGAGGATGGAGGTTGGAGTACCTTGTTTGGTTGATAGTTGAAGAGTAACATCTTTATATGGTCTTTATAACATATATGTGTTACATATGTCACCTTGTCTTTAGTGTATCGGCTAGGACATGAAGGTGTGTCACCCAATAGGGGTGTATCGGCCATGGAAGCTGCCCAGCTGCATGATACACATTCTAGAGTGTATCACCAGGCCATGCATGAGCTTCTAGGGTGGCAACAAGTGGCGTTATGAGCTAGAGTAAGTGGCACCTTGGTTTATGTGGTTATGACACCTCTCCCTTGCTACCTCTCTCTTCCTTGGTGTATATAACTCCCTTCCTCCTTAGCCAAGCAATCCTTTTTCGGCCAACTTCTTTCCCCTTCTTGTTTGGGATGAGCATGGGAGCTGGGGAGCTAAAGGGAGACTCCCGTGGAGCTTAGGAGGGCGAGCTCCTTGGCCATGGAAACTCCTTATTCAAGATCTGACCTTGGTGAGTTATGCTTCCTTGCTAGCTTTTTCTTGTTCCTTCTTCTTCATCTCCTCCTTTCACTCTCGATCATGGATGGGACCTTAAGAATAGTAGGCATGGCTGTGATTAACTCCCCTCTTTTCTTCTTCCTGAACTATATATAAGCATGGTACCTTCTTCTTCTTCCTTTGATTCTTGAGGTGTTGATGTTGGAGCCGAAGGCAAGCTTTGAGCTTCAGATGGATGGATCTCATGGAGGAAGAATGTGTGCTTGGATCATGGAGCTTTGTGCCTTTAATGGAGATCCTCTTAAGGCAGGTTACATAACTCTCAACCATCTCTATTGTATATACTCTTCATATGCTCATATATTGATCTTGTTCTTTAAATTGGTATCCATCTTTATGATGTTTATGCATGTGGAGCATGATATCTAATTTGATAGAGATAATCACGTTTTACTACTGACCATATGTTGTTTTTCTTTTACTTAATGCTCAAATGGCTAGAGGTTGAATATGACTTGCACGGAAAAAGTCTTTGGCCGACAACTAGGTTGCCCGATATGGTTTGCTTGCCCGATACAATACCTTGTTCTATAGCTTATGCTTCACTTGATAGATATGGCAATACCCCTTTCTCTCCTTGGACTTGGAAGGTGATCCTATGACCTAGATGTATGTATGATATGATGAGTTGGTAATAATTTTACCTTGGTGCCCTATATCCCTTATCCACCCTAGAGTTAGGGTTTGGGCGACATGTTTGCTAGACCCCTGGATGGGCTCTTGGCTGACATGTGTTTCCTTGGTGACATTTTGAGTATGTTGCCCGATACCCTCATTAGGGTTAAGTCTTGGACGATATGATATGTTAACTCTTTATGGATCTTGTGGTCCTTAGGCCCTTCTGCCTGATATGGTGATAAGTGAATTGGTAGTTGGCCGACACAACCCAGATCCTTGTATCTTGGCTGATATAGAAGCCGCAACCCTAGCATGGGAGTTAGAGTTGCTTTGGAGCGACATGAGTTGTCTACCCTTAATGCACAATATGTCCTTGAGGTGTAATCCTTGGCAGATATGCTTGTTTGGGTGATTGGATGATCCTTGTATCCCTAGCTGATATGCCTAGTTGAAGCTTAGTTAGTGCCCGTTATGGTCCCTTGGTCAACATCCCTTGTGTAGATGATGGTTGGGTGACACACTATGTTGAGTGCCCTGCCCGATATAACTTGTAGAGGTTGCTTCCGATACACCTTGTGGAGGTGGTTGCCCGATACACCTAGTAGAGATGGTTGGACGATACACCATGTACAGAGGATGCCTGATGCACCCCCTTGTCTTGAGATGGTCTTGGCCGATAGGATTTGGTATCTTGGTGCCCGACACAACCTTGGCTGTTATCATTGTTTAGATGAGCTTGGGCGATATGGTTTGGTGCCCCGGATGGCTTCGGCCGATACCACCATGTCTTAGTCGAGCTTTGCCTTATATGAAGTGTTGGATGATATGGCTTGATGCCCAACATGCTAACCCTAGATGCTGGTCGTTATGCTGCTTCATGGCCATGCATGACACCGTTCTTGGGTGTCATGGGTACCCTGGCTGATAGGGTTAACCTTTGGATGATGTTGAGATGGTTGCACGATAGGGGCGCCTTGAGTGACACCCCTTTGTTTGATATGGCTCATGGTGAAGGTTAGACGATAGTGAAACCTAACCCTAACCCTAGCTTGGTTCACGTTAGACCCTTGGCTGATAGCCATAATAATGCTACACGTTATACCTTGGTAATGGTTGCCTGAAACCATGAGTGCTAATGGAACCTTGATGCACGATAGAGGATGTGCAGTGATTGGCCGATCTGGTGGTGAGTTGCCTTCGGGTTGGAAACCCTAACCGTTATACCTTTGGTAAGGGTATTTCTATACCGGGCACATCCTTTGGCGAAGGATGGCGCTGCTCGTCAGACCTTTAGTGAGGGTTGCGGGAGCTTTGGTGATGGTTCTGATGACCTGAAATGCATATAGCTAATATATGTGGTCACATCTATGTTGATAACAATGATACATATGATATGGTTTAATCACCTTGAGCCCTGCACCTATGCTAATAATGAGATAAGATGATAGGTTGTGAACCCGATATGTTTGGAAGGATATGATGTTACTACACATGATAATGTGACACAAGTATATGACCACAGGTATGGGCCATGATGTGTGCTCATGTTTAATAATAAAAGTATGATGAGAAAAGATGAAATGGGTTGTGGACCTTTGTGCAATGGTTATTTATGGGTAACGATAGATGAACCTTTGATAAGGTTGGATGGTGGTTCATGGTGTATGATCCTTAAGATAATCCTTAGGGATGATGTGCTTAATAGTTGAAGATGCGGGATACAGTGGGATATCCCTGACTTGATAGCTGTGGTGTATTGCTGAATACACCAGTCATGACTTTAATCTACATATGTTCATAATGATGAAAGAATATACCAATGTATAAACCTTAATCTTGATGATATGATAATCAAAGATATGCTCATGAGATATGGGGCATGATAGGTGCTCACAGTTTGGTAATGATAATGTAATTACATTTCTTGCATTTACAACCTTGAATCTCATGTATATATGAACATGGATTATGTTCCAATTCTATAAACATGAATTCCTGATAGCATGATAATCCCAATATGTTCTATGTTCAGAAATCCATTTATCTCTTTGTATGCAAGCTAACTATGCTGGTATATTGAATTCATAGCCAAGAAAGAGCTATGGTGATTATATGATTATGTGCTTTATGTAGCACTTGATGAATGTGCAATGACTGAATAATAATGATGATAAGTTTGTTGAAAAGATAACATGTAACAACAAGTATAATGTGAAAGGTCTGAGGACCTGATTAAGGCTGAGTGCCTAGTTGAGGGATGCGTTCCCATAATGCTGATGTTGAGATAAGGGATGCGTTCTCAAAATGCTGATGCAATAAGCCCTGACGGGCAGTGGCAATATGTGACAGAGGGATTGAGATCCCATGATGATGTATGATGTGAAAGCCTTGAGAGGCAGTGACATTGTGTGATGTATGAGGGATTCATGTCCCATGGTGATATGATGATTGTTGAGGGTAATGAGAACAACAAAGGAAGTATAACATCAATACAATGAGATCTAATGTTGTTCATATTCTATATATATGTTTGGCTGTTCAATATAACTTGATTACCCCAACAATCTACTCAAAATGCATTAACTAATTACATATGAATCTCTCATGTAGTTACCCTGGCCATAGAACCATTACCGTCAGTATTTGGTGATGGTGAAACAGGTTTATCCTGTAGGATTACCTAGAGCGCATATTGTTGAATATGCGAGGTTTCCCCTAGCCTAAAATAGGAGGGTTTGAGTGCAACTGTGGTTGAAGACTCAGGATATATGGAGCATGGTGAACAGACCCATGGCTCAGGATATGTGATGATGAGCATGATGCGTTCATGGCTCGGATGTATGTACGGGTAACTTGTGGAGCTTACCCAGAGGCTGAGGCCCTATAAGCATAAGACTGCAGTCTTGCTTGATGATTCATGTACTGACCATGAGAAGGTAAGGTCATGGAATCTGGATCTCCTTTAACCTTGTATGGCACCGGATTGGGCTTCGCAGCCAATGGTTGGATTTGAGCAGGGAAGGCTCACTTCTTTAGGGCATAATAATTTGTAAACAAGATGTATAGTATCTTATGTAGGGAAAATACGGAACATTGGTTGAGGCCTTGTTTGTACTGTTAAACCAGGTACGATATGCAGTTTACCATATGAACCTTGTATTATGTGGAGAATTCATATACAACTTATCTTGTCAATCATGTTCCAAAAAGAGTATTTGGATATAGGCCTCATGAGTATCTTGGTAAGATTGCTGGTAAGATTATCACTGCTCAACATGTTGCTCTTATAATCCACTTCTATCAGTTATCTGTTATCATAATAAAGTTGGTAGAGGGTTATGTTTCTCGCTGGGACTGTGTGTCTCACCCCGCTGGTTAATAACCCTTTTTAGGTGGACGTGCCTGGCAAGATGAAGGTCATGTGGTTACATATGGTATGCAGAGGTATCATATATGGTGGAATAGATAGTGTCTAGAAGTAGAGTCCTATGTGTCATCCCTATACACTCAGGTTTTTGGGAGAGCTTTTCGATGTTTCTTGTACAATGATTGATGTACAGTTTTCGGTATGTATCCTGATGTAAAGCATCATGACAAACAGTTATTTCATGTAACGAGATGATGGGAAACTATGTTGTAGCATCTTGGAAACATGCTATGAAATGAAAAATGTTGGATCAGATATTATATGTTTCACCTTGTGGTGCTTGTTGTAAATCAGTTTTAATTTCCCATGTTTTTCGGTAATTCGCTGGTTAGCAAGTAATCATGTTTTTTTGTGGATGGGGTGTTTCAAGTGTTTGGTATCAGAGCTCTAGGTTCGTTGAATCTACAGGGACACTAGGACTATGATTAGGATGGTGTCTAAGGTTGGACCGTGACATAAAATATGGTGCATACTACCTAATCTCAGTACTTGATGCCCTGGCCAGGTATTCAAATATTGAAGACATAGGTAAGTGTGGAGCCTTAGAATTTTTTCTCCTTGATTACTCTGATCAAGTAGTCATTCTGGAGCAATCTAAAGAGTATAACAAATCAGGAATATGATGCTAATACCTTCATCTTGTTATAAAGGAAGTAAATAAATGCACCATAACCTCTTGAAGCATGGATGCTTGATAATCAAAAGAGGAAGTAACCGTTCTATGAAACCTAAATCTATATAAGAATATGATGAGATAAGCTCTTGAAATCGTAATCTCAAGAGATATACGTGACAAAAGACAGACTAATATGTGATTACAAGGTAAGTAAAAGCGTAAAACTTACACAAAATAAAGAAAGTACCTGAAAGCAAAGATAAAGTTAGAAGAAAGAGAAGAACAAGTGATGAGTAAACAAGATGGAACCTGAGATAATCTCAGACCAGCCAATAAACGTAAGTAGAAATGAGAAAGTATAATGTGCAAATTCATGATAAGAAAAAGAGAACAAGGGAGATGACCCCTGTTCAATAAAGAATATGTGTAGAGTAATGATCTTTTTAACCAAGAGGAAATAAACATCTGATATAATCAGGAAATAACCATGAGTATGATGAAATGATGACAAGATAAGGAGAATAATAACACATAATGGTCTTGATGTTTTCTATGCTGAGTGCAAGGAAACTAAGAAGAAATCGGATGAAACCAGATGGAACAATGTTTATCGATGGTTAAATGGTTGAAAAACTCATGTAAGGATTAAAGAAAGTGATAATACCCTCCCCTTTGATATGAAACCATAGATTTCGATGGGTTGATGGGAGGAGTTTGTTCCTTTGTGTCCCTTCCTTTCGAGGGAGTGGCTGTCAAGTGGACCTTGTGTCACTTGATGTGTATGCCTTTGCAGTGACCTCTGGTTGGATACATCAAAAAGTATCAGTTGATCTTGGACCTTAGTTTCCAAGATAGAGATATCTGTGATAGATGATGACGATAGGATCCTATTAACATGTTTTGAACCTGTGACAATGGTAGACTGTAAAGAAGATCTAGAAGTGATGAGTTTTGACTCAAGAGATGGATACCAAGGTAAGGGAAAACTAATATATGAAGTTCCAAGCAAATGGGAAGATGAGAATGTGCCTTCTGGTAAGGGGTTGTTAAGAATCAAGATGCTTAGATAAGTGAAGGTATGGTGGTGAACCATCCTGATAGATCTGCCTTCACCTTGCACCCACAAGCTTGAAGCTTGTTTTATTAGTCTGGATCTATGTGGTAACCCTCGAAGTAGCAGTTCAGCATCATAGACGAACGTTGATAAGGATAAGTAAGTGAGGACCGGATGGTGTGACCAGGCAGCAGATGGGAACATGTAACAGTTAGACCTCGAGGCATGAGCTGGCCAGAAACAGTAAGATGACCAGGGTATGCTAGCAGGACGGATGGAGTTAATCTCTTCTGCTTTGTCTTCTTCATACCTCTTATCTGCTTCTATTGATCTAGTTTAGGAGTTACCCTCCACTGAACGCTTATAGCATGTTTTGCAGATGCTTCCTTTTGATTAGTCAGAAGAGACATAGCCTGTTGTCGAGCACCTTGTTGATAACCTGGTTGTGCAAGATGAAGTATACTCTTCTCCGTATCCTTTCTTCTCCTGGATGTGACAGTCGGGTGAATCCCTTTTTGTGTGACATGTCAAGGATCGTTATAACCCTGGGAATAGATATCCTTAGAAAGGTGTGAAGTTGTCTCAGGAAGAGAGGTTGGCTTTGGTTTGATCTGGCTCAGTGCCTATAGTGTGGCTATCATATGTTAGGGGTTTATGCTCCGCATAAACATAACACCGAAAGATATGCACCCAAGGGAAAGAAGTGTTGTAAATTCATCTTGGGAAAGTTCATCTAGTTGAGCCTGATTCCTTGGAATACTCCTAGCTAAGTTTCAAGTAACGAAAGACCCAGGCAGGATGTACATCAGTTAGAGATGGATGAACAAGGGGTGAGAATCCTATCCTGATCAGCTGAGATAATGTATATCTGTTACCATTCGAGTTGGTACTCGTTGTGCTCTTGGGAGCTGTCGTGAACACATGAAAGGATTGAAACCGAGATGATGTGGTTGTTGTTAACTAAGATGTTTAACTCCTTTTTGTGTTTAGCCTTAAGCGATACACAGTGAGGTGCCGTATGAGCCATGTCATATGCATACAAGTGTTTTGTAGAGTATGTATCTTGTGATAACCTCTTCTGAGAAAGATCCCCCTTGAGTAGAGACATCCTTGGTGAAAAAGAGAAGGAACAATTGAAACATATATGGCAGAAGGATGGTGACTACAAGTTATGCGAAGCTAAAGTATCAAACCTGTGGGATCAGGGTAGTGCAGCGGAAATGTGATAAAGTGGGGTTTCTGGCATTTTTCGAGGATGAAATTTCTTTTAAGGTGTGTAGGATGTGATGGAGTGGACTTTTAGAACCCTTAAATATCCAATGACATAGGTGAAGTCATATGCGTTGAGTTGTTTTGGGAGTTCCAAGTGTTTTGTCAAAGTTGGATGGCAAATGATAAGTATATTATGATCAAGTTCCTTAACTTTATGCCTTTTTGAAGTATTTTATTGAATGGTCTAACAATTGATTTTTGGCACCAAATTCGTGTACAATGTACCTTGTTTAGTGAGGAAGCGATGGTTAAAATTTGGTGGCAATTGGATGATCTAGAGGAAGTTACTAAGGTTTGAAATTTGTGAAATAATGTGCATTTTGAGGATTAATAGAACAAGTTTAAAAGCTTTTTCCTAATTTAGGGTGTGTCACGCCCCTTTGGGTTGGGTTGGGTTGGGCCTGCGTGGCCAATCTCAGCCATCCATATATGATCTTTTGGCTGGGATCACTAACTTGAGTAAGTCGCGGATAGGCTCAAGTGAGGGACTCACTTAGACCACTGGATTGAAGATCAAGGGCCCCCGTGTTGTCCCTAACCTTACGATTACCTCTTTGACCACAGGCTAGGACCATGATGTCATGGTTCTCGTTGATCGTGGGGTGTGGGTGAGAAGTGACCGAGTAGTTGAGGTCGCCCCTTTGCGACGAGTCGTTTAACCCTTCATTCAGTTCGAGAGAGCATGTAAACAGAGAGAATGAGCCCTCCGTTGCTAGCGTCTCTCCACCACAGAGAGCAGGTCATGGCTGGGAGCAGATAATGGAGGCAGAGAGGGGATCAAACGAAGATGTGTAGATAAAAAGGGAGATTGGAGTATGAGGAGATGAGTGCAGGCACTTGTGTGACCTGCGATGGTGGTTCCGTGGTTGATCGACCCTGGTTGGCCGAAGCTTGAAGATGAAGCTCGGAGGCTCGTTCGTAGAGCTTCTCACTACGACTGAAGGACATGGGCGAGCTCAGGGAGGTAATGTGGTGCTTTAGGGAGGATTTCCTGACGTTTTCCATCCCTAGGGATGTTTTCCCCCTTTCCTAACACCGCGACAGTCACTATGGCCGGCGAGCTCCTGGTTGTGAAGCTCTAGAGGCAAATCCAAGGACGAGTGAGGTCGGGGAGGTTGGTGAAATGTCCTCGAAGCTTATCACAGTCACAAGGGCTAGTGAGGAGCACCATCACTTCGTCAATCGCTCGCCAGAGAGAAGTGAGGCAGCGGAGGACCTGCTCACAAAAGAATAGAGCCGCAATCCTGATCGCGGGAGTTTGTGAGCAAGTAAAGAGAGGACCAATTGGTCTAGCCAGTGAACCAAGCGGCCCAATCACAAACCACATCAATCTAGACCGCGATCCGTCAGTGAACCGATCCCAAACCAACGCGGATCGACCGATTCAATGTGATCTAAGATATGGAGGTCGCCTCACCCAAAGAGCCACGTGGCGAGACATGATTTGCTGAAAAAGGTAAATATTCTATAATTTACCAGATCTTATATAATTCATAGAAATTAGCCCGCTTATCAGAAAAATACAAACAAGGTACCAAAATGTTCATAAAAATGCATAGAATAATATGGAAGCATAATATCAGCCTTTTAATGCTTTATATCAGTGATATCATGTAAGACGTATTATGCTTAGTCCATGACTAATAAATAGTAAATGATGATATAAAAATTATGGAAAAATGTTAGTAAGTCTATAATCATGTGTATAATGCAGATATGGTCATGTTGATGTACAAAATTATGTAATTTGCTCAATATGGATAATTAGGGATAGTAACCCTAATTAAAATGTAATAAATACATTGATGATCAATAAATGATGAAATTTATAGAAATCCCTAATATCAGTAACTGGAAGCTAATGTGGAACTCTGATATCAATTATATGCACGAAATTCATGTTATATGAAGTTGACCCATAATACATGGTTTAAAACCCTAATTTAGGTTAATGATGTAATCTAAGGTTAAAATGTGCACAAAAAGGATATGGAACCTAATGTTCAAATGATGAACCATAATCTGAAAAATGACATCAGTATGATAATTCTAAGACAAGAATGAAAGTAATAATGAGAATATCCTAATGAGTTAAGTAAACCCTAAAATGGATACAATTAGGGTTAAGATGAGATCTAAGATGATGAGAACCTAATGATAGTTTATGATCTTGCCTTAATCAGGGATGAACAAGGTTAGAGTGACCTGAGGAATATATGATGATTAGGTTATCTCTTTGGAAGGTACACCATTACCTCTTACTTGTCTTATTATATAATATGCTTGTGTTATATATTAGTAAAGACTTGGTATTGATTGAAATGATTGTTCTTGTATACTATGTTGTTTGAGCTTTTCATACTTATGATTATGAGCACATCAAACATAAAATATTTGTTCCATTATATGAAAGAACTATATCTCTTTGGTAAGCATAGTGCTAGTGAGTGATCTATCTCTTTGGTAAGCAGATCACATGTACAATGATCTATCTCTTTGGTAAGCAGATCAGGAGGCCTATATGCATCTATCCCATTGGTAGGCAGATGCACAAGCATATAATGGAAAATGAGCTTAAAAATATGTGTTCTATTTTTCTAATGAATATCTTTGTGCAAGTATATGCTTTTCTTATATTCTTCTGTTACTGCCAAGTATTCGTTTTATCTTATTGTCAAGATATGATGAGAGGTATATAAAGGACACGTAGGCGTACTCAGTACAATATTCTTGAATATTGTGCTGACGTGTACCACATGTAATCTTTTGTTTAGGTTGTGGTCTTCTGCTCTTGAAGATCCAAGATAGTGAGAGTTGTGTGGCGAGCTGATGTATAGGTGGACCTGTTGTCTTACGATCCTTTTGTTTAGTGGTAGTACATGTATATGTATAGTTTGCTGTTCAATATGTAATATCAGGTGGTGTAACAATTCATGTTGTAATTATATGTTGAATGGTGAACATGTGTGTATGGTTTTATTATTGTTCATGTACATGTACTACTGATTGTTTCCTTTTGACCTCCTCTGATTTTCTTCTTCTTAGCCTTGTTGAGGATGTTTAAATTGGGATTCTCACTGAGGTGAGGTTTCAATTTGGACGTCACACATCAGTTTAAGTTCTAGAAAATCTGGGGACGTCACAGGAAATGTAAAAAGGAATGTGATACATCAGTAGAAGGAACTGATACCTGAGTAATACAAGTTGCATGTGATGTTCCAGTGTCTATGAGTGTTACCAGACAAAGGATGATGAGACAGAGGGTTGAGTCTGTGACCAGTACAAGGAAACTCTGAGTGGCTCTGGGAGAAGAGCAAGTATGTCGTCCACATATCTGTGACACTTAGGAGCTTTTCTAGGATGTATGATGCGATGCGCAAGTAACACCCATCTTCTTTCCGCTCGGGATTTCGGGGATGAAATCCTTGTTAGGGGTTTATGTCTTGTAAGGATCCTGACCCAAGTTTTGGGCTAACCCTCTTTGCTTTGCTTATGAAAGATGCTTATAACCTTAATCTAATCTCTCTAGTTATTTTGATATCATGTGACAAGTTCACGTTTCCAGTTTGGTCCCGTTTGGATGCTGTTTGAGCAATGTTTGCTAATTTTGGACCAAAGTGCAATTTACCCAAAGTAAGGGGTTATATTGCAAAATGTCACATTTGAAACATGCCTTTAGTTCTCTTGCATCATTAGAAATAGAATGATGAGGTAGGGCTCCTTATGGAGGACCTATGTTCCAATTTTGAGCTCGGTTGGTTGAAGCTTGTGCTTTGTGTGCTAGTTTTGGTGTAAATTGCAAATTACCCAAAGTGGAGGGTCAATATGCAATTTATCAGCCATAGAGTCTTCTTGCTTCTGTTTGGCATCACCTAGGATGAGGATGGAGGTTGGGGCACCTTGTTTGGTTGATAGTTGAAGAGTAACATCTTTATATGGTCTTTATAACATATATGTGTTACATATGTCACCTTGTCCTTTAGTGTATCGGCTAGGACATGAAGGTGTATCACCCAATAGGGGTGTATAGGACATTGCAGCTGGCCAGCTGCATGATACACATTCTAGAGTGTATCACCATAACATGCATGAGCTGCTAGGGTGGCAACAAGTGGCGTTATGAGCTAGAGCAAGTGGCACCTTGGTTTATGTGGTTATGACACCTCTCCCTTGCTACCTCTCTCTTCCTTGGTGTATATAACTCCCTTCCTCCTTAGCCAAGCAATCCTTTTTCGGCCACCTTCTTTCCCCTTCTTGTTTGGGACGAGCATGGGAGCTTGGGAGCTAAAGGGAGACTCCCATGGATCTTTGGAGGGCGAGCTCCTTGGCCATGGAAACTCCTTGTTCAAGATCTAACCTGGGTGAGTTATGCTTCCTTGCTAGCTTTTCCTTGTGCCTTCTTCTTCATCTCCTGCTTTCCCTCTCGGCCATGGATGGGACCTTAAGAAGAGTAGGCATGGCCATAATTAACTCCCCTCTTTTCTTCTTTTTGAACTATATATAACCATGGTACCTTCTTCTTCTTCCTTTGATTCTTGAGGTGTTGATGTTGGAGCCGAAGGCAAGCTTTGAGCTTCGGATGGATGGATCTCATGGAGGGGGAACGTTTTCTTGGTGCCTAGATCATGGAGCTTTGTGCCTTTCATGGAGACCCTCTTAAGGTGTGTTACGTAACTCTCAACCATCTCTATTGTATATATTCTCCATATGCTCATATATTGATATTGTTCTTTAAATTGGTATCCATCTTTATGATGTTTATGCATGTGGAGCATGAGATCTGATTTGATAGAGATGGTCACGTTTTACTACTGTCCATATTTTGTTTTTCTTGTACTTAATGCTCGAATGGCTAGAGGTTGAAGATGACTTTCATGACAAAAGTCTTTGGCCGACAGCTAGGTTGCCCGATATGGTTTGCTTGCCCGATACAGTGTTGGCTAAATTGACATTAGCATAATCCCTTTTGTTTTGATAATGACAAACATTTCATTCTTGTGGTTTTAACGTGCTATTTGAGTATTTCAGGAACAAGCATATAAGGTGGTGGATAACAAAGACTTGGAAGAAACAATTTGATAAAATCGCTTTATTTTCATGATTGTAATCAAATGTAAATGCTTGTACAAAGTATATAATGTACAAGTAATTAGATATCATGTAAATCAAGCGTTTAGATCTTCCCTATCCACTCACAACACTTAGATAGGCCATTCCCCAAGATAGTATCACAATTGCACATTGATACACACACTTAGTAAATGAATACATTGAGTCAGTAATATTCTCGGTCGACAAATCGTCGATCGAGAAAATATCGGTCGACAAATCTTCGACCGAGAAACTCTCGGTCAACAAAATCTTCGATCAAGAATAGACCCTACTAGCCGTTAGACCCAGCAGACAAAGTGGTTGGGAGTTGGAAATGAACGTTGTAAACACTTGCTCCAGGAGGTCCCTCGGTCGACAAATCTTCGACCGAGAAGGACTCTCGGTCGACAAATTGTCGATCGAGAAAAGTTCTGTCTGCACTTTTTAGGGTCAATTAACTAGTCGTTGCAAATGCAATTAGTGGACACATAACGGCTAGTTGAGCACTAAGAACCCCCTAGAAAGTGTCTAGAATGTCCTTAAGCACTTGTAGGTCATTCCTATAAATAGGACATGCCTTAGGACACCTAAACTCACCTAAGCTACACGTGTGCTACACTTGAGATTGAATACTCATTGGCAATCTGTTTTGAGCAATAGAGCAATTCCTACATTGGCTATTCATTCCCATTGCTCCAACTTCGTGTCCTATAGGCTAGTATCTCCTATCCACAACACTTACACTTCTACATACATTAGTTAGGAGATCAAAACGCTTGATATAGGAAATCAAGCCTTGAGCTACAAGTGGTATTGTAATTTCTGTTTTCTTTCTTGTTCCTTTGTATCTTTTGTATTCTCCTTGCTACTCCTAGGGTTGGAGACTGCAGATTGGAGAAGGTTCTTCTCGTAGGAGAAGGTGGACTTCAAGCTACTTCAAGAAGGCTATCGCAACGGGAAGCTACTTCAAGAAGGTTATTGCAACGAGAAGCTACTTCAGGAGGAAGGCTGCTTCAAGGTTGGTGCAATTGCTTCTAGGTGAAGGCTGCTTCAAGGTTGGTGCGATTACTTCAAGGTGAAGGCTGCTTGAAGGGTTTAGGGAGAGAATTGTAATTTTATGTAAAGTCCTTGCGAGGTAATAAAATTAAATTCTTTCCAAATCCCGGTTGGGTAAGCAACCGGGTAGTGGACTGACTGCCTTAGTATTTGCTAAGGTAGGAACCACTCTAAATCCTTGTTCCCTTGTCCAATATTTTTGTGATTGGTTGTTTGAGTTCAATAAATTGTTAAAATTATTCAAAAACTCTATTCACCCCCCCTCTAGTGTTTTTCAATTGGTATCAGAGCAGGCTTCAAGGAACCCTAACCAGGTCTTGAAGAATGAAGGGTGGTGGTGACTACAACCGCAAGCAAAGGAGCAACTTGGACCAACCTTCAACAAGTTGCAATTGGTGTTTAGGAACAAGTCACACAACAATCGGTTGTCCTTGGAGAGAAAAGAAGAAAGAGGTCCACAAAAATTGTCTCATTGCTACAACCAATGAAGAAGAAGAAGAGGTAAGCCTTCTTGATTTATTAAAAGAAGAGCTAATTTCTAGTCTTGAAGAAACACATAATAAGTATATTGAGTGCAAGAAGAAATTAAAGAAATCTAATAAAACAAATGATGAGTTGAATGCTAGACTTCTTGCTCTTACATCTGAAAATGAAGATCTCAAAAAAGGTTATTGAAGATCATGATATTAAGCTAAAATCTATAGAAGCAAATTGCAATCTTCTTTCCCTAGAAAAGTTAAATTTGCAAACTCAAGTAAATGATCTTCAAAAACAACCTATTTTGTGTACACATCTAGATTATGATATTATTGTGAAAGAAAGAGATTCTTTATTATCTAATCTAGCTCAAGCGAAGATGGATATCAAGAAGAGAATGGATGAAATTGTTAAGTTACAACAAGAAATCAGTAGCTTGAGTAACAATGATATTCTCGATAAAATCTTAAGTGATCCTTATCGTCAAATTAGAAGGAGAGGACTAGGTTATAAGACTAAAGGAAAATCTCATCAAAAACCTAGTTGGAGAAGGACACAAGCACTAGAGAATCAATCCATGTATGTACCTAGAGGCAAATATACATATGTACCAAAGAACAACCTAGAACAAAAACATAGAAAGAGACTTGAGGTTGATTCTATATGTTGCCATTATTGCTTACGTCTTGGACATTACTCCTTTTCATGCCCATACAAGAAAAAGGATGTTGAGTTGGTATGGGTTCCAAAACCTCCAAACTAAATGAACGGAATTAAGTTGAGATATGACCAAGGACCTTAGTTGCATATTTCTATGTCTATCTCAACTCAACATAATGGGATAATAAATTAATTCAAGTTTTTTAAACATCTAACTTGGATATATACAAAATCTTTCAAATTGCAAAAATAAATTTTGCCTTACTCATAGCTAAATTGTTAATAAAGATTTGGATTCAATTAGTTGGGATTTGATCTAAAAGTTCCTTTGATGTTCATAAAGTCTATCTCAACTAAACTGAGTCTTCAAATTGTTTAATTGAGTAAAATACCATTCATGATTTACTTATAAACAATTACTGAAAATGGTTCTGAAAACAATACAGAAACCTGATCGGTCGAGAAATCGTCGACCGAGCAGTCAGTCGGTCGAGAAATCATCGACCGAGCAGGTTACTGATGTCAGTCTGAAATAAGTCTGCTGAATAATTCTACAAAGGATCAATGTGCTATCTATTTGCTGTTAATAACTGTTTTACATGCACAAATTATGGAAATCATCTTTGGAACACTTATATGAGATCATTTTTATCTATGAATCATATTTAATTTAAGTTAAGGGAAAATTACTGTTTTCATGGTAACCCTTGGAATATCTATACATGAACCATGTGTGTATTGAAATTTGTTTTAAATGATCATAATTATTGCATTTATATGTTGATCATTGTATATGCTTCAATTGTTCTATCATTACACCATGGATATGCTTCATCATGATCATTATGTTTCATTGGTTTGTCTAAAATAATCTTTGATTCATATATACAAACCATGAATGGATATTATTCTTGATCATTGTAATTCAGATAAATTGAAAATGCCATTAGCATAAAAGCATCTTGACATAATAAACAATGATTGTGGACATATCTTGTGATAAAATAATGATGTTGCTATGACAAGCCAAACGGTGCCTCTTAGAACAAAAATATTAATGTTTTTATCTATTTGTTTGTTCTAAGAAATCAAAAGCAAAAATCTTGACTTTAAGATATTAATCTTGCTTTCAAAATATACGTCTCTAAAGAATCTTATGATTAATATGAAAATAAGGGTATAAGAAGAAATGTGATTTAATATGTACCCATAGCAAAGCTTATGAAAACATCATTCACAATGAATGTAAAACATGCGTTCTAGAAAAATCGAGGACAAAGACTTCACTATGATGCCCATATTAAGTCTTCATAATAGGTATATCTTAATATGCTTCAAATAGATATTTATTTAAAGCTATATGCAGAAATTATACTTCACATATGAATGTTTAATTTGGAAATCTGCAGAATTTGCCTCTTGGTTGAAATTAAAATTGACCAAGGGGCGCTATGGTCATAGTCAAGGGCGACCTAAAATAAGCTTTGACAAAATGCTTATATTGACATCATTTTATTGTACTTAATCTTAATATACGTTTGATAAAAGTCAAAATCAAAATTTAAAATCATTTGTGACCTTAGAAGCCTTAAATTGTAAGATTAAGGGGGAGCTCATAAAAACAAATTTGATTATTTGATTAAGAAGCGTACAAAAATATTGCAAACATCATTTGAAGCCTATTATGACCTTAGTATTTTTACTCTTGGTTATGAAGAAATCAACAAATTTCATAAAATGATATATCTTGTTCTTAAAGGAATTCTCTAGACAAATTAGGGGTTAACATCCTGTGCATTTGGCTAGAGAAATTTTTATGTACTCTAAGATTAAAGAATTCTCATTTCATTTTTAGGGCTTAACATCCCTTGTAAAATGGATGAGAAATCAATACACAAATGCCATGAACCTAAAAGGAACTCATATCATTTCAAGGCTTAACATACATTGCAAATGAGTGAGAAATAAATTATGGCTAAATTTAACAATCATTGCTTTGCTTTAATCCCTTGTTTTCTAATTGAATATCTCTTTAAGGGGGAGCATAGCATAAAATTAAGGGGGAGAAATAAAATCTATTATATTGGATATCTTTTTGAAATGACAAAGGGGGAGAAATAATATAAAATCAAAAACATAAAATAAAAATATGAGTTTCATAATATCTCGGCCAACATCCACTTGCAAAACAAGAATGGCTACAAAAGGTAATCTTCAGGTATGAAACTCACATGATTTATATTTCCTTATTTTATATTTAGGAAATGTTTGTCATCTTCAAAAAGGGGGAGATTGTTGGATAAATTGACATTAGCATAATCCCTTTTGTTTTGATAATGACAAACATTTCATTCTTGTGGTTTTAACGTGCTATTTGAGTATTTCAGGAACAAGCATATAAGGTGGTGGATAACAAAGACTTGGAAGAAACAATTTGATAAAATCGCTTTATTTTCATGATTGTAATCAAATGTAAATGCTTGTACAAAGTATATAGTGTACAAGTAATTAGATATCATGTAAATCAAGCGTTTAGATCTTCCCTATCCACTCACAACACTTAGATAGGTCATTCCCTAAGATAGTATCACAATTGCACATTGATACACACACTTAGTAAATGAATACATTGAGTCAGTAATATTCTCGGTCGACAAATCGTCGATCGAGAAAATATCGGTCGACAAATCTTCGACCGAGAAACTCTCGGTCGACAAAATCTTCGATCGAGAATAGACCCTACTAGCCGTTAGACCCAGCAGACAAAGTGGTTGGGAGTTGGAAATGAACGTTGTAAACACTTGCTCCAGGAGGTCCCTCGGTCGACAAATCTTCGACCGAGAAGGACTCTCGTTCGACAAATTGTCGATCGAGAAAAGTTCTGTCTGCACTTTTCAGGGTCAATTAACTAGTCGTTGCAAATGCAATTAGTGGACACATAACGGCTAGTTGAGCACTAAGAACCCCCTAGAAAGTGTCTAGAATGTCCTTAAGCACTTGTAGGTCATTCCTATAAATAGGACATGCCTTAGGACACCTAAACTCACCTAAGCTACACGTGTGCTACACTTGAGATTGAATACTCATTGGCAATCTATTTTGAGCAATAGAGCAATTCCTACATTGGCTATTCATTCCCATTGCTCCAACTTCGTGTCCTATAGGCTAGTATCTCCTATCCACAACACTTACACTTCTACATACATTGGTTAGGAGATCAAAACACTTGATATAGGAAATCAAGCCTTGAGCTACAAGTGGTATTGTAATTTCTGTTTTCTTTCTTGTTCCTTTGTATCTTTTGTATTCTCCTTGCTACTCCTAGGGTTGGAGACTGCAGATTGGAGAAGGTTCTTCTCGGAGGAGAAGGTGGACTTCAAGCTACTTCAAGAAGGCTATCGCAACGGGAAGCTACTTCAAGAAGGTTATTGCAACGGGAAGCTACTTCAGGAGGAAGGCTGCTTCAAGGTTGGTGCAATTGCTTCTAGGTGAAGGCTGCTTCAAGGTTGGTGTGATTACTTCAAGGTGAAGGCTGCTTGAAGGGTTTAGGGAGAGAATTGTAATTTTATGTAAAGTCCTTGCGAGGTAATAAAATTAAATTCTTTCCAAATCCCGGTTGGGTAAGCAACCGGGTAGTGGACTGACTGCCTTAGTATTTGCTAAGGTAGGAACCACTCTAAATCCTTGTTCCCTTGTCCAATATTTTTGTGATTGGTTGTTTGAGTTCAATAAATTGTTAACATTATTCAAAAACTCTATTCACCCCCCCTCTAGTGTTTTTCATACAGTACCTTGTTCTATAGCTTATGCTTCACTTGATAAATATGGAAATACACCTTTCTCTCCTTGGACTTGAAAGGTGAGCCTATGACCTAGATGTATGGATGATATGATGAGTTGGTAATAGTTTTACCTTGGTTCCCGATATCCCTTATCCACCCTAGAGTTAGGGTTTGGGCGACATGGTTGCTAGACCCCTGGATGGGATCTTGGCCAACATGTGTTTCCTTGGTGACATTTTGAGTATGTTGCTCGATACCCTCATTAGGGTTAAGTCTTGGACGATATGATATGTTAACTCTTTATGGATCTTGTGGCCGTTAGGCCCTTCTGCCTGATATGGTGATAAGTGAATTGGTAGTTGGCCAACACAACCCCTGATCCTTATACCTTGGCCGATATAGAAGCCTCAATCCTACCATGGGAGTTAGAGTTTCTTTGGGGCTACATGAGTTGTCTACCCTTAATGCACGATATGTCCTTGAGGTGTAATCCTTGGTAGATATGCTTTCTTGAGCAATTGGATGATCCTTGTATCCCTGGCTGATATGCCTAGTTGAAGCTTAGTTGGTGCCCGTTATGGTCCCTTGGTCGACATCCCTTGTGGAGATGATGGTTGGGTGATACACTATGTTGAGTGCCCTTCCCAATACACCTTGTAGAGGTGGATGCCGATACACCTTGTGGAGGTGGTTGCCCGATACACCTAGTAGAGATGGTTGGACAATACACCATGTACATAGGATGCCTGATGCACCCCCTTGTCTTGAGATGGTCTTGGCCGATAGGCTTTGGTAGCTTGGTGCCCGGCACAACCTTGGCCGTTATCATTGTTTAGATGAGCTTGGGCGATATGGTATGGTGCCCAGGATGGCTTTGGCCAATACCACCATGTCTTAGTCGAGCTTTGCCTTATACAAAGTGTTGGACGATATGTCTTGATGCCCAACATGCTAACCTTAGATGTTGGTCGTTATGCTGCTTCATGGCCATGCACGACACCGTTCTTGGGTGTCATGGGTACCCTGGACGATAGGGTTAACCTTTGGATGATGTTGAAATGGTTGCATGATAGGGGCGCCTGGGGTGATACCCCTTTGTTTGATATGGCTCATGTTGAAGGTTAGACGATAGTGAAACCTAACCCTAACCCTAGCTTGGTGCACGTTAGACCCTTGGCTGATAGCCATGATAATGTTGCACGTTATACCTTGGTGATGGCTACCCGAAACCATGAGTGCTAATGGAACCTTGATGCACGATATAGGATGTGCAGTGGTTGGCCGGTATGGTGGTGAGTGCCTTAGGGTTGGAAACCCTAACCGTTATACCTTTGGTAAGGGTATTGCTATACCGGGCACATCCATTGGTGAAGAATGGTGCTACCTGTTAGACCTTTAGAGAGGGTTGCGAGAGCTTTGGTGTGGGTTATGATGACCTAAAATGCATATAGCTAATATATGTGGTCACATCTCTGTTGATAACAATGATACATGTGACACGGTTTAATCACCTTGAACCCTGCACCTATGTTAATAATGAGATAAGATGATAGGTTGTGAACCCGATATGTTTGGAAGGATATGATGTTACTACACATGATAATGTGACACAAGTATATGACCACAGGTATGGGTCATGATGTGTGCTCATGTTTAATAATAAAAGTATGATGAGCGAAGATGAAATGGGTTGTGGACCTTTGTGTAGTGGTTATTTATGGGTAACGATAGCTGAACCTTTGATAAGGTTGGATGGTGGGTCATGGTGTATGATCCTTAAGATAATCCTTAGGGATAATGTGCTTAGTAGTTGAAGATGCAGGATATGGTGGGATATCCCTAACTTGATAGTTGTGGTGTATTGATGAATACACCAGTCATGACTTTAATTTACATAGGTTCATAATGATGAAAGAATATACCAATGTATAAACCTTAATCCTGATGATGTGATAATCAAATATATGCTCATGAGATATAGGGCATGATAGGTGCTCATAGTTTGGTAATGATAATGTAATTACATTACTTGCATTTACAGCCTTGAATGTCATGTATATATGAACATGGATGATGTTCCAATTCTGTACACCTGAATTCCTGATAACATGATAATCTCAATATGTTCTATGTTCGGAAATCCGGTTATCTCTTTGTATGCAAGCTAACTATGTAGGTATATTGAATTCATAGCCAGGTAAGAGCTATGGTGATTATATGATTATGTGCTTTATGTAGCACTTGATGAATGCACAATGACTAAATAATAATGATGATAACTCTGTTGAAAAGATAACATGTAACATCAAGTATAATGTGAAAGGTCTGAGGACCTGATTAAGGCTGAGTGCCTAGTTGAAGGATGTGTTCCCATAATTTTGATGTTGAGATAAGGGATGCGTTCCCAAAATGCTGATGCAATAAGCCCTGAGGGGCAGTGGCAATATGTGACAGAGGGATTGAGATCCCATGATGATGTACGATGTGAAAGCCTTGAGAGGCAGTGGCATTGTGTGATGTATGAGGGATTGATGTCCCATGGTGGTATGATGATTGTTGAGGGTAATGAGAACAACAAAGGCAGTATAACATCAATACAATGAGATCTAATGTTGTTCATATTCTATATATATGTTTGACTGTTCGATATAACTTGATTACCCCAACAATCTACTCAAAATGCATTAACTAATTACAAATGAATCTCTCATGTAGTTGCCCTGGACATAGAACCATTACCGTTAGTATTTGGTGATGGCGAAATAGGTTTATCCTGTGGGATTACCTGGAGCGCATATTGTTGAATATGTGAGGTTTCCCCTAGCCTAAAATAGGAGGGTTTGAGTGCAATTGTGGTTGCAGACTCAGGATATATGGAGCATGGTGAACAGACCCATGGCTTAGGATATGTGATGATGATCATGATGCATTCATGGCTCGGATGTATGTATGGGTAGCTTGTGGAGCTGACCCAGAGGCTGAGGCCTATAAGCATAAGACTGTGGTCTTGCTTGATGATTCATGTACTGACCATGAGAAGGTGAGGTCATGGAATCCAAATCTCCTTTGACCTTGTATGGAAGCGGATTGGGGTTCACAGCCAATGGTTGGATTTGAGCAGGGAAGGCTCACTTCCTTAGGGAATAATAATTCGTAAACAAGCCGTATAGTATCTTATGTAGGGAAAATACGGAACATTGGTTGAGGCCTTGTTTGTACTGTTAAACCAGGTACAATATGCAGTTTACCATATGAATCTTGTATTATGTGGAGAATTCATATACAGCTTATCTTGTCAATCATGTTCCAAATAGAGTATATGGATATAGGCCTCATGAGTATCTTGTTAAGATTGCTGGTAAGATTAGCCATGCTCAGCATGTTGTTCTTATAATCATCTTATATCAGTTATCTGTTATCATAATAAAGTTGGTAGAGGGTTATGTTTCTTTCTAGGACTGTGTGTCTCACCCCGCTGGTTAATAACCCATTTTAGGTGGACGTGCCTGGCAAGATGAAGATCATGTGGCTACGGATGGTATGCAGAGGTATCATATATGGTGGAATAGATAGTGTCTAGGAGTAGAGTCCTATGTGTCGTCCCTGTACACTCAGGTCTTTTGGAGAGATTTTCGATGTTTCTTGTAGAATGATTGATGTACGGTTTTCAGTATGTATCCTGTTGTAAAGCATCATGGAAAACAATTATTTCATGTAATGAGATGATGGGAAATTATGTTGTAGCACCTTGGAAACATGCTATGAAATAAAAAATGTTGGCTCAGATATTATATGTTTCACCTTGTGGTGCTTGTTGTAAATCGATTTTAATTTCCCATGTTTTTTGGTAATTCGCTGGTTAGCATGTAATCATGTTTTGTTGTGGATGGGGTGTTTCAGATATCTTACCAAATTCATTGACAATGTCTTTTACTATATCATAAACAATCTCCCCTGGTATAGGTTTAGGCGCACTTCGTTCCTCATTCCATCCATTGAACGCTATGAGCAACCTTACACACAGATGGAATTTTGGAAGAAACCTTCAATGGACAAGATATATAGTCTTGCCACCATTTTTCAGTCATATTAAATCAATGTTCTCTTCACATATAGGAGACGCTTTAGATCCTTTTACACTGTATCCAAACAAATTCACATATGCTAGAAAGTCATTAATAGTGCAAAACAACATAGCATGCAAACAAAATGTCTCTCTATGTGAAGCATCATAGGTAATCAGACCTTCACCCCAGAGTTTCTTTAAGTCATCAATCAGAGGTTCAAGATAAAATTTGATATCATTTTCAGGTTGTTTAGGGCCCGATATCAACAACAACATCATAACATACTTTTTTTCATACACAACCAGGGAGGATGATTGTATATAACAAACATAACAAATAAAGTGCTATGTTGGTTGCTCAATGTCCCATATGAATTCATCCCATCGGTACAAAGCCCAAGTCATATATTCCTAACTTCTTCACCAAATTTAGGGTACGATAAATCAATCTTCTTCCAATATGGGGAATTAGACACATTTCGTAGGATCCCATCATTATTTTTCTTAACCTCTGCATGCCACCTCAAATTCTTCGCTTCTATCAGATTGGCAAACAAGCGTTGAAACCATGGTATTATAGGTAGATACACATTACCTTGGCAGAAGAACCAATTTTGGACTTCCCCAAAGTCATCATTTTATACCTTGATGCTCCACATCTTGGAAAATCTTTCAAATCCACATAGTCCTTTTAAAATAATACACAATCATTCGAGCATGCATGTATCTTCATAGCCTCCATTCCCATTGGGAACAATAATTTCTTTAACTCATATGTTGAGATTAGAAGCTCATTTCCTTCAAGAAGAATTTCTTTCAACAAAGACAACAATGACATGAAGTTTGTGTCACTCCATCTATTGTTAGCCTTCAACTTTTACAATCTCAACACATCGCTAAGCTTCATTAACTTAGTACAACCTATGTATAACAGTCTCTCAACATCATGCACAATGTTCCTAAATATGGGAGGTGGATCGGTCTGCTCTACCCCACAACTATCCAACATCTCATCAATGATGTCTATTGGAACCGGTTTGTTCACATTTACATCATTAGAGGCAATTTCTTCTTTCACACAAGCACTCCTATCGACATCTACTAATTTTGGATTTGAAATATGTTAATGCCAGTAACATTCTATATAGCTTTGTACAATCCCGTTGCACATGACATGACTTTTGATTTCAGAGAAGTCCTCTCCATGTGGGTCAGTCCATTATAGAAGGTGGTTACAAGGAACCCCTTACGATAGTTGTGGTGTGGGCAGTCTCTCAGGTATTCTTGATAACGTTCCCACACATCGTGCAAGTTCTCCCCTAGCTTTTGTGCAAAAGAAGTGATCTTTTAGATGTTATGGATGGTCCTCTCAGTAGGATAAAACTTGGTGAAAAAGGCATCCGCAAGGGGTCTCCACCCATCTATAGATTGGTGGGGGAGATTTAGATACCAAGAGAGATCATTGTCTTATAGAGAGAAATTAAAACCCTTGTAGTAGATTAGTTCTTGTGGGACACCCCTCATCTTAATGGTATCACATATGTTCTTGAAAGAATCAAGATGGTGGTACAAATTCTGTCTTGGATTCCTGTGGAAAGCTTTGTTCTGAATCATAGATATGACAGTTAGTTTTAGCTCAAAGTTTGCTGCATTGAAGTTCGGTACAACGATCGGACATCCTGACTCATTGGCCCTTGTTGCTGCCAACTCACGAAGGGTTTTCCGTTCCTCATCATCCTCGCTATAGCTGTTCCTGCAGTTGCGCTCATGGTTGTTACAGTTTCTTCTGTGCCTGCGATGATGAAGACGTTCCTCGTAGTGATGGTCTTCCTCACGACGATCATCTTCATGTCGCTCTTCTCATTCTTCATACTAATGACCGTCATCGTAACGGCCATATCTAACTTCATCCGTTCTTGGTGGAGGTGGGTTGTGTGCATTCCTCGCGTTCTACTCATCTCCTGAGAGGGTAACGTCCACGCGAGGTGGCATGGTGAAAAGGAGTAAAGTCGAACTAGTTGCTTCTGCATGGGTGCCTGAATAGACCGTACTGTCAAATTAGAAAACTGAACTGGTCCAAATGAACTATTTTACACAAACTCAGGTTAGAAAACTTAAAGTAACTGTGTTGTGAAGCTTATTGCTAATCTTGAGGCACAAGAGCATAGTAAGCAGACTCGGGTTCTTAATAGTGTCGCTTTACCTTATCCTCGGCAACACTACCAAAAAGTTGACCGGCCTAAATCGCACGTCCAAAAGGAGTGGATTCAGAGTAGTTAGACTTTTAAAGAGATAACCCGACTCTCAGGCCCCCGCAACGATAAACGGGGTCCGATATAGCGATCAGGGTTGAACACAGGGACAAGGCTGGTAGTGTTAAGCACGCAGAATCAAGCACTCATATACTCCAACTGAATAGGGAATGTAAAAGGTGTTCCCTAAGAAACGGTGGCATGCAAACTAAAGTAGTTCAAAAGAAACAAGAACAACAAGAACAAAAGAAACAAAAGAAATAAGATGAAACAAGTATATGGGAGGAAACTCAGGTTGGGTTTCACCGACTAAGGCATCTCACGAACATGCAACATCATCTCTCTCTCTCTTGCATACTCTTAACAAGATTACAAGATACCATCAAAAGTGTCCATTCCACTCTCCCTCAAGATGAGGAAGGATCTTATTATAAGGGTAGCCTCTCTCTCGAGATGACCACACGTAAACCTCACAACATAACATATGGTTTTAAAGCCTTAGCATTCCAACACTCTCGTGCATTCATACTACTACATGACACGTGATAAAAACGATATTACTCTCTCAAGATATCAACTATCAAACATTACAAGATGGTAGCTAAGCATACAAGTGAAGCATTAAAATAGGTGCATGGAGATAATCATGATAAGAATATGAATATTCAATAGAAAGAGACAATATACATGTTGGGAGAGCCTTAGTGGCTACTCCCAATCCAAGTTAAGGTGTTTAGCCACTCATGCTTGCAGACAACATAACGATGTTATAGAAAGATAGATCCATGAGATGCCCATGAAGAGAGGAGGGAAGTACAACCAGATGGAATGATAGATCTAGAAAGGAAGAGATGTGATATGACACAATACTTCTTCAGATCTAGATCTATCACATGGATGGCATGGACGGTCTTCTTCTCTCGAAGAAGTGGTCTTTAATATTCTCTCTCCTCAGCTTCTGCCTTTAGAGATTCAAGACTGATGGATGGGATGGTCTGGGATGAATCTAGAATGCAGCAACACTTTGTGGTCCTCGGGATCTGATCTATGATCTGATGATTTGACAAGATAGGTGGGCGTGCTATTTATAGGCACATTCCACTGACTTAATCCTGGACTGCAGTCGTAGTCTTGGTTAAGTGATGCTGAGACTACGATCGCGGTCTGTGCTTTATTCCTCTTTCGCTGTGGTTGAGCTTGGTTGCGGCCTGGTGATAACTGTAGTTGAGGTTTGCTTGTGGGTTGCATCCAGGAAGTCGAGGTCGACATGTTCCCGCTCAATCATGGTTTGCAAGAGCTCGTCAGTAACCATGGTTCTTCTTGATCGCGGTCTATCTTGATCACAGTCTATCTTGATCGTTGTCTGTATCCACACCGCGACCACTGGTCTATCTTTGAGGCACATGTTCTGATCGCGACCATCCATGAGGTCGTGGTTGAGCGATGACCGTGGTCTATAAACTAGTCATGATCCCTCCTTGTGTTCTGATGATTACAATCTCTAGGGAACTCTGGAACCGTGATTGCGGTTGAGGTACAAGTGGACTATGGTCGCGGTCTTGATCTGCGATCTGGATTGTGAATATACCTGAAACTATGTAAGTGAGACTTTAGTAAAAAAGATAGAAAAATTATGTGAAAAACTAATAAAAGATATACTAAAAGTGGTGTAAAATATATACAGAAAGTACATAAAATAGAGTGTTATCATACGTTCTAACCCTTACCTCTAATGTTGTAGAGATAAAAATTCCGTGATACACCACACACTTCTCAAACTTTCCCACATTAGGCTCATTGAAAATAGAAGAATACATGTATTCAAACATAGTATGGTTGGAACTTTTCACATTATATATATATATATATATATATATATATATATATATATATATATATATATATATAGGGCCCATCTTTAATACCCGTGTGGGTAGCTACCCGCCCACCCTTCGAGTCAATTTTTTTCAATTTTTTTTTGCAATTGTAGAGGAGCATTTTATCTAGCTCCCCAAAAAATTTCATAAAAAATAATATCATTTGCCCCACCAAAATCAAAATACGCGTTCATATAATTACTTTTTTTGTGGACTCTAGAGATTAGCTGTTATTCATCCCGTTCTCTAGTATGGGCCAAATGCGGTTAATTTGAATGTTTACATCCTTAGATAGCCAGGCTGGCTGAACAGAAAAGAAAGTGAAATTTGAAGAAAGATACATAGATCTCTTTGCTAAAGTGTCAGCCACATGGTATATTTTTTGCGCATTTACTATTTTAGTCATATTGTTACTTTTTTATCAATATAGTAACTCTTTTGATCTCATAGTTACTTTTGTGTCCAGAAGAGTTACTTTTTGGGCTTCCAGGCAGTGAAACTCTAGACTACCCACATGGGTATTCAATGAACGCCCATATATATATACATATATACACACACACACAAATATATATATATATATATATATATATATATATATATATATATATATATATACACTAGTAAATGCAACATATCATCCTGATGGTAGGGTTTGGAGCCCGCGGCGGTGGCCGCGGAGACCGAGGTACAGGTCGACCCCCCTCGTAGCAATGCCCACTCACCCCACCATCATCCAACCCCAATAATGGAGATCCAGCGCCCGACTTGCAGATCGAAGAGAAGGAAGAACGAATGGACGAGCCCCAGAAGGATACCACTATCAAGTCTTATAGAGACATGGTGATCAACCGCACAAACAAGATCCCGTATGGCCTACTGCAGGTCTCACCGGACCTCCTCCAAGATGAAGACATCTGAGTTGATAAAAGCGGAAGCTTCCCTGCGATCACCGTTAATCCAGACAGGCTGCCGCATCTCCTCGAACCGTGGAAACACGTAGTCATCATAAAGGTCATCGACACCTCTGTAGGTTTTCAAGTTCCGATGAATCAGATCGCCGTCATGTGGCAGCTCACCAGTGAATTCCGGGCCATCGATCTTGATATGGGATATTACATCATACAACTCACAAACAACGACGAATTTGTCTGAGCCATGACGGGAGGCCCATGGATGATTTTTAATCACTATCTCTCCATCCAGTCCTGGTCACCGGCATTCTGACCGTCAGACTCGATCCCTAGAAAACTGGTGGTCTGGGCGAGGATAGCGGACATGCCCATCTACCTATACCAAAACCTGCTGCTCGAAAGCATCGGCAACCTGATTGGGCGGACCATAAAGATTGATACAACAACACAACAAGGTTATCGGGGCAAGTTTACATGCATCGCTGTCGAGGTCGACACCAGCACCCCCTTGCTCCCAGCCATCTGCCTGAACGGCGCACAATATAGGTTGGAGTATGAAAACCTTCCCAACCTATGCATGAAGTGCGGTCGCATAGGGCACGTCGAAGCCGAGTGCAAGTTTACACCAAAGTTCCATGTTGGTGACCCTACCGCAATTCCATCCACTTCCATTGTGGTCCAGCAACCCTACACGGCTTCAATTCACGCCAAGATGCCGCAAAGAAGACAAAATACTACCAAGAAGAGCCAGCCTTGCCCCAAGGAGGACGTAATCCCATCTGATAGTCCGATAGTGGCAGAAACGAACCCCAGCCTACGGGTAACAAGGAGGAGGGTGAGTGGGAAACTATGGTGAGTAAAAGTAAGAAAAAGCATAACAAGAAGGCGGCCGTCGGGAGCCACCCACCAGTTGCACCCCCTGCTTCTAAAGACCAGAACGTGGGAACCTCCAAACAACAAACCAGCCCATCCAACACCGTCATCACCCTTGTTGACGATGAAGTCTGCGATGGACGTTCTGCAAAACCTGAAGTCACGACATCCTTCATCTTCCAGGGGAGCAAAGTCACAGAAATTGGAAAATTCCAACCCTCCTTCGACTGGGGCATCACTCCTAGCAATGGAGGCGTCATCCTTCGAAACTGTAGAGTTATCTACCAAACCATCAGTCCTGGTCGTGATCGCAAGAAAGGAAAATTAGCACAGCTAGTTGAAGACGCTCATGTTAAGCAACCTGCGTCTCGTTCCCTTTCCTTCCAGGATGAGGAATGTCTAAATAATACCAACAACGACATGTCCGTAGAGGACCAGTCAGCGGGCCTCCTCGCTGCAATCAACTAATTCTATCTAGTGCTCCTCAACTGTGGTGTTCCAAATGACAAACATCATATGTTGGAATGTCCAAGGAGCATGCTCCAAGGACAAAATCAATCTCCTCAAAGAATATAAATGAAAATTTCGATTACATGTTCTGTCTATCCTTGAACCAAGGTGCAGTGGCACGAAAGCCTACAACATCATCAAGAAACTCAGATTTAACTCTTCCCATCGAGTTGAAGCTCTTGGGTTATCTGGAGGTATATGGCTCCTTTGGGATAGTAATCGTTGTCACTTAGACATCCTTCAATGCCACAGGCAGTATATCCATTGTAGAATGAATAATTCTTGGCTTATCACGTTCATCTACGCAAGCCCCAATCCGTAGAAATGTGATCATCTATGGAACCACCTCATATCTCTAACACCATCCCCCTCAGAAGCCTGGGCCACTGTTGGAGATTTTAACACCATGCTCGACATAAGCAAAAAGAATGGGGGTAAGGGTTTTGACAGCAGCACTAGCAACAAATTTCATGCTACCCTATTAGCTACAGGTATTGCGGACACCAACCCCTCAGGACATTTCTTCACTTTCAAGAAAGGAGGTCTCTATGAAAAACTCGACAGAGTGGTGGTGAATGATTGCTGGCTGAACATTGAGCATGGCATGAAGATCCAAATTTTAACTCACATTTACAATGATCATAATCCTTTTCTCATATCTGGAAACATGGCTCAAACCAGAAGAAAACCCTTATTCAGGACCAAGGCAAGCTGGTCCCTCAACGCAAATTTCCACACCGAGTTGCTACCTAGCTGGGATGCCACCCTTTCCTTCGTAGAGGCCCTACCCCGATTTCAGGCAGCTGCTGTCAAATGGGAAGCAACCCGCCTGAAGAAACACCATAAGAAAAAGAACGTTGTACTGGAGAACCTCAACAGGTGCCAAGTATGAAGTCAATCACATTTTAGCTTATCTAACGATCTTAAGGCTATCTCTTTGCAAGAAGAATATGCTGTAATCCTTCGCAGCGAGGAAGTCGATTGGCAGCAGAGAGCTAACATCAACTGGATCCAACACGGAGACATCAATAATAGATTCTTCCAAACCTATGTCAAGGCCAGGCGGCTCCACAATAGAATCACAAGCATCTACAATGATGATGGAGTTTGGCTCACCTCGGCAGACAAAATCAAAGAACATGTCCGGGATTTCTTCCTGAAGCTCTTAACAGCAGCGCCTATCCCCACAAAGGCCTTAGAACTCATGCCCGCTTATCATGGCTCGTTTTCCGGCATCATCGATCATGAGAAACTGGTGAGCACCCCGTCCGCAGAGGAGATCAGATCTATCATTTTCCAAATGCCTACTATCAAGGCACCCGGCCCTGACGACATCCACACTGGTTTCATCCAAGAAAATTGGAACCGTGTGGGTGCTTCTGTCATTCTTCAAGCGCAGTAGGCTTTCAGTAGTGGGCGGATAGACCCCACTCTTGTTCAATCGCTCATGTCTGGGATTTCTTCCTGAAGCTCTTAACAACAGCGCCTATCCCCACGAAGGCCTTAGAACTCATGCCTGCTTATCAAGGCTCGTTTTCCGGCATCATCGATCATGAGAAATTGGTGAGCACCCCGTCTGCGGAGGAGATCAGATCTATCATTTTCCAAATGCCTGCTACCAAGGCACCCGACCCTGACGACATCCACACTGGTTTCATCCAATAAAATTGGAACCGTGTGGGTGCTTCCGTCATTCTTCAAGCGCAGTAGGCTTTCAGTAGTGGGCGGATAGACCCCACTCTTGTTCAATCACTCATGGTGCTCATACCTAAGACGGTGCAACCACAACACTGCAGTGAGCTCAGACCCATTTTGCTTAATAACTGCTGTCTAAAGCTGATCTCCAAGATCATTGTAGAAAGATTAAAACCCTATCTGAATGGATGGATCTCAGATAACTAGTCGAGCTTCATTCTGGGCAGGCGCATTGCGGACAACATCCTACTTGTTCAGGAAGTGATTCATTCTATGAAGATGAAAACGGCGGGCAAGAAATGGGTAAGCATCAAAATTGATCTATCTAAGGCATTTGATAGAATGCAGTGTCCATTCATCAAAGACACTTTGATCAAAGTTGGTCTCCCAGAAATGCTGATCTCTATCATCATGAAAATCATCTCCAAAGGGCAAACTTCAATCATCTAGGAAGGTTCACAACTGGAGGCCTTCACTCCCAGCCAGGGAGTGCATCAAGGGGATCCTCTCAACCCCTATCTCTTCATCCTTTGCATGGAGCGGCTCATCCAAGCTATCCTACATGAAGTCAGCAATGAACGATGGGAGCCTATTTTCCTCTCGAGAGGTAGCATGCCCCTCTCTCACGTCATGTTCACTGATGACCTATAGCTCATGGCCGAGGCAACACCATCGCAAGCCTCGCTCATCCTAAAGGTGCTTGAAGAGTTCGGCTCTGTCTCTGGACAGGTCCTCTCGAAGGAGATATCGTGATGCTTCTTCTCTCCTAATACATCCACCAGAGATCGACGAGCTTTCTATAGAAGGATCAGAATCCCTCAAACTTAAGATCTGGGCAAATATTTGGGGGTCCCTATTCTCCACCACCGTCTCAATAAGGCAACACATTCCAATATTACCACAACCATCAAGGGCAGAATGAATAGCTGGGCTTCCAAATGCTTATCTTTCACATGCCGCATTACTCTTGCTAGGAGTACCCTGCAATCAATCCCATCTCACACCATGCAATCGGTTAAATTATCACCCAACCTCTGCGACGACATTGACAGACACATTCGCTCCTTCATTTGGTCTGGTGGTCGTGATGCACGCAAGTTGTATTTGGTAGCTTGGGAGAAACTGACCTTGCCCAAGGCTTCAGGAGGCCTAGGTCTTAAGAGTTCCAGAGAGCAGAACGAGGCTCTTATGCTGCAGAATGTCTGGCACTTCATCTCAAAGCCCGAAACTCTGTGGGCCAAAGTGATGAAAGACAAGTACATGAAAAAAAGACTCCATTAGCAAATGCCCTTGTTCATCCGCCTGGGCATTCATAAAACAAAATCTGGACAAGGTCCAAGCAATCATCCACAAAACTCTCATCTCGAGTCGAAGCATAAATGTCTGGACGGATCGATGGATACACGTCAGATCTGTTATTGACATGGCAGGTCCGCATATCATACCCCAAGGTCTGGAAGACCTCACAGTCAATTCTATGGTCCTTCTCGATAACACATGGGATTAGAGTTTTATTGACACCATCCTACCTGATGAAGCAAAGCAAATTCTTCATTACTACAACCCCCCAGATACCACTGGTGGTGAAGACATATGGTCATGGCCCTTTACGAGCTCTGGAGTCTTTTCGGCGGGCTCCACTTACAACTGGATCACTAACCAGGAACCACCATAGCCTTCTTCAAAATGGAAGAAGCTCTGGGCCCTTCCTTTTCCTCTCAAGCTCAGAACTTTCGTCTGGCTATTGTTCCACAGTGCACTGCTCACAAACGTCGAGCTCTACAGATGACATATTGCAACATCACGCATATGCCCTCTATGTAATAATGTGCATGAATCCACCCTTCATTGCCTAAGAGACTTCCCCATCGCGAAGGATGCCTGGTCTCTTCTAAGCATGCCAAATGATTTCTTCACATTCCCAGAAGGTGAATGGCTCACTCTTTTGATCTCCTCTACGCTGAGTCCAGAGCAAAGAACGACCCACAGTGTCGGCTACTGGATGCTATGGAAAAATAGAAATGATATCACCCACGGGGGCTCAGGTAGGCCGGCCATTGTGCTCGCAAAATCCATCCATGAACAAACCAACTCCATTCTAGGGCTACAACCTCGTCTGTACCGCACTAGAAATATCGCTCCGCAGCCGGATCGCCCTCCGCCTGACTGCCAGGCTCTCGTGTTTGTAGACGCCGCCTACCAGACCCATTCCAAGAAGTCGGGCATTGGGATTCATGTGGTTGATAGAAACAGAAGATGCACCTTGGGCTTGGGCAGTCATGGGTACGCATCTTCTGCTCAAGAAGCGGAAGCGAATGGGATTCTAATGGTAGCAGAGCTGTGCCAAGAAAAAGGCTGGTCCTCGCCCATTATCTTCTCGTACGCGTCCATGGCGATCAAAGCACTGCAAAAGAAGGACTGGCCTACCAGCAACCTCATTCCTCACCGAAGAAAATATGCCTCCATTTTGCTGGCCTGCCCCAGCATGCAACTGCAACATATACCCCGCAACCACAATTCTGTAGCTGATGGCATCGCAAAACACACCCTTTACTCTTTTTCCGCTCATCATTTCTTCAACATTAAGCCCCCTTGGCTCTCCAAGGATGTAAACATCTCACTTTCTCAATTTTGGCCCGAAGTAGAGCAAGGGATGAATAAATAAACTCTACTGTTACCCCCAAAAAAAAAGTAAATGCACGTGCTTTGCACAACTTTTATATTAACACAACCATGGAATTCTTACATACTGTAGACTCCTTTTTTATTATGTAATTCAATTAGAATAGTTATTACACATTTATCTAGCTTAGTATTTTTCTTACATTTCATCCCCTTCTTTCATCAAAATGCATTGCATTATCCCAATTAATTTACTATTATACTAAAACAGTTGGAATACATATATCATGACTTTACATATTAATTTCCCAAAATGTTATAACTTACCTAGATTGAATTTTCTATCAGGATGTGCACATTTGTGATAACTATTTTCAATATGACAATCATAAATAGAAAAGATCATGCATGTCATCTGTGATAAAAAATTGCTTGTAGTTTGTAAAGGTTGTTTTGAACCATGTGGAAATTCTATATATATATTTCATATATACACATAGTTAGTTACATTACATGTTACTTGCATTCTTGAAGATAACTCAATCTAAAGTCCTTAATCATTATTATCAAGGACTGATTAATATTTGTTAAGTTTATATTTTTGCAAAAAGATCAATAACCTAAATAGTAAAGACAAAAAATAAAATGGCTAGAAGAACAAAGAAAGAACCCTACATAAACTTATGCATTCCTTTTTTCTAAGAACAAATATCAAACTATGTATCCCATGTGATTGTCAAAAAATGCATTTTGAACATTTGTCAATATAAAATTTATGTGATGTTTCTGTTTACAAAATGAAATTGTTACCTTTAAAACATACATTTAATCTTCTTTTTTGAAGTTTTCACTTTACAATGAATCAAATTTCTCATGATGTCCTCAAGGTATTAAACCAATTTTCACTTGGTAGACTCAAATGAGCCATGATATAAGCTTACAAAACTCTAGGATGTGTAACCTAGATCAATCAGAATGTATACATTTATTAATAATATGTGATCATTGATAATTATTTGTTATATCTAATTATAAAATGCCATAGTTGTTGAAAGTGCATCAAATATATATACTTCTAGATTTATGTTCTTGCAATTGTGTCCAATTCTATTATTTTGATATCTTAATGGAACATGTATTGTCTAACACACCAAATAAATTGGTGTGGTATAAGACAAACACAATTTAAATTACATGTAAAGAATACTATCCATTCAGGTAACTATTGTGTCACATTATTTGTTTCAAGAATTACATTATAAACAAACTAAAAGGTTCTAAATTTTACATAGGACTTATTGGAAATTTTTTATGATAACATGGTATGATGCAATTGTCAAAAAAATTTCATCATAATCAATGTAAAAAAATATTAAATTGTTATACTATATACTACATGGAAATTTTTTAAGTGCATGAATATTCAATCTAGTGACATCATAGACACTCTCAATAAGTATGCAACATCCAAAAGTAACTTCTAAGTCAACTATATACATGACACTAATTTGAAATTTTTTCACATACAAGTTTTTGCTTTTGGTCCTTTTTTACAACAATCAATAACTCATCCCAATTAATTATCTAATATTCTAGAGGTGAAATGATAATTTTGTCAAAATTTTCAATTAGCATAACTCAAAATTTCACAATAGTTCATATCTTAAAAACAATTGCAAATCTAACTTGAGTTTATATTCATAAAATCAAATAGCTTAGCTTTACATTGGTTTGAAAATAACTTTACAAGGATTTCCATTTCATTTTATCATATTGGAAATTTTTTTGTAAAGGTTACAATAATAAATCTAATGTGGTAAGATTACGAATTTACTTCACAAAATCTACTCATCATATTATTACAAATTAAATTATATTGTTTTAGTTACTAAATTAGATTAACAATTTCTTGTTGACATTCCTTATCAATTTTTCAAGCATTTACAATGCATAAAATTACTATTAACAAATTTATTTGTAAGGATTTAATTGTAATTTGTTAAGATTTTTTAATTTGTATTCTTGTTAACATTCATAACAAAAATGTAACACAAATCTAATAAATAAACCCACTTCATGTTTCCACAGTTACAAAAATTATTAGCTTAATTGTAATGTTCTTATCTCATAATATAATATAAAAATAATGTTAGATGTGCTATATACAATTCATATAGTAGCACATATAAATTCTAAATTTCTATTAATACTCATATATATTTGCAACTTATGTGAGATTTTTGCTCAATATAACCGTATAAAATTAGCCCCTGGAAAAGTACTTAAGAAATGACCATATTATAGAATGGTCACAGAGTTACTATGTTAGATAAGTCAGTGGATAATAATTTGTTAGAAATATATTATTTATGTCCATCTTGATTTTTCTTAGTCATGTTTGCTAGACAATAAGTCAATAATGTGAGATACTTTATGGAACATAGTTTCCATATTTTTATGCACAATCTCAGAGTTAGTAGATTAAAGTGCCCGGAAAAGAATGAGCAAGTATCCTAAAAAAAATTGTTAAATTCTACATGTGCATAAATGAATATTGGACTATCCATTTCTTCCCTTGAAAAATTCAAAAAATATATATCTATCGTAGTCATGCTATTGGATTGATGGAAATTCTACAAAAAAAACTACCAACGTGATAGTCAGAAGAATAGTTATGATCTCATTTAATTTCATCCATGATGATTTGGAATGTGAAGAAGGAAATATGAGAAAATATCGATAAAATAAGAAATACATATAAACCCGAGCACACAATATATTATGTGCACCGTGAATGCATACACTCTATAACACAAGTTTTCATATGCTTCCCTAATTGCAACATTCCATTACTGGATGAAAGTGGAACTATATATCAAGGATCGTCTTTGCATGCCATTTAAGAACTGGAAAAATAAATATTACATGTTAACAAAAAATGTCAATACTGACCAGGAAAAGAAATCAACAAATGATTGTGTATATATGTCATAATTTCAGGAATAAAAAAGTTTGTAAATATTTTTCAGTGACTTAGTAATGAGAGTTAGATGTCAAAAAATGCTTTGATACACTATAAAAGGGATCAAAATTGTAAACTAACACCTACCATTGAGATGCAGAGATTTTTACTCTTTGTCGATATTGCTCTCATAAGCTTGTGGGTATTTTGTGGATACCTCTTTCACTGTTCCTGCAAGATCACACTAAACCAAATTGAAATTATTATGTTCCCTTATGTCTGTGTCAACATTAATAAACATTTATTTTATCTTGCGAATGAACACTTTTTCAGGTTGTAACCATGTTTTGTATATGAGATGACATAAAAAACATTATATAACATACCAATGCAATGCCCATGAATGTTTTTCTCAATTGTATATTGCTTCCATGGATTACACAAGCACATGCATGGTTGACTATCTAGTCCCGTCATCTAGATACCACCACCATTTCCAATACACAAAATACAATGACAAGAGGATATATAAAAAAAATCAACAAAATTAGATACCACCACCATATTCAATCAAAGCAACACGGCTAGAACCCAACTAACTATGCATCGTTCTACCACTCTCATATAAAGAATTCTACTTTATAGACCTTGAAAACATCAAGAGACCTATTGAACCTGTCGGCTGTCGCCACTGTGCTTTCCTAATCGCCTACTTGCAAGAACTCTGCATCATATGGATAACAGAAAAAGATAATTAATTACTCATACATATTTAGCACCGTGAAGTATCTCTCTCAAAAGCATGGATGACAACAGGTCAAGGTTGGTATACCAATAGGCATTGATGATGACTATATGTACCATAAGACTGTAGGACATCGAGCATCTGCTTCAAAATAGTTGGATCTTCCTATATTGGTAGCCGGAAAAGTGCCGCCCACAGACAGAATTGCCCCGTCGGTGTGTCAACAAGTAAGAAATGGTTGGGTCGTTCAGTCGCTCCTCCAATGCAACTTTGGCTCCAAACAAACTTGGTGGATGTTATCGGTCACCCTAGGGGATGGGGAAAATATGACTTGAGATCCTACTCTCTTTAGTATATGGCGTAAATTTCTAATGGCTCGTGCTGCTCCTTCACGAAAGTCTTCTTCGTCAAGTCCTGAAAAATCTAAAAATTGTTGATGCAATCTGATTGTGTATTTCGTTGTTTTCTTCCCTTTGTTCGTTGTTGATTGTCGAAAGATTCTACCTTCGTAGTAGTGAAAGACAATACTATTAAAGCATAAATAAAGGAGGCAATATCTTGCACCACCGGGAAGCAAAGTATCGAGATTGCACACACTTACCAGAATCAATGCTAAAACCTAAATTATCTATGAAGATAAAGAAATCATAAGAGCCATGCACTTTTACCAAACCAGAAAGATAAGCGTAACTCTCGAATGATGGCACAACAACATGGTAAACCTGGGAATTTGTTGCTTGCCAAAGATTCCTAACAAAGTCATTGTTGAGAGATAAGTGAACATTATTTTTATACGTGAAGGATGGGTCCATACGATATTTATATCGAGAGTTTTGGTGAGAAGTTGAACTCGAGGTGTCCAATAAATTCCTGGAACTACAAAGAGGAAAAGAATAACATACTTATTATAATAGTATGACATACCACTCGGAAACGAGGTTGATGTTTAGTATGGTAATACTATATATATATATATATATATATATATATATATATATATATATATATATATATATATATATATATGTTTTCACTACCCTCCTGCTTCAAAAGTAACGATTTGGTTAGAAACATAACTGTCTGGACAAAAGGGGAACTATGTTGTCAAAAACTAACTATACGACTAAAAAGGTAAAACAAGCAGAATGCAAAGTAAAAACTATAGTTACCTATTTTTATGGAATTTTTATTGTGTATTCTATTTCTTTTTACTTTTTTTTAGAAAAATAGTTACTTTTTTTACGTCATAGTCACTTTTTTTAATCTAAATAGTTACTTTTTTGGCCAAATTATTACTTTTTGGACTGCACAGGTAGCAAAACCTTAGACCCACATGAGCAATGAATAAACCCCCATATATATGAATATATATTTGTGTGTACGTATATATGTATATATGTGTATGTATATATATATATATATATATATATATATATATATATATATATTATATATGTGTGTGTGTGTATGTATGTATGTATGTATGTATATACACACACAATATTGGGAATGAGTGGAAGAGGTCAAAAATATGCAAATAAAATTTTTAAGATGTAAAGATAAATAATTAAAATGTAGGTGGTTCTTTGATATGGGTTACTGGTTGAACTGATTGGACCACCAGGTTAAAGCCATGTCACAGGAAAAAATGGGTTTCATTCCCACTCATGCTGATAGACCCATCGAATGCTGGGTCAATTATTTTAACCAACTAGGTTTAGTTTTTAAATACACTCATGAAAAAACTACTTAGTAAATAAGTAATATACAATTTTACATGGAAATAAAAGTAAGTGGATCTATCAAAGCATACACACAGTCACTGGATTGTAAATTCAACAGTTGGAATTCATCAAATTTCCAAGTGTTAATAGTATTTTTGTAGTTTTTATGTTCAGGAACCCCTCCCCAGTAGGGTCACATTGGACCCACCCAATAGAGTAAACCCTGAGGCCAGATACATGGTGGAAACTTACCATGTGCCACACCCAAGAGCTTCAACTTCCTTTACATGGGTAGCCCCTGGCTAATGTGTCTATACGAGATTTGTTTTGTAAAATTAACCCCTCAGGGGTTTCGAACCAAGACCTCTTGTATAATGGATTACCATGTTTAATAATTTGTACTAACATTGGCATGTGCTAATGGTATTTTTCTAATTTTCCATAAAAGGAAAAAATATGTATAAGAGTAAAATACATTCTAGCATGTGAGATATTTTATTGTATACATATAACAAGGAAATTTTGATTCAAAAATCACATTATTGCACATAAGTGAGCACCTAGATGTAGGAAATTTATTATTACATTTCTATTTATCAAGGAAAGAAAAGAAGGGGGAAACATTTTATATGTACCACAGTTATATATTATCATTAACACTCTATGGCCTTGATATTTTGTTATATAGATGTAGTACATCACCAACCAAAATATGTATTGATCTCAACATCACAGACTCTACACTATGGATGGGGATGGAGATGACAACACAACATGTAAGAAATTTTAGACATACAACATATTGTTACTAAAGCCTTAATGGCCCATTTCTGCACTTCATATCACCATTTTAACTAGAAACCACATATAGCATTCTAAATTCATCTTGCTAAAACCAATTACATTATTATTTTCATATAAACAAGAAAATGGAAGGAAAGAATCAACACCATAGAGTTAAATGTTATCTTAAAATTAGATTGTTTCATTGCCATTACAATAAACAACCTAAATTGATATGGATTATTGTTGGGTTACTGAACAATCAAAAGACCAATTTATTGAAAAAAAATTGCAAACTTGTTCTCTACCAATTTAAAACTTCCATAAGTAGAACTATAGTATCGCTTGCAGAACAAGAACATCACTTTCTCCATTATTCCTTTGTAGATCCTAGTTGTCATATTTGATTTTCGTCCACTTTGACGTCCTTAATTTGGCATTATATTTGAAATCCTTGACTTGGCATTATATTTGACATTTTCCCCTTCCTTAAGGGGAAGAAGGGGTAGTGCCTCAGGAAGACTCAAACTCTAGGATAATTTGTTTATACCCTCTCTAGAACCCTCTCAACTACTAAATCTTGTGAAAATTTTGTAAGGTGATCAAGATGAACAATAGGAGGTAGGAAGAAGAAAGGAGGCTAGGTTCTAGCCCTAATGAAAAGGAATCATCATTAGGGTGTGCATTGGTAAGAAGAAAGGGGAAATGGAAAACATAATATTCAAATCAAGAAGTGGTGCGTAGGGCACCGAAAAGGAGAGTTAGGACAAGTGATTGGAGGGGAGAAGAAGAGGGTGTCAGGGATGGAATTAGTTGTAGGTTAGTCAATGCTTGACAATTTAGATTTGAGTCACACATAAAAAAAGTGTGGTAAATATAATGTGGCATATATGCATGTTGTTTCATTTTGTAACAATATGTCATATTTGTGAACAAATAACCATATCCTCATTATAAAAGGAGTTTCCAATCCTCACTAAAAAATAGCCACAAGCCTTCTCTGGTTTGTTGCAAAGTTGCATGAACTCTTAATGGTTAGGATAAATTGGTATATGTTTGGGATTCATAGATATGAGATGGTTTTGTATTTGAAAGGTGATGTTTGAGGTGGTTTTTTAGTGATGTATTCAATAAATCTAGATTATTTTAAATATAATTAGACTAAGCACATGAAATTTGCTAAAGTTTTTGTGAAATTTTTTTAGAATAAGGAATCCTTATATTGTTATAACATCATATTAGTAACTTAACCTTTAATGATGGTGGAATAGGTAAAGCATGTTAGGTTCAACTTCTCATATTACCCTACCTATTTTAATCGAGTAAGCTTGTGAATAGTTCACATGTGGTGGGTAAAACTTACAAGGCATTTGTGGTGGGTAAGCATGTAATATATTGTCCATCTATAATAATAATGATGTGATTATTATAATTATGTTATTCAAAAGGGATATGCCCTAGGCGGGTAGCAAAATATAAGCGCTTGATCTATATCATGTACAAGTATGTTTTTTAGAAATAGTATTAATGTGATATGAATGTACAATGGAGATTTCTTGCCTACCTTCAAAGTATACAATATAGACAACACAAACGTATTTTACTAATTTGCATGAGGTCATGGGTTTTCTTACCTTAACCCAACAATTTGAATATCTACACAATCTCATAATTCTTGGTGCCTATTCTACCCATGTTCTATGTACTATCTTTACAAAGATTCATATACCATGAAAATGGTGAAATCTCTATTTAAATAAAGGTGACAAGATAATAAGACAAAGGTGTGCCAATGTACAAATTGAAATGCTCTATGTGTGAATCTTGTTAGTGACTCCATTCTAATCACTATTCACTTCAAAGAAAATCTTGGTGCACAAATTGTTCTATGCGTAGTGTAAATTTTGTTTGAATCATTTCCATACATTATGAGATGCACTAGTCTTGTAGTGTACCACATACTCTAAACCAGTCAAAGATAAATCAATGTTAGGATCATGTTGCACTCACCATATTTGTTACATTATATTGATACTTTAATTGAGTTCACTAGTATAGAAGCTACCTTTAGTGTTATTTTAAAACATATCTACAGCGTTAGTTAAAAAGTGACACCTAAGTGGGTGACTCTAGAGTTATTGGCCTAATTCGTCGGTTCCTCGGGGATGCCCAAACTGACGACCAAGATATTCAGCCTCGATTGCTATGATAAAAAACTGACACATAAAGTGTCATAGCCGTCAGTTGTGGAAAAGACCCCAACGCCATTTATCCACACCAAGTCACATTTGTAAATACAAAATGTCACTTTGTTGTCTGGTTCAAAATAATATGACACCTTTCATACGACACAAATATCGCTCACCTTAAAAAATTGATGATTAAGATATACAGTGATGGTCTCTTCACAAAAATTGACGGCTATACCAGTGTTGTCCAGAATGGTCGTGCTGCACGACACAAGTGTTCTGGTTAGTCCTATAATGTCAATTTTTTGCTCCAAACTGACATCGGAAACCTACACTGTCGGTTTTTTAGAACAACTGACAACTAATTTTTTTTTAATAGCAGTATGTAGACATGTTGTTCATCCGGTCAGCAGGATGCAGAGCCCACAATTGTAGGTTAATAATATTTGTGAGTTCAGCTAAACAACATGACAACAAACAACCTGCATAAATATTCAATATACATTCGCATCACATGTTCAAACATAATTTTATCCTTTCATTTCAACATTCATTAACATAGAAGATACTTCATTTACATATGCACCAACCCATTCTCATGACATGAAGAAACACAATTCTCATTGTATTCATTCATCTTCACATTCACACACATTATATATTCATACATATGCATATATAATTTACTACAATCAAATTTGAAGTTGCAAGAAGTCATAAGAACATGTACATAAAAATAATAACAACAAATTTTAGAAAAGTCATTCTTTAATACCAATCAAATTGAAAGTTGACATCCCTAATGAAGGCTTCTATCCATTGTTCTCATATCTCAATTGTTGTTCTATCGTATAGGGATTTTGTATGTCGTCTAGGTTTTCCATCATATAAAAGTTTGTTTTAAACACGTATATAATTTAAAAGTTTGATATCTTCATATTATCTAATAAAACTATATATACTTATGATGATTAAGACTATATATAGATTACATTTTCTATGCAGTTGATGTCTTCTGTCCCATATCTGACAATCATGTCCATATACTACATCAAATAGTATTCACATGTCCAATCATTATTTTGTATAAGACACTATAAATTTCAACATACAAACTATTAATAAGTAAAAGTACCTGAGTACATAGTTGAAAAAAATATGCATTTGTGTCAGAAAACTAGCTGAACATTATTTCAAACTATCACTTTCTTTTTATTGTCCACCTCTCCTCCAGCCTTTTTGAAATCTTCTATAACCTGATACATTAATGTAACACATTAAATTGCATTAGTAAATTTTCATGCTATAATATATGCTAATGGATATAAATATAATAATTTACTCACATGAATAATGCCCTTTTCAATTTGTGTCCCCCAATGTCTACTTCATGACTCTTAGGATTTCGATAATACACAATTAGTATCTTGGTGACGATAAACAATAACATCCAATGGTTATTCCTTGGGAAAAATAAGACAAACAAAATAAAACTCAAAATCAATAATGAAATGTAATTCATAAGTTAAAATTATAAGCAGAGTAAGCAAACTTAAGTAACATTGTATGGATCTAACATCAATTTGCTTTTCTTTTTACCAAAATATTTAAATGTGGTAGAGAGGTATTGGGAGACAGATGCAAGTTCTTTAATTATATAGTTAATCAATGATAGAACTAAATGCCACATGGGGTATTGTAAACTCTATACGTACCATATGTAAGTGGCTGCAAAATATATATCATGTATGCATTAATATATAAGAAAACATATTAACATATAATGAGGTATTTAGCTATATAATATTTATCACATATGTATTCAACCAAGCATAATTAAACATCTCTAAAACATTTTGCAAAAAAATACTAGTATTATGAGGTTCACCTACAACGTCCTCCTTAAGACGGGCCATCGTAGACGACCCTTCTTCATGTTCACCAATCCATTTTTCCTTACCCCTTCACTAAGGACCTATTGTGTTATGACCGTATCTGAGCTTAGTTAGTAAGTTAGGTTTTATGTGGATGATTACATGCTTTACTAGATTTATAATTACTTAAACATGATTAATGATGATATCTCAATCATGATATGTTAAACCTAATGAGAACCCCAAGTATGCTATCTCTTTGTGTAATTAGGGTTTGAGAAAATATAAACCCTAGTTGGCTGAAATCAGGTTTTTCACCAAATAGGCCCATGTTGGGGAGGAATGAGAGAGGTATGTAAATGAGAATGAAAATGGTAGTTGAAGGATAGGATAGCACGGCCTTGGTGGGTAGCACGGCCGTGGTGGGTCGTTGGTGGCACGCGCATTCTAGGCCACACGGCTGCTTTGAAAGAATTGAACTATTGACCAACTTTTATACTCAAATCTGAGGAATCCAATGCACCATGGCCATTGTTGACAGCATGGTCGTGGCAGCTAGCATGGCCGTTCTGGGGCATTTACTCTTCAACAAACATTTCTGTAGAATTCTAGATAGCAGTGAACTATTCGATTTTTAGTTTTTTAATGGAAGCTCGAAATGATCTTAAATTTGAACTGAAGCTTTGTAACGAAACCGAACACAACATGATAAATTATCATAATTTTTGAAGAATGTTTGATCTCCTAAATACACGAATTACAATAACTTTTTTATGATAGAAAAATCTGCTGAAATAAGAAAAAGTTTAGTGAGTGGTCAATGTGCAATTCACCCAAGCATCTCAATTGCTCTATATGGTCAACCTAACATACTAGTAGATATCATAATTCATGATTCATTGCAGAGAAATAAAATCTTAGGGAGAGAGGGAGAGTTAGGGTTTGAGAGGATAAAGTAGTGGAATTGCTGATCTAGGGTTTCTCTATCCGAGATATGATGAAATCAAGTAAGTTTAGCTTCTTTGCATAGAATTTAATGGTGAATCTTCTCTCACATATCAAGATTATATCCCTCCTCTTATTTGATCAAAAATGGTATCAAAACTTCCCCTTTTCTCACTCTTTCTTCATACTCCCTCATTTCTAGGGTTTCCAAGTTGAAAGGAAGAAGAATCAGGTGAATTTCTAAGGATTTGATATGCGATTGAGATTTTCAGGGATGAGTTACATTTTTAAGGTGTTTTCACACCTTAGGGTGAGTGGGAACTTCCTTTAAATATTATATTGCACGAAAATTGGTTAAATCATCCATAATCTTTAATTGCTTAGTATGCGACTACAAACCCTGAATTGTCTGTTTGATCTAAGTTGTTGCAAAATGATATGAAATGGATTCTTCCACTATTTGGATGAATTTTGGATGATAAAATCATTTTAGAAACATATAAAATACATCCTAATGAGAATTCCCTAAGTATTCATAGAGATTATATGAGTAAATTGAAATATAGGGAATTTGTCTATGACTGAAATTTTGTATAATTAAATAGAGAAATTTGTTTATCTAGATCCCTTTGGTTATGAATGATTGTTTATCTAAATGTGCAGTACATATATGCTAGATACTATCTTAGATTTCATTTAAGGTGAATAGTATTTGTTTGATATCTCAGTAAAGAGGGTGAAACCCTAGATGCGAGGAAAGTTGAATATTTGTGAATAGATATCGTGAAATCCATTTGAAGGGATTTTCTTGACTTGATAGACTATAGTTATTCAATTTTATTCTTGATGCATGATATCTCAGTGAATGATCTCAGTTCCAAGGTTCCAAACATATATTGATTGTATATGATTTGTTGAAAGAAGTCTTTATTCAGTGAATTTTTATGTCGCATGAAATCTTTACGAGATCCCTGTGATAAGTGAATGAGGTAAATGAAACCCTAAGGATAGGGTGTTCAATGAATCAAGTATTGTGATATCAATGTTCTTAATATGAGATGTGGTGATGCTTAATAGTTTAGTTGTGGTAAATGTTATCAGATGGTCTATGAAAAGAATGGTTTATAAAGATAAACTAAGATATGTTGATGTGATGATTGAATTGTGAATGTAAAGAGTGAATTAGACATTTAGATGCCCTGAACACTGTAGAATCCTCATAGGACGAGACTTGTGTTGTGGGGAGGAAACGATTTCTCGACTGGAGGTAGTCTAGTTTGAGGTAAGTCGGAGCGCACCAGTAGGGTGCGAGGGTCTTGACCAGTAGGGCAGACTCCTTATAGTTGTGTGGTACCCAATACCAACCGGGGATGTCGGTGGTACCTGTGTTACATGTTGTAAGTGATTAGTGGTCAGTAGGTCCACTGATGCATAGTAAGCCTGAGGGCTTTGACTCATCGTCTGTGTACCCATGTTGAGAGGTGGTCTGAGATATTCGGCTGCTCCCATGAGCCGCCGAGAGGTAGACGTGCTGAGGCCCACTACAGACGGGGTCTTACTCGAGATATAGGCTTAAGAAACCAGGCATGCTTCTAAGCCATGTACCGTGAGATTATATCTTACTGCAATTGTTTCACATGTTGTGGTACACATCATGTGGGTTCAGGACATAATAAGATGAATGAGAGGTTAAACAAGTGTGTGCAGTTATTCAATTACTCTTTGTATGTTTCTGAATTATTAGTTCTCTTTATGATCAATCAAGCATTTCATATATTGATTCATTCTTGTAGATATCTAGAGTATTTTTCCATATTTATGATTTTCAATGATTAGACTACTGTTATAATTGATATTAGTTTCTCAAAAGTATATCTGTAATTATATCAGTGCTTTAGACTATTTCTTTGAAGTACTCATTCACTGAGTGAGTAGGCTCACCCCTCTACTCACAATTTTTAGGGAAATTGCATGGACTTGAAGAAGGTCAATGCATCTATAACGTCCCCAGATTTTTACCTTCTCAAAACCCCATGGAGATGAGAAGACAAAATTTGAAGATGTTAGGCAATTGTATCAGAGTGCGTTGCGGAAGCAATATGCACATACATGAACATACAACATAACATACAACATAAAATTCTCAACATTTTTGATGATTACTGTAAATGTTTGTTCGTTTAAACCTCTCAAACAAGAACCTTGTGACACGCCGCCATGCTAGCTCTGGACCTAGAAAATACGAGAAACAAAATCATCAACAAAAGTTGGTACGTGGAATTAAGCTATACTATGCTGGCATATAATATACTCATAATTGAAGAAAGAGAAAGAAAACATTACTTAAAGGCAGAAAATTAGGTAATCCCAAGTTATTAGCCACATTTAGAATGGACTTAGCATTACTATGGTGGACTTAGCACAAACATAAATGGTGGGCCCTTCCCCGTGTACCTTGTACTCTAGGGATCTCCCCGTATACCGTGTACTCTAGGGAGGTGCTAGTCAACATTAAAGCTTTCCCTCTCTAATAGGGAGTTTAATGAGCACCACTAGTAACTACATTTCATTTATCCTCATTTATGTTATTATATGTTCTAGGCAAAAAAAATTGTCAATATGCATACATCTACATCCAATTGTGTATTTCAAATACAAGCAAGCAAGTATATATATTTAACATCCAGCAAATCTAGTCATATAATTATATCCACGTACTTGAGTTCAGATATTCTAATCATCTTGGATCATCTAGAACTTTTTCCATGACCTGATTAAATATAATTGAGCATCATTAATACAAGGTTCATCATATCATTGATATTTTAGGTATAAGTTAGGGTTTAGGCCAAACATAGGTTCAAGCAGCCTAGAACATGTCTTTGATATTTTTCTACTAATCTAGAGGTCATTATTTAGGTTTGGTTTAGTTTTCATAATTTTCTGATGATTGGTCTATTTTCTGGAATTAAAATGAGTTTAAAATCATCTAATTAGTCATTAATGAAGAAGGACATATTTTTTTGACATTATAATCAGATCTGAGTCCACCTATAATTTATAAATAATTCTGGTGTTTAAATATATTTTTATGAGAATTTATATCATCTGGATAGTATTTATTCTAATTATATGAGGCCCATAAAGGAACATTATAAATAAATTAAATATCACCAACAAATATATCTTAAAAGTCTGATCTAAAGTTTTCATGAGAAAGAGGTCATTATTTTGAGTCCAGTAGTATTTTTTGGGCATTTCTCGTCTGTCTCTGCGGCTGTGGTTCTCAGATGCATTGAGAAATATCGTGAGGAAGAACTCCTCATCGTCTGCTCCTCCTTCCACCATCAGGTTCGAGGGGCTTCTGGGAGTTGAGGTAACCAATAAAGGCCATCAATGATGTTTTCTCGCACTGAAAGAGGGCAAAGCTTTGGGGAGACTCTAGCGGATGCCGGCGGAGCACCATCTTGTGACCAAACGACCGCCTGTTCCTCTCTCGTGCCTCTGATCTCATTGACGCCGCGCCACCTCTGGAACCACCACCCGCCGGCTGTTGCTCTACATCATAAAAACTTTCTTCTCCATGGCTCTAGGACAGGATATACAAGGTAAAGATTCAGCATGCTTGTGAGATGGAACCAGACTCCAAAGGTGGATGTAGCCTGTTGTAGACAATGAGAAGGAGGCAAGTTTGATCTCTGCAGCTCCAGCTTCGATTCTGAGGATCAAAGTCCATCTGAGATCCTCCATGTGCCTACTCCTCACCCCCCCAATTGCTATCCACCATTGATAACGGTTGGAGTTCCCCATTACTCGCCTTATCTATCTACTGCCCGACACATTGCCAGAAAGAAAGCAGAATCCTGCCATACCAAGGAAGATGATGATAAAGCCTGGTATACTAGGAAAAGGTTATCATCTATAATGATTTTGCCATGGCTGTGTCACAATAGGATACAAAGCGAGTAGGAGGGACATACCAAGGCTCTAAGACAGCCGTCCTTGAATATCCTGACACCATGGCATCATATCTAGGATTCGTGAGAGAGGATGGTGAAGGTGCGAACTGCGGTCTCTAGACACCATGGGTCTTCAACGTCAAGTGAAGAGTGCATCTGTTAGAGTGTTGCGCAGATCATGGGTTCACCAATGAGATTCTCTTATCCTGCCTCATCAGATCTAAAGACACCTCACCTAGTTCTGTTCCACCCTTTCTGGGGGTTAGGGGCGACCTAGGATGTGTCCCACACCCTTTATCCATGGACTACAGTTTGTGTTAATATAGAAACCACAAGCATGTCATGTGACATTGGGATGTATGAAACTTATGTCTACTTATTTCAAATCAAAAACCAAAGTTTGTACAGCTAAAAAGTTTCTCAAAAAGCATCAGATCTTGGGTGTAGTAAAGTTTCATATAATTGTCATTTGAACTGTATTTGTAAACTTATATGACCACAATACATCCTAGGGATCATTATTCAAACATTTACCTCTATGTAAATCGCTAAATGTATGGTTAATCCAATGGCACTCAAGTTTGACAAATATATCACATTCATTGTTTCCGTGGACATAATGACCCCGACTATTGGTTCTTGATCATTTTATGGGATGACTATAATATGTTTGAGTCGATTGCATCATTTTTAGATATAAGTAACCTCAAATTGTGATCAACCAAAAAGGAAATTAATGAACTTCAAATATGGTGTTGGGTATCATAATCCTCAAATTGCAGGTCATCACATTCACCCCACCTAATATGGAATTTCATCCTCAAAATTCAACTATTATTGAAGTTAATAGGAAACCAAGGGTGTCAAATTCATATATATCATCATTTTTAAGTTTCAAGGCTATGATAGCTCTTAACAAACTCTAAGTTATCATCTTAGGTTATTGAGTATGTAGGGGTACCCACCCCACCTTGTAAATATTGAAGCATTATTATTATTCTTTCCAGGAATTGGAGCATCACTTAGTGTCTTAGTCATAAATGACAATCTTATATTTTAGGATTTACATCATCTTTATCCCTTAAGGATAAGGGTTTTATTCATAGATATAAAATGAAGAAGGTATTTCTCAAGTCTCATATTTCACCCTAGTAGCTCATGCTGGGTGATGTCAAGATTTCATGACATTATTTATTGGAATTATCAATCTTAACATAATTAATATGTTATATGGTTAACATCATACTAGGGTTTCCTTACTTGAGAAGGGCTTGCGTCACATGCTTTAACATTAAGGCTTCACCCTATTATGTGTGACTTATTGCCAAACTGGAGGCTTAGATTTAGAAGGATTAAGGTTAAGAACTATTTTGTGATCATGTAATCTATGGTCCAAACATATCTTAATTTCAAGCTCATGATTTCAGACCTATATATTTCACCCATGATAGGGGAAACAATATAGAACATGTCAAGCTTATTTGAGTGAGGTTTCCATACATAATCATCCTTATAGATCAAGTGAGGCTTTTGGCATCATATATCGGGAAAGAGAAGTGGAAGGAACATCATTTATGATTTTCTTATGCACAAGGTATTTTATTGTCAAAACCAAAGTTCATGTATTACCTCACTTGCAGCTAATGTTGAGATTCACAAACACATGTCACTCGAGTTAAGACCTAACTCAATAAAAAGAATTGGATATCTCATTTTGAGTCACCTACCCATCATTTTATTACCCAACTCTCACATATAGGATTAAATCAGGCAAGAGGACTCAACTCATTTACTCAGGAGTAACCCATCTTAGGACACATCATTTCACATATATCTCATATTTTTCATATATTGTAGGGTAGGTCCTATGACCCTCTCCTTGTAGGTCTCACTCTCTCTAGAGTTCACCACGTATCTTGTCCTAACACTGGAGGTCCTCCTTTGTAAAAGAGCTTGAGGCTCATGTATATTCAATTTTTATCTTAACATAGTTCATCTTAAGTAAGAAAAGAGTATGCACTTTCATCACTAGACTTATCTTAAAAACTTCAAAATTGGATTCATCTCATATACAACTTAAATCTTTATAAGGAATCTTATACCATTAGAGATCAAACTTAGATAAATTACACATGCTTATATAAATCACCATTTACTCTAACTGTCACATATACAAAGGCTCTAGACATCTAATCTAGATCTAATCTCTTCTAACATATGTCACTTCCTTTCACTTAGGTTGCATGAACACTAACTATTCTCCTATTTGAGGGAAACATTTTTGTATTTACATATATATAATAAATATTATATAGTTTCTCTCCGAGAAGGCAGACGTCAGAGAAAACTGTCAAGGCTCGAGCCGATTGGAAAACAAAACCAAATCAGCAAAACTAAGTGTCCCACACATAGTAGATAATCTAGTGTCATGTCACCCAATGAAATGGTGAGAACACTGTGTAGACTAGTGTAGCTACCCAATACATATGAGCTCTATATGGAAAGGGTTTCTCACAATTATCTAAACCTAGTTCTCAAACATCTAGGTTCTAACTTAATGGCTAAGTCAAACCTTATTCCTATAGAACAACTTACTAAGTTTCTAGGATTTAAAGTGAAAGGTAAAACTTAGTTTTATGTTTCATGGTGAGCAATGGTCAGGTGTAGCTATTGTTCATGCTCTGATACAAACTGTAACCTCCCCGGATTTTCACCTTCTCAAAACCCCATGGAGATGAGAAGAAAAAATCCGAAGATGTTAGGCAATTGTATCAGAGTGTGTTGCAGAAGCAATATGCACATACATGAACATACAACATAACATACACCATAAAATTCTCAACATTTCACATGTATATTAATACAGGATGACTTATTAATACATGAATTATATTTACATATTGAAAGAAGATTTACAAGTCTATGAACATGTATGCTAGCAGGATCTTAGACAATAGGTACAACCTATACAACTTGCTCACATCCTACTCTTTTATCCCATTCTAGCTTTGGACCTAGAAAATACGAGAAACAAAATCATCAACAAAAGTTGGTACGTGGAAATAAAAGCTATACTATGCTGGCATATAATATACTCATAATTGAAGAAAGAGAAAGAAAACATTACTTAAAGGTGGAAAATTAGGTAATCCCAAGTTATTATCCACATTTAGAATGAATATGCATTACTATGGTGGACTTAGCACAAACATAAATGGTGGGCCCTTCCCCGTGTACCTTGTACTCTAGGGATCTCCCTATATACCGTGTACTCTACGGAGGTGCTAGTCAACATTAAAGCTTTCCCTCTCTAATAGGGAGTTTAATGAGCACCACTAGTAACTACATTTCATTTATCCTTATTTATGTTCTTTTATGTTCAAGGAGAAAAAATTTGTCAATATACATACATCTATATCCAATAGTATATTTCAAATACAAGCAAGCAAGTACATATATTTAACATACAACAAATCTAGTCATATAATTATATCCATGTACCTGAGTTCAGATATTCTAATCATCTTGGATCATCTAGAACTTTGTCCATGACCTGATTAAATATAATTGAGCATCATTAATACAAGGTTCATCATATCATTGATATTTTAGGTCTAAGTTAGGGTTTAGGCCAAACCTAGGTTCATACAACCTAGAACATGTCTCTGGTATTTTTCTACTAATCTAGAGGTCATTATTTAGGTCTGGTTTAGTTTCCATAATTTTCTGACGATTGATCAATTTTATGGAATTAAAATGTGTTTAAAATCATCTAATTGGTCATTAATGAAGAAAGACATATTTTTTTGACATTATAATCAGATCTGAGTCCACCTATAATTTATAAATAATTCTGGGGTTTAAATATAGTTTTATGAGAATTTATATCATCTGGATAGTATTTATTCTAATTATATGAGGCCCATAAAGGAACATTATAAATAAATTAAATATCACCAACAAATATATCTTTAAAGTCTGATCTAAAGTTTTCATGAGAAAGAGGTCATTATTCTGAGTCCAGCAGTATTTTTTGGGCATATATAGGCCAATTGCGCTATTTATAACCATTTTGTTAAGGTCAAGTCTAATTTTGGGAAAAACTAAAAGATTTACCTTAGATGCTAGCTGGATCCTAACCAAGATCCACAATCCTAACGATCCATCAACAACCTGGGGTCACGCGTTCTCCCTTCGCATAGATGCAACCTATTTCTCATATGTCTGTGCGGCCATGGTTCTCAGATTCATTGAGAAATATCGTGAGGGAGAACTCCTCATCGTATGCTCCTCCTTCCACCATCAGGTTCGAGGGGCTTCTGGGAGTTGAGGAAACCAATAAAGGCCATCAACGATGTTTTCTCCACTAAAAGAGGGCACAGCTTTGGGGAGACTCCAGCGGATGCCGGCGGAGCACCAGACGACCGCCTGTTGCTCTCTCGTGCCTATGATCTCATGGACTCCGCGCCACCTCCGACACCACCACCCGCCGGCGGCTGCTCTATAGCATAAAAACTTTCTTCTCCACGGCTCTGGCACAGGAGCTACAAGGGAAAGATTTGGCATGCTTGTGAGAGGGAACCAAACTCCAAAGGTGGATGTAGCCTGCTATAGACAATGAGAAGGAGGCAGGTTTGATCTCTGCAGCTCGAGCTTCGACTCTGAGGATGAAAGTCCATCTGAGATCCTCCATGCGCCTACTCCTTATCTCCCCCCCCATTTCTATCCACCGTTGCTAATGGTTGGAGCTCCCCATTACTCGCTTTGTCTATCTACTGCCTGAGACATTCCCAGAAAGAAAGAAAAATCCTACCATACCAAGGAAGATGATGATAAAGCATGGTATACTGGGAAAAGGTTATCATCTTCAATGATTTTGCCATGGCTGCGTCACAATAGGATACAAAGAGAGTAGGAGGGATGGACCAAGGCTCTAAGACAGTCATCCTTGAATATGCTGACACCATGGCATCATATCCAGGATTCGTGAGAGAGGATGGTGAAGGTGGGAACTGCGGTCTCTGGACACCATGGGTCTTCAACGTCAAGTGAAGAGTGCATATGTTAGAGTGTTGCACAGATCATGGGTTCACCAACAAGATTCTCTTATCCTGCCTCATCGGATCTAAAGACACCTCACCTAGTTCTGTTCCACCCTTTCCGAGGGTTAGGGGTGACCTAGGATGTGTCCCACACCCTTTATCCATGGACTACATTTTGCGTTAATATAGAAACCACAAGCATGTCATGTGACATTTGTATGTATGAAACTTATGTCTGCTTATTTCAAATCAAAAACCAAAGTTTGTACTGCTAAAAAGTTTCTCAAAAAGCATCCGATCTAGGGTGTAGTAAAGTTTCATATAATTATCATTTGAACTATATTTGTAAACTTATATGACTGCAATACATCCTAGGGATCATTATTCAAACATTTACCTCTATGTAAATCGCTAAATGTATGGTTAATCCAATGGCACTCAAGTTTGATAAATATATCACATTCATTGTTTTCGTGGACATAATGACCCCGACTATTGGTTCTTGATCATTTGATGGGATGACTATCATATGTTTGAGTCGATTGCATAATTTTTAGATATAAGTAACCTCAAATTGTGATCAACCAAAAAGGAAATTAATGAACTTCAAATACGGTGTTAGGTATCATAATCCTCAAATTTCAGGTCATCGCAACATCAGAGTAGATCTATGACATGAGTTATGTATGAGATCAGTTAAGTTTAGTCGGTCCCTGTCACTCTAGGTTCTTGTATAGATGTGAGAGAGTTGTAAATGATGTTTTATATATTTGTTTCCTTGATAAGAGAGAATGTATATGATTATCATGTCTTATGTACATGGAAGTGTTAGAAACAAAATGAATGTATGGATGTGTATCATTAATGTTGAGATCATATTAGAGAAATAAAAGTTGAATTCTCTTGTAAAGTTTGTTTATGTGATTGGATGTGAGAAAACAAAGAGATTGAAATGAAAAAAATCAAGTGCACTTTGTATTAAGTATAATCCTCAAACTTATGCCCTAATCTCATGATTCGTGGTAATCTTGGGATGTGGGTGTGACAAGCTTTGGTATTAGAGCTTAGGTTGAGTTGTCAGGGACCATTAGGATAGAAAGTCAAAGTTATAAGTGTGGCAGATAGGTGGGGATGTGTCTTTAGCTCTGAGAGGTCTGAGTATTTAGATACCCTGGCATGATATCTGAATACTTAGATTGACTAGTATCAAGCTACTCTATCTATTCTTCTTTGGATGCCCTGGGTAGGTATGGAGAGGAAGGATGGGATAGAGAGAAACCCTATAAATCTTAGTGTTAGGAGACCAAAAAGTAATAAAGGAGTAAGAGATTAAACATAGAATGTGATACAACTCTTGCTTTACATTGCTTCTTTTATTGAAGATCAATAGAAATGCTCTTATATGTATGAATTCAGATTATCAGTTTGTAGAATATATATGGTTCTTTTATATTGTTGTGTATCATGAAGGATTAAGTTATTGTTTATATTCTTTGTATCAAGTAGACCAGAAGTTATGTTTAAATGAGTTTTCCCTAAGTGGCTTCAGGACTACAGGTTTGTCCTGGTCCGGCTGGTAGAATGCGTTACTAGGATCTAATGATTCCTATTAAAAATATAATAAGAGTAGACTCTGGATAAATTAGACACACATCATAGTGAGAATGTACATACACTAAGATGTTGAAGCACATGGGAAAGATTAGAATAGCTAAGAATCAGTTGGAACTGATATCTGAGATCCAACTTTGGGGCCTCATATGAGAAACCCTTAATTAAGTATAAAGGAACATGACATAAGGTTCATATTAAGTTTAATTATTGTATTATATGAACTCTAAATATGAAATATGGAAAAGATATGAGAAAAGTATGTAAGGGTCAAGATAGTAAGAATCAATCATGAGGAATGGACTCTATAATCGAGTACAATGTTTTTATGTACTTAGGCGTTCCTATCGCTGGAAGCAGAGGCTACTCAAATGACTTCCATTTGTATGTTGATAAAGTGAGACAGAAGATTGTAGGCTGGACGGGGATACGAATGTCGGTGGCGGGGAGGCTCTTGCTCACAAGGTCAGTGATCCAGGCCTTGGTGCGATTCTGGAGTGAAATGTGCATCTTACCTAATCCAACTACCAACAATATTACAAGACTGATCACGAGCTTCATTTGGAGTGGGAAAGCAAGGGGTATCGCATGGGATAACATGACTAAATCCTACAAAGCAGGCGGCCTGAATCTGATTAAGGTGGAAAACCTTGCTTCCCAGGGGAACTAGCAGAGACTCTACAGATTCCTCACTGATCGTGATGGGGTCTGGGTGAACTGGATGAAGTCTAGATATGGGGACTTGCCTATCTCCCAACCCCACTCATCTAGGACCTGGGATGCCATGGTCAGTGCATGGAATCAGTTGGGGCACCTGTACAATGTGGATGGCGACGGGTGTTACTCACTGGTTAGCCATAAAAAACCGTGGTTCCGCACGGATACGGGGGCTCAGGTACCCAGGTTCAACCTACTGTGGGGAAAAGGCCATGTTCCTAAGTGGAGTGTGAAGTGATATAAGGCTGTTATTGGGAAGCACCTTATGAAGGAGAGACTAGTAAGGTGGGGGATTCCTATTAATCTAAAATGCTCTTTCTGTGATGAGGAGGAGACATGTTAGCATATTTTCTTTGAATGCTCCAAGGCCAAGCATGTCGGGGTGCTTATGTGGCTGAAGAATGGGTGGGGCCATATTGGTTATGCCAACATGGACGTCATGATGGAACAGATGAGGAGCAAATCAAGGAACATGCATGAGGAATGGTTTTTTGGTCGTTGCTGTACTGACATATGCTTTAACATTTGGAAAGTATGCAACCTAGTAGTTCATGGGCGTGCTAATACTAGTGATATTTTCCACTTTGTTAAAATAGATTTGGACATGGTTGTCAAGGCCAAGAGAGGCATGTGTAAGGGACTAAGTCCCACTTCTAGGATATACTGGAGTTTTTTGTAGAGTACACCCCATATACACACACCTTTTTGTAAGATGTATAGTGTAGCTTTGCTACCAGCTTTTTTGGCAATATATTTACCAATTTCCAAAAAAAGAAGAAGAATAAAAGAGTTAGACAATAAGCAAATATAAAAGAAGAGTCTTCATAAGAGTTAAAGTAAAGAGAATTAGATGAACATGTAAATCATAAGACTAGGATAAGAAACTAAGTTAAACAAAGATAAATGTTGGAAATGATGAGCTTGATTAAGGAATCAGGGTTATGATATAATTGAGAGCATGGAATGTGTACCTTTATTGTGAAGTTAATACATTCATCCTTACTACCTTTGGATTCCAAGTCTCTATTAAACAATAGAAGAACAAAAGTGTATCTTAACCAATGAATAAGTCATACAAAGGTAGATTATATTCTGGAGGGAAAAACTTGATTAAAAGAGATACTAAGTTTGACCCATGCATGAGCCGTTTGATTTAAAATGAAGGATATGTAATTTATTAAACATGAGTTGAAACTAGTAAAGAGATTATTGATTTAGAATTTCAACTTCACATTAGTAGAAGGATAAAAAGAAATATGTGCAACATGGTATACATGATCATACATATGAATAAGCAACATGATCATAAGAAAAAAAATTAGAAGTTAAAGATGAAAGGTGCAAGAGTAGTATATGGTAAGAGGATTATAGAAAGTACGGAAGGGTTTGAAACATGGTGGAGTAATATAGATTATAAAATAAAGAGGTTAGGAGATTCAATCAAGTGCTAGTTAGTCAAGTATCCTTGTTGATAACTAATTAAACATACATACGACAAATGTATTAGGGGAATGTTTGAAGATAAGAATTCTAAGTCTTAGAATCATCTTCTCTTTCATATCTTCCTTAATTAGAACAATGTGGGAATGAAGTGATAAGAAAATGAATCATATATGATTCATAACCACCATGGTAGAGACATCTAGTGAATGTAATAATGACATACAATATTGTGATGAAACCCTAGCAGGGTAAATTAAGAATGTAATATATCTGAATGGCCAAGTAAGAGAAAGGAAATTCAATTGATAAGATAAGGAAGACTTTAGTAAAACTTGTGAGATCCAATGTTTGACTTTCAAATTAAGGGAGCAAAATCACATCACAATAACATCATGCTACTGATAAGGACCAAACCCTATAATGTTTAGAGTTGTAGTAGTTCAAGGGTTGTCACTAGTGATTTGACCTTGAATATTAGCATCACTATAAAACAAGATCATGAAATTTGTACTATGAAAAGTAAACTAGCACTGATAGTAATCCAGGGTTCAAAGGTAGCTAATCTGAAAGGTAGATAAATAATATGAAAATAAGTCAGATAAAATAGGGGTGAGAAAATAATGGTCCTGACCGCAAAACGGGACCGGACTGCTCAATTCGGTCCGGTCCGATCTGGTCCATTTTGGGTTCGGTCCGGTCCATAGTCTGGGAATTTCGATGAGTTCGGTCTTCGGTCCAGTCCAATCCAGACCGCAAATTGACTTTTATATAAAATTCATATATATTTGAAGGTGTATTCTATAATAATTACAAATAAAGTACATATATAATCACTACTAGTATAAATGTTTGATACTAAAGTTATATAATTGTTAGAAGTGATTAAGATTATCAACTTTATACAATTAAATAAGTTATAAAACATGTAAAAAAGGCTGATTATGGTCCAAACGGTCCGGTCCGGTCCTAGCACAAAACGGTCCGGTCCCGGTCCGGTCCTACCTCGAAACGGTCCGGTCTGCGGTCCATATATTTGTTCAAATTCGGTCCGCGGTCCGGTCCGGTTCTAGACCGATGCTCAGCCCTAAGATAAAAGAGTAAGATATAAATTTGAAATGTAACAAGTGTGTTTTGAACAAAAGGAGAAATACAGTATGAGTGAAGTGCGATATGAAATAAATTCTTGCAGTGATAGAAAGAATGATGAATAATCTATTCTTACCTTGTATGTTTCAATTTTAGGGATGTTTATTCTATATGATCAAAATGAGAAGGATTAGTAATAAGAAGTAAGTAGTAATGTATGAGGAGATAAGAGAAAACAATGGCTTTCAGTAATACATGAATTTGTTTTTAGAAGTGTAATTTGTTGAAGGTATAATAGGGGATGTAAATTTGTTTTACATATGATTTCAGTTGTACATGTGCAAGTAATATGTTAACTAAAGGTGTCTGATAGTTGTAGTCATTCATACCAATAATCCATCTTAGTATTGTACAATTGTGGTATGGTGATATGGGTTGAATAATGATGGACCAAATGAAGGGTTACCCTGAATAACATAGTCTTACCTATTCACTCATATGAATAGAAGGGATGATAACCATATTCTATTGATATGTAACCCTAATGAGGTATATCTTGTTATACCTAGCTTTAATATAACTAAGTGATGGTAATTGGGTATGAATAGTCCTTGAATGACTAATACAATCATGGAGTACTCTGTTACTATTGTTGAAACCCTAGTATGCTATAACCTGATAGTTACACCTTGAATTATGTGTGGGTTCATACTTGAGAATAGTATGGAATGTGATGGTAATGCTTCACCTTATTCATCCATGATCCAATGGGGATGCCATGAGTAGTATTGTACAATTGGTGTTGAATCTAGTCTTCCAACTCAAGACTGTTTTGCTATTTGAGTAGAACAATAGTAAAAATTCAAAACAACATGGTGAACTCTCTTTTGTGACTTAGAGGTAATACATAACAATAGTACATATTGATCCATATGAATTGAGATAGTTGGATTGGATTATCAATGTTGAGGTAACACCTCAAGAGTATGAAAATATTGAAACGTTTGTTTCTCTTTTTTTCTATGATTGATTGTGGAATTGAGAATTCATTTGTTATCATTGAGCAGTCATGATTTAAACATGTTGTGATTAGAATAGAAATAAAGGACTTAATGTGGAAAGATACATTCAAGTATGAAATATAAGAATATAATGACATGTAAGATATCAGAAGCTAAAAATAAACCTTGAAATTACTTTGCTTACATATTTATGTTTTGGGGGCGAAATTTTTTTAAGGGGGGACAATTGTTATGACCCTATCTTAGCTCAATCAGTAAGTTAGGGTTTATGTGGATGATTACATGCTTTACTAGATTAATAATTACTTAAACATGATTAATGATGACATCTCAATCATGATATGTTAAACCTAATGAGAACCCCAAGTATGATATCTCTTTGTATAATAAGGGTTTGAGAAAATATAAACCCTAGTCGGATGAAATTAGGGTTTTCATCAAATAGGCTCATGTTGGGGAGGAATGAGAGAGGTATGCAAAGGAGAATGAAAATGGTAGTTGAAGGATAGGATAGCACAACCGTGGTGGGTTGTTGGTGGCACAGGCATTCTAGGCAACATGGCCATTTTGAAAGAATTGAACTATTGACCAACTTTTATACTCAAATCTGATGAAACCAATGCACCACAACCATGGTAGGAAGAACGGATGTGCTGGGTCCATCTTAGTATGGCTGTGGTAGTTAGCATGGCTATTCTGGGGCATTTACTCTTCAACTGACATTAGTGTAGAATTTTGGATAGCAGTGCACTATTCTATTTTCAATTATTTAATGGAATCTCGAAATGATCTCAAATTTTAACTAAAGATTTGTATCTCAATTATACACAACATGATAAATTCTCATAATTTTTGGAGAAGGTATGATCTATGAAATACACGAATTATAGTAACTTTTTTATGATAGAAAAATCTGCGAAAATAAGAAAAAGTTTAGTGCAGGGTCAATGTGCAATTCACCCAAGCATCTTAATTGCTCTATATGGTCAACCTAACAGACTAGTAGCTCTCATAATTTGTGATTCATTCATGAGAAATGAAATCTTAGAGAGAGAGGGAGAGTTAGGGTTTGAGAGGAGAAAGTGATGGAATTGTTGATCTAGGGTTTCTCTATCCGAGATATGATGAAATCAAGTAAGTTTAGCTTCTTTGCATAGACTTTAATGGTGAATATTATCTCACATGTCAAGATTTTGTCCCTCCCCTAATTTGATCTGAAATGGTATCAAAACTTCCCCTTTTTCTCACTCTTTCTTCATACTCCCTCATTTCTAGGGTTTTTGAGTTGAAAGGAAGAAGAATCAGGTGAATTGCTAGGGATTTGATATGAGATCGAGATTTTTAGGGATGAGCTGCATTTTTAAGGTGTTTTCGCACCTTAGGGTGAGTGGGAACTTCTTTTAAATAGTATATTGCATGAAAATTGGTTAAATCATCCATAATCTAATAATTGCTTAGTATGCGACTACAAACCCTGAATTGTCTATTTGATCTAAGTTGTTGCAAAATGATATGAAATGGATTATTCCCCTGTTTGGATGAATTTTAGATGATAAAATCATATTAGAAATGTATACATTACATCCTAATGAGAATTCCCTATGTATTCGCAGAGGGTATAAGAGTAAACTAAAATATAGGGAATTTGTCTATGACTGCAATTGTTGTATAATTAAATAGAGAAATTTGTTTATCTAGATCCCTTTGGTTATGCATGATTGTTAATCTGAATGCGTAGTACATATATGTCAGATACTATCTTGGATTTCATTTAAGGTGAATAGTGTTTGTTTGATATCTTAGTAAAGAGGCTGAAACCCTAGATGCGAGGAAAGTTGGATATTTGTGAATAGATATTGTGAAATCCATTTGAAGGGATTTTCTTAACATGATAGACTTTATTTATTCAATTTTATTCTTAATGCATGATATATCAGTGAATGAGCTCAGTTCCAAGGTTCCATACAAATATTGATTGTATATGATTTGTTGAAAGCAGTCCTTATTTAGTGAATGTTTATGTCGCATGAAATCCTTACGAGAGCCATGTGATAACTGAATGAGGTAAATGAAACCCTAAGGATAGGGTGTTCAATGAATCAAGTATTGTAATATCAATGTTCTCAGTATGAGATGTGGTGATGCTTAACAGTTTAGTTGTGGTAAATGTTATCAGATGGTCTATGAAAAGAATGGTTTATAAAGCTATACTAAGATATGTTGATGTGATGATTGAATTGTGAATGTAAAGAGTGAATTAGACATTTAGATGCCCTGAACACTGTAGAATCCTCACAGGATGATGCCTACACTGTGGGGAGGAAATGGTTTCCCGAATGGAGGTAGTCCAGTTCGAGGTAAGACGGAGGGCACCCGTAGGGTGTTGGGGTCTTGACCAGTAGGGTAGACTCATTAAAGTTGTGTGGTACCCAACACCAACTGGGGATGCTGGTGGTACATGTTGTAAGTGATCAGTGGTCAGTAGGTCCACTGATGCACATTAAGCCTGATGGCTTTGACTCCCTGCCTGAGTACCCAGGTTGAGAGGTGGAGTCTGAGATATCCAGCCACTCCCATGAGCCGCTGAGAGGTAGACGTGCTGATGCCCACTATAGATGGGGTCTTACTCGAGATATAGGCTTCGGAACCCGAGCATGCTTCTAATCCTTATACAATGAGATCGTAGCTTGCTACAATTCTTTCACATCCTGTGGTACACCTCATGTGGGTTCAGGGCATAATAAGATTAATGAGAGGTTAAACAAGTGTGTGTAGTAATTCAATTATTCTTTGTATGTTTCTAAATTATTAGTTCTCTTTATGATCTATCAAGCATTTCATATATTGATTCACTCTTGTAGATAACTAGAGTATTCTGCCATATTTATGATTGTCAATGATTAGACTCTTTATAGCTTACTACTGTTATAATTGATATCATGTGGTGACACATCCCGCTATCACACAGACAACGAGGTGCCACGCGAAAACGTGCGGAAAACACCATAAACCACCTCTTACCAAAAACACGGGGTAATTAAAACCAATTTCGAGAAGCAGACAAACCAAGAAACTATTACATTCAGATCCTCATCCTGCAAGAAGACATGTTATATAAACATCTACAAGCCTAGATATGTGTTCACAGCTTAACATATCAGTTGTCTTGTCATCACATGAGTTCATCACCTATTTATATATACATAACGACCACATCCGGCCAGCAACAGGATATACAAAGCTTCATCATCTATACAACGTGAAACAACGTCAAAACGCCTCCGAGTACCTAAGAGTACATGTATGACTCTAAGACTCTACTACAAAACAACCAAAACAACAGCATATCCATCTCTTGCCTTCTACTGCACGTCTTGCTGCTCGGCCGCAACCCCGCGACCACCACCACGTCTAGTGGGAACACCTAAAAAGGTTGTAAACCAACGGGGTGAGACACACATTCCCAGCGAGAAACATAACTCCCCGCTGAAACCATAAAACCTTAGAAAGATTAAAGCAACAATAGTAATTAACTGATAAAGCGTAGAATAAGAGTAGTCTATAGAGCAAGGTTGTTATTACTGTCGAGCTTACCAAGATGTACGGAAAGCATATAACCAAGTATTTCTTATTGGAACATGATTGACAAGATAAGATTTATAACATCTTATCACATAACATAAGGAACGTATAAGTAACTACAATGTGTAACAAGATAAATTACACAAGCAAGGTCTCGACCAATGTTCCGTGTTTTTCCTTAAGCAATAAATACTATTCGGATGGATTATGTGTTATTATGCCGTGAGGAAGTGATTCACACCACTCAAATCCAACTGACGGTTGTGAAACCCAGAGCTAGTTCCATACAAGGTCAATGGAAGAGCCAGACTCCACGACCTCCCATCTCGTGGTCAGTGCACGAGAACCAAAGTAGGACCACAGTCTCATGCTTAAGTGGCCTCAGCCACATGGTCAGCTCCCGCAGACTACCCTTTCTCTAGCCCACCTTGGTACAGGTCTCGGCGCTAGTATATCTGAGCCACAGGCCAGTTCACCATGCTCCCTGAGCCATGAATGCATTCATGCTCTATCACACTGATCCATGGGCCTGTTCACCATGCTCTGTCTATCCCAAGTCTACAACCGTAGCTGCACTTGAATCCTCTCTATTTTAGGCTAGGAGAAACCTCACATATTCAACAATATGCGCTCCGGGTTAACCCGTAGGAGAACCCATTTCACCATCACCAGCTACTGACGATGATGGATCTCTGGTCAGGGCAAACTACATGAGAGATTCATATGTAATTAGTTAATGTATTTTAAGTAGACTGTTGGGGAAAACAAGTGGTATCTCATCATTTAGCTACATTATTTTTACCACCATCACAATATCCTGAGATCTCAATCCCTCATCACAAGAAGCCACTGCCTCATAAGGCATTCTCATCACTAGGGATAACAATCCCAGATCTCATCATCAGAGGATAACACCTCAACTAGGTACTTTTAGACAAACTCAGGTCCTCAGACCTAAACACATTATACAGGTGATGTAGGTTATCTCATCAATAAGAGTGACCATCAATGCGGTGATATTCAAACATATATACCTCATAGCCCTTTTCCTGGCTATGCATCCACATGAAACACCTGCATGGTTAGTATACACAATCATAGAGATAACTAAAGCCATGATGGATTAACAGAAGGATCATGTTATCAAATATTTGGCAACATTTGTGATTATATGCTTTATCGTTCATTCCTCAAACCTGTGACCATAGACATGGGTCACATCATCATGTGAAGCAACTCATATGCTTCCAATCTTATCATTACTTATCATCATATATATATGGGATTCAAAGTGATCATAAACACATATAGTATCATGTCATTAGAGTTCAGATATGTCATGCTTACATATGTGCATTCTACTATATCAACCACCTCATTACTATCAAACATATCAAAGGTTCACAGACCATAAAACATAACTCTTAGCAATGAGGATACGATATCATGATAAAGAACTATCAGATGGGTTTCCGGGTGGAACATGACCCTCACTAGAAGTGCCCACTACCCTCACAAGAAGTGTGACGGGCAGGGCACCCTCACTAAAGTGGTATCGAGTAGGGTAACTTCTCTCATATCGCCCAAGAATTCTAGTCACATATCGGCCAGGCCTAAAGCAAGGATGTCGGGCCACCACTTCAAGGTGTATCATGCAACCACATGTGTCGTGCATCCATGTGTATCGTGCATCCATGTGTATCGGGTTAGGGTTATAACGAGAAATAGCTACCATATCGGCTAGAGCCATGGCACCCAAAACAACCCTATAACGCCCACTAAAACGCACATCATCCATCGATACAAGGGCACTAAGCGAAAGCCTATCGTCCAACCAAGCTAGCCTCATCCTATCGGCCAACCCACAAGGAAAAGACCAAGGTGTATCGCCCAATACAACCTCATCATAATGATCCAGAACTCTAGTGCAAGAGAGGGTATCAGGCAGCACCATCCCAAAGCCATATCGTGTAAGATACACGCCAACAAGATCGTCATCAACCTCAAACACAAGGGCACCAAACCCTAATTGATCAAGAAGACCTACTCACCTCTCAACAACCAAGAGAGGGGTCTTGCACAACCTCTTATCACAATTCAGGTAACCACAAGGATCAATCTTAACATAGATCCACATCTACCAAAAAGCTCACCTCTAGAATCCATGGTGAGAGGAGGGTGTTGCTCAAGCAACTAGAACACAAGCTCACCTCTCAACTTAAATGAGAGAGGGGTATTGCTCATATTACTAGAGCTCAAGCTCACTTCTCTAGACTAAGGAGGGAAAGGAGTGTTGCTCAACAAGGAAACTCTAAAGCATGGTTCGGCCAACTAGGTGCAACTAAGCAAGAAACTTATCTAGCAACATACATGGTCGATTATGATCACAAGAAAACATACAATAATATAGAAGAAGGTAATATGGTTAGGGTTAGGAGTTATGTAACCCGCCTTAAGCAAGCTCCAAGCTCCTAGCACCAAGCTACACCTTCAGTCACTTCAAGAGGAAGAAGAAGAAGACTCCAAGATAAGGGTCGACCACCAAGCTTGCAAAGGAAGAGGTGTCATGCAACCAAAGGAGAGGGGAACTAAGGAACTAAAGGGATCCTTAGCAAGAGAAAGGGAACACATATATAGGAGAGGGTGGAGGAGAAACCAAGTTAAGACAAGGCAAGGTGTCACCTACCTAGGGATAGTTGTCCATGGGCAATGCCACCACTCTATCCTGCCTTAAACACATGTCCAAGTCCATTGCCATATGCAAGCATCAAGCGCCAATTGTCCACTAGTAGTGACAAAAATGAGGTCAAAGGGTCAAAGGGAGTCCATGGATGATACACCCCAACACCATGCGTGACACACCTCCCAGGGCGACACGCCCAGGCCGACATAACCATGGCCGGCACAACCATGGAGGATACAAGGTCCAACAAGGTCAAGCAAGGCACAACAAGGTCCACCAAGGCTTATCCAAGCCCAAGGCAACTCAAGGAACTTGCCCAACCCTTCCTCTCAACTCTAGAGGAAGCAAAGAGAGAGAAGAACACTTCTCAAGGTGACATCTTGCCCACAAACCCTAAACTTGGGTTAATTGCAAGTAGCACCTCCAACACACAACAAGCACAAACAAACCCTAATCGCCACTAAAGGTGATTAGCAAGCAACTAAACACCAGGGTTAAGCAAAAAAAATAGGATAAGCCCTAAACGGAGGTCAGGGTCCTTACAAGCTATAATCCTCTACAAAGGGATTTCATCCTTGAAATACGAAGATAAAAGTGAGGGATACTTCCTCCTCATCTCTTCCTCAAGTTCCCACGTGGCTTCCTCAATGCCAGTATGATGCCAAAGAACCTTTACCAGAACCAAGTCCTTCCTCTTCAACATCTTTACTCTTTCGTCAAGGATCATCACATGACCTTCCTCGTAGGTCACATCTTCATCAAGCTCAACCTCGAGTGGCTGTATCACTGTCCCTGTATCTGGGTGACTTTTCTTCAGCATGCTGACGTGGAATACTAGGTGTAACTTGTACAACTCTGGCGGCAGCTCTAACTTGTAAGCTACCTTGCCAACACGTGCTATTACCGGGTATGGCCCCATATACCTGGGTGCTTGCTTACCTTTCTGGCCAAACCTTAGCATGCCTTTCCAAGGTGAGACCTTGAGGTACACTTTGTCTCCCACTTGGAACTCTAAAGGTCGTCGACGATTGTCTGCATAAGACTTCTGTCTGTCTTGTGTCGCTTTCAGCCGTTGCTGTATCAATTTGATCTTTTCTATTGTCTGATGTACTAACTCAGGACCTAAAAGCTGATACTCACCATATTCATACCAACATAGGGGAGATCTACACTTCCTGCCATATAGGGCCTCATAAGGAGCCATGTCCATGCTCCGTTGGTAACTATTGTTGTAGGCAAACTCTATCAAACTAAGATGTACATCCCAACTGCCTAGGAACTACAAAACACAAGCCTGAAGAAGATCCTCCAAAGTCTGAATAGTCCTTTCAGATTGTCCATCATTAAACAGGTGGAAAGCGGTGTTGAACCTGGACTGTGTTCCTAATTCCTTATGCAATTGTTCCCAGAAATGACTCATGAACTGAGGACCTCTGTCAGATGCTATCATTACTGGTACACCGCGCAAGCATACTATCTCATCTACATATACATGAGCGAGCTTCTCGGCTGTATACGTTGTCTTCACATGTATGAAATGGGCAGACTTCGTCAATCTGTCCACTATTACCCAAATGGAATCATGATTCTTAGATGTCATGGGCATACCAACTATGAAATCCATTGTTATGTGATCCCATTTCCACTGCGGTATCGGCATAGGTTGCAACGTACCTGCCGACTTCTGATGCTCAGCCTTGACTTGTTGGCATACCGCACACCTAGCCACAAACTCGACTACATCTCTCTTCAAGCCAGACCACCAATACAGGTCCTTCAAATTATGATACATGTTGGTGACTCCTGGATGCATAACATACATCGATGTGTGTGCTTCCTCAAGCACTAGCTTCCTCAGATCATCAGCATCGGGGAGCACCATTCTGTCATTATAGCAAACTAGTCCATCTTCGGACTCATGGAACCCATCACACTTTTCTCTGTCGAGCTCTGAACTGATCAAATGCACTGTATCATCTATTTGTTGTGCGTCTTTGATTTTCTATCTTAGCGTAGGCTTGACTTGCATATGTGCCAAAAGTCCTGCTAACAAGGAAACATCCATCTACACATTAATCTTCTGCAAGGAAACAAACATATCTCGTCTATGGCATACCAAGGAACCCAACTGTGCCTTCTTTGTAGGAAGATAAGAAGACTTTCAGCTAAGGGCATCAGCTACCACATTCACTTTACCAGGGTGATACTCAATGGTGCAGTCATAATCATTGATCAACTCCATCCATCGATGTTGTTGCATGTTTAGCTCATTCTGTGAGAAGATATACTTCAAGTTCTTATGATCTGTAAAGATCTGACACACCTCCCCATAAAGGTAGTGTCTCCAAATCTTTAACACATGAAACACCGCTGCCAACTCCAAATCATGAGTCAGATAGTTCTCCTCATGCTTCTTAAGCTGTCGCGAAGCAAAAGAAACCACATGGTCTTCCTGCATCAGCACGCATCCTAAGCCCTTTTTGGAAGCATCACAGAAAACAACATAGCCTTTCCCAGGCTCTGGCAGTACTAACACTAGAGCACTAGTCATCTTCTCCTTCAGACTTTGGAAAGCTTGATGGCAACGATCATTCCAGACAAAAGGTACGTCTTTCCGGGTCAACTTTGTCATCGGCAATGCAATCACACTGAGGTCCTTTATAAACCTCCAGTAGTATCCTACGAAACCCAGGAAACTACAAACTTCTATCGGCGTCTTCGGTTGTTCCCATTCTGTAATGGACTCCACCTTCTTCGAGTCCGCTTTAACTCCTTCTGCAGATATCACATGACCCAAGAAAGTTACTTCTTTCAACCAGAACTCACACTTACTAAACTTGGCATACAACTGATGTTGGCGAAGGAGAGTCAACACTTGTCGAAGATGTTGTTCATGCTTATGACTGTCCTGACTGTAGATCAAGTTGTCATCTATAAATACTACAACAAACTGATCTAGAGACGAACGGAACACCTTGTTCATTAAAACCATGAAAGTAGCAGGCGCATTGGTTAGCCCAAACGGCATAACCACAAACTCGAAGTGACCATACCTCATCCTAAAAGCTGACTTTGGTATGTCATTCACCTTAATCCTCAACTGATGATATCCAGAGCGTAGATCGATCTTTGAAAACACTATAGCACAATGCAACTGATCGAACAGATCATCTATCCTCGGAAACGAGTACTTGTTCTTGATCGTGACTTTGTTCAACTGTCGATAATCTACACATAACTGCATCGACCCATCCTTCTTCTTAACAAACACAACTGGAGTGCCCCAAGGCGACGTGCTCGGTCAGATGAAACCTTTCTCCAAAAACTCTTATAACTTCTTCTTTAGCTCTTCCATCTCTACTGGAGCCATCCTATACGGTGTCTGTGCAACTGGTTGTGTTCCTGGAACCAGATTGATCTCGAAATCAATCTCTTGGGGCAGAGGAACACCGGTGAACTCATCAGAAAAAACATCTGCAAACTCTCGGACAACCGTCACCTCCTCAAGGCTAGGACCCTTTTCCTTGGTATCGACAACGTGAGCCAAGAATGCCTTACAACCTTGCCACAGAAACATTTCTACCACCATTTCTAACACTAGACACGTCAGAAGAATCTTCCTATCTCCTTGGAAGATCAACTTTTCTCCATCATCATCAAACACTGCCTGCTTGGAACCACAGTCCAACACAACCATATACTTCTCTAAGGTATCCATCCTAAGGATCACATCAAATCCATGCATATCAAATGGTATGAGATCCACTTGTATCATGTGTCCCAAAAAAGATAGAACACAGGATGGGCACTCCTTTCGAAGCATCGAGGAACCATAAAGAGGGGTTTCTAACAACAAGCTATCTTTCTTACAGCTAATAGGTAACAAACAGTTATCAAGCATAACACGTGCGATAAAAGAGTGCATAGCACCCGGGTCAACCAGAACAGATATAAAGCAAGAAGAAGACATATCCGAATGAAATAACTCCATCTGACCTGCCACCTCTCGTGGGTTGACTATCGCCTCTGGCTGACTCATAGCATAGAATCGAGCCGTTGCTTGCTGTCCACGTCCTCTGCTTCCTTGAGCAGTCGATCTTGCCTGCAACGCTTGACCGCATCCTCTCCCCCTGCTACTACTGGGCTACTGTCTCTCTGTCCCTTGCTGATTCTACCTTGGTTTTTGTGTCACTTCAACATCCATCCTTGGGCAGTTTGACTTGAAATGCCCTATTTGTCCTCAGATATAGCATGCCCTATCCTCAAACTGTGGCCTAGATGGCCCTATCACTTCCACTGAAGCTGTACTATGTGCCTTTGACGGTGAAGAAACATAGCCTCTTCCCTTACTTGGAGACCACTCTTATGGTACACTGGAACCTCTCATCATGGAAGGTGTTGAAAACCGTGGCTTCTTAAAGCCACCAAACCTCTGTCCGTAGAACTGAGCAGGCCTCTTCTTAGACATGGCCTCTCTCTTTTCCCTGATTGACCGTTCGATCCTTTGGACAGACTCCACAAACGTGGCAAACCGCTCTCGGTTCTCCAACACAGAAGCAGGTGTTGTCAGCTCAGCACTCAAGACTTTCTCAAAACATCTGATTCGCTCATCATCTGTCGTTGCCATGTGAGGACAAAACCTTAACATGTCTATGAACTTGGCTTCATACTCGGTGATGTTCATCGTTCCTTGGTGCAGGCGCTCAAACTGGCTGATCTTCTTGTCTATATACATTTTCGGAAAGTATCTGCTGACGAACTCGTGCCGAAAAACGTCCCAACCAATCACCTCACCAGGTCGCTTCTCCTCCTCGATGGCCCACCAGTGGCCAGCACTACCCTTCAGAAGGTAGACAACGTGCTTGACTTTGTCTGCTTCGGGGATGTCGACAATCCGGAAGGCCTTCTCAAGACCTTTCAGCCACAGATCTACATCTGCTGGATCACCGTCCCAGCATAGTCCGAAGCTCCGACTCGGCGAAGCCACTTAAAGGTCTTCCCAATACCTGATGTTTCACCATGGGGAGCCTGTGCTCTCGGCGAAGGCACTGGCAATCTCTCTACCATGAGATTCATCGTAGCCATCATCTTCCCCATAAGCTGTTGGTAGGCAAGGTTTTTGAGAATGGCTGGGTCAAGTTGGGGAACCTCAGGCACCCGATCTCCATGTGCCTGCCCTCCTGCTCCATCAACTGATGCAACATCGCTGCTCTCGGCAGCATGTTCTTCATGATTTCTAAACATCTTGGCTTTTTCTTCCGCTGAGGGCAGAAGATAATTGTAACAAAATCTAAAAAACTCACAAGAACAGACACAACCTAGTCCTTAATCCCTATAGACTCAGCGAACCTTGGGCTCTGATACCAAGCTTGTGGTGACACATCCCGCTATCACATAGACAACGAGGTGCCACATGAAAACATGTGGAAAACACCATAAACCACCTCTTACCAAAAACACGGGGTAATTATAACCGATTTCGAGAAGTAGACAAACCAAGAAACTATTAAATTCAGATCCTCATCCTGCAAGAAGACATGTTATACAAACAGCTACAAGCCTAGATACGTGTTTACAGCTTAACAGATCAGATGTCTTGTCATCACATGAGTTCATCACTTATTTATATATACATAATGGCCACATCCAGCCAGTAGCAGGATATACAAAGCTTCATCAGCTATACAACGTGAAACAATATCAAAACTCCTCTGAGGACCTGAGAGTATAGGGATGACTCTAAGACTCTACTACAAAACAACCAAAATAGCAGCATATCCATCTCTTGCCTTTTACTGCTCCTCTTGCTGCTCGGCCACAATCTCGCGACTGCCACCACGTCTAGCTTGAACACCTAAAAAGGTTGTAAATCAACGGGGTGAGACACACAGTCCCAACGAGAAACATAACTCCCCACTGAAACCATAAAACCTTAGAAAGATTAAAGCAACAACAATAGATAACTGATAAAGCGTAGAATAAGAGCAATCTATAGAGCAAGGTTGTTATTACCATTGAGTTTACCAAGATGTACGGAAAGCATATCACCAAGTATTTCTTTATGGAACATGATTGAAAAGATAAGATTTTTAAGATCTTATCACATAACATAAGGAACGTATAAGTAACTGCAATGTATAACAAGATCAACTACACAAGCAAGGCCTCAACCAATGTTCTGTGTTTTGCCTTAAGCAATAAATACTATTCAGCTGGATTACGTGTTATTATGACCTGAGGAAGTGAGTCGCACCACTCAAATCCAACCGACGGCTACGAAACCCAGAGTCGGTGACATACAAGGTCAATGGAAGAGACGGACTCCACGGCTTCCCACCTCATGGTCAGTGTACGAGAACCAAAGTAGGACCGCAGTCTCATGCTTAAGTGGCCTCAGCCATAGGGTCAGCTCCCACAGGCTACCCTTTCTCTAGCCCGCCTTGGTACAGGTCTCAGCGCTAGTATATCTGAGCCCCGGGCCAGTTCACCGTGCTCCCTGAGCCATGAACGCATTCATGCTCTATCACACTGAGCCATGGGCCTATTCACCATGCTCTATCTATCCTGAGTCTGCAACCACAACTTCACTCGAATCCTCTCTATTTTAGGCTTGGAGAAATCTCGCATATTCAACAATATGCGCTCCGCGTTAACCAGTAGGAGAACTCGTTTCACCATCACCAGCTACTGACGATGATGGATCTATGGCCAGGGCAAACTACATGAGAAATTCATATGTAATTAGTTAATATATTTTAAGTAGATTGTTGGGGAAAACAAGTGGCATCACATCACTAAGTTACATTATTGTTACCACCATCACAATATCTCGGGATCTCAATCCCTCATCACAAGAAGCCACTACCTCATAAGGCATTCTCATCACTGGGGATAACAATCCCAGATCTCATCATCAGAGAATAACACCTCAACTAGGTACTTTTAGCCAAACTCAGGTCCTCAGACCTAAACACATTATACAGGTGATGTAGGTTATCTCATCAGCAAAAGTGACCATCAATGCAGTGATATTCAAACATATATACCTCATAGTCCTTTTCCTGGCTATGCATCCGCATGAAACACCTGCATGGTTAGTATACACAATCATAGAGATAACTGAAGCCATCATGGATTAACAAAAGGATCATGTTATCAAATATAGGGCAACATTGGTGATTATACGCTTTATCATTCATGCCTCAAACCTGTGACCATAGACATGGGTCACATCATCATGTGAAGCAACTCATATGCTTCCAAGCTTATCATTACTCATCATCATATATATACAGGATTCAAATTGATCATAAACACATATAGTATCATGTCATTAGAGTTCAGATATGTCATGCTTACATATGTCCATTCTACTATATCAACCACCTCACTACTATCAAACATATCAAAGGTTCACAAACCATAAACCATAACTCTTAGAAACAAGGATACAATAGCATGATAAAGAACTATCAGATGGATTTTCGGGAGGAACATGACCCCCACTAGAAGTGCCCACTACCCTTACAAGAAGTGTGACAGGTAGAGAACCCTCACTAAAGGTGGTATTTTGTAGGGTAACTTCTCTCATATTGCCCAAGCATTCTAGTCACATATCGGCCAGACCTAAAGCAAGGATGTCGGGCCACCACTTCAAGGTGTATCATGTAACCACATGTGTCGTGCATCCATGTGTATCGTGCATCCATGTGTATCGTGCATCCATGTGTATCAGGTTAGGGTTATAATGGGCAACAACTACCATATCGGCTAGAGCCATGGTGCCCAGACCAACTCTATAATGCCCACTAAAACACAAATCATTCATCGATACAAGGGCACCGAGGGAAAGCCTATCGTCCAACCAAGCTAGCCTCATCCTATCGGACAACCCACAAGGCAAATACCAAGGTGTATAGCCTAATACAACCTCATCATAACGATCCAAAACTCTAGTCCAAGAGAGGGTATCGAGCAACACCATCCCAAAGGCATATTGTGTAAGATACACCCCAACAAGATTGTCATCAACCTCAAACACAAGCGCACCAAACCCTAATTGATAAAGAAGACCGAATCACCGCTCAACAACCAAGAGAGAGGGGTCTTGCACAACCTCTTATCACAATTCGGGCAACCACAAGGATCAACCTTAACATAGATCCACATCTACCAAAAAGCTCACCTCTCGAATCCATGGTGAGAGGAGGGTGTTGCTCAAGCAACTAGAACACAAGCTCACCTCTCAACTTAAATGAGAGAGGGGTATTGCTCATATTACTAGAGCTCAAGCTCACTTCTCTAGACCAAGGAGGGAAAGGAGAGTTGCTGAATAAGGAAACTCTAAAACATGGTTCAGCCAACTAGGTGCAACTAAGCAAGAAACTTATCTAGCAACATACATGGCCGATTATGATCACAAGAAAACATACAATAAAATAGAAGAAGGTAATACAGTTAGGGTTAGGAGTTATGTAACCTGCCTTAAGCAAGCTCCAAGCTCCTAGCACCAAGATACACCTTCAGCCACTTCAAGAGGAAGAAGAAGAAGACTCCAAGATAAGGGTCGACCACCAAGCTTGCAAAGGAAGAGGTGTCATGCAACCAAAGGAGAGGGGAACTAAGGAACTAAATGGATCCTTAGCAATAGAAAGGGAACACATATATAGGAGAGGGTGGAGGAGAAACCAAGGTAAGACAAGGCAAGGTGTCGCCCACCTAGGGACACTTGTCCATGGGTAATGCCACCACTCTATCTTGCCTTAAACACATGTCCAAGTCCATTGCCATATGCAAGCATCAAGCGCCAAGTGTCCACTAGTGGTGACACAAATGAGGTAAAAGGGTCAAAGGGAGTCCATGGACGATACACCCCAACACCATGCCCAACACACCTCCCTGGGCGACACACCCAGGCCGACACAACCATGGCCGACACAACCATGGCTGACACAAGGTCCAACAAGGTCAAGCAAGGCACAACAAGGTCCACCAAGGCTTATCCAAGCCCAAGGCAACTCAAGCAATGAGCCCAACCCTTCCTCTCAACTCTATAGGAAGCAAAGAGAGAGAAGAACAGTTCTCAAGGTGACATCTTGCCCACAAACCCTAAACTTGGGTTAATTGCAAGTAGCAAGTCCAACGCACAACAAGCACAAACAAACCCTAATTGCCACTAAAGGTGATTAGCAAGCAACTAAACACCATGGTTAAGAAAAACAAACAGGATAAGCCCTAAACAGAGGTCAGGGTCATTACATATCATTTGAGCAAAAGTATATCTATAATTATATCAGTGTTTTAGACTGTTTCTTTGAATTACTCATTCACTGAGAGAGTAGGCTCACCACTCTAATCATAAGTTTTAGGGGAATCACATGGACTTGAAGAATCTCAATGCATTAGAGTAGATCTACCATAGGAGTTATGTATGAGATTAGTTAAGTTCAGTCGGTCCATGTCACTCTAGGTCCTTATACAGATGTGAGAGAGTTGTAAATGGTGTTTTGTATCTTTCTTTCGTTGATAAGAGAGAATGTATATGATTATCATGTCTTATGTACATGGAAGTGTGAGAAACAAAATGAATGTATGTATGTGTATCATTAATGTTGAGATCATATTAGAGAAATAAAAGTTTAATTCTCTTGTAAGGTTTGTTTCTGTGATTGGATGCGAGAAAACAAAGTGTTTGAAATGAAAAAAAGGGAGTGCACTTTGTATTAAGTATAATCCTCAAACTTACACCCAAATCTCATGATTAGTGGTAATGTTGGGATGTAGATGTGACAATATTGAGTTGAATAGGTCCTTTGTAAGTCAACCATGAAATTTAGGAGGAAGAGGAGAAGCTATAAGGGGTTTCTTAGGTGCTATATGCTGCATATAGATAATCTCTTATCAATTGGTGTCATGTATATAAAGATATAAACACAATGTAAATTTATCATACATTAGTATATACAACTCCAACTTTGGGCTAGGTGACCACGCCGCCTTTTAGATCGCCTCTCCTCTCATGCTCAGGGTGGGCATATGGCTAAGCAGTCTGCTTCCAAGCATCATAGAAAAGACTCGACATCATGCAAACCACATTGGTGAGAAACAGTGCACCATGTATCATGTCACCTTTAAGGCGTAGGTAAGCCTCACTGAGTGCAACGAGATATTCTGGTAATTTAAGACGACATGGCCTCAACCCCTACAAAATTACATAGAATGTTATATGTATATACATATCTAAACTCAAACATATTATAAAAATTATTCTGAAAGACTGTTATGTCATATAAATACTTACATCAGATGTTCTAGGTGGTGGGTCAATGTGATTACTTCCAACCACCTTTGTCATAGGAGTGTCCACCTCGTATGAAGAGTAGGGTGCTATATGTACTATCTAAGAAGAATGTGTTGGTATGTATGCCCATAGAGCAAGTCATGTGATGATTGTAATGGGATACTTTGTAAATGATTTGAATAATAATAAAGGAAATTTCCGATCTATATGTTTTAACTATTTTTTAGATGATAGTGTAACATGATAGATGTCTAAAGAATTGTTTTACTCGATGACATATGCTTTTAGGTTAAGGACCTAAACGATGAGATCATACGGATGTTAAGAGTATACATTCTTATTTAGTCACTAGTTAGTTGTAATTGTGGAAATAACCATAGACATCAATAACAATAAAGACTAGATTATGTGTTGGCTGATGACAAAATCTCATTAGTCATGATATAGTGATATCAAACCAAGCACATAGGTACTTGTTAGAGAACAAGTGTACAAGAAAGACCCACCATGAGAGTGACACATGGAACCATGATTTTGTAGTCACAGTCAGCTCTCACAGTGATGGTGGTGAATGTGATTCTTTGAACTGGAATCACTACACTCAACACATGTCATTGGGTACACTTTGACATCATCAAACACAATCCTGAAACATGGGTTGTTATAAATGTGATGATTGGGTGACTTTGACACATGGGGCTTTTGAGGGGTGAGTGATAGATATGGGATTTGTCCCTCCTAATGGAGTTTAATGTCCATGGCCACTTGATGAATAGGATTGAGAAAGACATGTACATCCATGTGTGAATCAATATGTGATATTGATGTCACACACATCTCAACCAGTCTTCTTTGAGATCAAAGAAATGGATGAACACTGAGAGGATGATTGTACCATGCCTTGAGTTCATTCAAGACATTAGTGACAAAGGAATTATACATTCACTATAACACCATTCACAAATTGTAGGATTGAAAGTTGTTCTCCAACTTTCTATTTCACTTGGGTAGCACTGATGTGCGACTAGGCACCGCTCTTTGCTTGTGAAGTCATAAGTGTTATGGACTTTTACTGCCAATGTGAAATGGACCTGCAGGGTCACACACATAGGATTTAACCTGGAAGAGGAGTTTATCTACAAATGATGTTTAGATTGATTACTGAAGGAGTTTAGTAGTTTAATTAAACACTCAATCAATTGATAGCTCAATATCATAGTGTTCAAGGTGTTGGATTGATTTATTAGTGTAACGACCCCATCTCCCGATAACCCCCACTTAAGGGAGACCAAGAGATTAGGGTCGTTATCTAATAACCTGGATCAAAGGTTCAACAAATAATCAATAACAATTATTAAACTTTACCAACTAAACTGAAAACTGGTATAAAATAAAAACTTTACTTACCTTTTAAAAGCTGGGATTTCTAAACTTCTATCCATGAGATACTAATCTAACTAATCCTCCTGTGTACGTTATTTCTCATTTAGTTCCACATATACCACTCTACTGTTTGTTCTTTTCATTTGTACCTAAAACACCGACAAACAAAACGTCGGTCAGCAAGAAGCTGGTATGTGGGGGAAACAATAATTGTGCAACTATGTTAACAATGTAGTCAACCAAATATCATTTAACATCCAAGATTACGTTTTAAGCAATAATACTCAATCCTTACCTATCCCCTATCTCTGTACCCTCCCTGCAGTGGACATGGATACTACCTCTCTCATATGGTAGATCCTTACCCCCATGGTCATACCACACAGGTAGCCAATTCCTAGGGTTATGGAGTCGCATGGCCCTACCCAAAGGTAGACCAATCCCTGACTCATGATGACTTGATGGTCCTACCCCATTGGCAGCCATGTACTAAGTCATTCAATGATCTGATGGGCCTACCCCATTGGTAGCCATGTACTAGGTCAATCCATTAGGCTACAGAGGGGACTAGGATCTGAGCTAGTAGGCACATCACTTATGTGATAGTCATATTCACATTATAATTTGCATGAATTAAATGCAACCAACAGTTTAATTCAAGTCATCGATAAAACCTCAAAAATCCTCGAGAAAACTAATTTGGGATATTCATAGGTGTAACCACATACATGTCAAGTTGATGTGAGATAGAAATAATCCAATCAACCAATAGGCAAGCAAGCATTCAATAAGAATCCCGAAACAATTATACAATTTCCTTTTATTACTCATGTGATTAAGTTCTATTAAATCTAGCTCACGTCCTAGGGTTTCTAGTCCACTTTTAGGGTTTCCATTGCAATTAGGGTTTCCTTTCATCTTTTACTATTTTAAACCCTAATTTAACACAATTGATCACAAACCCTAATTATCTCAACATCTAATCCTAAGGTTTAGATTAAAGGCATAATTATCCATTAATTAAGCCTCTTAACCCTCTTTTACATTAAAGCTACTATTTTTATCTGTTTAATCCATGACAAGATCATTATTCTCATTTATCATCAATTCAAAGTTCATTATAGACTAATTCACATATGAACTTGATCTACCATTAATTCCACCTTTTATTCATGAGAAAACCCTAATTACTATATTTAGGGTATTTATCCACAAATTAGGAACTTAAATGCTCGAAATAGCTTATAGCCATGAAAACTCAGTTTGATACATGAAATTGAATAATTAAAGCCATTAAAAGTCCTAATCACAAACATTAGGGTTTCAAGGTCCATTAAAGCCTATTTATGCACATAAACTCTAAATTAACTAATTATATGCAAAGTTCATCCTTTTTGTTCCTAATGTTCCTTTTTATCATTAACAGACTATTATCAACTTTAATTATCAATTAAACTCTACTAATCACATTAATAATATCAAAATAGGGTTCTTTAAACATTAATACATTAAAGTTGATGTCTCCCATTACTTTTTGAATTGTACAAGGAATCAGGGTTCAATTATATTTTTATTGGATTCTTCATATTTTTCTGATCAACTTTCATGTATAACATGTCCTTATTCGACCTACCAATTATTTACTATGGATTTATCAAAACTCACTTACTTTGGGCCAATCCGTGCGTGCCACATTGCCCCTTTCATGCATGTCGCTCGCTGGGTTTGCAAACATTTTGAATTGTAAATTATACCCCCGAGTGGCTCCTGGGCTCTTCTCAACATTGAAGGGCAAAATCGTCCAATGTCGACTCGTCTCCTTCCTCCCGGCTGCACTTCTATTGCCGTTAGGTTAAGGCTGAAAAGCGGGCCGGGCGCTACTCCTTGGGCTTCGATGACCGCGAGGGCAGCTCCCCCTAGCTCTGACGTGCCCCCGCACAGGTGAGGGGGCAACTGGCCTGTGGCCATGATGGACAACTCGAGCTTCCTAGCTCTGTAGCACGCGTACGTCCCATGGCCGTCCAACTAGTATTGTGCACGAGTTTGGGCACCAGGTCACAAGTCGTGTTCCTCCTGGTCCGTCGGCCTCCATAGCACCTTCAGGGCCTTCAAGCCGCAGCCAAGGTGGTGGGGTTGGGAGTGGATCAGACCTGCAACTCCGCAACCCATGCAGCTGCACTGCTGCTACCACACCCAACCAAGGTGAGGGGATGCTCACCCAAGCGCTTCAGGAGGTCGTGGAATCGACAAGCCTTCCTCGCAGACTCTCCCCAACCCTCCATTTGTTCCATGGTTGATTTACCTTCACGTTTAGGGTTTTGGACGAAAAAGGAAGAAGAAGGAGAGGGAAGGGTTCGGGGAATCATCTTGGATTTGACTCAGGGATCTACCCCTTTATATATGGGTGGGAAATGAAGTCCCAAAATGTGCAATCCATGAGAACTCAAGTCCTTTCCCAAAAGGAAACTTAATTCACTTAGATAAAAGCAATATTCTCTCTCTTCATCATGTCCTTGCTATTTCTTTTTCCTATAAATTCTAGGATTTCGAAAATCCTTTTCTTAGTCTCTTTTATGCTTGACTTTTACTCCATAAGAATGAAATTATAGTTTCCTTTAGTAGAAAATATCACCCTTTTAACAATACCCTGAAATTCATTTATTAAACATCACATTATCCTCTTATTTGACTTTATTGGTATTTCCTATTTCCTCTTTCTTCATTGGGACTCCTTGGATCCCAAGAAACTCTATTATTTCGAAATCTTTTTTATTGGATACTCATTATCCTTTTAGATGCATCTAAATGCATTATTTCTTCATTATCATGTTTATTTCTTATTAAAATATCTCTTTTTGAGGATTTCTCTTTATTTCTCTTTTATTTTCTTCATTGGTATTCCTTTTAACATTAGGAATCCTTGGAATATGAAATTCCACTAAGGATAACTCAATTATATCTCTTTCCACTTATTTTCCACATTTCATCACTATTTTCAATTTATTTCTTAATAAAGAAATACTTAATTAATCTTTTCTTTTCTTATTGCTTTTCTTTGCAACTTTGGACTCCTTGGAACCCAAGGAACCCATGTGAAACGAAATCCAACTTTGGATTAAGTTCTTTACCTTCTAGAGGTTTCCACATCTTTCTTTTCTCGATTTCTTAATTATTTGAATTTCCTTGTTATTGGGCCCAATAGCCAATAAAGCCCACAATACAATCATCAAGGCTATTGTAAACGAAATTACATCATTATTTGTCCCATATGAGAGTTTACATTTCTCATCATATGAACCCAAAATTGGGGTTGTAACATCCTTCCCCTCTTTTAGGAATTTTGCCCTCAAAATTCCACCAAGCAAACAAACAACTCAGGATAAGCCTTTCATATGTCCATCATGGCTCCCATGTGGTCTTACCCTTCCCATGGTGCTTCCCAAGAACCTTTATCATCTCATATTCTTCCATCTAAGTTCTTTCTTACCTTGGTATATCATACCCTCATAGGTAACTCAAGACATTTCAGCCTCTCATAAAGTTGAATAGGTTCATGGCTCAGCACATGGGTTGGGTACTGACCGGCCTAAATCGTGCATCCAAAAGTGGAGGCGGATTCGAGGTAGTCGAGCTTTTACATTTATAAACCCGAATCCTTCTAGGCCCCCACAACTTTGCTTACGGGGTCGAAGTAGATATACAGGGTCGAACATAGGGACAAGGGGGGTAGTGTTGAGAACCCAGAATCGACACACTACACTCCAACAGGTATGAAGAGATAATAAATTCCCCAAAGGGAAATAGCAAGATGTCACAAACAAAATGAAGAAAACTATCTCCAACTGGAGCTACAAGAAAGATTTAAGGTTTTAGTCATTTAGTAGTTTTTAGGGGTTTTCATTCCAAAGAATTAGAAAGATAAAACTAGAGCTAGAGCAAGGTACGAAGGATAAGACTTTAGTAAAACAAGCGGTAGCAGTGGCATCCTGCACCCCTCCTCTCAGAGCGGGTACCTCTAACCAAGCATCAACACCCCTCTTGAGGTTGCTGGACTTAAGTTAGAGCGGAATGTTACTGAAACGACTCTGTTCCAGGCACTCTCGTACTCCAGAATCGGACCAAACACTAGAGCCACAACACAACTCTCGAAGTTGTTGCTACGGGAAAACACGATTCGGTAGCTAAGAGAAACACGATCCAAACATGCAAGCTAGAGTTCAGATATCAAACATAGCAGTCATCTAACACATTGCACCAAGCATAGAGCAGTAAGTAATTAAGTGTTTCTATTTCTATAAACATATAAAGGTTTGATTACAATGCATGAATTAAAGAATTAAATAACAGAAGTAAGGATAGATATCGTCTTCTTGATGTAGAAGGATGATAGACTACAGTGGACCCTCCAGTCCGATACCGGTCAGGAGCCTAGCCCGGTACAGCAGTGTCGGGCGGCACACCCTCTCGGGTGGCACACGTGACGACCGACTGTATTACTAAAGGACCCTGGCCGATACGCTCATGTCAAGAGGCACACCCTCTCGGGCGGCACGCACGACGGGCGAAGCGTATCGGGTTCGATGTCGTGTCGGGCATGGAGCGACGCGTTCTACTGTCGGGCACTTGTGTCGCTCATCTACGTCGGCCGATATCGGCCCGCAGTGTCGCCCGGGACTGTCCTAAGTGAACCATCCCCTCCCTCTCGGGATGAGGAAGAGCTCACGTAGAGTTTCCCGACACGAGCACTAGGGCACGATACTCTTGCTCTCGCAGTTTTCCTCCGACGATCGCTCAAAGTTCCCAACTGTCCGAACTGTCTTTTCGACTTCCTGTAGCTGCTATTTATAGGTAGCGGTCGGGGGAAGTTATGGTGCTCGAAGCGCCATGTGTCCTCCTTATTCACGGGTTTGATGGACGGTCGATATGCATATCGCCCGACGCAGGGATGTTGGCTGTCGGTCACGTGACGGGAGGCGCCTGCCGGTGGGTGGCCTGTGTCGCGCGACAAGATTGGGATGTCATGGCGAGCTCGGCTCCCTGTCGGGTAAGAGGCGTGTCGTCTTTCAGTTTCTTCTTGTGCGACATTCCTTTGTCGTGCATCATTGTGTCGCTCCACCCTGTCGGGCAGAGATCGTATCAGGCGTCAGGAAGGCCGAAACAGACTTGGACTTATTTGTGGGTCGGGACGGCCTTATTGTACCAAAATGAGGAAAAACTCTGTAAAAGATGGAAATATTGGATTAAGAGCATTGCTTGGCCAATTATTGCGAAAGTACTAATAAAAGAGAGGAAAATAGAAGAAAAGGGCAGTTTTGATAACAGAATAAAGGGCAAAAATATCACAAAAATTGGTGTTATCAACTCCCCCAAACTTAGCATTTTGATTGTCCTCAATCAATATTTAAACTTTATTTTGTGATGCTTATTTTTGCTTGGTATATCTTTCAGGCCAAGAGGTAAAACAAGTATAGTAATGCCTTTAGAGATAATGATGCCTTACTGCAAACAAAAGACCATGTGTTTCCTTGCTTTATTATTTCAGTAAATTTTTTCTCTATAGCTTTAGCGAGACTTTGTTGTATGATTCCGAAGTTAGCTTACACACCAAACAACTTTATTTTTAGGGTAGAAGGTTGTGTATAGGGTAGGCTAAGGATTTTTGGGGTTTTTCTTATTTCCCATCATTCCATCCAGGTAAGGGTCCGTTAGCGGGCAAGTGGTCCTTGCAGTCCAAGCCAGTTGTCTTTAGAGCAGTGATTTCACATCCTACGTACCACTACCCCAGATCTACCATGCCTAAAGATGGGTACTTTTAGAAAACAAGTGTGTATATATATTTTTTCCTTTTCTTTTATTGGGCACAACTCTCATGCTTTTATTCACACTCATAAGGCTTCTTTCTCTTTTTGGGATTTTCGTTGGGTAAGGGGAAACAAAAAGATTCTTACTGTTTGGGCAACTTTTTCCTTCTCCATACTCGTCTCTTAGCTGTTTGTGAGATTATTATATTTTTCGAAATTTTTGGCATGGCAAAACATAATCTTTTATTCGTTTGAGGAAGCATTATCAAAAAGATATAACAGAACTTGTATCTCATTAAGCACATAGAAAACTAACTTTGCAAGAAGTTGCGATAGGTTTTTACTATTATAGCAACTTTGTACACAAGTAGGGAGATGATATATAAACAAAAAGAATTTTCGAAACTTTGGTATGAACATATATATGTACACAAAGAACAAAAGAATGACGAATTTAAGACAAAAGCATAAAGAAATTGAGTTAGAATTTTCAAAATTTTGTACCTCCCTCACTGGTACATGGTACCCCCCCCCCCAAACTTACTCCACACTCTGTCCCAGAGTTGTGAAGTAGATAAGGTGAGGTAATGTTTATTCCAGTGAGGTTGCGCCTGCGTCAGACAGAAGATCCCATACATACTCCCCCCTTTTGCTGTGATAGAAGGTGTGGTGGAGCTGGTCAGGCATTTCTTTGTTCGCCATCCATTCCAGGACGTAGATGTCACAGTCGTTGGATAGGGGAAGTTGCTGCGGACTGTGGTGGTAGAACTGGAGTTCGTGCCACTGGCCTGCTTGCATGTCCAGGAATGGTTGGATCATCCTTGCCACCTCGTCGTAGTATTTTCAGACCAGGCGTTCGATGGATGTCAAAGGTTCTGATGTACACGGCACTGGATGGTTCTTGTTGCTGTCCAAGCTGTTGTAGAAAATTCCTGCTCGCTTCTGGGTGTACACAGTTAGGAGCGTCCAATGATTGTAATGCAGAATTGGCAAAAAGATAGTGTATGGAACCCCGCCTCTTAATTCTGCCAAAAAATGTTGCTTCGCTCCTATTTCGTCAGCGAGGCAGACGTCGTTGAATAGAATGGGCTAGGCTATGTATGCATGTTCTAGCTTTGGCTGTATATACTGGATGTAAGTGGCTGCGACCGCTACAACCAAGCACCCTCCTTCCTTCACCATGTCCCTTAGATCGTCGACCGGGACTACGACATCGCCTGCCTGAAAGGCATCAACCGATGGGGTAGAATTAGCTAACTTCAGCTGGATTATATTGACCTGCTCCTGTGTGAGAGTTGTACACGAAAAGTGGTCAAAATTTGTGATCAGCCCTTCTGAAGCTTCAGGCAAAGCAGTGTCTTCCATCCCGTACATTTTCTTCAGGACTTCCAACTTCTTGCCTGCCCCATAGGTATCAGTTGCTACCTTGTCTTCTTTTTTTGAGGAGCTGCTGGATTGAGAAGAGTCTTCTTCCAGGTCACTGTCCAGCAGCTGCTCTGGTACCCCTGCATCTCAGAAATAATGTTTGTCCTTGATCAACAACATGGCATAAATACTCTTGCGTTGATAGAAGGACGTGCCTTTGAGGACTCCTAAGTTTCCAAATGTGTTGAGCGCCTCAACGGCACCCAGGATGATGATAGCGCTGTTTCCACTCCCCTCTTCTGCCTGGACGGGGAGGTCTCGGGGAGTAAAGAAGTTCCAAGGACCTTGGTGATGTTGGCTTCCTTGCTTTATAGCTCGTAGTAGACGCGGTGGAAGGAGTCTCAGCTTCCTGTCCTCCGGGCGGCAGAAAACACCCCCGGAGCGTGGCACCTCGTTGCGGCTGCAGCTCAGCAGCTGGAGGTTGTGGTTCCTGAGGTCTTCCATGCAGAGGAACCACACGTTGCGGTGTTTATACGGAGCCAACATGAGGTTAGGTCTATGCTCTTCAATGTGCTGTAGCATGTCGGCCACCGCATGGGAGCCTGGATCTCCCTTCATCAGACTTATCGCCAAGGTCGGGGTGGCGTTGTATATCATTCTCCGACCTGTCCTGCTGTTGGTACGTTCTATTATCGCTCCTTCAAGGATCCTGAACATTCTTTAGCCGACGAAGGCCGGCGTGCAGAACATGTTTCGAAGAACTCCCCGTCGCATGGATAGGAAGCCGTCGGTCCAGACGACGTCATCTTCATTTTCCTGTGATCTCAAGACCTTATTCAGCAAGTTCTAGTCTCTGATCGTCATATATCTAATGGCTCTTCTATCGAAGTCGGCCATCTCGAAAGAGGGTATCTCAGATGGCTCATGGAACTTATCACAGATTTGTCTGCCATCAAGCATTTGCTTCGGGGAAGAAGTCTCTTATTGACTGTGTAGACATCCCCCTTCTCTCGCTCAGACTCATCAAAGAGTCTCCCCCTATGCTGATATCTATGCTATCATGTTCGGCTTCATCTAGGGGTACGGAGATATTTGCTTCTCCCAAGCCTAGGGAGCTCTCCTATCCTGCTTGAGATCCTTCGGCTGACCCTTGTTGCGTCCCCTCCTCGGGCGTTGAAGATCGCCCGCTGGAGGAGGAGGGAGATGCTGATCCTAAAGGGGAAGCTGACGAAGAAGGAAGAGAGCCATGGCTGGGGGGTGACGACGACCTTCTCGTCTGCCTTCGTCGCGGATGGTCGTCACTTCTGTCCAGCCTCTCCTCAATTATGTCCAGGCGTTGGAGAACTTGTTGAAGCGTCACATTCAAGACCTCTAGTCCGCCGGGAAGGCTCCCTAGAGTCAGCACCTCTCTTTCTTGGCTATCCAGCCTATTTTGGAAAGATGCAAATTTGTGGGTTAGGGAAATACAAACGTCAGAGTTGATATTTGTTACCTCCCGCAATTATCGAGCTCATGCCCGAGCATCGTTCTGAGTGACGGGGAAGCTCCGGTGGGTCTCCCTTCCATCCTCGTGACATCTTTCTCGTGCGATGGTCTACCAGGCAAGGTAGAATCTATCAGAATGGTTCGCGATCCCGATGCCGCCAGGTGAGGCGTCGACGCTTTTACAATTGTCACTGCCTTGCCTTCTCGTCTGGGTGGAGATGGCCGTGGTGAGGGCGGACTCTGCTCCACCTCTGCACTGTCGGCGATCTCCTCAACTGCTGTCGGTGGGGACTTCGGCGGCGGTGTCGGTGTTCCTCTGAGCTCCCTTCTCAGGATCTCGTCGAACACCCCGTTGCTGACGTCTTGCTGAAGTTCCTTTTCTGCCTTTGCAAGCCTTGAAGCAGCGACGGGGACTGCGGTCGTCTCTTCTGCGGCATCTCCCGTAGTCTCTGTCTCAGTGACCTCGACGATCAGCGGTTCTTTCTCAGCTACCACTGTCCTTGTTGTGGCGGTGGCTGATGTAGATGGAGTGGCGACAACTCTATCAGAAGTTGTCGTCGGTAGCTCTGGAGCTGCCCTCTCCTGGGCCCTGGTGGTGATGGTGCGAGCTGCGTCGTTTGCTACAGCTTCAATTTCGGCGGCAGTGAAGACCAGTTTTTCTGCGTCGTAGTCGGCGCAGCGAGGGAGCGGAAGGAGTATGTCCATCTTTGAAAACTTGTAGAAATAGTCTCTCCCCTCCTTCCTAATGATGTTGGTCCTCATCAGGTACTTGGTGTCGATCACCTCATTGCCTTGCGTCCTCGAAAGGCTGCGCGGCTCTTTTGGGTACCCGAGTCCTACTGCGATTAGGTTGACAATGCCACCCATGCAGTACTCCTTGGTGGCTTCTTTCATCGGATGTAGCCTGTTCAGCAAGAACCGCCCGAGGTTGATCACTCGGCCCTCCATTATGTGCCACATGACGTAGAGTTCTTCTGTATAGATATTACTGGACTCATTCTTGCTGAACTACAAACATGCCACCAGTTTTTGCACTATCCTCCAAAAGCAGGAGTGCACTGCCACCACCTTTCTTCCCGGCTTGAACGAAGACTCGCCGGTTATCTTGCTCCAGAGTCCTACGGCATTGAACCTGTCTCTCTCGGTGATCCTCTAACCGTTGTCCATGAGATTCCTCTCTTCTTCGTTGGAAGAGAAGATCTTATTCAACAGCTTCTCGGAGATGGAGTGATCCGAGTTGTAAAGTCGGGCCTGGAGTCTGTCCGGCCCACCAAATTCTTCTCTCTCCGCCGTAGAATTCTTCACCCGGTGCAGGGAAGACATAAACTCCATTGTCAGTTTGGTGTAAGAAGAAGACTGGCTGAAGCAAATCTTCTTCAGCCCTGCCGCAGCGAGGACACCCTTCAGCCTCCTCACGATCCTTAGTTCAGCAAATGAGGCATGATGGCAGAACCTGCTTGGTCGATAGACCTTGGTCACAAGTTCAGCATATCGATGAGCGTGCTCATCATCCCTTGGCTCGAAACTCCCGGAAAAGAATTCCGAGAGTCCTGCTGCTGGTGTTGGGGTTGGAGTCGCCACTTCTCCAACCCTAGCCCTCTTCTCTGCTGTCGACGCCGCGGCTGGTCCCGGGTTTGGGTGCTTAGGCCTGGCAGTCTTCCCTTCAGCAGTAGTCTGTGAGTAGACTCTCCTGCCTCGTGCGTCAACGGGGATATCAGTTGTTTTGATGCGGGCCATTTCTATAAGATAATAAGAAAATACCTCGATTAAACGTGTTGATGCCTTGAAAAAAGTAAAGAATAAAAGTGCGACCAAATATTTGTCTGTACAAGGACTGTCCCGCACTCCGTATCGAGCGACACACGGGTTTTAGAGGTGAAGTCATGTGCCCGATACTAGAGGTGGTATCGCCCGTTACATCAGAAGATCAAAACGCGCGATATGAACCGGGCGATAAGGCGAAAAACATGTGTTAGGTCGGTCGTTTGATACGGGTGTGTCGGGCGACATGTCTGCCGGGTGATAAGGTCTGTCAGGCTTTACCTTTCCATGATCTGAACTTCCGTACGACATGAGAGCAAGGAAGTCTTGCACGACACGGGAGCAAAAGCACAAGGTCTTAGCACGATACGGGAGCGTGAAAACAGTAAGGCAAGGAGCCCGACACGGTAAAAACTCGCCCCTTTATATACCAAACTCAACCATGGTGAAACAAGTAAAACCGGGGCACACATCAGCCGTTAGGGCAACACGTAATTCGGGCAAGTCCATCCGTCGGCACGACCCTTGCAATCCCCGAAATTCCACTGCCCGATATGGGCACATTCATAGCACCGGTTGGGTTGCTTTCCGATCCATCATGAAAACAAAGCGGTTTAAACTACGACTGATGAGTAAAACATCATTGGCCGAAGACTAAGACCCCGACCTCAGATGGTATTACCCATCCCGGTTAATAAAGATAAAGCAGTGACCCCTAAAACATAAGAGTCAGCGCATGTGGCGCATGCGCTGACTCGGGCCTTATTACAGTCCATAATGTTTGTAATGTTCATTTTGCTGGAAAGTAAAAGCACCCTATACTAGGAATTTAAAAACATCTCGGGTTGCCTCCCGAGAAGCGCTGAGTTTTCCGTCCTCAGCTGGACGTCTTTTGGCTTCTTCATCATCCTTCTTCTCCGCAGTCACTGTCCCGATTTCTTGGCTGGTTCTGTGTTGGACGAGATCTTCCCCGACAGGTTCTTTACGATATCGACGAGCTGAGCTAGCTGCTGGTCGATTTGGCATTGATGTGTCTGCATGTCTTCCAACTGTACCTGCAACGAGTTCAAAATGCCAGAATTGGATAGCACACTTTGCGCTAGTTGGTTATTAATGGTATCTTGTTTCTTAGCAAAATCAAACAACTGGCCAATCACATCAGATTGGCTTGTCCCTTTGTCCTATTCTCGGGTTGGGCCTTGGTACTTTCCTGGTGCTTGGAAATTGCCTTTTTCTGGTTGGAATTGAATGTTCTTGGCATATTGGCTGGATCCTCCCCTCTTCTCAAAAGTTTGCGCTGGCTTGGCCGAAGTATACAGCTGTTGCGAATTTTCTGTTGCATCCTTGTTACCGTAATTAAAGCCAGGGTGATCTGGCCTCTTGAAGTTCATCTAGGAGACATTCTCTGTCCTTTCATCTTCTGAGTCGGAGTCGCTGCCTGCTTCTGGTTGGGTGTAGACACAATCGTCCACCCCGTGACCTCCTTCTCCGCACGTAACGCACTTCATCACTTTCTCAACTGACTTCTTACCTTTACTGCCAGCTTCTCGTAATTGTTTAACATCAGTAGCAATTCTATGTATCTGCGAAGTGATTCATTCCACCACCTTAGACTCAAGGGCGGACCCTTCACCTACCTTCCTTGCTTGTCCTCTATCAGATCGATCAAACTCAGCACCAGCAATTAGCTCGGCCATGTTCTTGATAATCATCTCAGACCTCTTTAGCTTCTTCCCTAGGAAGTCACTGCCCGCTGCCGCATTCAGTGACACCCTTTCATCGGGAGTCAAGACGTTGTAGAAAGTGGTGACGAGGAAGCCCTTCTTGTAGTTATGATGGGGACAATCCCTCTGGTACTCCTGGAATCGTTCCCAGGCGTCGTGGAGGCTTTCGTTCGGCTTTTGCATGAAGGAGGTTATTTTCTGCCAGTTTCTGACCGTTCTTTCGATGGGGTAGAACTTATTTACGAATGCATCGGCTAACACTCCCCACCCGTTCAAAGATCGGTGAGGTAGCCCGAGATACCAAGACAGCACTTTGTCCTCCAGGGAAAAGATGAAGTCTTTGCAATATATGACCTCCTGGGGGACCCCCCGCATCTTTATCGTGTCGTAGATGTTCTTGAAGGCATCGAGGTGATGGTAGGGGTTGTAATTTTTAGAACTTCCCCAGAAGCTTTTATTCTGAATCATAGAGATCACAGAAGGCTTCAGCTCAAAATTGGCTGCGTTGAATCGCGGGGTGACGACGGGACATCTGGAGTTGTTGGCTTTTGTTGATGCCAACTCTCTCAGCGTCTTCTCTTCCTCCTCAGAATCGTTGCTGTCGTCATCTCGTCAGTGATGTGCCTGATCTTGGTTCCTCCGGTTTCTTTGGTGGTGGCGACGCCTAGCTTGAGGGTGTTCTTCCTCAGAGCGTTCTGACTCCTGATCTTCAACCTGATTATTTCCGTCATAGCGGTCGTTGCCATCTGGTGGAGGTGATTCATGCCCAGATCTTCCTTGCCGTTCCCCTTCATAGTGCTGTGGGTTGACGCGGGGAGGCATGGCGTTGATGATTGTGCTTGATTGGACAGTCGAGTGGCGTCGGAACTCGGGGAAACATACTACTGTTCTTCAGGGTTCCTGAAATGGCACGGAAAATCAAGTTTAGAAAATTGAATTTTTTTACTTTTAAGCAAAGAATAACAATAAGAAGAAAAAGAAAAAGAGTGTTGTCAAACTCATTTCTAAGCTTGAGGCACGTGAGTGTAGTTAGTGGATTCAGATTCGTCAATAGTTCCATTTTTGCCTTCTCCCCGACAACGGCGTGAAAAAGTTGACTGGCCTAAATTGCGCGTCCAAAAGTGGAGGCGGATTCGAGGTAGTCGAGCTTTTACATTTATAAACCGGAATCCTTCTAGGCCCCCACAACTTTGCTTACGGGGTCAAATTAGATATACGGGGTTGAACACAGGGACAAGGGGGGTAGTGTTGAGAACCCAGAATCGACACACTACACTCCGGCAGGTATGAAGAGATAATAAATTCCCCAAAGGGAAACAGCAAGATGTCACAAACAAAACGAAGAAAACTATCTCCAACTGGAGATACAAGAAAGATTTAAGGTTTTAGTCATTTAGTAGTTTTTAGGGGTTTTCATGCCACAGAAACAGAAAGATAAAACTAGAGCTAGAGCAAGGTACGAAGGATAGGACTTTAGTAAAACAAGCGGTAGCAGTAGCATCCTGCACCCCTCCTCTCAGAGCGGGTACCTCTAACCAAGCATCAACACCCCTCTCGAGGTTGGTGGACTTAAGTTAGAGCGGAATGTTATTGAAATGACTCCATTCCAGGAACTCTCGTACTCCAGAATCAGACCAAACACTAGAGCCACAACACAACTCTTGAAGTTGTTGCGAAAGGAAAACATGATTCGGTAGCTAAGCGAAACGTGATCCAAACATGCAAGCTAGAGTTCAGATATCAAACATAGCAGTCATCCAACACATTGCACCAAGCATAGAGCAGAAAGTAATTAAGCTTTTCTATTTCTATAAACATATAAAGGTTTGATTACAATGCAGGAATTAAAGAATTAAATAATAGAAGTAAGGATAGATATCACCTTCTTGATGTAGAAGGACGATAGACTACAGTGGACCCTCCAGCCCGATACCGGTCAGGAGCCTAGCCCGATACAGTAGTGTCGGGTGGCACACCCTCTCGGGCGGCACGCGTGACGACCGACTGTATCACTCAAGGACCCTGGCCGATATGCTCATGTCGGGCGGCACGCACGACGGGCGAAGCGTATCAGGTTCGATATCGTGTCGGGCATGGAGCGACGCGTTCTACTGTCGGGCACTTGTATTGCTCATTTACGTCGGCCGATATCGGCCGACAGTGTCGCCCGAGACGGTCCTAAGTGAAGCATCCCCTCCCTCTCGGGATGAGGAAGAGCTCACCTAGAGTTTCCCGGCACGAGCACTAGGGCACGATAATCTTGCTCTCACAGTTTTCCTCCGACGATCGCTCAAAGTTCCCAACTATCCGAACTGTTTTTTCGAATTCTTGTAGCTACTATTTATAGGCAGTAATTGGGGGAAGTTATGGTGCTCGAAGCACCACGTGTCCTCCTTATTCGCGGGTTTGATGGACGGCCGATACGCATATCGCCCGACGCAGGGATGTTGGTTGTCAGTCACGTGACGGGTGGCGCCCGCCGATGGGTGGCCTATGTCACGTGACAAGCTTGGGTTGTCATGGCGAGCTCGACTCCCTGTTGGTTAAGAGGCATGTCGTCTGTCATTTTCTTCTTCCGTGACATTCCTTTGTCGTGCGTCATTGTGTCGCTCCACCCTGTCGGGCAGAGATCGTATCGGGCGTCAGGAAGGCCGAAACAAACTTGGACTTATTTGTGGGCCGGGACGGCCTTATTGTACCAAAATGAGGAAAAACTCTACAAAAGATGGAAATATTGGATTAAGAGCGTTGCTTGGCCAATTATTGCAAAAGTACTAATAAAAGAGAGGAAAGTAGCAGAAAAGGGCAGTTTTGATAACAGAATAAAGGGCAAAAACATCACAAAAATTGGTGTTATCAGGTACCTCACATAGTGTTCTATATCGGACTCATGGAACACATTACACATCATGTTATTCCTGAGGGGCAAGGCTAAATACAACCATCTCCACCAATCCATCTCAAATGGACCCATATATCAGGGACTCATCTTTCTTAGCTGAAGCTTAGGGGGGTCGAATTTTCACATCACATATTTTCCCATAGTGAACTGCATGTCAGTCTGCTTTGCATTAGCTCGTGACTCATGTCACCACTGGGCTCTCTCTCAGCCATTGCATGATCAAAGCAACTTCATCTACACACACTATGGTTCTTTTCTGACCTTCGTGAGGCCTCCTTCACCAACATCATCTTAATGAAGTGGTGACCGATACAACCTCTCTATAAGACTTCTTACATCCCGATAAAGGATATGGTGGTTAACATCACATCTTAAGAATTGTCTCTATGTATCACCCTGAATGAGCATACATGCTTTCATCAGACCCTCTAGTCTGGATCATACTGTCCATTAGTATGGGGTCATAAACTGTACTATCATCGAGTTCTTCATGTATCCACTTCCACCTCATGGAAGTGAACCTTGGTCATACCCAAGAACTTTTGAACTCGCATCATGGTGTAGTTGAACCATCTTTCTCTCTTAAGTAGGTCAACCGAATTTGTCCCATGATAGTATTCTTCCTTCCTCATGTCATCTAGGTAAGGCGATCTACCATAACCCATATTGCACCTCGACCCTCCTTGGTCTAGGGGAGACTTACCACAACATCCATAGTGATGAACTCCCATTCTCTCTCGGGGACTCTTTATACTTTATATCCATGCACTGGGTTACTGGTGTTCGTCCTTCACCTCCTGGATTGCATGGCCACATGCAACATGTATCAGGCATCCAAAGCTCTACCATCACTTACTATCTTTGTAGTTTCATGGTGTATGGTGATCATGATTTCGTGTATGTCATGATTCCTCAAGGTCGATTCCTCATAAGCCCTAAACCACTCTCATCAGGGTTTTATTACATTCCTATCCAAAGAAGTGTATCTAGAGTTCTACAACTGTCCTTCTACCACATCAAGGACTAGGTTGGCTATCCAAACAACCACTAATCTTGTTCAACAAATCTCATTATATTTGAGTGTTAGCCAAACTTATCTCTTTTTCTCAACTTAAGGTTAGCCTAACAACCTCAACTTCTTCTATCTTCCAGCTAAACTAGGCAGCTATATCTTAACCAGAGCATTCATTACCACTTCTTATCCTTAGGTGTTAGGTAATGTCAAAGACATACACCTCCATGTGTTATACTTATCAACTCATCTCAAACTCTAAGTTTGTCTTCACCAAGAAACTCTTAGCTCATCCTCATGGTGATCAAACTCAACCTTGGTTAACTTGCAAATTCCACATAGCTCTTGATAAAACATCCTCATAAGATGACTACACTATTCCTCTTAGTGTTTGTAAACCATCCATGTATCATTCATTCCACCAAGGTATGTTATCATCTCTGTCCTCATACCTTGTAGCAACATTCCAACTTGCATCATCTTTATCCTTGGTGTATGGCATGCGTATTGTCCCATCTCTCCCTCTCATAACAAGAGGAAATAAGCATTTGGCAGCCATCCAAACACAAAGTTCTTCCTGTTCCACGAGTAGAGATGATACATCCCACACCGCCAGTACACCTTCAATTCTAATTTGAAACGTGCAACATATGTCTCCACATCACAAACATCATGATATCAAAGTTAGTTTCATGGAAAACCGGTCTCGAACCTACTTGGGTCACCACACAATCCTTAGTCATCTCCTCTAGGTCTATAGGGTGTCGATACTTTTGGGGTCATCCCTTTTCCCTTATGCATCCAGAGAGTTCCCTACTCATCTGCCCTTTGGGTCCCATGAATTCATGAAGATGATCAATCTCCTAACCCATGGCCCTCAGATAATGATAGTCGTTACCTCCCGACCCTATGGTCATGTGCAACTAGGGAATTAGGCAACTCCTTCTTCCATTAGTCTTATCCCTACCTGACCCTAGGATAGACTTAGGATTCTATTATAGCACATGTCCAACTTAGAACCTTACCCAATCATTCATCATCTCTCTTCCTGCATTCATGGGCTGATTTTTATCCTTTCATAGGGATCATGGCAACCTACCTACCTTGGTCAAGCCCCATACCGGTTACCTCCATGGTAACACATCCACATGCACATAGAGATGGTTATCTATGGGTCTATAGGTTCATTCTCATGCCATGTACTCTTCACTTTGCTTCTCAAGATCCTATGAAACCTCCTTAGGTTACCTCAAAACCAACTAAACTGGTAAACTCCCTACCAAAGGATCCCTCTACCAGGATGGGAGGAAACTACACCTTGATAAAAAAGGTCACAAGCATCCTTAGGGTTTACATTCACATGAGCATGCTTAATCCAACAACTACTAAGGCACAACCTTACCTACTAAACCATGATAGGTCACACTTGTTCTCATCCTCAACATTATACCAACTTAGTTGTGATGGGTTCATCACACATACCTTTAACTTAAGGGGTTTCTTTTTCCTCTACACATGCTCGAAGCTATAGAGACTCCAATCTTATCATGAGCATCGGGTACACTGCTTCCCCTCTTAGGCCTAGAAACCCTAGGTCCACCTTTGGGTGTCCAATTGCATGCCCAACCTCTTAACTACGAATCAAGCATGTCCAAGGTATGTGTCACATCCCAATTTTCATAGTTAATTTTAACTTAATATGAAGTTTTTTTCTAAACAATAATAATTGAGGGATTTAAAACAAAATGCCTATATTGATTGTCTGTATACAAAATAGGATGAGAAAAACTTAAGATAATAGCCAAAGTCATATTTCATTTTCAAATATGAATTAAATATATCCATCATCTCATATTAATCCCTTTCATTTTCTTTCCCCTACAAAATGGCCATAAGCATAGAGAAAAGTTATAAGGTGACAAATGTGACTAGTTAATAGTAATCTCGGATTTATGACTCATGAATTCAATAATAAAAGATCTTTTCAAAATATATTACCTTTAATGGCCACTATAGAAGTTATGGACCAAGATATGCCAAAAAACGAAATCTAACTTCACAATAATAATCTAGACCCTCTATTTTGCCTATGGTTCAAATTTGAAGTCGTTTGAACTATGTTTGACCTCCCAATTAATTCGACAGAGATTTGAATATAGATGGACCAAGATTTGAATATCATTTCATTTAATGCAATGTAATTTATGGCTTAATTTTGAATGCATGTAACATTATCTTCTCTCGAGTCACTTTCTTCAATAAAATTTTCCATAAAGACATAATAAACTTAAATGTGATTAAATATTGATCATATCATTTTTAGAGTCAAAGAAATAATTAAGGAGAATCATTTAACATTTTCTCACCTTTTAATGCATGAAAATGAATTATATACAAATATGGACATTGTGAATAAAAGATTCTCAAAATTCGAATTTTATTGACTAGGATGGATCTAGAGTATGTAATTAATGTGTGGTCTACATTTTGTTTTGTTTCAAATTCGTTTGACCTCTCAAATAAATATAAATCACAATGTCAATCCATTTAACACATGCAATGTAAACATTAATTAATTGTTGATGAAAATTAGTCAAGATGAGACCATATGTTTAAAATAGTAGAAGGGAATCTATAAGGAGAGTGTGATTATTTTCTTTCTTTTAACATTCCAAAGTTTTAATAATTGAATACAATGGATAAATATATTAATTTGAGACTACAAAAATGTGGGTTTTCACCTGTCACCTTTCCAACACTACTAGGAAGCTTTATATGAAAACGAAAATGTCATTATGGATGAGAAGATATAAAATTTATGTAATTGGTATGGACACTTAAAAATGGTTTATTGTTACATAGTTATAATATTATTTTAAACAACAATGAATTATATGGGAATGAGTAATGACAATCAAACAATTTTTAATTAACACATAGAAATCACATTGTATACTCTTGCTTTACAACTAGTGCATGTAGATTGAACATAAAGTTATTTTTCTCTTTCCTTCACTTAGTGATTTGTTTTATTATAAAATGAAATAATGTGTCTCGGCCATAGATACTTGGAAATAAGACACTATGGAAATTATGTAAGGAATGGTACAACTCTCTCACGTTTTCTCTCTTTCTTTGTGATTACAAATAAAATGTAATGGTAATTTAGTTAATGTAATATTTTTGATAAACAAATAAAAGCAAATGATAATACATTCTCTCTTAAATATCTCATACAAAAGATATGAAAGATGATAAAGGAAATTCACAAACAAAAGATAATTATTTTAACCACAAAGTTGGACTTTAGTAATTTACAAAGAGAAACACGTTTTTCACAAAGTCTTACCTTTTAGTATATTGGAGTTAAGATAATTCCAATGTTTAATTAAAGGACAAAAGATATTAAAAAAAATTAAATCCACTTGGACTAGAAAGTTCTAGACCCTTAACACCTATAAAAGGGACCCCATGATCCTAGCATACCAAGGAAACAAAAACACACTAGTCTATGTTCTTGCAAATCACATTCAAGTGTTGCCTCAAAGATTAGAGAGATCATCTTAGGATCAACTTCACTCCAAGTAGACTAGCCTATTTTCTTGTAAATCACATCCAGGCGCTTCCCCAAGGATCGGAGATATAATCTTAGGATCTACATTGCTCCAAGGTAAACGGGCCATGCTGCTGAGCTCAAATACTTATGGTTGCTTGCATGTTAAATATGAAATATATATTACTTCTTCAAGTTTAATGCTTTAGTCATGATTCACTATATTATTGATTGTTGATTTCTACATGCTATGTCCTATGTTATAATGTTCACCATGATTATTTTTTATCATTAAAGACTCATGAAAATAATGTTAATGATCAAGAGGGAGAGATCCCATCATGTTTGAGATACCATGTTAATGGGGAGAAATCCCTTCATGTTAAGTTTAAAGAATCATGATTTACGTTAATGTCAACATTAAGTTAATGGTCAAGTAATTGGAATTGAAATAGTTTTGTTATGCTCCCGATCATGGACCTCAAAAGGGTCATCAAGGGCTTTCCTAGCATCAAGGGCTTTCCTAGCAATCATGTGCTCCTAAGGGGGGGTCATAGAGGGACGCATAAGATTTCTTTTCAATTCTTAATGTTAATAATGATGATTGAAGAATGCTTAAAGTTAATTCATGTCACTTCTTACATGTCAAGTATATTTACTTTTTTTATTTTATAAAGTGCCAGTATCGTTTACTGATGTGTTGTTTTTCCCTTTGCATGGCTGGGCATGTGATGTACCCAGGATTTGGAGAAAGTAAGGACTCAAGAAGATCAAACCAAGACTAGAGGACATCTAAGAGTTATCTGGTGGGGTGCCATCCATTCTAGGTGATCCAATCATAGAGAGTTGCTTATTGTTATGCTTAGTTTCCCATGTTGAGGGATGAATAGAATTCTAGACTTGTTGTTTGTAGTTTTACTATTCATATAAATGTATGAATCTCAATGGAGAATTATTTGTTTACTTGTAATGATTACCTTTTTGTGACAACCCTCCCTAAAATTCCAAGTACCCCACATTATGGATAATGTTGGGGATTAGGATGTGCTTCCACTGGTTACCTACGAAACCCTAGGGAGGGGTGTTACAGTATGTCATCCTTTCATTCGAGCAACACCTCAGAGTTGAGTCCTCTTCCAGGACAACCAACTAGGTACAAGGCTTCACAACTTGCTACTTCATCCTCTTCAAGTTTAAGAAACTCTTCTACCTATCTCAGGAGGTAAACACCTATACCATAGGCACATAGGTACCAACAGACTCATCCTCTCTCTAGGGTTTGGTTCCTCTCATGGCAACCAAGACATCATTAGCCTATAAGGGTCAAGCATACGGCAACCACTATCATCCACTTAGGTTGCATCATCCTCAACTCCCACTGTTCCTCAAGTTTCGGGTTTTTAGGCTTCCAACCTTCTTGCCTGAGGTCTTCTCTCTCTCCAGAGTTAATCCTACAACCATCCTCTCTATAAGAGGTCCTTTCTTCATGAAGGATCAAGCTCATAAGCATATCCCTACCTGGTGAAGCCTATGTTCACGCTTATGTTTACTCACAATTATCCATTATTCCTTATGCTTATCTCATTAGATATCCAACATGCTCCCTTGGCCAGGGTTTCGACCTAGTTCCTGTACTACATGATGTGCTCTGGGTGCATACTATGCCAAGCTCATGGGGTTTCCATAGGTTCTTCTCTAACCTCATCTATGAAGGAGCTATCCTTCGCTCAAACATGCACGACCCTTCCCAGGGTCGCCAAAGGTGCTAGGTCATCCAACCTCTCATGGCTCATATGGAAATCCAAAGACATATCTATCTAAACACCCAGTCAACCATGTCATATAACTCATCATGTCATCTCTCTCTAACCTCCACTTAGGGTTAGGGTTACCATCATCCTTAAAGGATGTGCTAGGTCTCTACTTTAATGGAGATCTCTACCTCCATGACTCACTTTCTCTACTCATCCTCCTGATAAGAAGGTCTAGCCTCAGGTCTCTCCTGAGGGCAATGACAACTTATGTCATACAACCTAAGCATGTATCTATTCTTTTACGCTTACTCTTTTAAGCTTATGTCCATGACATCTTATTTACATGCTTTCTATTAATTTGGTGGAGGATTCCTTAATCCTTATCAACCTTACCCATACCTCAAGAGGGCGAGGAGAAGAGAGGAAACCCTAATCCTTAAGGTCCTTATCATAATTTGAGTCGCGAAGGGATAAACAAGATGAGAGAGTCCTAAAGGTATCTTATTTGATTCATACCCTAAGACTTTGGCCAGGAAGTCACACAGATCCAGGAGTCCTAGTATTCCGACTAGCGGTGCAGAGGAAAATATTGCCAGCCCCCGGTCTTGATCCTTTTCTAGACACCTCTGTCTTTCAGATAATCCTCTAATAACTCCCCTGGGTTCTACAAAATTTGTAAAATTTAATAATTATTAAAGATTAATTGAGGAACCTATGCTCTGATACCAATTGTAATGACCCCGTCTCCTGGTAACCCCCACTTAAGGGAGACCAAGATATTAGGGACGTTATCTAATAACCTGGATCAAAGGTTCGACAAATAATCAATAACAATTATTAAACTTTACCAACTAAACTGAAAACTGGTATAAAATAAAAACTTTACTTACCTTTTAAAAGTTGGGATTTCTAAACTTCTATCCATAAGATACTAATCTAACTAATCCTCCTGTGTACGTTATTTCTCATTTAGTTCTACATATGCCACTATACTGTTTCTTCTTTTCATTTGTACCTAAAACGCCGACAAACAAAACGTCGGTCAGCAAGAAGCTGGTATGTGGGGGAAACAATAATTGTGCAACTATGTTAACAATGTAGTCAACAAAATATCATTCAACATCCAAGATTACATTTTACGCAATACTACTCAATCCTTGCCTATCCCCTATCTCTGTACCGTCCCTGCAGTGGACATGGATACTACCTCTCTCATATGGTAGATCCTTACCCCCATGGTCCTACCACACATGTAGCCAATTCCTAGGGTTATGGAGTCGCATGGCCTTACCTAAAGGTAGCCCAATCCCAGACTCATGATGACTTGATGGTCCTACCCCATTGGTAGCCATGTACTAAGTCATTCAATGACCTGATGGGCCTACCCCATTGGTAGCCATGTACTAGGTCAATCCATTAGGCTACATAGGGGACTAGGATCTCAGCTAGTAGGCACATCTCTTACGTGATAGTCATATTCACATTATAATTTTCATGAATTAAATGCAACCAATAGTTTAATTCAAGTCATCGATAAAACCTCAAAAATCCTTGAGAAAACTAATTCGGTATATTCATAGGCGTAACCACATACCTGTCAAGTTGATGTGAGACAGAAATAATCCAATCAACCAATAGGCAAACAAGCATTCAATAAGAATCCTGAAACAATTATACAATTTCCTTTTATTACTCATGTCATTAAGATCTATTAAATCTAGCTCGCTTCCTAGGGTTTCTAGTCCACTTTTAGGGTTTCCATTGCAATTAGGGTTCCCCTTCATCTGTTACTATTTTAAACCGTAATTTAACACAATTGATCACATACCCTAATTATCTCAACATCTAATCCTCAGTTTTAGATTAAAGGCATAATTATCCATTAATTAAGCCTCTTAAGCCTCTTTTACATTAAAGCTATTATTTTTATCGGTTTAATCCATGACAAGATCATTATGCTCATTTATCATCAATTCAAAGTTCATTATAATCTAATTTGCATATGAACTTGATCTACCATTAATTCCACCTTTTATTCATGAGAAAACCCTAATTACTACATTTAGGGTATTTATCCACAAATTAGGAACTTAAATGCTTGAAATAGCTTATAACCATGAAAACTCAGTTTGATACATGAAGTCGAATAATTAAAGCCACTAAAGGTCAAAATCACCAACATTAGGGTTTCAAGGTCAATTAAAGCCTATTTATGCACATAAACTCTAAATTAACTAATTATATGCAAAGTTCATCCTTTTTGTTCCTAATGTTCCTTTTTATCATTAACATGATAGTATCAACTTTAATCATCAATTAAACCCTACTAATCACATTAATCATATCAAAATAGGGTTCTTTAAACATTAATACATTAAAGTTGATGTCTTCCATTACTTTTTGAATTGTACAAGGAATCAGACTTCAATTATATTTTTATTGGATTCTTCATGTTTTTTTGCTCAACTTTCATGTATAACTTGTCCTTATTCGACCTACCAATTATTTACTATGAATTTATCTAAACTCACTTACTTTGGACCAATCCGTGTGTGCCACGTCGTCGCTTTCATGCATGTCGCTCGCTGGGTTTGCTAACATTTCAAATTGTCAATTATACCCCCGAGCGGCTCTTGGGCTCTTCTCAACATAGAAGGGTAAAACCGTCCAATGTCAGCTCGTCTCCTTCCTCGCGGCTGTGCTTCTGCTACTGTTAGGTTAAGGCTGAAACGCGGCCCGACCGCTGCTCCTTGGGCTTCGATGACCGCCAGGGTAGCTCCCCCTAGCTCCGACGTGCCCCCGCGCAAGCAATGAAACAACTGGCCTGTGGCTATAACGGCCAACTCGAGCTTCCTAGCTCTACAGCACGCAAACATCCCATGGCCATCCAACTAGTATTGCGTACGAGTTTGGGCACCAGGTCTCAAGCTGTGTTCCTCCTGGTCCGTCGGCCTCTATAGCACCTTCAGGGCCTTCAAGCCACAGCCAAGGTGGCGGGGTTGGGAGTGGATCTCACCTGCAAGTCCACCTCCCATGCAGCTTCACTACTGCTACCATGCCCAGTAAAGGTGAGGGGATGCTCACCCAAGCTCTTCAGGAGGTTGTGGAATCGACAAGCCTTCCTCGCAGACTCTCCCCAGCTCCCCGTTTGTTCCATGGTTGATTTACCTTCACGTTTAGGGTTTTGGACGAAAAAGGAAGAAGAAGGAGAGGGAAGGGTTCAGGGAATCGTCTTGGATTTGACTCTGGGATCTACCCCTTTATATAGGGGTGGGAAACAAAGTCCCAAAATGTGCAATCCATGAGGACTCAAGTCCTATCCCAAAAGGAAACTTAATTTCCTTAGATAAAAGCAATGTTCTCTTTCTTCATCATCTCCTTGCTATTCCTTTTTCCTATAAATTCTAGGATTTCGAAAATCCTTTTTCTTAGTTTCTCTTATGCTTGACTTTTACTCCATAAGCACAAAATTATAGTTTCCTTTAGTAGAAAATATCACCCTTTTAATAATACCATGAAATTCATTTATTAAACATCACATTATCCTCTTATTTGACTTTATTGGTATTTCCTCTTTCCTCTTTCTTCATTGGGACTCCTTGGATCCCAAGAAACTCTATTATTTCGAAATCCTTTTTATTGGATACTCATTATCCTTGTAGATGCATCTAAATGCATTATTTCTTCATTATCATGTTTATTTCTTATTAAAATATCTCTTTTTGAGGATTTTTCTTTATTTCTCTTTTATTTTCTTCATTGGTATTCCTTTAACATTATGAATCCTTGGAATACGAAATTCCACTAAGGATAACTCAATTATATCTCTTTCCACTTATTTTCCACATTTCATTATTGTTTTCAATTTATTTCTTAATAAAGAAATACTTAATTAATCTTTTCTTTTCTTATTGCTTTTCTTTTCAACTTTGGACTCCTTGGAACCCAAGGAACCCATGTGACACGAAATCCACCTTTGGATTAAGTTCTTTACCATCTAGAGGTTTCCACATCTTTCTTTTCTCAATTTCTTAATTAATTGAATTTCCTTGTTATTGGGCCCAATAACCAATAAAGCCCACAATGCAATCATCAAGGCTATTGTAAACAAAATTACATCATTATTTGTCCCATATGAGAGTTTACATTTCTCATCATATGAACCCAAAATTGGGGTTGTAACAATTAGAGTATAGGATTGATTAAAACTGTAATTGACTGATTTTGCACAATCTGCACTTCCAACCGATCGGCTCATGTGATGAACTGATCGGCTCAAGACAGACTGAGACGACCGATTCAAGGGTTGAACCGATCGGCTCAACTGGTCTAACCGAGATCGTTTGGAAAGTCAAAAGACTATTTTGCAAATACAATTTGTTTCACTTGTACAAATTCGATTTGAACAATGATTAATATTTTATTAATTGGAAACAAATATGAAAGTCAATTTGAGTTGGACTAAGATCACAAAACGATCAGCTCATAAGTGAACCGATCGGCTCAGGTGTCCCAAACGATCGGTTTAGGTATGAACCGATCGGTTGAGGTCACCAAACGATCGGTTCAGGGTTGAAATGATCGGTTCAGCTGGCGCAGTTGGTTGTTTTGTGGAAAATCTCGAACCCTTCTACTCCTGCTTTAATCCTGCTTTTCCTGGGGTAGAGAACCCTATCCCATGACCCTCCTATATATATAGGGGTATTGGGGGCTTCTCAAAATATAACTCAGAACACCAGTTGCTCTGCAAAGTTGTCGTTCTCTCTGGTTTTGGTAACCGAGAGAGCCCAAGAAAGTGCTACCCGATAAGGGAGGCACATCAAGGGAAAGACAACTACAGAATAGCGACTGGTGACAAGAGAGTGTGTTGGTGACTAGTACGCCAACAGGAGGGTGTGACTCCTTCCGATTCCTTGTGGGAGAAGGATATCAGAGTTCTAGGTGGTCCGTGTGGACTACTTCAGAGGCGGGAGACTTCTGCTACTCGGAGGACAGCTGTCAATCCCTACAGTCCCGGTGAGACCAGGAGCGGCTCAGACACCGTCCAAGACTTGAGGTGAAGACTGTGTAAGCCATGAGGTAACGTCACTGAGCAAGCCTCGGGACAAGGTACGCCTCTATAAACCATCCTTCCTATTGTATAGATGTTGACGTGATTCCTTTATTCTGTGTTTGGGAGAAGAAAATTTTTGTTTCCGCTACCTTCTCTGTCTCCCCTAAAACCCTAGAATGGTATCAGAGTCAGGTCAACTTCTCTATACTTTAGGATTATCGATGTGATCGATTTTGGTTTGTCGCCTTTATTTATTGCATACGATGTGAATAAAATTGGCTTTATGCATGTCCAATCCTCAATCCACAAATCCCAATATACATATATGATATGTAATATGAATGCACTCGATACGCGTCACCCTTAAACGAGTTTTGTGGTGGATGTATAGCATGGTTATGGCCAATAAACCCTATGTATGTGTGTTTGGTTGAATGTGGTTGCTTGCATCTTGGTCTGCGTACTGATTCCCTATCTCCTATTCCTAATGTAACTCGAGATAACTCGAGATTTCTTTCCTACCTTTGCTCCCTCCAAATGTAACTCGAGGTTTCCTTTTTCAAATGTAAAATAGGATAGAATTTTATTTCCTGTTATGTCAATGAACAAAGGACTTTTGACGACCGGTTTGTGGAGCAAGACGAGCGGGTGGCGACCTGAGGAGATGTAGTGAACTGGTCGACTAGAGGTGTCAGTCGGTCAGTTGGTGGAACCCATCTGACCAACCTCATGGTGAGCCGATCAATCATGGAGATGAGTTGATCAAACCCAGAACGGCAAAGCACAGAGTTCATCTTGTACATGTTGCATGTGATGTGGGCCTAGATGACCGTGATTTCTCTTGGCTCGAGGAATCACATTTGGATGGCCATAATCATTTCTTTTATCGTTTCACATGTTTTCTGTGGGATATAGCATGTATATGATACTTACAATATTGTGGTGATTGGATATGTTTATGTACCTATAAAAACCAAATCCCTCATCTAAATATTAAGTCTTTCATGCCTTCCATTAGCGGCACATATGAAAAACTTGATCTACCAAGCGTAGGTTATGCCAAAGAGTGGTGCGTCGTCTATCTCGTGGAAGTGTGAAGGGTAACCATGTAGGTTCTGCCAAAGGAGGGTGCATGTTTACCGTGTCGGCTTTCGGTTTAAACTTAACTGGTGATTCTTAGAGCGTCTAAGCCTAGAGGCAAGGAATGTTCATGGCAATGTGTTGCGCATGTTCATTCATCAAGAGTTGCATATGATGAAAATTGGCATGATGGCCTACCTAAATAATCAAGATTGTGGGCAATCAGCCAAAGCTGACTCATGACTTGATGAACTATGGAGCTTGACCCACTAGAAGATTGTGTGCTACAATCTTACAAATTGATGGTGAGGGCTATTAATTTGAATCAAAATAGTGGGAGAGGTAATTAATTAAAGGCCTAATTAACTACGATCAAATTTTATTCAAATCAAATCAAATCAAAAGGAGTTTTAACAAATGTAATTTTCTCTTGTAGAATGGCAAAAGAATCATCTTTTAAAATGGGCAAATTAATTGAAAATAAATTCCATAACTGGTTGGGAATTGTGAGAAGTGTTCTACACAATCCAGATATACTGGTAGCCTTTAAATCCACTTGATGTGCACTTAAGAAGAAGAATAGTTCATTGATGGAGATCAATGGACCAAAGTCTAAGGACAAAGGTGAGGGGATAGAAGGGTTCTCTCGCCTAACCAATGTCAGAATTTCTGTGTTCAAAATATGGAGAGGATGGAAGGAATGATGGAAGAAGTAGCGAGAGATAGAGATCTCTACTTCTGGTGTATACATGATAGATATTAACTTTACTACTTCTTTGTCATGGGTACTTGATACCGGATGTGGATCTCACATTTGTTCAAATGTGAAGGATCTTAAGAGAAGTAGGCCTTTGGGGAAAGGTGAGGTTGAACTACGAGTTTCCAATGGGGCAAGAGTTTCCGCCAGTGCCGTAGGAACCTATGAGTTAATTCTACCTAGTGGGCTAATAATAGAGTTGAAGAACTACTATTATGTACATGTCATAAATAGGAATATCATTTTCATCTCTTGTTTGGACAAGGATGGTTTTAAATTTCTTATTAAGAATGGAAAGTGTTCCATTTCAAAAGATGGGATCTTTTATGGCAGTGCCCCAATGTCTTATGGACTATACATGATAGATCTAGAGACAAGTGTATACAACGTAAACACCAAAAGGCAAAAACTCAACAACTCAAACAAAACATATATTTGGCATTGTCGTCTAGGGAACACAAATGAGAAGTGCTTTTCTAGACTCCATAAAGATGGTTATCTAGACTCTTTTGATTATGAATCAATAGAGACATGTGAATCTTGTTTGTTGGACAAGATGACCGAGACTCCCTTTTTAGGTAAAGGTGAGAGAGCTAGTGATCTATTAGGACTCATACATACTGATGTATGTGGGCCTTTTATAACTAATGCCAAAAATGGGTATCAATACTTCATTACCTTCACTGATGACTTCAGTAGGTATGGCTATGTGTACCTGATGAAACATAAGTCAAAAACCCTTGAAAGGTTAAAGGATTTCATGAATGAAGTTTAGAACCAACTTGGTAAAAGTATTCAAGCACTTCGATCCAATCGAGGTGGAGAATACTTAAGCCAGGAGTTTGAAGACCTTTTGCGAGCCTGTGGTATTGTATCACAATGGACTCCGCCTGGAACATCATAGCATAATGGTGTGTCTGAAAGAAAGAATCACACTTTACTAGATATGGTGCGATCAATGGTGAGTTTTGATGATCTTCCGATTTCCTTCTGGGGTCTTGCTCTTGAAACTACCACATTTACACTTAACTGAGTACCATCTAAATCGGTTCAAAAGACACCATATGAGATATGGACTGGGAAGCGTCCCAATATGTCTTTCATGAGGATTTGGGGGTGTGAGGCATATGTTAAGAAAATGTTTCCTGAAAAGCTAGGCCCTAGATCCGATAAATGTTATTTTGTTGGATATCCTAAGGAGACCAAGGGATATTACTTATACCACCCAACTGACAACAAAGTGTTTGTTGCCAGGGATGTTGTGTTCCTAGAAAAGGAATTTATTTTCAAAGGAAGCAGTGGGAGGAAAATAGAGCTTGAAGAGGTTCAAGCCCAACAAGAAAACATTGAACCGATAGATGTACAAGAGGAACATAGAGATTCACAAGGTATTGTGGAATCTCAGTCTCCTCAAGTAACACAAGGACCTCATAGATCTAGTAGGACACGCCTTGAACCTGAGAGGTTTGGATACCTTGTGACTCAGGAAGGTGGTGAGTTGATCATAGAAGATGATCCAACTACCTATCTAGAGGTTGTGGAGGGACCAGATTCTGAGAAATAGCTTGAGGCCATGAAATCTGAGATGGAATCCATGTACTCCAACAAAGTATGGACTTTGGTGGAACCACCTGAAGGGGTAAAACCCATAGGGTGCAAGTGGGTCGTCAAGAAAAAGACCGATATGGATGGCAATGTGCCAACTTATAAAGGCGGATTGGTTGCAAAGGGTTTTTGACAAGTTCAAGGTGTTGACTATGACAAAACTTTTTCTCCAGTTGCCATGATTAAGTCCATCAGGATCATGCTTGCTATTGAAGCTTACTATTACTATGAGATTTGGAAAATGGATGTTAAAACCACATTCCTTAATGGGAATAGAAATGAGGATGTGTACATGACACAACCTGGAGGTTTTGTAGATCCAAAGAATGCCAATAAAGTTTGTAAGCTACAAAGGTCAATCTATGGATTGAAGCAAGCATCTCAAAGTTGGAATCATCGATTTGATGAGGAAGTCAAAGTGTTCGGATTTATTCAAAATGAAGATGAACCTTATATGTACAAGAAGGTTAGTGGGAGCACAACCAAATTCCTCATATTGTATGTGGATGACATACTATTGATGGGGAATGATGTCTCAACCTTAGAGAAGGTAAAGACTTGGCTTGGGAATACTTTCTCAATGAAGGACTTAGGAGAAGCATCCTACATTCTAGGTATTAAGATCTATAGAGATAGATCTAAAAGGCTTCTCGGGCTAAGTCAAAGCACATACATTGACAAGGTGCTATAGCGGTTCAGCATGGAGAACTCAAAGAGAGGCAACGTCCCCATACTACATGGAGTCATCAGATCCCATATGCATCAGTCATCGGATCCATCATGTACGCTATGTTGTGCACACACCCAAATGTCTTGTATGCCCTCAACATGACGAGCAGATACCCGTCAGATCCCGGGGATGCTCACTGGACAACCGTAAAGAACATCCTGAAGTACTTGCGAAGGACTAAGGATCAGTTCCTTGTATACGGCTGAGAGGAAGAACTGGTTGTAAAGGGTTACACCGATGAAAGCTTCCAAACTGACAAAGATGATTACAAATTGCAATCAGGATTTGTGTTTTGCCTAAACAATGGAGCTGTAAGTTGGAAGAGTTCCAAGCAAGAAACAGTTGTCGATTCTACTACAAAGGCCAAGTATATTGCTACTTCACATGCGGCAAAGGAAGCTGTGTGGATCAGGAAGTTCATCTCTTAACTTGGTGTAGTTCCCAGTATCTGTGATGCAATTAAGCTTTATTGTGATAATAATGGAGCTACTGCACAAGCTAAGGAGCCCAGATCACATCAGCGGTCCAAGCACATACTGCGGCGGTTCCATCTCATACGAGAGATCGTACAATGAGGAGATGTGAAGATTTGCAAAGTACCAACTGAAGACAACATAACTGATCCACTGACTAAGGCCCTTTCTCAGCAGAAGCATGATGGTCATGCTAGGTCATAAGGACTGAGGTTCCTAGGTGACTGGCTCTAAGTGCAAGTGGGAGTCTATTGGTATGTATGCCCATAGAGCAAGTCATGTGATGATTGTAATGGGATACTTTATAAATGATTTGAATAATAATAAAGACAATTTCCGATCTATATGTTTTAACTATTTTTGAGATGATAGTGTAACATGATAGATGTCTAAAGAATCGTTTTGCTCGATGACGTATGCTTTTAGGTTAAGGACCTAAATGATGAGATCATACAGATGTTAAGAGTATACATTCTTATTTAGTCCCTAGTCCGTTGTTATTGTGGAAATAACCATAGACATCAATAACACTAAAGACTAAATTGTGTGTTGGTTGATGGCAGAATCTAATTAGTATGATATAGTGATATCAAACCAAGCACATAGGTACTTGTTAGAGAACAAGTGTACCGGACAGACCCACCGTGAGAGTGACACATGGAACCATGATTTGGTAGTCACAGTCAACTCTCACAGTGATGGTGGTGAATGTGATTCTTTGACCTGAAATCACTACACTCAACACATGTCGTTGGGTACACTTTGACATCATCAAACGCAGTCCTGAAACATGGGTTGTTATAAAGGTGATGATTGGGTGACTTTGACACATGGGTCTTTTGAGGGGTGAGTGATAGATATGGGATTTGTCCCTCCTAAGGGAGTTTAATGTCCATGGCCACTTTATGAGTAGGATTGGGAAAGGCATACACATGCATGTGTGAATCAATATCTGATATTGATGTCACACACATCACACCCAGTCCGCTCTGAGATCAAGGAAATAGATGAACGCTAAGAGGATGACTTTACCATGCCTTGAGTTGATTCAGGACATTAGTGACAAAGGAATTATACATTCACTGTAACATCATTCACAGATTGTAGGATTGAAAGTTGTTCTTCAACTTTCTATTTCACTTGGGTAGCGCTGATGTGCAACTAGGCACCGCTCTTTGCTTGTGAAGTCATAAGTGTTATGGACTTTCACTTCCAATGTGAAATGGACCTGCAGGATCACACACATAGGATTTTACCTGGAAGAGGAGTTTATCCACAAATGATGTTTAGATTTATTACTAAAGGAGTTTAGTAGTTCAATTAAACACTCAATCAATTGATAGCTCAGTATCATAGTGTTCAAGGTGTTGGACCAATTGATTAGAGTATCAGATTGACTGAAACTGCAATTGACTGATTTTGCACAATCTTCACTTCCAACCGATCGTCTCATGTGATGAACCGATCGGCTCAGGTTGGTGAACCGATCGGCTCATGTGATGAACCGATCGGCTCAAGACATGCTGAGATGACTGGTTCAAGGGTTGAATTGATGGGCGCAACTGGTCTAACTGAGATCGTTTGGAAAGTCAGAAGACTATTTTGCAAATACAATTTGTTTCACTTGTACAAATTTGATTTGAACAAGGATTAATATTTGATTAATCGAAAACAAATATGAAAATCAATTTGAGTTGGACCAAGACCACAAACCGATCGGCTCAGAAGTAAATCGATCGGTTCAGGTGTCCCAAATGATCGGTTTAGGTATGAACTGATCGGTTGAGGTCACCAAATGATGGTTTCAGGGTTGAAATGATCGGTTCAGCTGGCACAGTTGGTTGTTTTGTGGAAAACCTCAAACCCTTCTACTCCTGCTTTAATCCCACATTGCTTGGGGTAGAGAACCCGATCCCATGACCCTCCTATATATAGGGGTATTCGGGGATTTTCAAATTACAACTCAGAACACCAGTTGCTCTACAAAGTTGTCATTCTCTCTGGTTTTGGTAACCGAGAGAGCCTGAGCAAGTGCTACTCGATAAGGGAGGCACAATAAGGGAAAGACAACTACAAAATAGCGATTGGTGGTAGGAGAGTGTGTTGGTGACTAGTACGCCGACAGGAGGGTGCGACTCCTTCTGTTTCCTTGTGGGATAAGAAGATCAGAGTTCCAAGTGGTCCATGTGGACTACTTCAGAGGCGGGAGACTTCGGCCAATCAAAGGACAATTGTCAATCCCGACAATCCCGGTGAGACCAGGAGCTACTCAAACACCGTCTAAGACCGGAGGTGAAGACTACGTAAGCTGCGAGGTAACGTCGCCGAGCAAGCCTCAGGACAAGGTATGCCTCTACAAACCATCCTTCCTATTGTATAGACATTGACGCGATTCCTTTATGGGTTTGGGAGAAGAAATTTTTTGTTTCTACTGCGTTCTCTGTCTCCCCTAAAACCCTACAGAATGATACTTTCTCATTTATTCCTGTATATCCTTTTTAGTCAGATCTTGTACCTTTTTTGAGAGTCCCCCTTTTCCCATTTGTTGTGATGGTCCAAAGAAGGATCTTATAACAATACCAACGCCAATAGTCCTAACACACCCAAGATGCTCTAGGTTACCTAGAGCAACTGTCAATTCATCCCTTATGCCCTCAGAGGTGAACTTGCATTGTTTCCTTTGCCTATGAATCTCACGCTAATCATCATCATCATTAGTAATTGGTAAGCAAAACATAACAATCATCAATATTAATTTCTCTAAGAGTTGAACATTACTATTTTTGTAGTCGCCTCAGTAGTTGTGGGGTTGGGTATATCTTCAGATTTGGTTTGCCTCCTAGATATCCATAGATCATGTCAAAGTCAAGGTTAAATAGTATTAGAGGACTCAGTAGTCCTAGGAGTAGACTATTGAGAAGAAGACGCCTGCAATAGCTTTTGGTGAAGATGTGCATAGTGTGGTTGTGCACATTCTTTTCACACCTTTCTCTTTGAGCATTGTTTATAGTGTGGTTATCCCAAACCATATGTTTCATATGTAATAAAATAAATTCAATATGAGGAGTGAGGCTTAATACCTTGAATTTGTTTATTTGTCTCTTAGAAACAAGCACTTCTCACACATTCGGGTCAAGAAAATTCTATGGCTCAATGGTTGACTTCTTCTTGTTCTCATCTTTTTATATGTATTCTCTTGTTAGAATTGTCCAATAATTCCTTAGTACCCTTCCACAATGTTGCATCACCTTTTCATGATGTAGTTTCTAATCCAGTTCAAATATGCTCTATAAAAGACATCATATACTTAATGGAATATTCTTAAAATATAATTATGAATAACTTTAAAAATAGAATTGTAAATGATAATATCTCACACATAGTTCCTTCCATATATAGTCTTTCTTGTTCAGATCAACTTTATTCCAAGATTATACATTTACATCTGCCCTGCATACTAGATATGATACAAAAAACTGTGGTTTTTCCAACTAGATTTCCTTGATTATCAAACTCAACGTCCAACTTCAGCCCATTACCCCTTTGCTCTAATAACTTTTTCATCATCGTGATGTCTCATATTGTTGCACGCTTACGATATTGCATGTCAAGCTCAACAAGATCCTCAAGGCGCACATCCTCATGCTAAGATTGTCAAAAAACTTACATAAGTCATAAAAAATTGTAACTTTTAAATTTGATAAAATAATACAACAAGATAAAAATTGTAAAATGCACATCTTTGTAATAAAATAATAGAACTTATAAAAGTGTCAGGGTGCTCATCCTCATGGCACATAATGATAGGGTACTCATATTCATGGTAGCCATCATGATGATCATCAAACTCATGGTCAGATGCCATCCAAAATAATGTCATATCAAAAACAATCAAACAATGAAATATAAGTGATAAAGAATGTAAAATGTTTATCTAACATTTAAAAAATAAAAGCATGACTGTAATATCTGGATCTTGTATCACTTAGCATTCTCTCAGTGTGATCTCCATGCATATATAAGTCAGCGTTAGCTTCAATATTTGGTGTTGGAAAGCCAACTAAGAATGGACCAGAGTCATCATACTTGTCATAATAATCTTCTTCATCTATAGGATATGCAATGAACTGCCTTTTATCATGAAGAACAACCAACAATTTTTCATTTGTAGGATCATGGATATACAATACTGGCTTCTCTTTTGATTCCATTATGAATGGTTCACCCTTCTCACCAATCTTTTCAAAATTCACTAATGTGAAACTCAATTCATCCACTACAACTCCTTTGATGTTATCAATCAAATTACACTTAAAGACTAGAATTTAAAAATCTATGTAGTCAAACTCCCAAATGTCGTCAATGACATTGTAATATGACATTTTAGCTTCATGTGAACTCTTATCCTTCTCACTAGAAAAATACAATGAAGACGCTTGAAGGGTGCCTCACTATTTTGGATGACACTCTTATCATATTGACACTTTGTGTAATATGAAAATCCATTTATGTCAAACCCTTTATAAGACATAACATTCATTTTTGGTTTAAAGAGGAGGCATTTGATATGTTCAACAACATTATTTGGTGTTTGAGATAATTGACGTAAAACTTTATCTTCAAACCACCTAATAAATGTGTTGTTATGCTCTCTAGCAAGCCACATCGAATTTGCTCGAGGATGACGAAATTGGTATGTTCTGTGATATAACACAATCATTCAGACATGCATGTATCTTCTTAGCCTTCATTCCCATTGGGCATAATATTTTCTTTAATTCATATGTTGAGATTGGAAGTTCATTGATTTTAGGAAGAATTTCTTTCAACAAAGACAACAATAGTGTGATTCTTTTATCACTCCATCTATTGTTAGCCTTCATAATATACAATCTCAACACAACACTAAGCTTCGTAAACTTAGTACAACCTATGTATAACAGCCTTTCAACATCATGCACATGTTTCTAAATGAGGAAGGTAGGTCGGTGTGCTCCACCCCACAACCATCTAGCATCACATCAATCATGTCTATCAGAATTAGTTCGTTTATATCTGCATCATTGGCGAAAATTTCTCCTTCAACAAGTACTACTCCTGACATCTAGTGATCTCATGTTTGGAATCTCTCCATGCCAGTACCATTCTGTATATCCCTGTACAATCCTATTGCACATGACATGACTTTTGATTTTATCAATAGTGTTGACTTTCAAATTGTTACCACAATGCCTACATGGACAATAGAGCCTATCTCCAGTTTGTTTCCTATTTTCCTCCACAAATATTATAAACTGATCAAGACCAATAATAAACTATGGGGTGCAGTGATTTGGAATGGACATCCATGATCTATCCATTCTATGATAAAAGAGAAAGCAATTATTAGGGTTTATGGTTTACATGATTAGGGCTTAGTGATTGCAAATTAGGGTTTATTATTTAGGATTTAGGGATAAGGGTTTATAAATTAAGGTTTTGGGTTCAGTAATGAACGTGTGTACCTCCTATCCCATTCTTGAACACCTAATCTTACTAGTAATTATATAATGTGTATTCATTTTCAAGTAAATTTCAACAACATTTCCCTGTAGTTCTCCAAGTATACCTATGTCGATGGGAAAATATCCGACTACATATGTACTTAGAGAACATTATGGGGAGGTGCTGACGAATCATCTTGAAAACCAAATATACATTATACACTTACATCCTAAGTGAAATTAAGTGTCCAAGAATAGTCCTAAATCGGGGACTATCTGAGATATACTCCTAATGAATAAATCTTAGACATGTTTCTAGGTCAACAAATATATATATCCAGATTATGATTCATATCAATTTCATATAAATACAAAACCATAAATCCATAAGTCACATTCACCCTATCATTCATTACATATTTTATATGTACATTTTTCCTTTCCCTGTAAGAATCATAATATTTCTCCTACTAATTCTCAATCTTAGGTTATCTTCTCTCATCAAGTATTCATGTTTCTCATTAGACAACATGGTTCTATTAAGACTTGGTTTATTAATATCCCAAACATTCATATGCAACATTGTATATAAATAACAATAAATAAGGCACACACTATTAGAAATAACATAACATATTTGGCCACTCAATTTCATACTAGTTATGCAACTTAATTGAGAGTATAACTCAATTTCATCATCATAGGAAAAATAAGATTACCATTGAAACCCTAGATTTCAGTTCATCATATAAGGATCCTACTTATTTATCAACATTTAGGATGCAAAAAATGGGAACTATAGTCATTTATATAAAAAAAATGAAAAACTACCTTGGTATGCTGGGAATAATGGCCAGCAGCAACAACGACACATACAGGAAGCACGACCAACAACAACGGCTAGCTTGTCACACAGAAGCAGCTGCTAGCTCCTTAGGAAACATCGATGGCAAGCTCCACTGATGGCGACAATAAGCTCGAGTGATGGCAGCAACAAGCTAGGGAGAAAACTTGGGATGGCAGCAATAATGAGCAAACTGGTGGTGGCGGCGATGAGCACAACAACACAACAACACATTGGCGACGACGACCTCCAGAGCAAAATGCACTTACGGCAATGAAACAAAGAGAATGGGAGAAAGAAATTTTGCAGGTTGGTATTAAGCAGGACATAGCTGTCTGTTGTCTAAAAAAACAACCACTATGTAGTCAGACGTCAATTTATATCAAAGGAATGACACCTATGCTAGTCACTTAACCAAAAAGCCCTGAGTAATGACCATTGTCATCGGTTGTTGGATGAAATAGACACCTGACCTAAGAAGTTGATGTCAGTTTCTATCAAAGTAATGACACCTAACATAGTTACTTAACCATAAAATGCCTTGACTAATGACCATAGTTGTCAGTTGTTGGACAAAACTGACACCTAATCTACTCACTTGAATGTCGGTTTATGCTGAAAAACCAATGCTAGAGGAAATTATTCGAATGAAAAAAATCGCCCACAATATGGACTGAGCCGTCAATTTTTGGATTAAAAACTGACACTAGAGTGAAATTATGGGGGTACCAATTTTTTGTGGGGACATGGTTCTAACACTACAACGCTGGTTTCTGGAGGAGAAATTGACACAGATTGTGATATTTTTCCTGGTCTATCCTATGAATCAATGTCGATTTTCTGGATACAAAACTGACACCTCAAGTATTTTAGAGACATAATTTATTTTGTATAATAATTTCTATCGTTGGTTCCTATAAAATCGACGCTCATCTTAAATTTTTTGGAGACAAATATTTTTCCACAAAAAAATATATTTTGCGGGTTGTTTTAGATGTGGATTTTTTGGATAGCCAACCGACATTAATGAAAAAGTGGTACCCGTATCTTTTCTTAATTGGTAGGATTTGAACTATGGTGATGTTTTAACTAGAGAGCCGACGTTGTATGCTATCTAGTATTAGTTTTTTTTTGTGAAACTGATGTCAGGAAAAGTGACATTAGAGGCCAGAAATGTAGTAGTGGTTACACTAACATTTGAATGACTAGCCTTTTTATTCTCTAGAATATATAATACTATTAATATTGTCTCCTAGCGATAACAACACAAGTAATCCTTAGTCTAAGACAAAATTTTGATCTGAATCAAGGCATAAAAACATTACAAATATGATGCACAAACAATTGGAATCAAGATTTTCTAACATTCAAAATCAGGTCACATTTAATTGAAATCTAGGTGTACCTACATTTTAATCAAGTGGAACTTAAACTAAAGAATTAAGAATAATATATGTAGAAGAATTTATTTTGATCAATACATAATGTTAGGATTATTAACCTACAACCTCTAAACCAAGACTCTGATAACATCCAATTTTTTGGATGTTACATGCATATGTTACCCTCTTTCCCTCCAATATTTAGGGTTCAACACAACAATTCTCATATTTGATATGTTAATTGTTAATATCTCTGAAATAATTAATTGTATTGTTTTTCTTGTGGAAGTACCCAATATTGGTACAAATTAGAACTATGTTGGTTGTTGGTATTGTCAACCATATGTATAGCAAGAAGGGCCTAAATATGATGATGAAACCACCATCAAGGATCTTCATCAAGCCAAGCTTTCATCAGTCTGTGAAGGCATTAAAGGAGTAAGTGTTGATGACAAACCATGCCATCAGGTAGAAACATTGGTGGACGATCAATGACAAATGAGAACCAATTGGAACATCGACCAACAAAGCTATCAACTGATAGTGACAAACTAATGCAACAACAATATTGAGAATAGATGAGTTGTCAACTGATGGTTGAAAAGTAACAATAAGGTCAACTAATGAGGTCATGGTCTCATTGAAAAATGAAGAAGTAGAGTTTTCAACCGATTAGATTTTTGCTTCTTTAACTAATGAAGAATCTACTTCATCAATCGATGAAGATACTACACTACTAAACTGATGAGGTTTCTTCTATAGGCCACCACCATTGAAGTACAATACATGCTCTATACATCGCTTGCAAACAAGAAAAGTACCTCACTTAAAGGTACTTAGATGATTTCCATACACAAATGATGAATGCATATTCAGCTAAGTTTTAGTCACCATTTTTGGCCCTATTTTGCATTGAAATCTCTCATATACCCCCAGAATCTACTCATATACAATTTTCTTCAGTTTGAGATGATTATTTAGAGTTTAGATCCAATCCATTCATCTCCATTGTAGGATTAAGAATCAATTTATGTGCACAAGTGTAGGAGGCAGTGGTCCCGCTAGCCGACTAGCGGGCTCAAGAAACATTCGATAATTTAGACCATTTTTTGATGGCCAGTTCCTTCATCAGAGAGCATCCTCAATCACCATAGGATTTATCGACGTAGGCCCATCGACCCATAGCAATAGCCCCCCCCGGGGGTGGGTTTGTTATATGATGACGCAATCGTGGCCAAGGACGTGATGTCGCAACCGCGAATAAGAAGAAACGACAACGACCTTGACCGAGGCATGACACCTCGACCGAGGCACGACACCTCGACCAAGGCAAGAAACCTCGACCGAGGCATGACAGCTCAACTGAGGCAAGACACCTCGATCGAGGCACATCACCTCAACCAAAGCCCACACCACCACGACCTCGACCTCAACTGCAGAGTTAAGTTAGTGTTCTCCTCGAACACAACTTTAAGTTAGTGATCTGCATCTATAAATAGATGACCCCCTCATTATTTGGGGCATCTCTTCCGCTCCAATACGCCGACAGGCTGCCGCTCTGTGTCCAACCAAGGAAGACTATCTCTACCACTGAAGACTACCTCTGTGGTGTCCTTACTACTCCACCATCTCCACTCCATCAAGATCTATCTCCTAGCCATAAAAGTGGTGGAATTTCAAATCTGTAGCACCTTCATCCATCATCCATCTACTGCTCCATCTCCTGGCAGCAACAACATGAGAAGAGAAGGAAGAAGGAGAGAGAAGATTATCCTCATCCTTCTTGGTGTTCTTCCCCTCCTTGATCAGATCTGCCTTACCATCGTGTAGATGACCATTTCTCCATCGAGCTGTGACCATCTTCTTCACCATGACCATGGCAGAATCTTCCCTCTCTCTTGTTCTTTTTGTTTCTATCATGAGAAGCGAGTAGTTCCTTTCATTGGGGTGTAGGGACCAGCCCCGCTTCCCATGCTTACATATTCATCTTATAGCATTCTATGGCTTGTATTTAAATTTCCATTTCGTTGTTATTTGTTTAATGCATGCTTTGTGGATTGATCACCTACCTTGCATGATCTATTATATTACTTTGTTGCAAGAACTTCAATACTTAGTATTTGAATATTGATTCACATGGTTGATGACCGGATGAGAAATTTCAAAGGGATATCTCCGGAGTAGTAAGTGTGTAACCCGTGGGTAATGAGACATCGAGCCTGTGGAGATGCTTATGCAAACTCTATTTCCTAACAGAGGGTTTGCTACTCCATTTGGATAGTTATATCTTGTCTAATTGTGTTTTGGATGTGATTGCATGTGTAGTGGTGGTGAAATCTGATTCCACCCCAGTGATCCCCATCATTAATCTAAACTCAATTTTAATCTCACTAATTTACTTTCCTTACAATTAGTTTAACTAACCTCAAATCAACTCTTGTTCTAAATATTAGTCTTGATTAAACTAGATTCGACTAGTAAGATTCTTAAAAAAATTGTCCATTGGGATTCGATCCCTAACTATACTACGATAAGACCCGTCCGCTTGCGGGTGGTACTATTGCGCATTGTTTTAGTAAAAAGTTAGGAATTTCAGCCCTAAGTGAGTTTGTTATTGCAGTAAAACTCACGTCAACAAACATGTCCCTATAGATAGTGATCCTTATCCTCCATGGGGTGGCATCTTTATTTTGGCGTGAGAATGAAATGATGCTATCTTTTCTACTCTCCAACGACGATCAAGGAGAATAAGAAGTTCTACATTGGTGTTCCCTTCTTTCCATACGCGTGATAGTTTAACAACCAACCTTTGAGATAAGGAAGATTGCAAATTGGTGTTCCATATCCATCAACAGTCATCTCACTGCCGTCGACTACATCTACCACCATCAGAAGATAGTTGAAGGTGTTGTTGTTTGTCTACAACCATTGTGATGCTCTTGTATTCACCACCGTCAACCACCAACGACAGAGACCCACATCAATAGCTAGCTATTTGATAAGATCATCTCTAGCAACTATTCTCCTCCTTCCTTTACTCTAATTCATTCATTCCCTTCACTGGTTTGTACGATGGCCATCCATTATCGTAAACCCACATCTCTCTCATTATCATGAGTGGAGAATTCATAAATATATAACGTCTCTCTTATCATTAGTGGAAAGTCCATTTATTTGAGTTGGGAGTAGCCGTAATTTTGTAGAGCCATAAAGAGAAATTCACGGGACATGTCGGGCAAATTGATATAAATGTCAACAAGGATCTCAAGATACCGTGTCACACGGTGATGAACTAGGGTCCAAATTGGATATGGGCCCGTCTTTTTTTGTTAATAGATGTAGTGATCTGAATGCGACATGAGTGTAGTTCCTGTTTGGCAACACATTGGTAGAAACAAGTCTAATAGGGAGTGTAGTTTCTTGACCCCGGTTCGGGACCCAACTGTGTTTTCCTAGTCATACTTATTCCAGAATTAGAAAGTTCGGTGGAGATTATCCTCCTTGTCTCGAAACTGACGTGAGATAATATTCTAAGTGAGAGTTGGGTTAAGAACAACCTTGTTTCCAAACAGAAATTTATTTCAATCCAGACTAAGAATATTTTATCAAAGAAACTAACTTAACCCATGATCTTCAACCTGATCCTTTGCCAAACCCGGGCCTAATGAGTTAACCGGCTTTTGAATTGTTTCAGGATGTCTTCATTACAGGGGGTATTCAAGGAGGAGTTACCACCTTTGTCATTCTGTGACCGTCATGGTCTAGTCTCCAGATCAAGGTTTATCTGCATAGACCCACCCCCTTTGTCTGTACCTGGAGCTCTTGTTTGAAGCTTCTTTCTCCTGTCCAGGGCATCTTAAGAGAACAGCCCAAAGATCGTCGTTGTTCTCATCACTCCGGAACTCCAAGCAGTGAACCTACTTAGGATTTAGTAAGGATCTTCTATTTCAAGAGAACGCCGTAGTTTTCGTTCTTCTTCGATCTTCATGCGCTATCTTCTTATCCCCCTTATCATCTTCGATGTACACAGATTTGTTTTAAGCTTCCAGATTCCGTCAGTCTATGTGGTTGGTTCTCGGGATCCTTTATCGTGACCTAGCGTGGCATCCTCTTATCCAAAGTAGTAGATCTGCAACGTGGTGTCCTCGTCTTTCCTACACAACCTACATGCAGCTGAACCAACCGCAAGTATATCTATCTGACAAACAGCTCGCTCGATCGCTTACCACTCCAAGCCAGCGCTGATATCGTGGGGCAGCAATCAGCCAATCAGCATTCCGAAGTCGAGCCTAACCAAGTGCCTATGCCCCGACAGCTAAAGGCACAATAACCCGACTGGGGGGCTGTATAGTCGTGGAGGGGTTCGAGATCACGGAAAATAGTCCCCATGAGGCCCAGCATTCCGCCGAGTTCCGATTTGCTGTTACGGCTTCTCGCAGGAGTAGGCTGTTCCTTTTGTGATTCATTTACACGTGTCTCTGCCCATTGAATGGTAGGGTCCGGATTTTACTCACTTAACACGTGTCAGCATCTTAAACAAGATATTGCATGTTTCTTAACAAAACCGTAACAGCAAATCCTGGGGGGCATTCCGCCCCATCAGGGTGGCGAGCCCAGAGCTTGGAAGCGGCTATTTACGGCCCAGGAAAAGCGCAATTTATAGACAACAAAAGAAGAATAGGGAGTGCCGAATTTAAATCAAAATAAAAGAAATTTAATCGAATATACGTACAATGGAAGAGAGAGACATCATGTTAAAAGACGATATTTCACGACAAAGGGTAAAGAGACGGCAGAGGGGGCTACAATGATAGGAGTTAACGTGCGCTTTAAGCAAACGGGACAGGATATCAAATGAAACAGAACCATCTGAAGAGCCAAGATAAGAAGAACGATCAGAAGGAGATTCTAAGATGGACACGACACAACATGGTAATATTAGGTAAACTGAGGAACCTATATCGACGTATTAATAAACAACATTTTGTTGGGGGATGGTACTAACTTTGCTTCCTTCGCTGGAATTTTTTGGCATTAAACTTGAGTCACCACTACACACAAACATGGCACTAACTGAGCTTGAGCATGACCATGGATGGTACAACCGCAGACCCTATACGCTTGTTAACTGGTTGTTTCACATCACAAACCTATCGTTGATCATTCTCTATTCACTCTCAACACAGAATACACCTTTTGGGTATAGACCATTGCTCTTCTGGACCAAAAACCCTACATATTCTCACTTCATCAAAAATTTATGCAATACCCTACCTGCTTTAGAAGCACTAATGCTCAAATTACACCACAACCTCAAAAACATTAGACAAAAAATTATCTAGTGGAACAAAACTCATTTCAAGAATACATCAAAACAACTTTATGCTTTATAAGAACAACTACTCATTGTTGACACAAACCCATATGCAGACCCTTCTAGTGTACAAAATATGAGAGCACAATGGGACTCATTAGATTCCTCTAACGCCATGATGTAGCAACGATGTGTCAATATCAAATAGATTAAAGTTGGAGACAAGAACACAAAATTCTACCATTTGATATGCAACCATAATAGAGGCACACATCCGTGTCTCGATTAATGAGGATCACACTACAAATAAAACCCAAATTGTCACAACCATCAACTCATATTTTCATAATCTTTTCAATGGTGGTAGATATAACTCATGCCATTTTCTTTTAGACTGGCATATCCTTTTCCCAAACAAAATCAATAGCACCACACCTCTCATAGAAACATTCACAGATACGTAAACTGAGATGGCGACATCCCTTGGAGATTTTAAATCCCCTGTAATGGATAGTATCCACAAAGAAACTTAACTACATAAATGGAACATCATCCATACTTCCTTTGAATTCATCAACACATGCATGATCGTGATGATATCACACCTCAAATCAAACCACTCAACTATACCTAACTAGATCCGATCAAGATGGTTGAACAACCTTACGATGTCCACCAATTCCAATCCACCACCTTGATCAACATAACCTATAAGATTGTTACCAAAGATCTCAACACTCAAATGAAACAAACCCTTCCCGATATCATTCAATAACAATAATGTGTCTACATCAATGGCAGAATCAATTAGGATGCCTACTTGATGGTCTATGAGATGGTACACACTTGCAAATCAATAAAGATGACTCTACTCACTTTAAAACTAGATTTTTATAAAGCCTTCAACAACATCAACTCGACAACATCTACACAAGTATGGATTCTATAAAAGATGGATGCACTAGATCAAATATTGTTTCAGTTCATATCACTTCTCCACTCTTCTTAATGGCTCAATATTTGTATATTTCTCCAACTTGAATGGTCTTATACAAGGAAATCCACTTTCACCCTACCTTTTCATTATATTTCCCTCCATAGTAGCACACATGACAACACTACACTCAAGAGCTAAACTTATTGAAAATCCAATTCCAAGGACCAAATAGATTACACAACATGCAAACAATATTATTATCTTCATTAAACCCATGGACTCCCATGTCAACAATATAATCAAAATTCTTAGCGTCTTCTTACATTTGTTGGGTCTCAAAATCAACCTACAAAAATATTTTATCATGGTTACATGCATGAGTGAAGAACATATAGATAGACATACACAACTTCTTAGATTCCATAAAGAAACCTACCCCATAAGATATCTCAATTTACCTCTCTCTGGATTCATTACCTTCTTCTTGTTGGCAACTAATTATCACAAATATAGAGAAAAAACTTAGCCTTTAGAAGACACACCACTTAAGTCTCATCGATCACCTTACCCTTCTCAACACTTCCTTAAACCCACTTGCACCTACCACCTTAAATGAATTCCATTCACAACTAAGATCCTCATAAGATTGACATTATTAGAACTTGATATCCATGGGGTGGTACTACTGCAAAAAGGCACATCTTGTTAATTGGAGTAGTATTTGCAAGAAAAACAAACTAGGAGGATGAAGGATTTTCAATTTAAAGATACATGCCCTCAGCTTGATACAAGAAATCATATCCCAACTATGTGATAAAAAACATAAGATCAAGAGCAATCATTTGAGGGACAAATTCTGAGCTAGATACAAATCATAGATAAAATGCACAAAAATAGATTTTCTCATTCGTGTAAATACATCACCTATACATCATCCAAAAATCAATCATCACACCTCCTTTCTGTGTGTACCACATCTCCTTCTGGTTTGATCCCTGGTTTATTCCAGCACAACATCAAACTTTAGAATGCACATTGATATTGCTAAAAATACTGAACATCTCCACATGATCATCCTTAATAAGCTTCACTTGCACATGAGAAACAACCTCAATAGATGCTTCACTACTCATCTAAAATAGAGATCAATCATATCAAAATGACCTTTGAGGAGAACATAAAAAATAAGGTTATATGGAAAAAAGATAAAAAATACAATCCTAAATCCACCTAAACCTTCTACATTCGAACATGTTTTATAAATACTTATAGCAAGGTTTGGCACATACAATGTCCTACCAAATACACTATAAGAATTTCACTTATAGAACATAATAAATTTATGTCTAGACAAAATTTGTGGAAGAGAGGATTCTATGAACCAAATATATGCCAACTTTGTAGGACAAACAACAAAAATAATGAAAACATTTTTTCACGTCATTATAGTGAACAGATATGGAGAAAATCTATTCACACCCCACATATCTTAAATGGCATTTGTATATATACCATAAACTAGACCATGGTTGCTAAACTAGAATCTTCCACTATCAACAACACTAAAGTTCTAAAACTCATGGGTGATGAAAGGTCATGTCTCATGACTAGATGACTGCTTCCCTCCATCAGTTGATCAACTTGACTATCCAGTTCATCGATTGGCCTATTGATCGCAACCTTCTCATAGTCAGTCGGTCGACTAGACTATCAAGTCAGTCAATTGGCCTGTTGTTTTTGGTGCACTATTATTGGCTTTGATGCAGTGATTAGGTGGTCATTATTATGGCTACTATTAGTCTCTTGACCCAGTCCAATTGGTCAATTTGAGTCAATTGATTTATTGAACTCTCCAATCAGTTGACTAAGCATTCTAGTCATGTATTGGGCTACTCTAATCTGTTAGTCAATTGAACACTTTAGTCAACCAACTGGTAGGTTCCATCAGCTATATGGAACATTGTGTAGTCGGTCGATTGGCTTCCCATATAGCACCCATGTATTTTGTATCCAGTTGGTTGACTAGCATTCTATTCGATCCACTAACAACCAATATTATCTACTTTGATTACCTAAACACTTTAGTAGCTAAATTAGATCTTTTCAATGATTTAACTCCTTTTCCCAGTGCATCCTATGCATGGGACACTATAGGCTCTAAATTATGTTGCATCATATTATGAATTCACATCTAATGAGCGGTATCTAGGAATACATCATTGCTATCCAAGTAATAGGCTAAGTTGGAGGACAACTTCATCCTAATATTGTGATCAATGTTAATGTGATTGTATAGCCCCTTTGTCACATATATCCATATTGAACATGAGGCATGAAATTGTCATCCTCTTAGTATTCAATTTAAGATTATTGAACTAGAGTAGACTATTGATATGCATGTGATCTCAATATCACATATTGACTCTAATGAGAATGTCCATGAGTTTCACTATCTCACTTATCAAGTGGACATGACATCACTCCAATAGGAGGGATAAATTCCATCTATATCACTCACAACAATCCCCATGTGGCACAATGTATCCCACCACCATTTGTGTTGCAAACCATATTCAACATCACATTCAATGGTGTTAAAATGCACTGAACATTATGTCATTATTGTAGCAAATTCAGGTCTAAGAACCACAGTCATCAATATCACATTGAGACATGAATACGACTACCATTCAATGGTTTTCATATATTATTCTAAAGGAGGGTCTGTCCGGTACACTTGTTCTATAGAAGCACCTATGAGTATGACTTGATATCTAATATCATGACTAATGAGTTTTTTCATCGATCAACACACATCCTAGTCTTAAGTATTATTGTTGTGTATACAATTCCATAAAAATATCTGACTAGGGACATGCCAATTATATATATGCTCTAATTATACATACGATCTCATATTCAGGTCCTCAACTTAAACCCTATGTCCTCGAGTAGTGATTTAGACATCTATCATCTTATATCATCATCCCATATGTCAACAAACATAATAAACCTAAATTGCTTTTATCATAAATCAAATCAATTATATAATGTCCCAATACAATCTTTACATGAATTATATTTATGCATACATACCAACAATTATGTGATAATGTACAAATATTTTTCTAAACATGCGAAAAGGATATCTCCATATTTGGGATCAATAGACTTTTTTGAAGTTGTCAACTTAAACAATAAAAGAAAACTTAGTGCTTTCACTAGTCGATGGGATAGGTTGACACAAGTGGATTTGATTGTTTGGAAGCAACTAGGCCTTGGGAATCATGCTTAGGGCCAAGTGCTCAGTGTAATGGGATCACATAATGTCAGATTGGCCATTGATGTGTGTCCTGTGCTAGCTCGTTGTAGACATAATGGGATGAGTTAGCTCTAGATACACACCCCTTGAGGGCATTGCGACTAATCTGGGCTACTAGGGAGAAAAATGTGTATTGTTGTAGATTGATGTAGATTTTTGAAGCTTGAAGTAGGGGTTGCAGGTAGGGACAGAGGTTGATGCATATTTTAGATGGCTGAAGCAGGTGTTTGGGTCATGTTTTCGGCTGATAAGCTTTATGGATGATGCTGAAGTGGGAAATTTATGGGCTGAAATGTAATTTTCTTTCCACCAAGCCTATAAATATGGGATCATCTCAACCCTAGGGATTTGCTTGATTATTGTGGAGCTGAAGAATGTTACTATTGGAATAGGAGAAAATTCTTGAAGGCTTGTTTTGTGCATGGATGTAGCTTGCATTTGGAAGATCAAATCCTATATTCATCATCTAAACCTTGTTTAGCACAAATCCATGTAAGTTATACCATCATTTATGCTATTCTGTTTCTTCTTCTATCATTTCTGGTGTTTATAGATATCTAAGCTGAAGATATGTTCCTTCCTCATACAACCTCTTCTTTTAACCTTCTTTCACCTAATTGGAGCTAGAGTTACCTAAGATGAATGTTTTAGGGTGTTTGGTTAAGTTTAAAGATAGAGTGTTGAGCATGCTTGTTGTAGATTATGCTATTTACATAAGATGGGTGATTTAGTATTTGTTTAGTGTGATATTTGATGTAATCCTACATAGAACTACTACATCCCTCTAATCACATGCTTGATGACATAAAGACATCATTTTTATGGGATTTTGGCTATTTTTTGGAAACTTTGTGTTAACTCCCTATTTCATATGATTGTTTTTTTTAAACAAAAAAGTGAGGAATTATGTCACTGTGATGGAAAATGTGAATCACAAGTTTTTCATCATGACTGTGGTAGAAGAATAACTTCAATCTGTTATAAATTTTCCAACACTCCAACCTTAGACAACCGTCCTTTAGAGATGGTGTCAATTACAATAGTTGGAGTGGACTTTTATTGTGCTAATGACATGTGTAAAGAAGATTTCTACCTTGCCAATAGACTAATTGGGAATTCTTTTATTAGACTTGGTTAAAATTACTAGTCTTCAAGAAATCAGTCAATCGACATATCAGACTGAACAACAAACTGAGTGGTCAACATGAATCTTGAGGCATGATTTGAGAGGAAATAAGAGAGAACACAAAAGAAATGATGGATAAGTGATAATCTTGAGTACCACTTGTGCTTTAAACTCTTGTATCTTAGAGAAAATAGTTTTAAAGGAACTCAAAGAAAATTGATTTTTGACAAAATACTTGATATTAATTATCTTAGCTTATCCAAGAATAGTTTATAGACACATCCATTTTGAAATACAATGTAACAATTTGTACTTACACTTCTTGTTCTTTTTCATAAAAATGAAGACCATTATTTCTTAAGACGCCAACATAGATTTTGCAAAAAAATGTAATAATGAAACATTAGTCTTCTTTTACTTTGCAACTAGGTTAGGTATTCTACATGTGATTGAGTTGAATTTATTAGAACAATTATAAAGTTATAATTTTCATATGTACATGATTTTCTTTCTAAACATAGTTATTATGTTTCTCCTTATTTGAAAAGATATATATGTTTTATATACTATTAATGGGATTATACTAAATTTTCTAATTTAGTAATTACATTCTTCTTTGTTTGATTTACATTTTATTGAGAACAAATAGTATGAAGTTCATGTTCGATCTATCACTCTAGGGGGGGTGAATGGAGCTTCAAAACTTACACAAGAATAGTTAGACCTTCAAATTACATCAATTGAAAGCAAATGCTAAAATTGAATTTGATGTCATATATAAACAAGCACAACAAGGATGAGAGAGATTGAAACAAACACTTAGACAAGGTGTTTAGAGTGGTTCCAATCTCCAAACTAGGATACCGTCAGTCCACCACCTAGAGAGGTCAACCTCTAGGACTTTGCAACCTGTGTATACTTATATTCCATTATAAGACATATAAGAAGATTGTCTTGCATCCAAGGGCTTAGATATCCAAGAGATAGTCTTCTAACTCACAACAGGTGTTACCCACTCTTGCAATACATCTCTTTTGAAGAGCGCCCCGACAAGTACGCACCCCGCGTACCCTTCCCCCATAAGCTGGTGAAAGCCCAACTGAAAACGAGATATGAAAAGTTTATGGTCATGATAAAGAAATTTCACCTTGACGTCCCTTTTCTAGATGCCATTGAAGAGATGCCTACCTATGCCAAGTTTCTAAAGGATTTGATATCAAGGAAGAAGAGAGGCGAGGATGTAGAGACAGTAAAGATGGCACAGATGTCTAGTTCCTTTGTCACAGCAACTATGTCATCGAAGAAAAGAGATCCTGGAGCCTTTGTCATCCCCTTTCAAATCGAGGATAGCATAACCCGTAAAGGTTTAGAATATCTGGGGGAAAGCATCAACTTTATGCATCTATCCCTTGCCAAAAGGATTGGGCTCACCGACATGGTGAGCACCAATATGAGGATCCAGATAGTCAATCATACATTTACCAGGCTGGTAGGGGTAGTCGAAGATGTGCCCATTTGCGTCGGGCATTTCTTCCCCTGTGATATAGTCTTGATCGACACCGTAGAAGATCCCAACTGTCCTATCATCTTTGGGTGACCTTTCCTGGTGACCAGCCGGGCTCTCATTGATGTCAAGGCGGGCATGATTACAATCTGGGTTGGAGGAGATCATATCGACTTCAACATCAGAAATTGCATGAAGGCCCCCTCGCTCTTTAAATCCTCTTATTTTGTTGAAAGCTATCAAGAGCTATGCAACAAAGTATATGAGGAGAAGGCCATGGTAGACCCTTTAATGCGCACCTTAAAAGGTGAAGTACAAGAGGTTGATGTTCCAGAGGTCAAGGAATTGCTTGCTTCTCTAGATGTTGAAGGTACTTTTGAAGATGAAGATCCCATGGAAACAGTCATGTAAGCTACTCTCCGAAAAGATCCCGCCAGTGAACAAGAAAAAGAATCCCCTCCAAAATTGAAAGTTTTTCCAAGAGGCCTAGAATACCACTTTTTAGATAAAGAGAGGATGCATCCGGTAATAATCAACTTAGAGTTGACCGATGGTCAAAAAGATTAGTTGCTTGAAGAGTTAGGGCTGCCGAGGAAAGCCCTGGGATACTCAATCAGAGACTTGAGGGGGATAAGTCCCTCTGTGTGCATGCACAGAATCCATCAGGAGGAGGACTCCATGCCATATTCCCAGCCATAGAGAAAGTTAAATGAAAATCTTCGAGAAGTTGTTAGTAAGGAAGTGGTAAAGCTCTGAGATGTTGGCATTATCTATGCCATTAATTATAGTACATGGGTAAGCCCAATCCAAGTGGTTCTGAAGAAGGGAGGTATGACGTTGGTCAAGGGAGATGACGGATTCGAGGTTGCCACCAAGATGGTTACTGGTTGGAGGATGTGTATCGATTATCATAAGCTCAATGCCGCCACCCGCAATGACCATTTCCCCCTTCCGTTCATTGATCATATGCTAGAGCGCCTAGCTCACCATTCCTACTTTTGTTGGTTAGACGGGTACTCAGGGTTCTACCAGATCCCTATCCACCCTGATGACCAGGAAAAGACCACTTTCACTTGCATATATGGAACTTTTTCCTTCAGATTAATGCCCTTCAGGCTTTGTAATGCGCCTGCTACCTTCCAGAGGTGTATAAATGTAATTTTTGCTGATTTTACCGAAGATAAAATGGAAGTGTTTATGGACAATTTTAGCGTGTATGGCAGCTCCTTTGATGACTGCTTAAACAACCTATCACTTGTGATGAGAAGGTGTGAAGAACAAAGCCTCACTCTCAATTGGGATAAATTCCATTTCATGGTTTGATAGGGTATAGTTCTGGGGCACAAAGTGTCCAACAGAGGTATTGAGGTCGACCCATCCAAGGTCGAGGCTATTTCCAAGCTCCCTCCACCCACAACAGTTATAGGTATCCGTAGTTTTTTGGGTCACACCAGCTACTATCGCTGGTTTATTAAAGATTTGTCAAAGATAGGCAAGCCTCTATCCAACCTTTTGATGAAAGATGTGAAGTTTGACTTCACGAATGAGTTCATGAAGGCGTTCTCCACACTAAAAGACACTCTAGTATCTGCACCCTTCCTCCAGTCTCCTGAATGGAGTCTTCCGTTTGAGCTTATGTGCGATGCTAGTGACTTTGCCATTGGTGTTGTTCTAGGATAAAAGAAAGACAAAAAGTACCACGTCATTTTCTACGTAAGTAAAACCTTGGATGAAGCTCATTTGAATTACACAACTACCAAAAAAGAGATGATTGCTATTTTGTATGCTTTTCACAAGTTCCAGTCATACCTCATGGGTTCCAAGGTAGTGGTGCACACCGACCAGGGGGCCATCAAGTACTTACTACAAAAGAAAGACGTGAAGCCTCGACTGATGCATTGGGCATTATTGTTGCAAGAATTTGACCATGAAATAAAGGATAAGAAAGGTTTAGAAAATGTAGTCGCCGATCACTTCTCAAGGATCAGGGTGGATGATGACCACCCACTACCGATCAATGATAGTTATGCCGATGAATCCATCTATGTTGCCCAGATAGCCAACCCTGAGGAGCCATGGTATGCAAACTTCTGCAATTACCTAGCTTGTAAATAGCTTCCCCTGGATATGTCTTATAATCAGAAGAAGAAATTCTTCTATGATTTAAAGAATTACTACTAGGACAACCCTTTGTTGTTTAGGCATTGTGCCAATCAGTTATATAGAAGGTGTATACCAGAGGAGGAACTTTTGAAAATTATATTTGTGTGTCTCTCCTCTCCTTATAGAGGACACCTGGGGGGCGAAAGGACTGCTGCTAAGATCCTCCAGTCAGGCTTCTACTGGCCAACTCTGTTCAAAGATGCACATGCTTTTGTGAAGTCTTGCAATGAATGCCAGCAAACTGGAAACATTTCTCACTAAAATGAGATGCCACTTTCTGATTGGATCGAGGTTGAGATTTTTGATGTTTGGGGTATAGATTATATGGGACCCTTCCCCTCCTAATATGGTTTTAAATATATCCTTGTCAGAGTTGACTATATATCTAAGTGGGTTGAAGCAATGCCCACCACAACTTGTGATGCCAAGGCAGTAATAAAACTTTTCACGAAGATTATCTTTCCAAGATTCAGAGTGTTGAGGACCGTCATTAGTGATGGCGGTTCTCACTTTGTAGTGAAACAGTTTGAATCCATCTTGCGTAAGTATGACGTACGTCACAAGGTTGCAATGCCGTACCACCCGCATACATCCAGATAGGTTGAAGTCTCTAATCGGCAGATCAAGTAGATCTTAGAAAAGATAGTTGGCAAGTCCCGCAAGGCCTGGCCAGCTAAACTAGATGATACTCTATAGGCATACAAAACCACTTATAAAATGCCTCTGGGTACTACACCTTACCACTCAGTATATGGAAAAGCATGCCATCTTCCCTTTGAATTAGAGCACAAAGCGTTCTGGGCGATCAAGCACCTCAACATGGACCAGAAGTTGGATGGAAAGAAAAGGTTTCTCCAGCTTTAGGAACTTGAAGAGCTACAGATCCATGCCTATGAAAATGCTAGGATCTACAAGCTATGAACCAAAGTCTGGCATGATACCCATCTATGAGAAAAGGACGTCAAAAAAGGTGATAAGGTTTTATTATTTAAATCTTCTATCCGCCTTTTTCCAAGAAAATTACAGACCAAGTGGTCTGGACCATTCACACTCGCAAAGATATACCCATCTGGGATAATGGAGCTTTATGATAAAGAAGATCTGACGAAAGTCATTCCAGTCAACAGACATAGAGTCCAGAGGTTTTTACAAAGTCGAAGCCTTTGTTAAAAGATCTAAGATGACCCTGTAGGATGTTGAAGCTACAACTGTCGGAGTAGAATAGAAGGATTTGAAGACATCAACCTGATGATGCAAACCACAATGCTCTTCGGGAGGCAGCTCGGGTCTTTATTTTCCTAGCATAGGATGTTATTTCTTTTCCTAGCCAAAGAACATTACAAACATTATCATTGTAAAAGGCCCGAGTCTACGCACGTGCCATGTGGGCAGACTCTATCGTTTTATGGGCCGTCGACTTAGTTTTTATCGCCTTGGTAAGTAATACTATTTGAGGCTGGAAGTTTACTCTTAGGCCAATGATGTTTTACCCATCAAGTCCTTTCTAGTTTTAGTTTTTATATGCTTGTTTTTCTTTAGTTTTAGTCCTTTCTATTGCATATCGGGCATGCATGTTGATGACCTCATTTGCTTTTTACTCTGCACCGTAGGCTTTGGGACTCGTATCGCCCAACTCATTTTTATCTGTATCGGATGACACCCTGGTCTCTCTGATTGGTGCATCGGACAAGGAAGGTGCCTGCCTTATCGCGTGATAAAGTGCATCAGGCTAACCTGTTGCCCATGCTATATCGGCCAGTGCGCCCGTGAGTGACAAAGATAAAGACCCTTATCGGCCAAGCATGCCACGTGGCACATCGTGCATGTCGCAACAGGGCTCATTAATATCGAGCAAAAAGGGTGTATCGGGGAGAGCGTATCACCTGACACACCTTTGTCACACGACATGCGTACCGCACAACACACACGTGCTTAGGAAGACAAATCGCTCCATGACGCGACAGATTAGACTATTTTTACCATGTCTCGAAAGATGATTCGCCTCATCGCACGACACGTGTCCTTGTTATTCCTATTTTTACCCCGCTCGTGATGGCTATATATAGTAACTTGAGTTTAACCGTGTCGGTCACCAAAGTTTCCATTTCACCTACTTCCACTCTTGTATCGCGCATTTCCTTTGCTTCCTCAGCTCCCATGTCAGACATCTTTCTCGATCCCCATGTCACGCACCAACAATCCTCTGCCTGATACAAGTATAAACCCGATATGCCTTATCGCATGGTTCTATCGCTCATGTCACATAGATCGTGTCGGCCAAAAACTTTATCATGCGACACCCTTTTGCACGAGGCCCGTGTCAGGCAAAACCTTTTGCCTTATATTGAGTTTTGCCTATCGCACGATAGGCCTACATTTTCGTCGTCGCTCAATTGGTCCTTTGCCTGTGCGGTGCGACACACGTGCCACATGACACATGTGTCACACGATACACGTGCCCACGTGGTACGACCTCAAAGACGTATGTCAGGTAGGAATCATATCACCCAATTTGTTTTACAAAAAAGGTTTTGACTTGTGTTGGGCAACACAAAGTATTGTCTGATACCTTATCGTATCACTATCACGCAGAACCCTTATCAGGCATCCATGCCGGGCAAGACCCGTTTCAAATCAACAACCTGATATCAGCCTTCCCTATTGCCCAAACCTCTATTGTTGTGCTTTCGAAAGTCCCGATACCGACTTCCTGCTCTTGGGGACCTTTGTATCGTGCGACAGCCCTTTTGTATAGGCTCTTACCCGATATCAGTTTTTCATATATCACCTAACCTGTATCGGGCAACATGCTTCTCCAAGTCTGCTACCCAATATCGGGCAGAGCAATTTGATTGACCAAATTCTTTTTGACCAAACTCTTCTTTTTGTTTGAAAATGCAAAAATGGCCCGCACCAAATAAATTGTGGTCCAGGTCGATGAGAAAGGCTAAAGGATCAACCCCAAGGTCGAGATCAAGGCCTCCATCATTGGGCATAAGTGTCCAAACCCCGATACGGCGGGGTCGTCTGAGGCCGAAAAATGGCCCAGAATAGAAGAAGACCCAACCCCTGTGATAGCCACAACAACAACAGCAGAACTGGAGCCCTTGAATCACTCACCGGGCTGGTTCATGCCCAGGGATGAAGAGCACCACAGGCCGTACACAGAGTTGGCTACAAATGTCTATATGCCAACACGCTTCTGCCACCAGGCGTCTTTCCAGTACATATGCATCTTTGACATACTGGCCAATGTCCTTGAAGCTACCGGGCTGAGAAAGATCTTCTTTAGCTACACCGCCTCCTATACCGAACTCACAAAAGAGTTCATGTCTTCCCTTCGCCAGGTCTCGAACACACCAGAAGAAGCCAAAAGATTTGGCAGAGTGGATATGTTGCTGGGGCATCTGTACCACGCGGACCATGATATCTCAGAGAGGCTACTGAGCGAGATCTTTTTCTCCAACAAAGCTGAAAGAGTACTCCTCGACAATGGGGTCAGGATCGCTGAAGGTGACGGGTTCAACCCAGTCACACTCTGGAGGAGGTTAACCGGCGAGTCTTTGTTCAAGCTGGGAAGCAAGGTGGCATTGGTGCACTCCTACTTCTGGAGGATAATCCATAAATTCGTGGCGAGTCTACTCTTCAGTAAGTATGAGACTAGCAATATGTACACTGAAGAGATCCACCTCATGTGGTACATGATGGAGGGTTGCACGATCAACCTGGGGCGGTTCCTGCTCAACAAGCTACATCCAATGAAGGACGCCACCAAGGAGTACAATATGGGAGGGCTTGTCAATTTAATCATGGTAGGGTTGGGATACCCTAGAGAGCCGCACAACCTATTGAAAACAAGGGGCAGCGACAAGATAGACATCAAGTTCCTCGTGAGGGCCAACATTATCAAGAAGGAGAGAAGCTGCTTCTACAAATATGTGAGGATGGATCTGCTCCTGTCCTTCCCACTCTACGTGAACTATGACGCAGAGAAGTTGGTCTTCACGAAGGGAGAAATCGAAGCCATAATCGTTGAAGCCAGCTATGCTGCCACCAGGATCATATAAGAAAGGGTGGCAGCAACAGGAAGGCCAATCCCTTTCGACGTTCGGTGAGACAAATCATCGGCAACCATCATCAATGACTCGCATGCCACTACCATCGCTGATCCATCCACTGCCTCCACTCAACCAACAACAACCTCTCTTGTAGTTGCTGCTACCGCCACCGAACCAGCTACAACTACCACATCAACGCCTATTGTGACTGTTGATGAAATGGCGATGATCGTAGAGGTCATCAACACCACCAGGGCAACACATATGATCATAGCCCCAGAGGCCAATGTGGCCAATGAAGCCGCAACTCCTGAAACCACAGCCACACCAGTAATGATTGAGGCTACGGTGTGGCCAAATGCCAGTGATGAGGCATTTGCCAATCTCCTGGAAGTAGAGCTCGGGGCTATTCAACCAACGCCGATGCCACCGCCATCTACACCAGCAACCACCATGGAGGAATACACCGAGAGTTAGATGGTAGAGCAACATCTGCCTACTTTGTGCCCTTCTCCGCCACCCCAAGCTGACGAGGCATAGGTAGCCACAAAGATGCCAACGCCTCACCCTGAAGCCACGCCCTCACGAACAGTCAAAGTGGACTCGACCCCGGTTGATGACACATCCTCTTCGGGATGAGCTTCCCACACGACGAGCACTATGTGAACCCGTAGCCAAACAACAACAGCCCTCTTGTCACTAGGGAAGGTCTTCAGACAGACGTTTGTCAACTTGACGGAGGTAACAAGCAACCACACATCTACATTTGCTTCCTTAACCTGTAAGTTCCAGGTTTTCTAGAGGAGGCTAAATGAGAAGGAGCGCCAACTCCTGACCCTAGTTGGCCTACCTGGCCAATTAGAGGCACTAAGCAATATGATGCAGACGACTCTCCAAAGCCTTGACGCCATCAAAGAAAGGCTGAACCGGAGGGACGACCACCACCACTCGAGGCATCCCAGGCGATCACCATCACCACCCAGCTCCGGCTCTCAACCTTCATCTTCGGCGTCCTCCTCTAGATTGTCATCTTCTTCCTCCTCCAGCGGGCCCTTCACAACGCATGAGGAAGAGATGACGAACAAAACCACTGACGGGGCTCCAGCAGGAAAAGAGAGCGCCCACGACGTCAACACAGTTTCTCCCTCAACCCTGTAAGACCATGCCAAAGATGATAAAGACATATCTATCGGCCTAGCAGAGGGTTTATCTGGAAAATCCGATGGAGAAAGGGGAAATTTATACTGCTCCATCGACAACCAACCCCCTAGAACAAAGACTTCAACGATTGATAAGTACGCTGCACCTTTAGAGATCCCTTCTTTTAAGATGGCCAACTTTGATAGGCGCACCATCGGCTACCTGATGATACTAGACCAGAAGCTGCTGAACATGGTCCTAAGGCCGTAGGTAGATGAAGAGGACATCGTCTGGAGTGATAGGTACTTCTTGGTATGATGCAAAGCGCTTAAAGGCATGTTCCACTCAGAAGCCGTCATGGGGAAGATCCTCTTCAACGTCCTGGAAGGTGCAATGATTGAAAATATCGTCATCAGGACAAACCAAAAATTGTACTACAATGCCACCCCGAACTTAGAGAGAAGAATCATGGCAGGGGCATATGAGGCAAAACAGGTGGCTGACATGCTCCTACACATTGAAAAGCACAATCCAATCTTGGTGTTGGCCCCCTACAAGCATAGAATACATTGGTTCCTATATGTGGTGGACCATCAGAACCACGATGTCAAGCTCCTTAGTTGCGGCAATGCGGAGCTCCCACGCACAGGATAGAGCTTCATACGCCCCGAAGACCAATGTCTTTGACTTCTTCCACTGTGTCTTCAATGCATCATCAAGGAAGGAGTTTGACGCCACAACGACATTTGGAGCTTCTTCTCACTCAAAGACTTCCCCAGCCAAGAAGAGCCGAGAAGCGGGAATAACGCCTTCATTGTCCTACGTGTGATGGAGCCGGTGAACATCTTCGACTACATAAGGCAGCTCCAAAGCCAAAACTTCTATCAACTAAGAAGAACATACACACTTTTGTTGATCAAGGACAAGTGCTACTTCCAGGACACAAATTTACCAGAGGAGCTGCTGGACACAGACCAAGAAACTTAATCTTCCCAGCCTGGCAGCCCTTCAAGAGAAGAAGTCCAGGAAGCCACAAACAGCTATGGGATAGGGAAGTAGATTGAAATCCTGCGAGATGTACTCATCAATGAAGGCTCCGCTCACCTGGCATTTTTGAATCATTGATCAGCAACTTTGACCGTTCTGCGTGTGCTTCTCTATCACAGGAATTGGTCGACGAAGTCCTTGTTAGATTTGCTGAATCAATACTCGTAGACGTCATATATCAAATAGATAGAGTAATAGTCCCCCTCAATGACCTATGAGACTTAGTCAAGGCGGGAGGATGTCTAGCACTAACGGTGGCATCAACCTACATCCCAATCCTACAGAAGAAGTTTGAACACACCTACATCACCCACCCGATGCTGTTCAACGATCTCTGCCTGGCTGATGAGTCAGGAGTGAAACGACTATTTCTGCATTAGATACAGAGAAGCATTCCATGCATCATCTTCTTTCCAATGTTGCATGACAACCATTAGACGCTCCTGATGGTGTACACTCGCCCACACACCACTTTCTTCTACACTAGCTCCGATGCCAACACTAACTATCCAGCAAAGTGTACATCAACACCACTGACATCCCTCGAGTGTTTAGTAAGAAAATACTACATTGAGGTGGCGACATTGATCCAGACGTACCAAGAAAGCACGGAGACGAAGTGGCACAAGCTTCAATTCTGCCACCACAGTCCTCAACAAGCTCCACAATCAAATGACTGCGACATCTACATGCTACAATGGATCCATAGCTCGGTGGCACTAAAACAAACACCAGAAAAGCTCCACCACATGGACTATCACAACAAATGAGGAGAGTACGTGATGGATCTTCTATCAGACAAAGGCGCATACCAGCTAAACCCTCACTGACTTAGCACAACCCTACCTTATTTATCTCACAAATCTGGGATAGAGTGTGGGGTAAGTTTGGGGAGGGGTACTATATATCAGTGAGGGAGGTACTCAAAAATTTTCATTTCTTCTTTTCCTTATAATACCCTGCATACATATACATACATGACTGATATATAGTAATACTTTTACAATTTCCTTTCTCTCAAATATTGTACAAAGAACTTCTCCCAGTTTGTTTTCTCTGTGTCTAAGGCGGTGGGCTTTTCTGTTATGCTCTTTTTGAAAATGCAGTCTTGAACGACAAAAGACTACAACTTTTCTACGCCAATGTTGAAAAAAAAATCATGCTACAGCTAAGAGATATGCATGTGAAGGAAAAAGCTTCCCAAATAGCGAACTCTTCTTTTTCCCTACCCATCAAAAACCCAAAAAAAAGAGTGAGAAAACCCTTATGAGAGTGAATAAAAGCATGAGAGTTGTGCCAAATGAAAAAAAAAACACACACACTTGTCTTTCTAAAAGTACCCATCTTTAGGCATGGTAGATCCGGGCAGTGGTACGTATGATGTGAAATCACTTATCTAAAGCCAACTGGCTTGGATACTAGGGACCACTTTCCCGTTAACAGACCCGTACCTGGATGGACCAATGGGAAGCAAGAAAAACCCAAAAAGCCTTAAGCCTTCCCAAAAATCCCACCTTCCACTCCCAAGTTCTTTGGTGTGAAAGCTAACTTCAAAACCATGCACCAAAAGTCTCGCCGAAGCTGAAGAGAAATTTTTTGCTTAAATAAGGCAAGAAAAATAAAAGTCTGTTTCCTGTATTAGACGTAATTTTCCTTAGGACATCTCAAAAATTCTTTTAACCCCTTATCTGAAGACTACGTATGGCTTTGAAGAAGTATCACAAACAAAGTTTTAAAATAGATACAGATTGATTGAGGACAATCAAAATGCTAAGTTTGGGGGAGTTGATAACACCCATTTTATGGCTGTTAAAGCCTATGTTTTATTATCAAATCTGCCTCCTAAACTGTCTTCCTCTATGTTTTGTCTTGTCATTTGTATAGAAATGACCCACACTTTGCTCCTAACAATATTTCCCATCTTTTGTAGAGTTTCCCTTATGTTTCCACCCAAAGAACGCTAATGGGCCCATCCCGGCCCATCCACAACAAGCAAACTTCCCCTACCCTTCCAATGGCGCACGACACACCCCTTTACCCGTCGTTGTCACTGCCTGACACGGCAGCAACAAGACACTATTGTGTCATGCGAGGAGATCTGAAGAGCGGTGTGCTACTTACCTGACATGGAGTCTTGCCCACTACGATATGACCGACAAGGCCACCCTTCGGTGTAGCAACCTGACAGAGCTTTTACCCATCACGATCTAGAGAGACTCACTCGCAACCTGGAACACGATGGCCCCCACCAACCCATGCTGGGCAATGGACGTATCAGCCCTCTCCCAAATCCAGGTTGGCAAAGCAGACGAAGAACACATGGCCCAATGAGGGCCACAACCCCCACCAGCCACTGCCTGTAAATAGCAGCCACAGGACTTTGATGAGATGGGTCGGAACCTGACCAGAGCTAACTTTGGAATCCACAAGGAGCTAGTGCGTCGAGTTCCCAGGCGTATCGGGCGATACTAGGTGAGCACATCCCCAACCCGATAGGGGTGGGGGAGTTCACTTAGAACCCATCCCGATAGCCGCAGTAGCATGACACGATTACCCAGGCTGCCTCAATGTGTTGGGTTCCTAGTTGGGCCTCAACCTAAGATGGCTTGTCCTTCCACACCTGATACAAGGAACTTGAGAACCTAAGTGAGCGCTAACCCGATATGGACTACCCGTCATGGTACGCTGCTCGACAGGACTGGCTGCCTGACACGACCATATCGAGTAGGGAGTCCTTGCCTGATACACCCTCACCCGCTGCGGTTCAAGACCCGACACGGTCGAGAGCCCAACATGGGCGTATCAGGTGGGGCTCCTGCCCGGTACCGGGTTAGCAGAAGCCTTAGGGGTCTACTATTGTATGTCGACGTCCTACATCATGGAGGCTAACACCTATCTTCCCTTTTTCAACATTTTACTTTCATTTACTTATGCATTGTTGAAGCGATGATTTTGAGTCGCATTTATAGACTTGTTTTATTTGTGGTTTATGCATTTATTAGTCATTTTGGTGGTTAATATTGCATAATTCATCTACTTTGGTCTATGATCTTTCTCTATGTCAAATCTCCCTTATTTCAGTATTTTGAGCATAAATTATCACAAGAATATGTTTTGTTTCGGCTTATGTGGTTTCATGTTGAAATTTCAGGAAAAACTAGCATCTGCTGCTGTCGATACCATCGACAGTGGTTGATACCATCGACCGAACCATAGGCAGCCAGCCGTAAGGAGCAGCAAAATCTTGATACTATCGACAAGAGATTCGATGGTATCGAGATACCATCAGGTTGCTTCAGGAAAAGAGAGTCGATACTATCAACACAAAAGTCGATACCATCGACGAGTGGAACTACAGCGACGTAAAAGGACAAAACTGACGCCTATGAATGTTGATACCATCGACCCACGTCAATGGTATCAAGGTGGCATCAGTCACGACAAAGAAAAGAAATGAAGACCAGCCGATACTGTGCAGGGTCGATATCGACTCACGTCGATGGTATCGACACCGTCAGATACATGTTTGCTTCAGATTGATCTAAATCCGATGGCTGTGGTGATTTGGCGACCTAATTCAGAGATTATACCTAATGACGGCGGCCAAGAGAAAATTATCACGCCATTAGCCGCTGCACACATCCCAAGAAGGTGTGGAGAGAAGAACGGAGCCCAAAAGCACGCCCCAGCTATTCCGAACGCCGAAGAAGACGATTTCCACCACCGAAAGGCGGGAGAACGCGTATTCTATGCCAAGGAGTGATTGGATCTTTTCCATTCAGGGGTTTCACCACTCAATCACATTTTTTCTCCATGTTTCCCTTTTTCTCTATCACGTTTTGCTTTGAGATGAACATGTGGGGCTAATTCCCTTTGTCTTTAGGACCGGGATTAGCCCGGGAATTCGTTGTATGACAATTTTATCATAGTAATTCATCTTTTATCTCTTAAATCTGTGGTATAATTTCGTTTTCTCAATTATATTATTATGCTTGATCACCATAATAATAATCTAATGCCCTTAATTACTTTGAAACAAGAATTAATGGTTTAAAAGAGATGAAATTTACATTAATTGACAAATCCCTTGAACAAGGTGGTGTAAGGTTAATGGTGGATACCGAGAGATTGTTTTTAATGCACCTAGTTTAGGGTATAGGTTACTACGATGGTGGAACTGACCTAGACATAGGTAGTGAATTGTACCACGACAGTGGGCAATTCTGATTTCAGGCCACTACCTGGATAGAGAGATAAATCTGAATGACTACATAGAATTTAATACAATGAAAACACATGGTGAAACCGCAATCCTAAAGATTCCCACTTGAATTGATTAAACTAAACATTTAATCATTGCTCTGCTTTGTTTATTTTATTTTCTTTTGATTTTACAACAACCTCCAACTTTTTAATCGGTCTAGCTGATTGTGAGTAGTTAGTAGTAGTCTCCGATAATTCACGTGTCCCTGAGTTCGACTCGGGCCTCCCAAAGGCCTATATTACATTGACGCGTACACTTGCGTTTCTACGCACGTAAAAAGCGTGTCAAGTTTTTGGCACCGTTGCCGGGGACACGACGATTGTCGGCACTATGAGTGCTGCAAGTGGCCACACAAGGCCACTTTTTATTTTTTATTATTATTTTGAAATATTTCCAAAAATTTATAGCTTATCTTTTTTCACATCTGGTAGTTGTCTAGCACGGTACTGAACTTAATTTACCATTTTGCAGGTACTATGTATGGTGCAGACGCGTAGTACCGACTACACACGCCATGCACCAGAGGTTCCACTGCCGGGACCTGACGACAAGGAAGATTACAATCAAGACCACTTGAAAGAAATAGATTCAGAATCCGAACAGGAAGAAATGGCAGAGGAACAAACAATATGGGAGAAGATCAAGGTTTCTTCTTCATATGCTTCAAAGGGGCCAATCAAGAAGCAGGAGATCAACATTCCAACTTATAAGATTGATCCTGCATTAATCAACTTGGTCAAATCGAATGCTTTCCATGGGCTCAAGAACGAAGACCCAGTTACGCATATAAGCCAATTTGTGGAGAATTGTGACATGATAAAAATTGACAGATTTCCACAAGAGACGCTCTACTTGAAGCTATTCCTGAGTTCTCTAGCAGGGAACACACGAGAGTGGTTGTACAATCTAGACGATGAATATGTGGAATCATGGAACCACATGGTGGAGGTTTTCTTTGAAAGGTTCTTCCCGCCCGAGAAGACCAATGACATGATCAGGAAAATCCATAATTTCACCCAGAAGGCATGAGAGACCTACTCTGAGACCTGGGAAAGGTTTCAGATTATGCTACGAAGGTGCCCGCATCATGGGCTTGACAAAGAGAAGCAGGTAAAAAATTTCTATTTTGCTCTTTCCGAGCATGATAGAAGTAACTTAGATTCGGCGGGTTCAGGATTTTTCTTGAACAACTCAGGTACAAGGTGCTGGGAGATCTTGAAAAATATGGCAAAGAAGCAGTCTTGGGGCGATAGGGATGCACTAGAACAAGTCAAAGTCGCAGGTGAATCCAGGGCAATCAAGGAGCTGAATGATAAACTAGATCTTTTAGCCAAGAAATTGCTTGCCAAGGAAGATACCGAGTCCAATGAGGAAGCCCAGGTCAAATTTATGCAACAACAGGGCTATAGAAATAATGATTATGCTTGGAGGAGGGACAAAAAGTTCTCATGGAAGGATCCAAACAACTTCCTACAAGCTCCTAATGCAAAGCCACAACCAAGAGCCGAAGATAAAAGCACAGAGTTACTTAGTCAAATGGTGCAGCAAAATCAGGAGATGATGAGCATGTTCAGTAAGCAACTGCAATCCCAGGGTGATATTTTGACCAAGTTTGGGCAAACACTGCAAAGTCATGGAGCACAAATGAGGGCTCTAGAGACGATCATGACTCAAATTGCAAATGAAGTGGCGGCCATAAAGCATGCCAATCAGCAGAGACAGGTTGGGAATGCAGATGTTGTTCAAGCACATCATCAAGTAAAATATATGTCTGTAATTAATGAGGCAGAACCCCCATTGGTAGAGGCTCAGGATAAAAGTAAAATGATGTTTGATACGGAGGCTGTACCGAAAATACCGTATCCTCGCAGTCATTATGGACTACCAGGAAGGTACACTCCATTTAGAAAAGCCCACCAGGAGCACATTATGGTTGCGCCCACACCTAAGCAAGAAGAGTAGGTGAAGGCCATTTGTCAAGGTGAAGACACATCCACTGTAAGAGAGGTGCCATTGCAAGTTAAACATGTTGAATACGATCTACCCAAGTCTACGTCAGAGGGAGTTATTGAAACAAGCTTAGGGGAGCTTGCCCTGAAAAGCTCATATGTGCCACCTCATAAGCGTCTAAATGAGGCAGTTGTGTCCAGTCCGGACAGCCCGAGGCCGAAAAAAGAGCATCGACACTATAAGAAGTTCTTGGAGATGTTCAGAAAACTCCATGTCAATATTCTATTAGTGGAGATGATAGAGAAGATTCCCGCCTACGAGAGGTTTATCAAAGAAATTATCAACAAGAAGAGGCACATTAAAGACACAAATATTTGCCGAGTGAATGAAATGGTGAGCTCGATTATCCATGGGAATTTACCACCGAAGAGGAAAGACCCAGGAAGCTTCTATATTCCATGTTCTAAAGGCGATCAACATTTTCCACGAGCATAGTGTGATTCGGGTTCTAGCATTAATCTTATGCCACTATCCACATTTCAAATGCTTGGGTTGAAGGAAATGAAGAAATCAGCAGCAACGATTGAGTTAGCGGATGGGTCCATTGTAAAGCCATACGGAGTGTGCGAGGATGTACTCGTCAAGGTGGATAGGTTCATCTTTCTAGTAGACTTCATCGTCATGGACATGCCACAACTTAAAGGTTGTGAGATGCTATTGGGTAGGCCATTTCAAGCAACGGCTGATGTTGTCACTGCCATTGGGAGAGGTACATTGACCGTGGGGATTGGCCAAGATCGAGCGGAGTTCAAACTGCCGCACGATCCCCTGGGAACACTCTCTAAAGTTTTACATTGATGAGGAGCTTCATGTCGTCTAGCCTAAGATGTTAATAAGGGCGCTTGTTGGGAGGCAACCCAGCCATCAGTAGTTTAGTTTAGTTTCTTTCACATTCATACTTTAGTTTGTTATGACTTTGTTTTTAGTGTAAAAAAGGTACCATGATCGTTTGGGTAATGTGCAGGACTGAGGCAGAGTCGATACCATCGACCCTTGTGTCGATGGTATCGACTAGGGTACAGGTTGGCGACTACAAAAATCACTCTACGTTGATACCATCGACTTTTCTTCTGAAAATCTTCAGAGATCTCGATGGTATCGACTTGCATGTTGATACTATCGACCTCGTCTTTGCAATCAACCTATTGGTTCGTCGATACCATCGACGGCCTCGTCGATGGTATCAACCCACCAACAGGTTGATTGCAAAGTCGAGGTCGATAGTATCGACATGCAAGTCGATACCATCGAGATCTCTGAACACCGACCGCATCGATTCCACACCTGCAGATTGTCCACCCGTCCGTGGAGGTCAAGAAGGTCTATGAGGAGATCATGAAGAGAAAAAAATGAGCCGACCCGCTATGTTGACCGGTAGGTGATCTACAACTTGGGGTTTGAGGCTAATCTGGCCTACGTTCTCAAAGGGCAGGCGAGGCACACATGCAGGAGGCCCGATGAGATGGAATACCATGCTGATGGCCAGCCATTCTTCGGTGACTGGCCGACATACAAGGAGCTGGTGGCTGAATTCATGGCATCGTTGGACGTCTGCGTCATGCCCAATGACATCATCGCTACAGATCGTGAGTGGATCAAGGGTCACGTTTCTTTCTGACAGTACAATAATGACTACACTCTCACCCTCTGCCAGTTCAACTCCATGTACAACTGGAACCATGGGCGAACTGACTACCGGCGGCCAGACAACAGAACAAATTATGATGCTATCTTCGTCGAGCTTGTGACGGTGCCGCCGGGAAAATCTGTAAGCTACCACAACGCGGCGGTAGTAGACTTCAAGCATCTGTTCGTGCGGATTCTTCATCGGATGTTGTGCTCTACCCCATTTGCTAGGGGTGATCTGTCCCTTAGCAAATTTCAAGAGACAGACCTGTTTTTCTTGCATAAACTACTGAAGCGCCAAGAGTGCAACTGGGGAGCATTCTTTCTACAGCGGGTGTTGGCTATAAAGCGGAGTACGCGGAAGGCTCCAATTCACTTTGGAGAGCTCATTACACTGCTGGCCTCCTACCTTGGGTTGAATTTCCAGCAGCTTACTCCTCTCTCCAGTAGAAGCAAGGTTAATTTGCAGCATCTTCACCGATCCAATCTTATCTTGCTTTGGGATGGTTTACCCTATGCTCATTTCCATGTAAATCACACATATCAAGATTGTTCGCTTCCCGACCCTATCTTCCATATCGACGGTGCTCAAAATTTCCGATGGCCCATCATAGCCATTGTTGACTACGATGAAGATGGCAACGACGAAGACAACAATAATGACGGCGAGGCTGAAGAGGAAGAGGAGGCCTACACTCCTCTTCGGGCACGAGTAGCACCTAGGAAGCGTCCTCGCATGCATCCGGGTGCGTCTTCATCTTCGCAGCCTCCACCACCACCACCGCCCTCGCAGCCAAGTGAGGATGTCTATTCGATGCAAGGAATGTAAGCTATGCTGTAGGACATACAACAGACGCAGCAACATCACACTGCAGGGTATACCGGTATTCAGGAGACTACAAACCGGTTACTTGACAATCAGAGGGCAATCTTCGAGAATGAGCACCTCCTCCTTGGCAACCAACAACAGATTCATGACAGGTTGCATAGGATGGAGATGCAGCAACAACCCTTTTATGATCACTATTGGAGCCAAAACTACTTTGGGGGGTATCCACAACCTCCACCCATGCCCCAGTATGATCCTAGCTTTCTGGGGCAGTATCCATCCTGGGACCCCACGGCCCCACAGTACCCGCCTCCGCCAGAATAGTGATCGGTACCTCTGTTCCAACCTTTAAGATTGTTTTTGACTATGAGGCCATAGTCGAATTCAAGCCTGGGGGGGGTATTGGAACAACTCTATCCATTAGTTTTCTTACTTTTTGGTTTTTATTGTTTTACTTCTTATCATTTAGTTTTGCAATCTTAGTTTGTTCGTAGGATCCACATTCTATCTAGTGTAATTGTGGATGTCTTAAGTCATGTGTCATCTCATTTGCTTGTACATGGGTTATGGAAAAATTAAACAAAAAAAGTTGAGTGTTCGCAAGCTTGTGTTGTTCAACTTTGAGCACATAAATTAAGAAAATGATTGGTTTTGTCAACTCTAAAATAGAAAATCACAACTTTGCATTCCTAATGATTCATGAAGAGTGGACGGAATTGGTTGTGTGAGCCTAAAATGACCAAATGATAATGAGACTCTAATTTGAAGTAAGAGAGAGAAACCTCTTAACTACTACAGGTCAGTAAGGAGGGACACATAATAATTTTCAAAGGTTCAGTCAATTAGTCTTGTGATCTTTCCACTTCATTGTTTTTCACAATCCACCATAAGAATTGGAAGTACATTACGGTTTTAATCTTTTTGATTGCATCTCATGTAGATAGGTCTGGCATTGCAAACACTTTCACATGTTTTGCATGAAAATAAAAAATTAGAATAGTTATACATGCACATTATTCTTAGGTGCATGTCATTTAGCTGCATTCATAATTTTTATGCATAGAGTACATCATGTATCTTATTTCTTCTTTAAAGGTGATTAACTTGTTCCATACCTTCTAAATAACTCAAATATTTGCGCTATGCAGAAAAAGTGAGCCCAACAAATTATTCATTGTCATTTGTGGATATAAGGGCCTGACAGAAAGAATATAAAAAAAGAGAATTTTTTTTTTAAAATGAAAAAGAAAAATAAAGTTATTAAGAAGTAGCAGAATAAGAGGGAGAAAGGAACATAATCTCACCTGTATTTTAAGATGAGTGAGTACATGATGTAGCTCAGTTAGATATCCATCTCCTCTTGAGACGGGATGTTAGTGCATGCATCATTCCACCCAATCTTAGGCATTAGGGAAATTTTCATGAGCAAATGCATCATTTAGGGCATTTTTCTTTTATGCATGTTGAAACCGTATAATGCTTCAGTTTCTTCCTTTAGCCACCCATTCCATCCACCCGTTGCTCGAATTGGTAGGCCACCGTGATTTTCTCCTCGCTTGTGAATATTAGGAGAGCTTCTTCCATTTAGATGGTAGTTAGGGCGAGAAGCGTAGTATAGGAGATCACAAGATGCACCGAGTCTGGACCGGCGAATTTTATTATGTTAACTGCCTTATGTGATAGTGTTCTTCAGTTTTGAGGTAGATTTCTTTTATGGATGATTATTGTCGCCTTTAGGGTAGTTATCATTTTGTGGTTAGTGAGGGTCAGAATGTGAATGTTCGGTGGGGATCATATGGGATGTTTGTTGTGATGATTTGTTCTTTAGTTGACTCTGGAAATTCTATTATAAGGTTTAGTTGCTCGAGGGCGAGCAATGTTCAAGCTTAGGGGAGTTTGATGCGATGATTTTGAGTCGCATTTATAGACTTGTTTTATTTGTGTTTTATGCATTTGTTAGTCATTTTGGTGGTTAGTATTGCATAATTCATCTACTTTGGTCTATGATCTTTCTCTATGTCAAATATCCCTTATTTTAGTATTTTGAGCATAAATTATCACAAGAATATGTTTTGTTTCGGCTTATGTGGTTTCATGTTGAAATTTCAGGAAAAACTAGTATATGTTGCTGTCAATACCATCGACAGTGGTCGATACCATCGACCGGACCACAGGCAGCCAACCACAAAGAGCAGTAAAATCTCGATACTATCGACAGGAGAGTCGATGGTATCGAGATACCATCAGGTTGATTCAGGAAAAGAGAGTCAATACTATCGACACAAAAGTCGATACCATCGACGAGTCAAGCTACAACGACGTAAAAGGACAAAACCGACGCCTATGAATGTCGATACCATCGACCCGCGTCGATGGTATCGAGGTGGCATCAGTCGCGACAAAGAAAAGAAAAGAAGACCAGCCGATACTGTGCAAGGTCGATACCATCGACTCGCGTCGATGGTATCGACACCGTCAGATACATGTTTGCTTTAGATTGATCTAAATCCGACGGCTGTGGTAATTTGGCGACCTAATTCGGAGATTATACCTAATGACGGAGGCCAAGAGCAATCTATCACGTCATTAGCCGCTGCACACATCCCAAGAAGGTGTGGAGAGAAGAACGGAGCCCAGAAGCACGCCCCAGCCGTTCCAGACACCGAAGAAGACGATTTCCACCACCGAAAGGCGGGAGAATGTGTATTCTACACCAAGGAGCGATTGGATCTTCTCCGTTCAGGGGTTTCACCACTCAATCACAATTTTCTCCATGTTTCCCTTTTTCTCTACCACATTTTGCTTTGAGATGAATATGCAGGGCTAATTCTCTTTGTCTTTAGGACCAGGATTAGCCCGGGAATTCGTTGTATGACAATTTTATCATAGTAATTCATCTTTTATCTCTTAAATCCGTGGTATAATTTTGTTTTCTCAATTATATTGTTATGCTTGATCACCATAATAATAATCTAATGCCCTTAATTACTTTGAAAGAAGAATTAATGGTTGAAAAGAGACAAAATTTACATTAATTGACAAATCCCTTGAACAAGGTGGTGTAAGGTTAATGGTGGATACCGAGAGATCGTTTTTAATGCACCTAGTTTAGGGTATAGGTTACTACGGCGGTGGAACCAACCTAGACATAGGTAGTGAATTGTACCACGACAATGGGCAATTCTGATTTCAAGCCACTACCCGGATAGAGAGATAAATCTGAATGACTACATAGAATTTAATACAATGAAAACCCGTGGTGAAACCGCAATCCTAAAGATTCCCACTTGAATTGATTAAACTAAACATTTAATCATTGCTCTGCTTTGTTTATTTTATTTTCTTTTGATTTTACAACAACCTCCAACTTTTTAATCGGTCTAGCTAATTGCGAGTAGTTAGTAGTAGTCTCCAATAATTCACGTATCCCTGAGTTTGACTCGGGCCTCACAAAGGCCTATATTACATTGACGCGTACACTTGTATTTCTACGCACGTAAAAATCGTGTCAATTGTAACTAAAACCTTTTCATATATCTAAGCTTATTGGAATCTGTGGAGTTTATCTCATATTGTTTTGTGTATGGTTCCTTTTTGCTGGATGATTTATTTATAACATCTAAACTCTAGTCTCTTCTGTGGGATCACACTTTTAACTAGTTATCAAATCGTGTTTCTCAGTTGGACTCCCTTGAGAGAGGGAAGTCTCAACTCTAGAGTTTGGTATGATATGGGTGTATGGGAGTAACCAGGATTAGGGCTGCCCCAGCTTATCTTTCCACTCTGGTATATGTTTAGTACTCTTGAGAAGGAGAATTGGTGCATAGCCAGAGGCATCCCCTTTGAGAGAAGAGGGTGCATGATGTATTCCGCTGCCTCTTGTTATGCTTAAGTTTTCTTCCTTCGTACCTTACCTTAATGATGGCTTTTTCTCCTCAGTTTCTGATATACAAAACCTTTATAAAAACTGCTAATCCAAAAACCTTAATCTTTCTGGTAACTCCCTTTGGAGGTAGTCTTTTAGTTCAATTCTTTGAGATTCTTTTGTATTACGAAAACTCTACCTTTTTACCCCTGTTGATGTGTTTTGACAAGCAAAACTTGAGTTCTAAAGCGACGTTCTTCCTATCAGTGTGTTCAACCCCGAACTACTTTGACCTTGTGCTAGTTGCAGGAGTCTTAAACATTCAGGTATTATAATTTTAAAAGTCTGATAACCTAGACATGACTCCATTGTTGGACCCACGTTTAAGGATCATCATACACCAATCTCCATGGTTACTTCTTCCTCTTTCTCATTTCTTTTTGTGTTTTTCATTTCCATGAATAGCTAGGCCCTTTTGGTGGGCTGTTTGGGGGAAATTATGTTACGTTGATACCATGTTGGGGGGAAATGATATGTATACTTTTTAATTTCATTTGCTAATGATTATGTTCTATTCTGTCTCATTCTCCATAAATTTCTTGTTGGTATGTTCTTGAAATAAATTGGGAATTTAAGAAAATTGCGTATATGTGTGAATTTTGGGATTTGATCCTAGGTCCAATTCTTGGATCCCTATCTAGCTACCAATCTTCCTACATTATAATAAATTCTCCTAACCCTATTTGAGAGATCCAAGTAGCTAGTTTAGATGAAATTGGTGTGCTTAGCATGGAGCTTTCTCAAGGTTAGAATGTGAGTGATGGGAGGCCTAAAACCTCACTTCCACTTGCATTACTAATCTCAACCCCTAATCATCCTAAGATCATCTAACCTAGAAACCTAGGCTTGTTTAGACTCTAATTGAATTACACCCAAGCGCTAACCCAATTGAGCCTCGCAAGGGTAGTAGGGAGTGTTAGGGACTAATTCCCCGATACACAACCTAGCATATCCATGTCCAGTTAGTAGCTTAGAATAATTCATTAGACTCTAACTTGTTGTTTGGTTTGGATAATAAAAATGGAATCATAATTTTCATATGTCACCCACCAACTTGAGTGACCAGTACATTCCCTAAACAGCCCACATCTTCCTTAATTACTTTAAAACCCTAGTTTCCATCCTGCTTAACTAGTGTTAGCTTACTTATCTCATTTCTTGCTTATATATCCTCTTGCCTTGTGCTAGCTTTGTTCTTTCTATCTTAGGTCTTTGATTGCTCTTTTGCTTTGTCTTGCTTGCCTTAGTGTAGATTGTTCTCTAATTGCCTTTTCATACCTAGCTTAGTTTTTTCTTGCTTAATTAGTCTTAATCTAGTCTAGGGTTAACTTAGATTTCATTATTGTATTTAATTTCTTTCTTGTTCACCTTAGTTAATAATCAAAACAACCTTCAAACCTTTAAACCTAGTCTTTGTAGTAGGAATCTAGTTAAACTATCCTAGCTCTAGTGCCCTCCTTTTCTCCCTGTGGATCGACCTTATACTTACCGCCCTCCTATACTACAACATGACCCCATGTGCTTGTGGGATAGTGTTTTACTAGACGTAGGTGTGTTGTTATAGGTTTATAAATTTTGAAAGTAAAACCACCATATGTTTCGATCTCGTGGGGCACATCCATTCGAATCTAATTGGCTTGGTGTCCGCACCTCTAGCGGGTGCACCAAGCTTTCTCGCCAGAAAGCTTGGTGCATCCGCCAAAGGTGCGTACACCAACTGATTATATTTGACTAAATGTGCCCCCCGAGATCAGAACACACAGATGGATTAAACTTTTGAATTTTAAAGACCTAAACTCGACACAATCACATAAACCAAAACACTACACCCACAAGTGCATGGGGTCGTGTCATTGTATAGGAAGGAGGTAAGTATAGGGTCGATCTACAAGGAGAAAAGGGGGCACTAGAGGTAGGTTGGGTTTTCTAGGTTCCTACTATGAGGACTAGGGTTAAGGGTTTAAAGGTTGTTTTGATTGTTAACTAAGGTGAACAAGAAAGCAATTATAGGCAAGAATGAAGTCTAAGTTAACTCTAGACTAGATTAAAGCTAATTAGGTAGGAAAAGACTAAGCTAGATATGAAAAGGCAATTTACATTAAGGCAAGCAAGACAAGGCAAAAGAGCAAGTAAAGAGCTAAACTAGTAAGAACAAGGAAAAAATACGGCAAGAAGCTAACTAAGCAAGAAAAGAGGTAACTAAGCTAAAACTAGATAGGCAAGATGAAAACTAGGGTTTTAAAGCAATTAAGGAAGGTGTGGGCTATTTAGGGGATGCACTTATCACTTAAGTCGGAGGGTGACATATTAACATTATGATTCCATTTATATTATCCAAACCAAACAACAAGATAGAGTCCAATGTAATAACCTAAGCTACTAACTGGCCTTGAATATGCTAGGTTGTGTGTAGGGGAACTAGTCCCTAACACCTCCTACTACCCTTGCGAGGCTCAATTGGGTTAAGGATTGGGTTCAATTAAATTGGAGTATAAACAAGCCTAGGTTTATAGGTTAGATGATCTTAGGTTGTTTAGGGGTTGAGATTAGTAATGGGAGTGGAAGTGAGGTTTTAAGCCTCCCATCACTCACATTTTAACCTTGAGAAAGATCCATGCTAAGCACACCAATTTCATCTAAACTAGCCACTTAGATTTCTCAACTAGGGTTAGGAGAATTGATTATGATGTAGGAAGATGGGTATCTAGCTAGAGATTCAAGAATTGGACCTAGGAGCAAATCCCAAAATTCATACATATAAGCAATTCCTTAAATTCCCAATTGATTTCACACACAAATCAACAAGAAATTCATGGATAATGAGATAGAAATAGAACATAATCATTAACAAAAGAAATTACAAAGGTTTCATATCGTTTTTCCCCAACATGGTATCAAAGTAACAGTTTACACCCCAAACAACCCACAAAAAGGGTCCTAGCTACTCATGGAAATGGAAAATACAAAAGGAATGGAGAACGAAGTAGGGGAAGCCATGTAGCTCAGTGTAGATGAAGAAATACTATGCTTCACCTACTTTAGGGAGTCCTCCTCTCTCCTCCAAGGTGTAAGGGCATGGAATGATGGTGGAAATGGGTGGAAATGGAAGGAAAGTAGGGTTTTGATGGTGGAAATGGTGAAATGGAGGGGATTATGGAGGTGGAAATGAAGTGGAATGGAGGAAGAACAAAATGGAGTGGTAGGAGTGAGCTAGGGGTGGCCAACCTTGGCCTCCAACTTCCACCTAGGTATATATAGGTGTGGGGGAAGCATTAGGCCATGTATGGGTAGTATGGGAAAACCAGTGTAGAAGTAGCTAGGTTTTGTGAGTAGCATGGTCGTGGGGGATCACCACGGCCGTGGTAGGTAGGGGTAAGCATGGTCGTGGTGCGGTAGAATGATAGGGTGAATTAAAATGTAAAAATCATAGGTTGAGGGTCACTTTTGTACTGAAGCTGGCACGGCTATGGTGGGGCTAGAGTAGCACGGCCATGGTGGTCACCATGGTTGTAGGGGTAAAATTGAATGAATAGGGGAATTTTGGGTTTCTGGGACTGGTAGCACGGTCGTTCTTGCCAGCACGGCCGTGTTGGGAACTCCCAAAATGACCATTCTTGATATCATGACCGTTCTGGCCAACTGAGTCAATTTTTGAAGATTCTGCTAATTGGGGCATGTCTCAAAACAACCATTCCATGACAGCACAGACGTTTTGGGGTCCTTCCCTTGCTTTTGAGTCTTGAACATGGCCATCCATAAAGGTTATTGATTCAATATATTCTTTGACCACTTGGGGTAGGTTGGGAGTGTTTTGGCCTCATTTTGGTCTCCTCCAAGCATGGGGAAACCCTAAATTCAACCATCTTCTCTCCATTCCATCAAGTAGTAGCCAAAGTACCTATAAAACATGCAAAAACCATCCATAAGTGCATTACACAAATATTCATATTAGGGGAAATAACATGTAATATAATAGGTATAGATGTGATTGAAATGCAAAATGACACAAGATGAACCCTAGAATAGGGTTGAATCACCACCCCAAACTTGAAACATACTTGTCCTCAAATATGCTCCAACTCAATCTCTCTAAAATTATTTCACATCAATAAATGGAAAATGCAAAGTAAGAGATGATTACTGACTAAATGAGATCAATGTTGACTAAGTATATGTATCCCACCTCTCTCCTCTCCTTCTTTCACAAACCAATCATGAAAAGAGCACAAAGCATATGAACTTCAAATATAGTGCATAAAACACACAAGTTATCCATATTTCTTTCATGTGGTTCTGGGTAGACCGTTTCATGATGGCGTTAATCAAGGATGACTAGGAGTGTTGTTTCACCTTCATGCATTCATCCTTAAGTTTCAAATCACACCAAATGACCCATGTAGTTGCAGAAAGAGTAAAATGAGCTAGGTTTGATGTTTCCTAGCTCAATGGGTATGAAAATGTAAGAAAGGATTACGGTAAGATTTTGGAGTGCTATTACATAGAGCACTCGTTTTTTTTCTTTATTTATATGCTCTTAAATAGGAGCAAATTTTATTTTCTTTTTTGCTTTTTTTGTATTCCTACATATGCGTTATCGTCATCATGAACTGGCCAAAGAGAGTAAGAAAGGTAGGGTTCTCTAGCATAGTCTGGTCTAGCCGGGGATTCTCAGGAGCTTGTTCTTCTCTCGTCTGTTCCCTTGCACCTCGTCCTGGTGTAGCAATACTGCTCTCAGCAACATGTTCCTCCTATTCTCCAGCCATCTTTAACCTTTACTTCTTCTTTTATATAAGCAAACGTTACTATAAGATAAAATGGAGGACACTATAATAGACTCAAAAACCTTAATCCTATGCATTTGTACCCTCAGCGAACCTAAGGCTATGATACCAAAAATTGTGACGACCACTATCAAACTGACAACGACATCACACAAAACTATGTAGAAATAAACATTAGCAGAGGATTACTGAAAATCACTAAAAATTAAAACATTTTCACCAAGAGATCCACAATTAAGAAACTCTTTACAGAAAGAACCAAAGCCATATATACATCATGGTTCACTTCATATATACATCATTCCATTACATCACAAGGACATGAGATATCAGTTGCTTTACCAAATCATATACAAAAGCAACATTATACATCGAGTCATTCTAGCCAAGATCTCAGATCGATTATAAAATTGTTTACACACTATCTCCCAAGGTCTTGAGAGTACATGGATGACACATATGAATCTATTTTTATAAGACACATAACAACACACTCAACCTAAACTATTATTGTTGCATTCCCACTCCTTGCTTCACGATCTCTACCTCCTCATGCACATCCACCTAAAACGTGTGGAAACCCACAGGGTGATATCCACATCTCAACGGGAAATAAGACTCACCGCCAACAATATCATTATCAAAGATAAATCTTCATGAAAGAGAGCAGAAGAAACCTTTATTAAATCAAACATGTATAACTACTTGTTATATGCAGAGTAGAGAAAAATCATCACTTAAGTAGTTCAAATATCTATGATTGAGCAATATATCATCTAATCACTTCTAGAAGGAATATGAAGAACATGTATAACATTTATCAACTATGACATATAGAAGCAATTGTAGCCTCACTCAATGTTTCCTTATTTGATCCTTAAGTAAATACTCTACACGGCTGATTACATCTTTCAACAATCAATCTTATGCCCTGAGGAGATGAGGTATACCTCTTATGCTCCAGCCAACCTAAATTAGGTAGCATCAGTGCCATACAATGTCCATGGAAGTGTCAGAATCCACGACCACACCCCCTCAGTCATTACGAGTGAACTTGTAGTGACATTATGAGTCAAATTGCAATTTAGCTAGCCTAGGTATATAGGCTCAATGCTAGAGAGATACAACTCACAATTTGTTCTCTGTCCAGGGTATGACAAGTCAATCCTATATATATACAATGAGTTATGGTCTACAACCATACTTGTTGACCTAGAGGTTATACATTGTGCATATTTTGATAATGAGATAACCATTCCATTCATATGTATCTAATAAATGTATTCAAGATTGATTTCAGGTTTTACGTACATGAAAAGGATCAAAATTCAAAAGCCTTAATTTTTCTCAAGTTCAAGTTAAAATCTATACAAGTGTGTAATTTAGGAAATCTATGTAAACGACCTTAGAAGATTTTTGTAATCACTTGTATTGATGTATTGGCTTGTAAGTAAGATGAGAAAATTGATTGGGACACTTAGAACCAAGTTCTAATCACTTTTGATGCACTTTAGAAAATTGATCACAGGCAGTCAATCAGTCGAGTTACAATCTCGACCGATCCACTAGGATCAATTCTCTGAAGAGTGCATCGGTCAAGTTGTGTTTTCAAAGAACTCGATTGATGGGGTTATTGACAAAATACAACTTTCATTGGTCAGTCGAGTTTCCCCAGGACAAATTTGACCAATGGTTTGAAATTTGGGTTTGTCTTTTACCTTATCGGTCGAGTTACCTTTATTGAAACTCGACCGATTGCAATGTACAGAAATTGCAGAAAAACTGATTGTGACTATTGGTGAGTTATTTGGGCAAAAATAGATATGTTGCCTTGGGCAGAAAGGGCTATTTTTCGACCCTAAGTGTACCCCAACTCAAAGGGGCACCCTCGGCTACAAATAGGACCTCTTGGAGTTCATTCCAAGATTGCTTATTCCATATATGCTTGGTTCTTTCTTAGTTGAGAGTGTTGCACACCTTTGAGCCCCTTTCTCTCTCTACCTTCAAGTCAAATCCATGAGTATGAGTGAGATATGATCATTTGGAAGAAAGCTACCCTTTGTATCCATGTAATGCTCTCCACCTCCATCTTCCTACCCCTTTCCTATTGAATAAAACACTGAAGAGCTTCTCCGAGTGAAGCAGAAGGAGTTGTTGTTCTTCAAGGTTGAAGAAAGCATGGTGTTCCAGATCTCCAAGTGAAGGAGATAGGCAAGGCATACGTTCAAGAAGGATATGCAATTCCTTGAAGGAAAAAGACTTGAATAAGTGGTGGGTTAGTATTTGTTGAAGGCTGAAGACTCCATGGTTCAAGTGGGTAAGCTCCTTCTATAGGTTGAAGATCCTTGCTTGAGGTACTAAGCCCTTGGATGAATGTGGTTTTGTCTTGTATTCTTATGATGGAATATAAGAGTACCAAGATTGCAAAGTCCTAGAGCTTAACCACCTCTAGGTAGTGGACTGACTCACTTCAAGTTTGAAGTGTGGAACCATTCTAGACCACTTTGTCCAAGTGTATGTTCTTCCTTGTCTCTCACCCTTTCTATGCATGCTAGTTAGGACTTTAAATTGGCTGTATGTTTAAGTTTCTTTACTTAATATAATTTGGTGTTCTAATTCATTTTGTGATATTTGTAAAACTCTATTCACCCCCTCCCCCCGTCTAGAGCCCTTGGTCCAATAAGTGGTATCAGAGAAAGTCTTCTCCAAGCTACTTTCACAAGTAGAAGAAGATGGGCGATTCACTTGGATCTCTCAACTTGGAGGGAAGCTTCTCCATGCGACCTCCAGTCTTCGACGACACCAACTTCCTCTATTGGAAGAGAATAATGCAGTTCTATCTCCAAGGAGTAAGCAATGAGATGTGGACGTGGTGCATCTAAAGTATGAAGATCCAAAGGGGGAAATATCCACATGGATGGAAGCCCAAATGAAGCAAGATCAACTCAATGCCAAAGCCATGAGCATCATATGTGTAGCCCTCACTCCATTCGAGTTCAACATGATCTCCTCTTGGGACACCGCACATGAAATTTGGAACATGATATGTGTCACCTATGAAGGAACAAAGCAAGTGAAGGAAGACAAGATCTACATGCTTGGTGGTCTACTTGAGAACTTGAAGATGGGTAAGAATGAAAGAGTGGCAGACACGTACACAAGGCTTAATGTGATCATCAATGGATTTGCAACCCTTGGTTGTGTGATGGACAAAGGAACAATCAACTCCAAGATCTTAAGATCTCCTCTAAAGACATGGGATGCCAAGGTGACATCCATTGAAGAAGTGTACAAGCTTAGTGAATTGTCAACCGAGGAGCTGGTTGGCAACCTTTAAGCTCATGAGCCAAGGCTTCATAAGCAAGAAGAAGAAGAAAAGAGAGGAGAGAAGGAGTCCAAGAAGATCTAGGACACAACCTTCAAATCTCATATTGAAGAGATGGTTCGGCAGAAACAACTTGCACTCAAGTCCCCTACTCCTTCCTCATGTGAAGATGAAGGCCCAAATGAGCATGAAGCTAACTACTCCAAGGGAAAACACTTCAAGGGGAAGCCTTCTTCATTAGCTCCTAGATGCTATGAATGTGGCCAAAAAATCCAATACAAGAGTAACTGCCCCAAGGACAAGAAGAGCCATCACAAGAGCAACCAAAAGAAGGACAAGGAGTATAAGAGAGAAGGAAAATACAAGAGAAAGGAGAAGAAAGAAACAAGAAGCAAAGATGTAGCTCATGCAACTTGGGAGGAGTATTCCTCAAGCTTCTCAAGCTCCAAAGATGGAGAATGCCGCCTTGCTCTCATGGCCTCTACAAGTGAAGATATAGGTGAGGTAAGTGAGGTAAGTGAAGTCAATTTGCATGAGTTGTCTAAAGAAACTCTTATTGATATGATTAATGCTTGCTGGTCATATTTTACTAAATGCAAATCTAAAAAGAAAAGGTTAGGTAAGATAATAGATGATCTATATGTTAAGATCGAGATTCTTGATCAAAATGAAAAGTTGCACCTTGATAGTATTGATACCTTGCAAGGAAATTTCTTGATCTTGAGCTCCAATACAATGGAGTTGAAGTTAACAATGGTGTCTACCTTAAGACCATTGCTACTCTTAAGGAAGAAAACCAAAAATGCCTAGATGAGATAGAATTTCTTAAAATTGAAAATGCAGAACTTAATGTCATTGATGAAGTTGGGAAGCAAGAAACTCATGATTATCAAAAGAAAATTCTTTTGTTGAAATCTAAAAAATGCTAAGTTGCTTGCTCAAGTTAATGATCTATCATCTAGACCTATTTTGCCAAGTAATGAGGTAGCTAGCACTGCTTTAGAACATGATTTTTTTCATACTAAAGCCCTCTGTCTAGAGTCCGACCTATTGCATGCTAGAAATGATCTTCCTGGTTTATATTCTATTATCATTAACCTTAGTGATGATAATGCTAAGTTAAGAGCTTCTTTGCTAAAGTTTCTTACAAGAAAGAAATCCCTTAATGCTTTCCTAGAACACTCTACCAAACAAATTGGTACTAGTAGTTTAGGATATGATGAGACTACTCCTAAGGGTAAGAAAAAGAACAAGAGTAAGGGTAAGAAGAAGAGTGTGGAACCTCCAATCTTTCATGGAGAGACTTTCGGCTCTAAGAACCCAATGGTATGTGTTCATTGTAAATGTGATGATCATTACTCTACTTATTGTCCTTACAAGCCAAAGGGGACCAACCCAAAGATGAAATGGGTCCCCAAGCTAACCCCAGATCCCAAACATTGAGTTGGGTATCAACATACTTCTTTCATGTAGGTCAAAAGAATGTGGATTGTTGACAGTGGCTGCTCAAAACATATGACATGTGAAATCAACCATTTCAACAAATTCATGGAAAAGAAAGGAGGATCGACGACCTTTGGTGACAAAAAGAGTAAGGTGATAGATGAGGGTGATGCAGGCAATGAGCTAAGTATCAAAAATGTCTTTCTTGTTGATGGCCTACATCACATTTTGATAAGTGTAAGCTAACCTTGTGATAATGGGTATCTTGTTTTATTTACTTCTTTAGAATGTTTGCTTCTAGATTCCCTCACTTACAATGCCATATATAAGGGAACTAGAAATGGTAATCTTTATATTATTGTGCTTGATAACCTAAAGCCCGTACTTCATGGATGTTTGGTTGTGGATAAAAATGATATTTCTCTTTGGCATCATCGGCTGGGTCATGTGAATATGCATCAAATGAAGAAATTGAGCAAAAAGGAATTGGTTTGAGGACTTCCAAAATTGGATTTTGAAAAGGATGAGGAATGCCAACCTTATACACAAGGCAAGCAAACCAAGTCCTCCTTCAAATCCAAACGAGTCCTTAGTACCAAAAGAGATCTTGATCTTCTTCATATTGATCTATTTGGACCTATGAGAACTCAAACGCTTCGCGGTTCCAAGTATTGTCTTGTGATTGTCGATGATTTCTCTCGATATACTTGGACCTTCTTTCTTATTTCTTAAAGTGATACTCTTGATGTTTTCTCGAGCTTTTGAAAAGATTTGGAAATGAAGCTTCTTGCTAGATTATTTCTATCTGCAGTGACCATGGGGGAGAGTTTGAAATTAATCTTTTCGAGCATTTTTGTGAAAAATCTAGTTACTCACACAATTTTTTTCTCCTCATACACATAAAAAATGGGGTAGTAGAGAGAAAGAATAGGTCGCTACAGGAGATGGCTAGGACCATGCTTCTTGAATATGACATTCCTAAGAAGTTTTGGGCCGAAGATGTTAGCACCTCTTGCTTTGCGTAGAATTGAGTTTTCACGCATCCTTCTTTGAATAAAATTGCCTATGAGTTATGGCATGGTAGAAACCCATCCATCGACTTCTTTCACATTTTTGGATGTCCGTGTTTTGTTTTAAACATGAAGGATTCTCTCAAAAATTTTGATCTGAAATCTTACAAAGCTTTCTTCCTAGGCTATAACACTACAAGCAGGGTTTATAGAGTTTTCAATATTAAATTGTCTAAAATTGAAGAATCTATTAATGTCAATTCTATTGAAACTAACCCTATTGTTGGAAAGAATGTTGTTGATAATGATGTTGCAGATGACTTAATTCCTATCTTGAAAGATCTCAACATCGACAACAAAGGTAAGTAGGTGGTTGAAGCAGAAAATGAAGAGAAGAAGGATCCCACTCCTCGCTTTGCAAAGAATCACCCCAAAGAGCTAATCATTGGCAACCCATTTGAGAGAGTGAAGACACGAGCTGCCTACAACAAAAAAGCAGCAGACAATGCCTTCATCTCGCAGATAGAGCCAAAGAACATCAAGGAAGCTCTTGGAGATGATGAGTGGATCCTAGCCATGTAGAAGGAACTGGAGAAATTTGAGAAGAATTGTGTGTGGACTCTAGTGCCAAGACCAAGTGACAGACATATCATTACCACCAAGTGGGTCTACCGCAAAAATCTTGATGAAAAAGGCAAAGTGGTAAGGAACAAAGCAAGGTTAGTGGCACAAGGTTATAATCAGCATGAATGCATTGATTTTGATGAAATATATGCTCCTGTTGCTAGACTTGAATCTATTAGAATGCTACTTGCCTTTTCCAGTTATAAAAATTACTTCCTATATCAAATGGATGTTAAAAGTGCATTTTTAAATGGTACAATTGAGGAGGAAGTATTTGTTTCTCAACCTTTGGGCTTTGAAAATGACAAGCTACCTAATCATGTTTATTTGTTACAAAAATCTCTCTATGGACTCAAACAAGCACCTCGAGCTTGGTATGAGAAATTAAAGAACTTTTTGTTAGACAATGGCTATGTCATAGGAAAAGTTGATTCTACTTTATTTCTAAAACACACTTCTAGAAATTTTCTTAACATTCAAATTTATGTTGATGATATCATATTTGGCAGAGCTGATCTTGATCTTTGCAAGGAGTTTAGTTCTCTTATGCAGAGTGAGTTTGAGATGAGCATGATGGATGAGTTGACTTCCTTCCTCAGCTTCCAAATCAAGAAAAACAAAGATGGAAACTTCATCAATCAAGGCAAGTACACTAGTGAACTACTCAAATGCTTTGGGATGGAAAACATGAAGCTGATAGACACACCCATGTCCAACACCGCCAAACTTGATAGAGATGAAGAAGGTGAGAACATAGATGAGAAGCTCTATAGAGGTATGATTGGAAGTTTACTTTATTTAACTGCCTCTAGACTTGATATTATGTTTAGTGTTGGCTTGTGTTCTCGCTTTCAATCAAGTCCTAGGAAATCACATCTTATTGTTGTTAAGAGGATTTTGAGGTACTTAATCAAAACTCAAAACTTTGGTCTATGGTATCCTATGTCAAGGGACTTTACTCTTATAACATATAGTGATGATGATTACACAGGATGTATGGTTGATAGAAAGTGCACAAGTGGCACTTGCTTCCTTCTAGGACCATGCTTGGTGTCTTGGTTTTCTAAGAAATAGAGCATTGTGACATTATCAACTACCGAGGTTGATTACATTACAATCAGGATTTGTTGTGCCCAGGTCCTATGGCAAAACTTTAACATACATTTTGATGCTTCTCCTATCTATTGTGATAATACTAGTGCAATCACTCTTTCTTATAATCCTATATTGCATACTAGAGCTAAACATATAGAGGTTCGCCATCATTTTCTTCGTGATCACATTGCCAAGAAGGATATTTATATCACGCATGTGGACACGGAAAATCAGTTGGTGGACATTTTCACTAAACCTCTTGCTAGAGAGAAATTTAATTTTATTAGATCTAAATTACTCATTATTTCTTCAAATGATATTGACATGTTAACTAGCTAGTTGCTTTTACCCTATATGTCTTGCTCATGCTTTACTCACCTTGTTTGCCTAAAATTTGCTAAATTTGCAAAATTTGCTTGTTGACATGCTTAGTTTCACTTGTTTTTGGGCATTTATCGAATATCTTAGTTTTATTACAAAATAGTACCCAATGATGAGTGATATGTGCCTAAGTATGTTCAATATACATAATAGACTCGAAAAATGAATTTAATTTGCATTCAAATGGCTAGAAATTAAGTTTGATGGTTTTAGGTCAGGTTGACCATCGGTCGAGTTTCCCCCAGGACAAACTCGACTGATCTGTGGCCGATAGTTGTTCTAAAATGGACCAATTGGTCGAGTCTCCGACTCTTAGAACTTGATCGATCTGTGGGCTGAAGCCAACTTAAGTTGGGTTCGACCGACTATTCTCCCTCTCAACTAGAGAATAGTCAACTGATTCCCATTCTTATAGCCCTAAGATCTCTACCCTAGCCCTTTCCTTCCCTATCTGAGCCCTTTCCTGACCTAGATAGGAGACCTTAGACCTCTTCCATTGCTCCTTGTTGGTGTTTGGATGTTTTTGACGGCTTGTTTGGTGTGTTTGCTCTCTTCTCCTCTTCCTTTTCACCTCCATGGCTTCCCATAGGAGAAAGAGACCCACCCCTAGCGATGCTTCTTCATCTTCTTCATCTATTCACTTGATTTCTTTTGACAAAACCTCCTTTGTCTCAATATAAGTTCTAAATAGGTATAAGGACCTTCTTCCTAGGAGTCCTTTTCCTTTTAGAGCTTTGTTTGAGCCTAGTCCTAGGCGTCAAGCAGTTATAGACCAAGTAGCTAAGTTGTTAGCCATCCATCACCTCTCCGCCCTGGCTATCAAGGGTGGCTGCTTTTTCAATTCGATGACCAACACAAAAGTAGTTCATGAATTCTACACTAATTTGCATTGGAATTATGACACCCTTGTACCCATGTCGAATACTCAAGTAATCCCGAATTCCATGATCGTCGGGAAGCATTTTAAAATCTCCAAGGATATTTTAAATGTCTTTTTTCCAAAGATAATGAGACTGACTCTTGGTGCAAGGATTATGGCGAGTACTTCGATCTTTTGTATCCTAAAGGTTTCTACAAGCAGAATGAGCTTACTCTCCCTGACATTCATCGCTACTTGAAGAAACTCAACGTTTCATATAAGAAGAAGAGCACCCTAACCTCCTTCTCCCTCGATCTATGGAAGCATATACAAGCCTTAGTGGTCAACTGCAACATCCATCCAAAGAAAAATCAAATGGATATTGCAGAGAACACTGCGGTTATAATGTATTGCCTCCTTGAGAATATCAGAGTCAAATGGTCAAGTTACATTCTACACCATATGACATGTTTTGATTCTGGTAAGAACACTCGAGGCACCCATCCACCCTATCTTGCCCTGATTTGTGGTTTGTTTTAGTTTGCTACTGAGAAATCACTCTTCTCTAACTATCATTACAAGCTAGCCAGAAAGGGTGTGTGTATCAGTGACACCACGATTCAGAAGTTTGTGCCTTTTTTGTCCTCTACCACACCTGGTGCTTCACCCTCAGCCTCTGCCTCTGCAGCCCCTGCCTCCTCTGCCTGATCTACACCTCCTCTGCCACCTCGACCTTGCCATGGTTCATTCTGTGTATCTAATGATTACCTTATGGGCTACATGATGCACCAACAAGCATACAACCAACAGGTTCAGGAGCACCTACATCAGAATCTATGTTCCATCATGTCAAACATGAACATATCATGTGCACACCCCTACCCCACCTACCAACCTTTCCCCAATAGTGATTATGCTTCTTATGCATACAATCATTACTACCCTACCCTCGAGCCTTCTGTTGCTACTTCTCCTCCATCCTTTTCTATTGGTGGTCCTACTCTTCTCTACCTACCATTGCTTGTTGGCCCCTTAGCCACCCTACTTGCTAGTCTTGGCGATTATGCTCCATCCTTTCCTCAGGCCAATGAGCTCTATGCTCTTGATATGACTTGGGATGAGCAGAATGCTCGTTGTCCCGATCGTGGTTTTGATCCTCCTACATATGAGGAGATGCCTGACCAGGCTGATGATGCCGAGGGTGCTGATGATGATGATGGTGATGGTGAGGATGCTTCTGATGATGGTGATGGTTCTGGTGTTGACTGTGGTGATCAAGGTACTACAACTGCACCTTCAGATGGAGACGAGGACTACGAGCCTAGAGTCGATGATGATGATGATGTGGACATAGATAGTCTAGATGTCTAGCTTGTTTCTTAGTTTTTAGTCTAGTATGCTGATCATATATATGTTTCTAGGCTATTTTGTACAAGAAACATCTGGGCACATTATATGAGTTGTACTATTTTATCTTCAATTTGCATCACTTCTTGCTTGTAGTTTCTTTCATGAGAACATGCTTCTATGTTGTAATATATGTGATGTGCACTCTTTCTCTTTTCTATGTTATATATTATGAGTTGGTGCCATCTTTCACCATATTTTGATTATGACTGAGATTGTATGTTTCTTTCGTATCTAATTGACTTATGATATGAGATTGCATGTATGATTATCTACTTGATTGGGTTTGGAGAAGACCTAGATATATGTTCTTCTACCCCCCACTTTTTGATAATGTAAAAAGGGGGAGAGAACTTTCATTGTCTTGAAACTCAATCATATTGCTATTCTTTGTCATATTGTTGTTTATTGCTTATGAGATCATTTTCTTATTCATTTAATGTTTTATCATGTGACTTGCAAAGGACCATATAGTACATGTATGCTATAATTGCTTTGTGTAGATAGACTAACCATGCAGATTAAAGCAAGCATAGATTGAGGGGGAGAAATTCACATTGTTCACATCTTGAATCCCCCAAATTCACAAGGCAAAGGTATACGTTCTATATCCTTTTCAATATGTTTGAGGAATGGTTTGTCATTGTCAAAAAGGGGGAGAATGTTGACCTAGAGGTTATACATAGTACATATTTTGATAATGACTTAACCATTCCATTCATATGTATCTAATAAAAGTATTCAAGATTGATTTCAGGTGTTAGGTACATGGAAATGATCAAAATTCAAAAGCCCTAATTTTGCTCAAGTTCAAGTCAAAAGCTATACACGTGTGTAATTTAGGAAATTCATGTAAACGACCTTAGAAGATTTTTGTAATCACTTGTACTGATGTATTGGCTTGTAAATAAGATGAGAAAATTGATTGGGACACTTAGAATCAAGTTCTAATCACTTTTAATGCACTTTAGAAAATAGATCACAGACAGTCAATCAGTCGAGTTACAATCTCGACTGATCCACTAGGATCAATTCTCTAAAGAGTGCATTGGTTGAATTGTGTTTTCACAGAACTCGACCGATGGGGTTACTAACCAAATACAAATTTCATTGGTCAGTCGAGTTTCCCAAAGACAAACTCGACCATTGGTTTAAAATTTGGGTTTGTCTTTTACCCTATCATTCAAGTTACCTTTATTGAAACTCGGTCGATTTGACTATATGGAAATTGCAGAAAAAGTTATTGTGACCGTTAATGAGTTATTTGGGCAAAAATAGATATGTTGCCTTGGGCAAAAATGGCTATTTTTTGACCCAAAGTGTACCCCAACTCAAAGGGGCACTGTCAGCTATAAATAGGACCTCTTGGAGTTCATTCCAAGGTTGCTCATTCCATTTATGCTTGATTCTTACTTAGTCGTGAGTGTTGCACACATTTGAGCCCCTTTCTCTCTCTACCTTCAATTCAAATCCATGAGTATGAGTGACATAAGATATGTTGTAAGAGAGATACCCCTTGTATCCACGTAAAGCTCTCCACCTCCATCTTCCTACCCCCTATCCTATTGAAGTAAAGGCTGAAAATATTCTCCGAGTGAAGGAGAAGGAGTTTCTGTTCTTCAAGGTTGAGGAAAGCATGGTGTTCTATACCTCCAAGTGAAGCAGATAAGCAAGGAGGATGTTCAAGAAGGATAGGTAATTCCTTGAAGGTAAAATACTTGAAGAAGGAGTGGGTAAGTCCTTGTTGAATGTTGAAGACTCCATGGTTTAAGTGGGTAAGCTCCTTCTATAGGTTGAAGATCCTTGCTTGAGATACTAAGCCCTTGGATGAATGTGGTTTTGTCTTGTAATCTTATGATGGAATATAAGAGTACCAAGATTCCAAAGTCCTAGAGCATAACCACCTCTAGGTAGAGGACTGACTCACTTCAAGTTTGAAGTGTGGAACCACTCTAAACCACTTTGTCCAAGTGTATGTTCTTCCTTGTCTCTCACCCTTTCTATGCATGATAGTTAGGACTTCAAATTGGTTGTATGTTTAAGTTTCTACATTTAATTTAATTTGGTGGTCTAATTTGTTTTGTGAGATTTGTGAAGCTCTATTCAGCCCCCTCTAGAGCCCTTGATCCAACAATACTCTTATCAGAGTATGGTTCGTAACCAATCTTGATTGTATATTGAGTCACAGCCTACACCCGCACTCTTGTTAGGGTATGTTCGGAATCCAATCCTGAGGTTTGAAAGAAGAATGGAAATACTCATCTTGCACCTCATATATTCAAAAATATGTGCTCCGAGTAAAACCTATTTTACCATCCAACAAGTTCTGACACTGAATGAATCTATGGCCATGGAAAACTATATTTTTAGTTTCACTTGATAAGTTAAGTGCATTACAACATCTTTTAGCATCAATCAAGTGACAAGCATGAATTATTGATAAATGCTACAAAGAAATGTGCAGTACAGTTTTCAAACATTCTTATATCAATTGGAACACATCTAGTGATATACATCCTTAGACACATTATTGAGAATCACATCCCTTCCACATTTTGATTATCATGATCACATGTTTTAGGTATCAAACCCTTAGTTCATCATTGAATAGTGTCACCTCTTACCAGAAAACAATCATATCTAGGTCATCAGACCCATACATATCATACTTGTTGTACAAGTATATCACATGGCCCACAAGGCTTACTTAATATGTATCATGCTAAATTATTATAGCTCATACCTGGCTATGCTCATAATCACATATTACATGTGTGGTTAGGATTTCATGGTAAAAGAAATATCAAGTAAATATCATCACCATGCCATAAAGAGAATCATCCAAATTGCAATCTTCTCATAAGTAGGGTTAGGGTTTCCCCTTGTAGATGATTAAGGTTTTCAAGTTCATATTTAACAAGTAAACCCTAATTCACGTCATAAGAGCTTATTTTATTACCATAATTATTCGAGAATACTTAATTAATCTCATCAATTATCATCAATTGATTATCAACATGAGGTATTACCTTTCTCATATGAGTAATATAAGTTCTCTCTCATCTTTACTAGGATATTGATTTCAACATACTTATTACACAATCTTGACCCTCTTTAGGGTTTATCAACCTACACATATCAAAATGTATCAATCTCATTACTTCATAGTGTATCAATTGATTATAATCATCATGTATCGACCTACACTCATCATGGTGTATCGGCCTACACACTAACCCTGGTGTCAGCCTAGACACATTCACTTGTGTCGACCTAGACACTATTACTTGTGTCAGCCTAAACACTTGTATCAACCATGACACTTTCACTTGAGTTAGGCTAAGTATCTTCCTTTGTGTCACCCTAAGACATCTCACTTGTATCACCATATGTATATACACTTGTGTCACCCATGGCACATCAAAGTGATATCAGTTCAGAGGTTCTTAGGGTGATATCTATTTTGAGGTGCTTAAGCTGATATCAATTTTGAGGTGCTTAAGGTGATATCAGTTTTGAGGTTCTTAAGGTGATATCAGACATGAATCACATCTTCGTGTATCACCTTCACTATACCTTGGTGCATCACCTTCTTCATATTTTAGCATAATATTTTCCCCTCACTTAATCATAACATCTTGACCTCACTTTAGGGTATTGTCCACCCTATCACTTTGTGTATCAGCCACCCTATCACTTTGTGTGCCAGCCACCCTATCACTTTGTGTGTCGACCACCCTATCACTTTGTGTGTCAGTCATAGTATACTCTAGGGTATTGGACACACTATCATCTAGTATATCAGCCATAGTAAAACCTATTGTATCTCCCTAGCTATCACCAAGTGATTTCAGCCTCTAGGATTTTGATAGTATCAGGTTAGCCAACATCAACACCCTTATATTCTTTCACCTATCAAGGTATCAGCCTCACCACTACTTTGTATGTCAACCATCACTTCTAGGAGTGTGTCTCCCATACCTTCACATGGAGTGTCAGCCTTAGGCTCAAATAAGTGTGTCTCCGTTCACATTGGTGTCGAGTTAGAGGTGTGTCGGGTTGCTAGGGTTAAGGCATATTGAGTTAGCCCTATTGAATTCATAGTTTCAAGATATCAGATTGCCCCCATTCTTAGCCTTAGGGTACATGCTAGAAAACTATAAGAACGATTGTCCTTCACATGTAGCAAACTAGTAATGTGTTAGTAACTCATGTGTATCAGTTTCCCTTCATATAACCTTGTATCCGGTTAGAGTTTTCTCAAACCAATATCAGTTTGTGAATGGGAGATTCCATCATCTTCAAGCTTCAACCCGTCATCAACTAACAATCTATTTCATGGACAACAACTCCATATATCCATTAGATCTCATAAAATCATCATTCAAATAAGGAAAGTCAAAATCGAAAAGGAATCATAAAGTATTGCATGATTGAAGGTGAAAAATAATAGAGTTGAGTTCAAGCTATGAAACCCACCTCAAGATCACCACTACAGCTTCAAGCTTCAAAGCTCCACATTCCCAAGGTTGAAGATGACTTATCAAAAGTCCAAGACTCAATCAAAACACTTCCATATGAAAGAAGATACCATTGTGAGGAACTTGGTGAAGAAGAAAAGGAAGAAAGGAACCATGACCCGAGTAGCATACTCCACCCAAGGTTGAATATTAACATGGCTTCATCTTAGGCTTGATGCTCAAACTCCTTACTATTTCTCAAGATTCTATGGTCATCCACCAAGAGAGGGATAATATGAGAGTCGAAAGGTTTCACTTGTAGGTGAAAAGAGAGGCTTATATAGTTGAGGTTCAAGAGATAGAGTGTTTATGTGAAGTTTCACCTCCATATGCACTCTAGGTGACACGTTGTTATGACCCACTCTAAAGCTAACTAGTAAGTATCATGATAATAACATCATTATGTTGATTAAGCTAAGTTAAGTGCTCATGTGGTGATTTAAGTTAAGTGCTTAAGATGCAATTAGTGTTTTTATTAGCTGAGACAAGCTAAATAACATGTTTTCATGCCTTGAGGTTATAGTGGATCTTGCATTTGAAATGTTGCAAAAGAAATTAGTTGATTTGGGCCTTCGAGGCAAAAGTTATGAGGTTCGCACGATTTCTGGGTTGAATTTGTAATTTTAACAAATTTCTGGCTATTTATTCTTTTATTTTCCCTTATATGTTACCCGATAGAATTGAGACATCGTCTAAGGTGGCTGTAGTGGCTTGTTTTTTTTTGAGATAGAGGAGGCGATCTGAGGGGCGATTCCCCTTAGACCCTTCCAGCTGCAACTTCACCTCCCCTTCTTCTTTTTCTTCCTTTCTTCCTCCTCTCCTCTCTTCTTCTTCCTCCCTCCACTCTTCCTACCTAGCAGCCAGCTGCCCTAGCAGCTTGGGCGGCCGACGCCCTGCAGCTAGCTACTGCATATGGCAACAACTAGGGAGCCATTGTAGGCGCACCCAGTAGCAAAGGAGCTACCACTAGTACATAACCGACCTTTAGTGTCGGTTATTTAAGGCCTTTAGTGTCGGTTTCTAAGAGACACCTATGTGGGCGACGCTAAAAGCCTAGCTACGCGCACCACCGAAAACGCGCCAGCAGGGGACTATAGGCGTTAGTTATTAGATAAGAAACCGACGCCATATACCTTCGCGCCACAGAAAGGGTGCCATCTTGGGCACTATAGGCGTCGGTTATTAGATAAGAAACCGACATCATATCACTCCCAACATGGCCGTGCTGGCTAGCATGGCCGTTGTGTCTGGTCCGCTGCCACGGCCGTGCTGGCCAGCACGACCGTGGTGTTAAGGCAATAGATGTCGGTTACAAGTAGAAATCGACACTGTAACTGACGTCATATCACTCCCAGCACGGCCGTGGCGTCTGGTCCGCTTCCACGGCCGTGGTGTTAAGGAAATAGACGTCGGTTACGAGTAGGAAAATGACACTATAACTATGTGGCGTCAGTTTTATAAAAATAACCGATGCCTATGTTTTATTTTTTTTTTCTGTTAGTCAGCAGACCTGCTGTATGGCTGGTCACATGATGAGAAACCTACAGTTCAGTTATGAACTGCAGGTTTTACGACATCCATTGATATCATCCAACAACATGCCACAAACCTGCAAAATTAACAACAAAAATATTCACACATTTAGCAATGCAACCTGCAGTTCCATTTGATTTTCACACATTTAGAAACATTCATGTAGCTAGCAATCTGTAGTTCCATTCATTTTCACATTCACACATGTAGAAACATTCATATAGCAACCAACAGTTTCATTCATTTTCACTCAGACACATGTAGAAACATCCAGACATGTAGAAACATTCACACATATATTATAATTCAGAAATTCATTTACAAAATATCATTCTTTAGTCATTATTCGCTATCAACATCCCAATTATATGTTAAAACCCCCACTACTTGTATGGTTGTTGCCCATTCTTCTCTTACTACATTTAATTATCCCGTTGTATAGGGAGCATGTACATCTGGTAAGGCCTTTCATGTAGTGTGGTCAGTTTTAAACACCTGCAAAGAGAATAATGTATATATATAATTAATGAGCTATAAATAAGATTGATATATTTCATATTATCTAATGAGACTATATAATACCTCAGTAATAGTGTCGATGTCCACTGTGGCATATTTGATAATCATGTGCATAAATCGCATCACATAGTATGCACATGCACATCCATTGTCTTGTGTAGCACACTATAAATTGAAACATACAAAATATTAAAAAATACAACTAATTAAGCACTGTTCACATAAATAATATATACATTGCAGTCGGGAATTTACTTCCACGTTCTTCCAAGTTATTTGATGGTTCTTTTCCATGGGGACCTTTCCTCTCGCCTTTTTGAACTCATCTAAACCACTACATGTTAATGTAACACAGTACATTGCATAATTAAATAGTAATGTAATAAAATATGTTAAAGGATATGAAAATAAAATATTTCTCACCGGAATAATGCCATTTTCATTTTGTGTCCATATTTTGAATTCAATTTACTCCCCTTAGGATCTAGATAATAGACAGTGAACATCTCGAGGACAATAACTAGTAACTCCTAATGCATACCACTAGAGGTAAACAAGTTAAAAATTAATAACTTAAAATCCACAATAAAAATGTAATTTTCTTAAGTCCAAATTATAATAAGCAAAGTAAACTTACTCTACATTGAATGGATCTATTATCACCGTCTTCTTATTTTGAGCAAAGTTTGTAAAAGCCTCACAGCAGTATTGTTGAACTGACAGAGGGTCTTTAGCTACTAGACTAATCAAAGATGGAATAAAAAATCCTACATGTTTGAATGCAAAATTTGCACATATCTTGTCTAAGTAGCTGCAAAAAATGTATTAATTACGCATTCATGAAGAAATAAGAAACCAGATCACCAGATCCTACACAAGGTATATGGATGTATAAAGAAGATCTCACCTTATCCAAAGCTGTATCACATATGTATTTATCCAATCATATCGAAACAACTCCAAAATGTCTTGTAAAAATAGGTTGCTTTCATATGATTGACCTGCAACATCTGAATCTATAGAAACAGTTATAGGGAAATTTATATCATCTTCGCCTAACCATATTGCCATACCCCTACAGTTAGGACCTAACGAGACAGGTAGGTCCTGTGGAACCCAACTGGGTAATGTAGGAGGTGGAAGTGGAGGCCTAGATGCTGTGGGTGTCTTCTTTTTAACCTGTATATATATATATATAATTTCAGATCAACTTATATCATATACACATACTAACAATTTGATGTAATGTAAATTTACCATACAGTTTCAGTAAAGAGGACATCCGCTTTTAGCCACAATATCACTCTGCCTTCTGCCTCACCAAATGTTTCACAATATGGGTGGGCATATGGCAATGGAAGATCCATCCACTTGGAGAATATACGTACCGGGCTCACACGAATCCAACCAGCTGGTAATGGAGACCCGTGAAACATTTCCCCTGGTTGGGATGGGTAAGCCGACGCCTCTGCAATGACGTATTCTTTACTTTTTAGACGGCATAGCTTCAACCCCTACAAATTTTTGTGTAAAGAGTGTTATATACATATATACATATCATCTTTTTTTGAAACGAATACAATTTCATATATACATATCATCTTGAAAACATATCATCTTGTATTAAAAAACTAGTTACTCTGTCATAAAAATACTTACAGCGGATGTGCTAGGTGGTGGGTCTACAGGATTACTCCCAACCTCTACAGTAGGAGTAGAGCGGGATGCCATAATAGGTATTGTATGCTGAGTGGTAGTCTGAGATGCCTGCCACTTTTTCAATGCTTCTTCGAGTTTCCTATCAACTAGCTTATCTACCTATACATGAATAAAAGAAACGTTAGCTTCTAATTATTGAATTCTCTTTTACAGTAACATTATAAAGAAAGAATATGTTACCTCTTCTTGTGAAAGTCCCACTTTTAGGACATGTTTGCGTTGGGATGGCCCAGAAAAAGCTTTGATGCCCACACCAGCGCCTGCAGCCCTAACACGTCCAGGATGCTCTAGGTTACCCAGAGCAACTGTCAATTCATCCCTTGTGCCCTCAGGGATGAACTTGCCTTGTTTCCTCAGCTCGTGCAGCTCCCGCTAATCGCCAAAACATAAATTTGTAATTAAGTAAACACCACAAATAATCAATATTCAAACGATTGCTGTAAGAGTTGTATTTTACCATTTTTGCAGCCGCATCAGCAGTTGCGGGCTTCCTTATTTCTCCCTTATTATTTTTCCTCCCAACTATCCAGACATCATGGCGAGGCAGAGGTGTGCTACCTATAGTAGAGGACTCCTGAGTAGTAGTAGACTGAGCAGTAGCCTCAGACTGTAGTCTTTGGCGAATGCTAGCATACCCCTTTGGACCCATTGTGTGGTCATGCACATTCAGTGCACGCCTTGATTTTTGTGCCTCACTGAGGGTCTAGTTAGTATGCACATTAATGATTTGGTTAGTAACACTAAATTTTAATCTTGAATAGGTGAATACAACATATATTAATGAGATTGGGACTGACGCCTAATACCTTGAATTCATCAGTTTGTCTTGAAGCAACAAACGCGTCCCATTCTTCTTTGTCCAGGAAGTTCCACCGTTTAGTGACTGTCTTCTTCCTCTTGTCAGCTTCTTTTATGTATTCTCGGGTGAGATTTGTCCTATAGTTCCTTAGGACTCTCCCATAGCGTTGCATCCCGCATTTATGATGTAGCTTTTCATCCAATTCGAAAATATACTCTGCAAAATAGAATTTCTATTAACTAGTATCCAAAAAATTAGTAATCTACAAAATAGAATTGCAAATTAATAATAACTCACGCATAAATCCTTCCATATTACGTCTTTGTTCTCCTTAGAAACTTTATTCCAAGAATCTATCTTACAACTGCAATGTCTACGAGTAACATACCCAAGATATGAAACAAATGAATTGTGATTCACACCAGATGCATTTCCTACATTATCAAAATCCACAACAAGTTTGGTTCCATTGCCCTTTTGCGCTATTAACTTCTTCATCATAGTGATGCCCTTCTCTTGTCAACTTTTTGGTGCTGCTGATCAAGTGCCTCAAGTGCTTCAGATGGTACACGTGCATCATCAACCTAAAATTTGACAAAATAAACACATTTACAAGATATAACTATAAATGGACATATAGATATAAATGTATGATATATTTTTAAAACTTACATTGTGAGGTGGCACATTGATGTCCTCACCCTCACGGTAATCATCAGCACGGTCATCAGGAGAATGCTCAGCCATCTGAAAATTCACATTCACATTGTAAAGTTCACATTGTAAAGTAATTCAAATTGCAAAGCTCACATTGTAAAGTTCACATTTGCATTGTAAAGTAATTCACATTGTAAAGTAATTCACATTGTAAAGCTCACATTGTAAAGTAATTCACATTGTAAAGTTCACATTAAAAAGTAATTCACATAGTAAAATTCACATTATAAAGTTCACATTCACATTGTAAAGTTCACATTCAGAAAAATAAAACATATAAAAAAATATAAACATGCCTCTAATATTGCAATTTTTTATCAATTAACAATCCTTCATTGTGATCTCCGCGCACATACAAGTCATCAATAGCTTCAAAATTTGTTGGTGTTGGCAACCCAACTGAGAATGGACTGGAGTCATCATACTTATCATAGTACTGTTCTTCATCTATAGGATCTTCAATTAACTGTCTTTTACCATGAAGAACAACCGACCATTTATCATTTGCAGGATCATCGATATAAAATACTTGTTTTTCCTATGATGCCAATATGAATGGTTCACCCTTCTCGCCAATCTTTTCAAAGTTCACTAAAGTGAAACCCAATTCATCCACTATAACTCCTTTGGTGTTATCAACCCAATTACATTTGAAGAGCGGAATTCTGAAATCTATGTAGTCAAACTCCCATATGTCTTCAATGACACCGTAATATGACATTTTAGCTTCACGTGGACTCTTATCCTTTGCACTTGCAAAAAACATAGTCGATGCTTGAAGGGTGGCCCCATTGTTTTGGATGACACTCTTATCATCTTGGCGCTTTGTGTAATATGTGAATCCATTAATGTCATACCCTTCATAAGACATAACAGTCAATTTTGGTTTAAAGGCGAGGCATTTGATAGTTTCAGTAATATCATCTGGTGTTTGAGATAGTTGATGTAAGACTTTATCTTAAAACGACTTAATAAATGTCTTGTTATGCTCTCTAGCAAGCCACATTGTATTGGCTCGAGGATATTGTCTCTTGATGAAATTGGTATGTTCCTCGATATAAACGTTCACTTCGTCCATGTTGTGTAAAATATACAAGTGACCTTGTTCCAACTGCTCACGGCTGATTACTTTCACACGTGATCCCAAAATTCCTTTGCAAATTGCTCATCAATATTGTTTTCATTATCAGGAGTGTCATTACCACTGAGAAAGTCATTGCAAAAATCTATAACCTCTCTCGCCACAAAACCCTCGATAATACTCCCTTCAGGCCGGTAACGGTTTCGAACATCACTTTTAAAAACGCTCATGTATCGTTCAAAGGGATACATCCAATGCAAGAAAACTGGTCCCAACATTTTCACTTCCCTAGTCAAGTGGACAACAAGATGTACCATGATATCAAAGAACGATGGAGGAAAATACATCTCAAGCTGACATAGGGTAACAACCACTTCTCTTTGCAATTTATCGAGAGTATCAGGGTCAATAACTTTGTTGCACATACTGTTGAAAAAGAAACAAAGTCTGGTGATTGCAAACCTTACATGCTTCAGCAATATAGATCTAATTGCCACAGGCAATATTTGTTGCATTAGAGTCTGACAATCATGAGATTTAAGACCTATCAACTTCAGATATTTCATTGATACAAATCTACGGATGTTGGATGAGTAACCATGTGGCACCTTAACATTTACCAAACATTCACAAAAAGCTTTCTTCTCCTTTCTAGACAATGTGTAACAAGCGGGAGGTAAGTATGTTCTCTGATTTTCCATTTCACGAAATTCTATTAATTCTGACCTTATTCCCATTTCACGTAGGTCCAGTCTGGATTTTATCCCATCTTTAGTCTTACCTGGTATATTCAACAAAGTACCAATGACACTATCACAAACATTTTTCTCAACGTGCATGACATCGATACAATGCCTGACTGTCAAAGAACTCCAATAAGGAAGATCCCAAAATATTGACTTCTTCTTGAATAAAGATTTGTCACTCCGTGTGGCCATAGTACATTGTGATCTCTTACCAAATTCATTGACAAAGTCTTTTACTCTTTCATAAACAACCTCCCTTGGTATAGGTTTAGGTGCACTCCGTTCCTCATTCAATCCATTGAATGCTTTGTGCTTCGTACGATACGGATGGAATTTTGTAAGAAACCTTCGATGACCGAGATATACAGTCTTACCGCCATGTTTTAGTCTTGTTGAATCAGTGTTCTCTTCACATATAGGACACGCTTTAGCTCCTTTGAAACTATATCCAGACAAATTCCCATATGCTAGAAAGTCATTAATAGTGCAAAACAACATAGCATGCAAACGAAATGTCTCTCTTCGTGAAGCATCATAGGTCATCACACCTTCACCCCAAAGTTTTTTTAAGTCATCAATCAGAGGTTCAAGATAAACATCGATGTCATTTCCATGTTGTTTAGGGCCCAATATCAACAACGACAGCATTACGTACTTATTTTTCATACACAGCCAGGGAGGAAGATTGTATATAACAAGCATGACTGGCCAAGTGCTATGTTGGTTGCTCAATGTCCCGTACAGATTCATCCCATCTGTACAAAGCCCAAGTCTTAGATTCCTGACTTCTTCACCAAATTCAGGGTACAATAGATCAATCTTCTTCCACGATGGGGAATCAGACGCATGTCGTAGGATCCCATCATTATTTTTCTTAACATCTGCATGCCACCTCAAATTCTTCACATCTATCGGATTGGAAAACAAGTGTTGAAACTGTGATATTATAGGTAGATACCACATCACCTTGGCAGGAGAACCAGTTTTGGACTCCCCCGAAGTCGTCAATTTATATCGTGATGCACCACATTTTGGACAATCTTTCAAATCCACATAGTCCTTTTGAAATAATACACAATCATTTGGGCATGCGTGTATCTTCTTGGCATCCATTCCCATTGGGCACAACAATTTCTTTACCTGGTATGTTGAGATTGGTAGCTCGTTTCTTTCACGAAGCATTTCTTTCAACAAAGACAACAATGAAGTGAAGCTTTTGTCGCTCCATCTATTATTAGCTTTCAGCTTATACAATCTCAACACAGCGCTAAGCTTCGTAAACTTAGTACAACCTATGTATAATGATATCTCAGGATCATGCACAATGTTTCTAAAAATGGGAGGTGGATCGGTGTGCTCTACCCCACAACTATCTAGCATCACATCAACGATGTCTACTGGAACTGGTTCATTCACCTCTACGTCATCATAGGCAATTTCTTCTTCCATACAAGCACTGCTATCGACATCTACTGGTTTCGGGTTTGAAATCTCTCCATGCCAGTGACATTCTGTATAGCCTTGTATAATCCTGTTGCACATGACATGACTTTTGATTTCGTCACCAGTGCTGACTTTCAAGTTGTTACCGCAATGCCTACATGGACAGTAGAACCTATCTCCAGGTTGTTTCCTATGTTCCTCGACAAATCTAATAAACTGGTCAATACCAGAGATAAACTCTGGGGTGCAGCGATTGCAAATGGACATCCATGATCTATCTATTCTATGATCAAAGAGAAAACAAGTATATATTACAACAAGATTAGGGTCTAGAGTTAACCGATTAGAGTTTTTGCATGGTTAAAACTTTAGGCAACCAAATACATGTGTTGTCATTCTTATATATAATAAATGTGTACCACCTATCCCATTAATGAACACCTAATCTCACTAGTAAGTGTATAATGTGTATTGGGTTTTCGAGAAAATTTCGGCAGCATTTCCCTACTGTTCTCTAAGTACATATGTACTTAGAGAACAAACGGGGAAATGCTACCAAAATTTTCTCAAAAACCCAATACACATTATACACTTACATCCTAAGTGAGATTAGGTGTTCAAGAACAGTCCCAAACCGGGGACTATCTAAGATTTACTCCTAATGAGTAAATCTTGGACGGGTTTCTAGGCCAACAAATACATGTGATGTCATTCTTATATACAATAAATGTGTACCACCTATCCCATTCTTGAACACCTAATCTCACTAGTAAGTGTATAATGTGTATTGGGTTTTCAAGAAAATTTCGGCAGCATTTCCCCACTGTTCTCCAAGTACATATGTACTTAGAGAAAAAACGGGGAAATGCTACTAAAAACTGTAGGTTTTTGCAATGCCTACATGGACACTAGAACCTATCTGTAGGTTTTTTCCTATGTTCCTCGGCAAATCTAATAAACTGATCAAGACCAGATATAAACTCTAGGGTGCAACGATTACGAATGGACATCCATGATCTATCCATTCTATGATCAGAGAAAACAAGTATATATTAGGAAACAAGTATATATTAGGAAAAGATTAGGGTATACACTTACATCCTAAGTGTATAATGTGATGTCATTCTTATATATAATAAATGTGTACCACCTATCCCATCCTTGAACACCTAATCTCACTAGTAAGTGTATAATGTGTATTGGGTTTTCAAGAAAATTTCGGCAGCATTTCCCCGCTGTTCTCTAAGTACATATGTACTTAGAGAACAAACGGGGAAATGCTACCGAAATTTTCTCAAAAACCCAATACACATTATACACTTACATCCTAAGTGAGATTAGGTGTTCAAGAACAGTCTCAAACCGGGGACTATCCAAGATTTACTCCTAATGAGTCAATCTTGGACTGGTTTCTAGGCCAACAAACACAATAATAGATATCTACAATGAAGCCGGACTCCATACAAATAATATATAATTTAGTGATTGTTCATTCTAATTTATACCAATGTACAAGTAATATAAAGAACAATGATTGTTCACTTTCTAGGCCAACAAACACATGTGATGTCATTCTTATATATAATAAATGTGTACCACCTATCCCATCCTTGAACACCTAATCTCACTAGTAAGTGTATAATGTGTATTGGATTTTCAAGAAAATTTCGGCAGCATTTCCCCGCTATTCTCTAAGTACATATGTACTTAGAGAACAAACGGGGAAATGCTACTGAAATTTTCTCAAAAACCCAATACACATTATACACTTACATCCTAAGTGAGATTAGGTGTTCAAGAACGGTCCCAAACTGGGGACTATCCAAGATTTACTCCTAATGAGTAAATCTTGGATGGGTTTATAGGCTAATGAGTACATATCCACTACATGTATTTTCTCACTTACATTGCATCACTCACAATTAGAGCATTATTAAATAATAAATCAAGAATTCAATAGTTTCAAACATGCAACAATTCACAATTAGAGCGATAAGATTCACTTTGTACAAACATACATGGCATAATTTAGGCACAATAGCAGGTGTGGTCATTGACCTGATTCAACAATATAAGAATAATTTTAGAAGAGTAATAACCAACAGCAACCACAGTCGTGTGGGCTGTCACGGCCGTGGCTGTGTTGGCCAACCACACCAGTGGTGAAGAAAGGAGGGCCTACTGTTGGTAGCAGCGTGGAGACGGAGGCGGCGGTGAGCACACCAGTGGCAGGAGACGGTGTGGAGGCAGGCGAGTAGAGAAGGATAGGCGCCGGCGTCGAGCAGAGAAGGAGAGGGCGCCGGCGGCGAGCTGAGAAGGAGAGGTAGGCAGTGGCGGTGGCGGTGGCGAGAAGCTGCAGCAGCAGTAGGCGGCGGCGCAGAAGCAGGCGACAGGTGACGTAGCAGCAGGCGGCGGTGACGTAGTAGGGGTCGGGAATCATCGGAGCAAAATTGATCTCAATGAAACAGAAGAGAAAGGGGGAAGAGTTCATTGTGTGTGGGGGCTATTAAGTTACTAAACGACATCAGTTATCCATAACAACTGACACCTTTATTATTAGGCGTCATTTATAAAAAGACAACCGACGTCAATTGGACATTCCTGTACCCTAATTTTTTTGGCGGGGACGGCGCACGCACCCTTATCAGCGTAAGTTACTCTAAGAAAACCGATGCCCATATTGTAACTTTTGGCACTAATTTTATCTTCATTCAACATTAGTTTTTAGATAAAACACCGACATTGTATCTGATACTTTGGCGCAATTTTTTTTTCTCGAAAAAATTGGATTTCGTGGGCTACTTTAGACGTTGGTTGTTTATTCTAGAACCGATGCTAAATAGAAAGCGATACCCGTGTCTGGCCACTCGTATACGATATATGTTGGTTTGTGTTGTAAACTGACGATGTAGATTTTAGGCGTCGGTTCTTATTTAATAATCGACACATGGAAAGTGACTTCATAAGCCATTTTTGTAGTAGTGTACTCATGAGCTCTAATTTTGAGGACCAAGCAAGGTTCACAGCTTCCCACCATGATTCAGCCACAAATTGGGCTCCTTCCATCAACCTATGCTTGAACGTACGATTTCTATTTGCAACAGGCCGAAAATAGAGTATCCAAAGGTTGAAGACAACCTAGAAACCACCTAGAAACAGGTTCTGGATGCATTTCTGAATGAATTCAGACATCCCAAACCACTGTGAGTAGAATTTCACTCACTACGCAAGATTTAACTCTAGAAATTAGAAATTTTTGGTTTATTGTGCATTTTTCACTGATAACAGCAATTATCAGGCACTAGGTAGTATTTGGCGTCGCCCGACATTTTATTTCATAAATCACTTCTTTACACTTTTATATGATCTAGTTTATCATTTGATCAATGTGGTTTGGACCAGTGGAATTGTATGGTTAATCAAAACCTAAATTGCTCAGGTTAAATGTTGAAATCAGTAGCACATGATCAATAATGGTATGGTTTGGGTATAAACCCAGGCAGTAAAAATTTTAGAAATTTATCATATGCACAATTACAATGAAATGATGATGACATGGAAAACTAGATGAAAACCCTAGTTGCATGCTTTCTAAATATTTACATGAAAGGCCCATTTCTCTGAGATATTATTAGAAATTCTCAATTATTAATAATAATTTGAGTCATGATAAATAATTAACTCTTAATTGAGTTGGGTGATGTTCAAACAAGGATTTGGGTTTATTGTGCACATTTTTTGAGGAATTTTAGATAAATTACAGATGCTACTAACGATTTATCAATTGTTGAGTAATTTACTCTTATCAGTGTATTAAGACGTTCAATTGCATGAATTTAGAGTATATTTGCCAAGTTGACATGAAATTTTGATATTTAATAATTTTAAACTGCCGGCAAGTACATTATGTGCTATTATAAAGCTCAAGTAAATAGATGTGATACCCTAGAGGTACAAGAGTCGAGTATAAACAAGGAAAAGGTACAATGTGGTAAGAGTTTTCTAGGTTTAATAAAATAATACACTTAAGGGCCCTGACACCGTATAACCCCTTTGAGAGGTCTACACCTTAGGGGTGAAACAACCTAACCCTGGAAGTGTCCAGTATACGGGGGGGGGGGCGTCAAAAACTCATGTCCAACATTAACCAGACATCCTAGTGGCACGAGAGTACAGTTTGTAGTGTCCAACACTAACCAGATGTCCTGGTGGCACTAGAGAGTAGTTTATAGTGTCCAACACTAACCAGAAGTCCTAGTGGCACTGGAGTATAGAAAAGTGTATCCAACACTAACCATACATCCTAGTGGCACGACATGACTCTCTGCCTATGTGCTCAGGTTAGAGGAGGAGTCCAGTTTACGGCACCATAGGAGTGCCGAGGCTAGAGAGGCAGTTTTCATGTAGCAAACTGAGACAACAATCAGATTTAGCTATCCTGGGGTGTCGGCTAAGTCTTATACGGTGGGATCATAGTTCTCTACGAGTCTTCATATGTAGAGTACATTGCATATGATCAGGGCATAAGAGAAAATATGTTCATATAGGTTCACATAATTTTTTATAAGTTAAAGAGTTAAGAAAGATGGAGTTTAGATTCATATCAGTTGTTCTTTAAATGAAATGTTGATAATCCCTGTTATTTAACTATAACTATAGCTTGCAGCAGTTGTTATTTTAATGAGATGTTGATATTTCCTGATATTTAAGCTATATTGTTTTAGACCTACTCAGTGTATTATTTATTGCATATTATTCCAATTAATAAACATAAATGAGTTATCTGTGATGGTTGGGTGAAATTCTATTCACTGAGCCAGTAGCTCACCAACCTACTGAAACATTTTTCAGGTCAGCGTTAGCACGAGGAAGCTGAAGGAACGTATCATCTAGATGCTTAGAAGTTAGTGTTTAGTTAGGTTTAGAGGTCTCTTAGTCCTTTCCCCTCAGTCCTTGGGACATGGTGTGGTAGAAAGAGAGAAAATGTAAAGTAATCTGTAATTTAGTTTTCAATTAACTGTTGCACTTTATATTCTGCAAGTAAGTTGTAATATGTTGTTTAAACTCTATGGTATCTTTCAAGATTTAGAAACAGTAAGTTTTCTTCCAAAGTTATTAAGGTTTCATATTATTCTAAGTTAAATGATTTTTCCTTTAAGCTAATTTTAAGTGATCAAGAAAAGAAAAAGTTAAGAGTGGTTTTTCGAGGGTGACTCCCTGGTCTTCGGGGTCATTAGAGATGGCACGGGGATCGGGGTGTCGCAACAGCTTTGGTATCAGAGCATAGTTTGAGTACGTAGTTACTCTAAGCCAAGGTCAGGGGATGATAAGAGACCAATTGGATTAGAGCTTAGGTGTCTTTCTTCTAACTGTAATTTTCTAAAAGGAAATGTTTTGTTATACTATTGCAGATGACAGAAAGAGGACATGGTCATGAGGACCAAGCTAAGAGCCACTTTGGACCTGATCCTCAAGAGATGGGTCCATGTGGTAGTGACGAAGTGGATGAGGTAGTGAGAATGTACATAATGTTTTTTGAGACCAAGGAATAATATAAGATGGATAGACACGCTTCTACCTCGAGTAGCAAGGATTTGACGACATCCTATGAACTAGTTAAGAAGCTTGGAGGTACTGAGTTCACTGGAACAACGAACCTTGTAGTTGAAGATGAATGGCTGAGGTACATTGAGAAAGTGTTATGTATGATGGAGCTATCTGAGTAAAGACAAATCAAATTATGCAGTTTATTTTCTTAAGGGTGATGCAGAACTCTGGTGGTGTGGAGTGGAAGATAAAAGGAGAAACACGGTACTGATTTGGAAGGATTTTTTTGATGAATTCCATCTTAAGTGCTACCCACCTACCTTTCTGAGTGAGAAGATAAGACAACTATAGAACATTAGACAACGCAATATGTCAGTGGGAGAGTATGAAGCACATTTCACCAGGTTGGTAAATTTCTTCCCACATCTTGTCCCAAATGATGTGGAAAAGTGTAGAAGGTTCTAGGAGGGATTGAGGCCCGAAATCCGACATACTGTATCTGTAATTGGCATAAGAAAAAGAGAGAACTTCAGACAGTTTCTTGAGGCAGCGAGACGTGTAGAAGAGTCAGTTAACATTGATAAGCAGACTGAGAGTAAGAAAAGATCTGGAGACTTTATTAGAAGGGTACAGAGAAGTGGTGGATACAGAGTGGTGGTGGTTTCTTTTCAAAGATAGGATGAGGACTTGGCTATTTTGGTAGACAAGGATCTAGTTTTTCATCAAGTAGAGGGAGTCCCAATTCCGGAAGATGGGGTACACAGTCTACATGGACACCTCCACCTAGGCCTTCTGGATCATTAGTTTCAGTGACATGTCCACCAAGGAAAGAGGTATCGAGATGTGATATTTTTGGGAAGTCGCACTCTTGTTAGTGTTGGGGTGCAGATGTTCAAGGTTGTTATGTCTGCAGACATGTGGGACACTTTAGAAGGAATTACCCCCAATTATAGCAGTCAACATCACAGGGTTCCCAGTCACAGTACCAGAATGTCCCGAGACAAGCTCCCTCTGGAGGACCCAATTCCTCTATAGCTTTAGGTTCCTGAGGTGGTGCAGCACCTAGTGCTAGGGAAGGACAACGTGGACACCATGGGAGAGGAAGAGCTTCAGGACGCTTCTTCTCTCTGACACCACAAGAAGGTATTGTTTCTTCTTGAGTAATTACAGGAGAAATGCTTTTCTTTAATAGCATGTTAGTTACAATTTTGATAGATCCGGGTGTGACTCACTCATTTATACAACGTTCTTTAGCTTGTGAGCTTAACCTGTTAACACAAGAATTACCAATTGAGTTATTGTTGAGGGTTTTGTTAGGTGAACCGATGGTGTTGACGGAGTTTTGTCTCATATGCTTATTGAGTTTTGGTGGTTACACCATCACGGTTAATCTAATACCCCTAGATGTTAACACATTTCAAGTTATCTTGGGTATGCATAGCCTAGAGATGTATCGAGTTCAACTCGCCTGTTGGAAAAAGGAGGCCTTCTTTCAACAGGGTGAATTTTCTTGTGTCTTTTTTAGAGACAGGAAAGTCTTACCTATGTGTATCATATGAGATGTTGTAGATGATAAGATGTTACAGAAAGGTTGTGAGGCGTTCTTGGCACATGTAGTAGATACTAGAGCAAAAAAAAGCACAGTCATCCTATGGGATGTGCCAGTGGTCTGTGAGTTCCCATATGTTTTTCCAAATGAGTTTCCAGGTCTACCTCCTAAAAGAGATATAGACTTTGAGATCCAGGTGTTTCCAGGTAGTCAACCTATAGCGCTACCAGCTTACAGAATGGCACCTGTAGAGTTGAAGGAACTCAAAATCCAGATATAGGAATTACTGAATAAGGGTTTCATTCGACCTAGTTCTTCACCATGGGGAGCTCCAGTCTTGTTTGTGAAGAAGAAAGATGGTACTATGAGATTATATATAGACTACAGATAGTTGAATAAGATCACCATCAAGAATAAGTACCCATTGCCAAGGATAGATGATCTGTTTGATCAATTGCGTGGAGCGACAATATTTTCTAAGATAGATTTGAGATTTGGATACCATCAGTTGAGGATAAAGGCTTCAAATATTCCTAAATCGGCTTTCAGAACAAGATATGGGCATTATGAGTTTTTGGTCATGTAATTTGGACTGACTAATGCCCCAACAACTTTCATTGATATGATGAGCCAAATTTTCAAGCCATTCTTGGATCTGTTCATAGTGGTTTTCATAGATGACATTCTAATCTACTCCAGAGATGATGAGTAGCATGAGCAACATTTGAGGATAGCATTAAAATTGTTGAGACAACATCAATTATACACTAAGTTCAGTAAGTGTGAGTTCTGGTTAGCTGATGTGTCTTTTCTTGGAAATGTCATCTCAGGAGATGGAGTAAGTGTTGACCCTAAGAAAGTCAAGTTTGTTCTACAGTGGGAGCAGCCTAAAACTCCTAATGTGATTAGAAGCTTCTTAGGATTGGCAGGTTACTACATATGGTTTATCCAGAACTTCAGTGTTATAGCATCACCTCTAACACATTTAACGAGGAAGAATGCACTGTTTATCTGGTCAGACAACTATGAGAAGAGTTTTTAGATCTTGAAGAAGAGGTTGACTACAACACCAATGTTGATTCTTCCTGAGGCAGATAAAGGCTACACAGTGTTTTGTGATGCTTCTAGGAGAGGTTTAGGTTGTGTCTTGATGCATGAAGGCAAAGTAGTAGCATATGCTTTTAGACAGCTTTAGAAGCATGAGGAGAATTACCCAACACATGATCTGGAGCTAGCTGCAATAGTTCATGCTCTTAATACATGGCATCACTATCTTTATGGTGAGGCGTGCCAAGCGTTTACAGATCATAAGAGCTTGAAATATATTTTCACCCAGAAGGATTTGAACCTAAGACAGCAGAGATGGTTAGAATTGATCAAGGATTATGATGTGATGATAGATTATCATCCTAGTAAAGTGAATGTGGTAGCAGATACTCTCAGTAGGAAGTCAAGTTCAACAACTGATGCATTCTCTATGGCATGTTTCAAGAGAGACCTATTAGTAGAAATGTGGAAGTTGAACTTAGACTTAGGGGTGACAAAGTAGAGTGGTTTGATTGCATAGATGCAAGTCATGCCTACTTTTTATGATCAGATCGAGGAACTTCAGCAGAGTGACAATGAGTTACAGCAGATCATGCATGATATGACAAATGGAAAAAGACCAGAGTTTAGGTTTTCAGATGATGGTTTGTTTTATCAGCATGACATGTTATGCGTACCTGGAGACAGTGATTTGAAAAAACAATTTCTTGAGGAAGCACATACATCAATGTACTCCATGCATCAAGGTGACACTAAGATATACAAGAATCTTAAGGAGTTGTACTGGTGGTTAGGTATGAAAAAGGATGTAGATGAGTATGTGGCTAGATGTAGTGTGTGCCAGCAGGTTAAGGCTGAACATCAAAAACCTATAGGTACCTTGCAATCTCTTCCTATACCAGAGTGGAAATGGGAACATATCACAATGGATTTTGTGATAGGGTTTCCCAGGAGACCTAGAGGTTGTGACTCGATATGGGTGATTGTGGATAGACTAACTAAGTCTACTCACTTTCTTCCTATTAAGTCAACCTTTGATGTCCCTAAGTTGGCTAAGATATACATGGATGAAATAGTCAGGCTACATGGTATCCCAATTTCAATTATATCAGATAGAGACCCTAAGTTCACATCCAGGTTGTAGAATCAGTTGCATCATGCTTTGGGCACAAAGTTGAGATTCAGTACAACTTTTCACCCGCAGATGGATGGTCAGTCAGAGAGAACCACTCAGACTCTGGAGGACATGCTGAGAGGGTGTCTTGCATTTTAGTGGAAGTTGGGAAGAACACTTGAGCCTTATAGAGTTTTCATACAACAATAGTCACCATTCCAGTCTTGGTATGGCCCCGTATGAAGCTCTGTATGGAAGAAAGTGTAGATCACCTATATGTTGGTACGAGGTGGGTGAAAAAGAGATTCTTGGATCAGTGATAGTGGATTTGACTATAGAAAAGATTACAGTGATCATAGAACAGTTGAAAGCTGCACAGGACAGGTAGAAGAGTTATGCTGAGAAGAGACATAGACCTCTTGAGTTTGAGGTTGGTGATGAAGTATATTTGAAAGTTTCACCATGGAAAGGAGTGTTGAGGTTTGGAAAGAGAGGCAAAATAACTCCTAGGTTTATGGGCCCATATCCTATCATTGAGAGGATTGAACCTGCAGCCTATAAGTTGGATTTGCCATCTGAGTTGGCCAATTTATATGACGTGTTTCATGTATCGATGTTGAAGAAGTGTTACCTAGTACGGAGAAGATAGTGGACCCAAAACCTACACAGCTTAGAATAGATGTGTCCTATGTTGAAGTACCATTACAGATAGTTGATCGGAGGATCAAGAAGCTTAAGTATCGCAAGATACTATTAGTGAAAGTTCTATGGGGGAACCACAACTTAGAGGAAGCTACGTGGGAGCTTGAGTCAGAGATGCATAAGAAGTTTCCTTTTCTCTTTTAGGAATTTTGAGATGAAATTCTTATAAGGGAGGGAGATTGTTATGACCCACTCTAAAGCTAACTAGTAAGTATCATGATAAAAACATCATTATGTTGATTAAGCTAAGTTAAGTGCTCATGTGGTGATTTAAGTTAAATAAGTGTTTAAGATGTGATTAGTGTTTTTATTGGATGATACAAGCTAAATAACATGTTTTCATGTTGTGGGTTTGTAGTGGATCTCACGTTTGAAAAGTTGCAAAATAAATTAGTTGATTTGGGCCTCCGAGGCAAAAGTTATGAGGTTTGCAAGATTCCTAGGTTGAATTTGCAATTTTCCCAAATTTCTACCTATGTATTCTTTTCCCTTTCCCTTATATGTTACCTGATAGAATTGAGTAATTGGCTAAGGAGGTTGTAGTGGCTTGTTTTTTTTTTTTTTGAGATAGACGAGGCGATCTGAGGGGCGATTCCTCTTAGCCTGTTCACACGACAATTTCACCTACCCTTCTTCTTTTTCTTCCTTTCTTCCTCCTCTCCTCTCTTCTTCTTCCTCCCTCTACTCTTCCTGCCTAGCAGCTAGCTTCCCTAGAAGCTTGGGCTGTCGGCACCTTGCAGCTAACTTCTATGTCTGACAACAACCATGGAGCCACTGTGGGCGCACCCAGCAGTAGAGGAGCTGCTCTTGAGCTCTGATTTTGAGGACCAAGCAAGGTTCGCATCATCCCGCCATGATTCAGCCACCAATTGGGCTCCTTCCATCAACCTGTACTTGAACATAAGGTTTTTGTTTGCAACAAGACAAAAACAAAGTATCCAAAGTTTGAAGCCAACCTAAAAATCATCCAGAAACAGGCTCTGGATGCATTTCCGGACGAATTCAGACATCTCGAACCACTGTGAGTAGAATTTCACTCACTATGCAAGATTTCACTATGGAAATTAGAAATTTCTGGTTAGTTGTGCATTTTTCAATGACAACAACATTTATCAGGCGTTGGATAGCATTTGGCATCGCCCGATTTTTTATTTTGTAAATCGCTTCTTTACGCTTTTATATGATCTAGTTTATCATCTGATCAATGTGGTTTGGACCAGTAGAATTGTATGGTTAATCGAAACCTAAATTGCTCAGGTTGAATGCTGAAATTAGTAGCACACGACCAATAACAGTATGGTTTGGGCATTAACCCAGATAGTACACATTTTAGAAATTTATCAGATGCACGATTTCAAGGAAATGATGATGACATGGAAAGTTATATGAAAGCCCTAGTTGCATGTTTTCTACTTTGTTTAATGAGAATGGTTTAATATTTACACAAATTGGCCCATTTCTCTGAGATATTATTAGAAATCCTCAATTAATAATAATAATTTGAGTCATGATAAATAATTCACTCTTAATTGAGTTGGGAGATGCTCAAACTAGGATTTTGGTTAATGTTCATGTTTTTCGAGGAATTTCAGATAAATTACAGATGCTACTGACGATTTCTCAATTGTTGAGTAATTTACTCTTATTAGTGTATTAAGACGTTCAATTGCATGAATTTAGTGTATATGTGCCAAGTTGACATGAAATTTTGATATTTAAGAATTTTAAACTGCCGGCAAGTACAGTATGTGGTATTATAAAGCTCAAGTAAATAGACGAGGTACCCTAGAGGTACCAAAGTCGAGTATACACAAGGAAAAGGTACAATGTAGTAAGAGTTTTCTAGGTTTAATAAAATAATAGACTTAAGGGCCCTGAAACTGTAGAACCCCTTTGAGAGGTATGTGCCTTAGGGGTGAAACAACCTAACCCTGGTAGTTTCCAGTACACAAGGGGGGGGGGAACTCATGTCCAACATTAACTAGGTGTCCTAGTGGCATGAGAGTACAATTTGTAGTGTCTAACACTAACCAAATGTCTTGGTGGCACTGGAGTACAGAAAAGCGTGTCCAACACTAACTAGACATCCTGGTGGCACAACTTGACTCTCTGCCTGTGTGCTCAGGTTAGAGGAGGAGTCGACTTAACGACACCATAGGAGTGTCGAGGCCAGAGAGCCAGTTTTCCTATAGCAGACCAGGTCATCAGTCAGACTTAGCTATCCTGGGGTGTCGACTAAGTCTTGTACGGTGGGATCGTAGTTCGCTACGAGTCTTCATATGTAGAGTGCACTGCATATGATCAGGGCATAAGATAAAATACGTTCATATAGGTTCATAGAATTTCTTATAAGTTGAAGAGTTAAGAAAGATGGAGTTTAAATTCGTATCAGTTGTTCTTTAAATGAAATGTTGATAATCCCTGGTATTTAATTGTAACTATAGCTTGCAGCAGTTGTTATATTAATGAGATGTTGATATATCATGATATTTAAGCTATATTGTTTTAGACCTTCTTAGTGTAGTATTTCTTTCATATTATTCCAACTAATAAACATAAATGAGTTATCTGCGATGGTTGGGTGAAATTCTATTCACTGAGCCAGTGGCTCACCAACCTACTGAAACATTTTTTAGGTCAGTGTCAGCACGAGGAAGCTGAAGGATCCTATCACCCAAATGCTTAGAAGGTAGTGTTTAGTTCGGTTTAGAAGTCCCTTAGTCCTTTCCCCTCGGTCCTTGGGATATGGTGTGGTAGAAAGAGAGAGAATGTAAAGTAATCTATAATTTAGTTTTCAATTAACTGTTGCACTTTATATTCTGCAAGTAAGTTGTAATATGTTGTTTAAACTCTGTGGTATCACTACTACAGAAATAGCATTCAGTGACACTTTTCTGGGCGTCGGTTATTAAGAAAAACCGACGCCTTCTATGTTAGGCGTCGGTTGTTTACGAAAACCGACGTCTATATTCGAAGACCAGCCAGACACGGGTACCGCTTTGTCTTCAGTTTTGGTTGTTTATAAAAAACCGACGCTTAAAGTCGCCCGCGAAAAATAGTGTCCTTTTCAGCGTCGGTTATTTAGGTAGAAACCGACGCCTATGTCTGATGAAAATTTGCGCGAAAAGTGTCACCTTCAGCGTCGGTGATTAAAGGATAACCGACGCTGAAGGTGGTTCCCGCCAAACAATTTCATGAAATTATCGCCCAGTTGGACGTCGGTTTTCTCAGACAACCGACGCTAAAGACGTTTAGGCGTCGGTTGTTGTAAAAAACCGACGCTATTTGGGACTTTATAACCCGCGATGCCCGACTCTTCCTCTTCTTCTATTTCATTGCGAGCCCTTTTTCTGCTTCTCCGTCGATTTCCCACCCTGTCGCCGTCGATTCTCTTCTCCTTCTTCTCCACGACAGCGCCGTCGTGCCGCCACTGCTACTCCGGCGCCCCCTTCTCCGCCGCCACTGCTGCTGGAGCTCGCCGCCGACGCCTGACGAGCCTGGAGCTCGCCGCCTCAGCCTGCCTGACGCCTGGAGCTGATCGCCGCCGCGGCCTGCCTGACTGGAGCTCGCCGCCGACGGCGCCGCCGACGCCTGCTTGACACCTGGAGCTCGCCGCCACGCCATCAGCTTCCACCTGACTCCCGCTGCCTCCCGCGCCAACAGGTATGCGCCAACTGGTTTTCTGGAGTCAGTGTTCTTAGACAATTATAAAAAAAGAACTATATACTAGAAATTTTGATAACTGTTCTTAGACACATCTTTATCTCTGACTAAGGTAGTTTTCATTTGATATCATATTCATCATGTTCATCATGTTGTTGTTTTTTATTGCAATTTTATGTAGATATTCTCCTTTAAATCCTAAGAAAATTATACACCCTTTAATTACAAACCCTAATTCACCTCTAGTCACTCACTTCTATCGATTATCCAAATGTAAATTGCCCCTTACTATGTCACCATTCATTCCAATGCAAAACTGGACCTTCCTACGCCACCATTTACTCAAAAGGTAGTTTTCATTTGATATCTAATTATTACATTAAGGATACTGAAAAAACTATATGAGTTACACCTTCATAGGAATGCATACAACTTCTATCTGAAAGAGATCTAAACATGATAAAAAATAATCTAAGATACAACTTTCTTCATTTAGGACTAGTCCAAGTATCTACAAAATCCTTAACTAGAAAAGGTATAAATTATTCCTTACTTCTATCCCTTAGAGACTGTAAGCATCTAAAATTCTCAGATTCCCTTCTTAGACTTCTAGAATCAACACTACATGAAGAATATGTTTCCTTCGATAATATGTTATAACATAGTATGATCTTAATCTGATCTGGATGTTCAAAATAATGTAGTATGTTAAATATGATGATTAGGGATACATATAATGTCTAGTAAAGATTCCTAGACCTTTTGTTTGAAACTATTGATTTCTTGATTTATTATTTAATAATGCTCTGTTGATTAGGATTAACCATGTTGCATGTAGTTTATAGACAATTATTATATATAAGAATGCAACACATGTATTTGTTGGCCTAGAAACCCGTCCAAGATTTACTCATTAGGAGTAAATCTTGGATAGTCCCCGGTTTGGGACTGTTCTTGAACACCTAATCTCACTTAGGATGTAAGTGTATAATGTGTATTGGGTTTTTGAGAAACTTTCAGTAGCATTTCCCTATTTGTTCTCTAAGTACATATGTACTTAGAGAACAGCGGGGAAATGCTGCCGAAATTTTCTTGAAAACCAATTACACATTATACACTTACTAGTGAGATTAGGTGTTCAAGGATGGGATAGGTGGTACACATTTATTATATATAAGAATGACATCAAATGTGTTTGTTGGCCTAGAAACCCGTCCAAGATTGACTCATTAGGAGTAAATCTTGGATAGTCCCCGGTTTGGGACTGTTCTTGAACACCTAATCTCACTTAGGATGTAAGTGTATAATGTGTATTGGGTTTTCGAGAAAATTTTGGTAGCATTTCCCCGTTTGTTCTCTAAGTACATATGTACTTAGAGAACAGCGGGGAAATGCTGCCGAAATTTTCTCGAAAACCCAATACACATTATACACTTACTAGTGAGATTAGGTGTTCAAGGATGGGATAGGTGGTACACATTTATTATATATAAGAATGACATCACATGTGTTTGTTGGCCTAGAATGTGAACAATCATTGTTTTTTATATTACTTGTACATTGGTATAAATTAGAATGAACAATCACTAAATTATATACTGTTTGTATGGAATCCGGCTTCATTGTAGATATCTATTATTGTTGGCCTAGAAACCCATCCAAGATTGACTCATTAGGAGTAAATCTTGGATAGTCCCCGGTTTGGGACTGTTCTTGAACACCTAATCTCACTTAGGATGTAAGTGTATAATGTGTATTGGGTTTTCGAGAAAATTTTGGTAGCATTTCCCCGTTTGTTCTCTAAGTACATATGTACTTAGAGAACAGCGGGGAAATGCTGCCGAAATTTTCTCGAAAACCCAATACACATTATACACTTACTAGTGAGATTAGGTGTTCAAGGATGGGATAGGTGGTACACATTTATTATATACTAGGGAAATGTTGCCTAATCTTTTCCTAATATATACTTGTTTTCTCTGATCATAGAATGGATAGATCATGGATGTCGATTCGTAATCGTTGCACCCCAGAGTTTATATCTGGTCTTGATCAGTTTATTAGATTTGCCGAGGAACATAGGAAAAAACCTACAGATAGGTTCTACTGTCCATGTAGGCATTGCGGTAACAACTTGAAAGTCAACACTGGTGAGGAAATCAAAAGTCATGTCATGTGCAACAGGATTGTACAAGGCTATACAGAATGGCACTGGCATGGAGAGATTTCAAAATCGAAACCAGTAGATGTCGATAGCAGTGCTTGGGTGGAAGAAGAAATTGCCTCTGATGACGTAAATGTGAACGAACCAGTTCCAGCAGACATCGTTGATGCGATGCTGGATAGTTGTAGGGTAGAGCACACCGATCCACCTCCTATCTTTACAAACATTGTTCATGATGCTGAGATACCGTTATACACAGGTTGTGCTAAGTTTACGAAGCTTAGCGCTGTCTTGAGATTGTATAAGTTGAAAGCTAACAATAGATGGAGCGACAAAAGCTTCACTTCATTGTTGACTTTGTTGAAAGAAATGCTTCCTGAAGGAAACGAGCTTTCAATCTCAACATACCAGGTAAAGAAAATGTTGTGCCCAATGGGAATGGAGGCCAAGAAGATACACGCATGCCCGAATGATTGTGTATTATTTCAAAAGGACTATGTAGATTTGAAAGATTGTCCAAAATGTGGTGCGTCACGGTATAAATTGACGACTTCGGGGGAGTCCAAAACTGGTTCTCCTGCCAAGGTGTTGTGGTATCTACCTATAATATCACGGTTTCAACGCTTGTTTGCAAATCCGAAAGATGCGAAGAATCTGAGGTGGCATGCAGATGTTAAGAAAAATAATGATGGGATCCTACGACATGCGTCTGATTCCCCACAGTGGAAGAAGATTGATCTATTGTACCCTAAATTTGGTGAAGAAGATAGGAATCTAAGACTTGGGCTTTGTACAGATGGAATGAATCCGTACGGGACATTGAGCAGCCAACATAGCACTTGGCCAGTCATGCTTGTTATATACAATCTTCCTCCCTGGATGTGTATGAAAAATAAGTATGTTATGTTGTCATTGTTGATATCGGGCCCTAAACAACCCGGAAATGATATCGATGTTTATCTTGAACCTTTGATTGATGACTTAAAGAAACTTTGGGCTGAAGGTGTGATGACCTATGATGCTTCAGCAAGAGAGACATTTCGTTTGCACGCTATGTTGTTTTGCACTATTAATGACTTTCCAGCATATGGGAATTTGTCTGGATATAGTGTCAAAGGAGCTAAAGCGTGTCCTATATGTGAAGAAAACACTGATTCAATAAGACTAAAACATGGCGGCAAGACTGTATATCTTGGTCATCGAAGGTTTCTTTCAAAATTCCATCCGTATCGTAGGAAGCGCAAAGCATTCAATGGATGGAATGATGAACGAAGTGCACCTAAACCTATACCAGGGGATGTTGTTTATGAAAGAGTAAAAGACATTGTCAATGAATTTGGTAAGAAATCACAATGTAGTATGGCCACACGGAGTGACAATTCTTCATTCAAGAAGAAGTCAATATTTTGGGATCTTCCTTATTGGAGTTCTTTGACAGTCAGGCATTGTATCGATGTAATGCACGTTGAGAAAAATGTCTGTGATAGCATCACTGGTACTCTATTAAATATACCAGGTAAGACTAAAGATGGGATAAAATCCAGACTGGACCTACGTGAAATGGGAATAAGGTCAGAATTAACAGAATTACGTGAAATGGGTAATAAAAGAACATACTTACCTCCCGCTTGTTACACGTTGTCTAGAAAGGAGAAGAAAACTTTTTGTGAATGCTTGGTAAATGTTAAGGTGCCACATGGTTACTCATCCAACATCCGTAGATTGGTATCAATGAAAGATCTGAAGTTGATAGGTCTTAAATCTCATGATTGTCACACTCTAATGCAACAAATATTGCCCGTGGCAATTCGATCTATATTGCCGAAGCATGTAAGGTTTGCGATTACCAGACTTTGTTTCTTTTTCAACAGTCTATGCAGCAAAGTTATTGACCCTGATACTCTCGATAATTTGCAAAGAGAAGTGGTTGTTACCCTATGTCAGCTTGAGATGTATTTCCCTCCTTCGTTCTTTGATATCATGGTACATCTTGTTGTCCACTTGACTAGGGAAGTGAAAATGTTGGGACCAGTTTTCTTGCATTGGATGTATCCCTTTGAACGATACATGAGCGTTTTTAAAGGTGATGTTCGAAACCGTTATCGGCCTGAAGGGAGTATTATTGAAGGTTATGTGGCGAGAGAGGTTATGGATTTTTGCAATGACTTTCTCAGTGGTAATGACACTCCTGATAATGACAAGAATATTGAGGAGGGCAAAGGAATTTTGGGATCACGGGTGAAAGTAATCAGCCGTGAGCAGTTGGAACAAGCTCACTTGTATATTTTACACAATATGGATGAAGTGAGTGTTTATATCGAGGAACATACCAATTTCATAAAGAGACAACATCCTCGAGCAAGTTCAATGTGGCTTGCTAGAGAGCATAATAAGACTTTTACTAAGTGGTTTGAAGATAAAGTCTTACATCAACTATCTCAAACACCACATGATATTACAGAAACTATCAAATGCCTCGCCTTTAAACCAAAACCGAATGTTATGTCTTATGAAGGGTTTGACATTAATGGATTCACATATTACACAAAGCGCCAAGATGATAAGAGTGTCGTCCAAAATAGTGGGGTCACTCTTCAAGCGTCGACTATGTACTTTGCAAGTGCAAAGGATAAGAGTCCACGTGAAGCTAAAATGTCATATTACGGTGTCATTGAGGACATTTGGGAGTTTGACTACATAGATTTCAAAATTCCACTCTTTAAATGTAATTGGGTTGATAACACCAAAGGAGTTATAGTGGATGAATTGGGTTTCACTTTGGTGAACTTTGAAAAGATTGGCGAGAAGGGTGAACCATTCATATTGGCATCACAGGCGAAACAAATATTCTATATCGATGATCCTGCAAATGAGAAATGGTTGGTTGTTCTTCATGGTAAAAGACAGTTCATTGAAGATCCTATAGATGAAGAAGAGTACTATGATAAGTATGATGACTCCAGTCCATTCTCAGTTGGGTTGCCAACTCCACAAAATATTGAAGCTAATGATGACTTATATGTGCGCGGAGATCACAATGAAGGATTGTTAATTGATAAAAGATCACAATTTTAGAGACATGTATGTTTATACAAATGCTAAATGTTTGCCTTTTTCTAGTTAATACAAATGCTAAATGTTTGCCTTTTTCTAGTTAATAGAAATGCTAAATGTTTGCCTTTTTAATGACATTTTCAGATGGCTGACCATGATGAGCATGATGTCCATGATGAGCATGAAGTCCATGATGAGCATGCTGTCCATGACGAGCATGGCGAGGATACTAATGTAAGTTCTAAAAACATATCTTGTATTTCTATAAAATTCATTATCTTCTAGTTATGTCATATATCCTATATTTCTATATTGGGCCATCCCAGCGCAAACCCAGAGCGGGACTTTCTCAAGAAGAGGTAACCTATTCTTTTTTTAGAATGTTACTGCAAAAGGAAATTCATTAATAAGAAGCTAATGTTTCTTTTATCCATGTATAGGAGAATAAGAGAGTTGAGGATTTAGTTGCTAAGAAGATCAACGATGTAGTTGCTGAGAAGGTCAAGGAAGAATTGCTGCGGTGGCAGGCATCTCAGGCTTCCAATACGCCTATGGCGACCCACTCTTCTCCTGATGCACAGACTTCGAGTAATCCTGGAGACCCATCGCCTAGCACGTCTGCTGTAAGTATTGTTTATGACATTGTAGTTAGTCTTTTCAAGTTGTTATGTTTTCAAGATGATATGTATATATGTATAATATTCTTTACGTAAATTTGTAGGCATTGAAGCCATGCCGCTTAAGAATGCAAGACTACGTTGTTGCAGAGGCGCAGGCTTACCCGTCCCTTCCTGGGGCAATGTTTCACGGGACTCCAATGCCACAGGGCTACGTTCGTGTGAGCCCGATACGTGTGTTACCTGATTGGAGAGAAGCTACATTGCCATATCCCCACCCGGATATTGATAGACTTGCTGATGCAGAAGGCGGGGTGATATTGTGGCCCAAAGCAGATGTCGTCTACACGACTGAAATTGTAAGATAAATTTACATTGATTTAGACTGTTAATGTGTATATATGATGTCAATTGATCTGAAATTATATGTACAGGTTAAAAAGAAGACACCAGGAGCACCTAGGCCTCCACTTCCACTTCCCGCATTACCCGATTGGGTTCCAACTGACCTAACATACCCGTTAGGTCCTGCTTGTAGGGGAATGGCATGTTGGCTACGGGCACATAATGTACATTGCCCTATAATTATTTCTTTAGATGCAGATTATGCAGGTCAATCATACGATAGCTCTTTATTTATACAAGATATTATTGAGTTGTTTATGTATGATTGGCTGAATACATCAATGATAGAGACATGGATAAGGTGATATCTTGTTTATACATCCATATACCTTGTGTAAGATCCAGTGATCTGGTTTCTTATATATTAATGCATACGCCTATATGTTTTGTAGCTACCTAGTCGAAGATCATTGCAAACAATTTGCATTTGATCATGTGGGATTTTTGATTCCATCATTGATTAGTTTGGTAGCTAAAGACCCTGATAATGTTCAACAATACTGTATAGATGCTTTTACAATTTTTGGTCAGCAAAAGAAGACGATAATAATAGCTCCATTCAATGTCAAGTAAGTTTACTTTATTTATAATTTGGACTTAAGAAAATTCCATTTTTATTTTGCATTTTGAGTTATTAATTGTTAACTTCTTACTTCTAGCGGTAGACATTGGGAGTTACTAGTCATTGTCCCCGGGACATTCACTGTTTATTATCTAGATCCTGCGGGGAGTACATTGAACACTAAAATTGGACACGTAATGAGAATGCCATTATTCTGGTGAGAAATATTTCATTTTTATATCCGTTAACATCTTTTATTACATTACTATTTACTTATGCAATTTATTGTGTTATATTAACATGTAGGGGTTTAGATGCATTCAAAAAGGCTGGAGGAACGGTCCCAAGGAAAAAGAACCAGCCAATAAATTGGCAGAACGTACAAGTAAGTTCCCGACTCAAATATATATATTATTGATGTGAATTGTGCTTAGTTGTATTATTTTGTATGTTTCAATTTATAGTGTGCTACACAAGACAATGGATGGGCATGCGCATACTATGTGATGCGATTTATGCAGATGATTATCAAATATGCCGCATTGGACATCGATACCATACATGAGGTATTATATATATTCTCATTAGTTAGTATGCAATATATCAATCTTATATTATTTTTATATTATTACTTATATATATACATCATTCTCTTTGCAGGTGTTTAAAACTGACAACACTACAGGTAAACGTTTAAAAAATATACATGCTCCATATACGATGGAAGCATTAAATGAAGTAAGAGAAGAATGGGCAAAAGCCATACAAGCAGTGGCAACTGTAAGATATAATTGGGATGTTGATAGCGATAATGAATGATACTATGTAAATGAATATTTTTGAATGTTAATACATGTATTTGAATGTTTCTATATGTGTGTGAATGTGAGAATTGAATTGATGTCTGAATGTATGTACTTGTGTAGAATTTTGCTTGTGACTTTTGCAGGTTTGCGGCCTGTTTGTAGGCTGATATCAATGGATGTCGTAAACCTGCAGTTCAGAAAACTGAACTGCAGGTTCTCATCCTGCTGACCAGCCACAGCAGGCCTGCAAACTGATATGAAAAAAAAAAAATATAAATAGGCGTCGGTTATTTATAGAAAACCGTCAGGAAAGACCTACAGCGTCGGTTTTTTCAATAAACCGACGCCTGATGTGGCCAAAGCAGTCCTGGAAATGGCGTCGGATATTCATATCAAACCGACGCCTATTTAACATATAGGCGTCGGTCGTTTAGTATATAACCGACGCCAAAAGTGTTCGCGCCACAAAAATGGCGTCATCTAGGGCACTTTATGCGTCGGTCATCTACTAAAAGACCGACGCTATATTCCATAGTGGCGTCGGTTATTTACTAAAACACCGACGCAGAAAGTGCCCTAGATGATGCCGTTTTCTGTGGCGCGAACCCTTTTGGCGTCGGTTATCTACTAAACGACCGACGCCTATATGTTAAATAGGCGTCGGTTAAAAAACCGACGCCGAAGTGTTCGACCTTTAGCGGCGCCCACATAGGCGTCGGTCGGAAACCGACGCCAAATGGGGTTAAACGACCGACGCCAAAGGCCGTTTCTGTAGTAGTGTATCTTTCAAGATTCAGAAATAGTAAGTTTGCTTCCATAGTTCTTAAGGTTTCAGATTATTCTAAGTTAAAAGATTTTTCCTTTAAGTTAATAATAAGTGATCAAGAGAAGAAAAAGTTAAGTGTGGTTTACCGAGGGTGACTCCTTGGTCTTCGGGGTCATTAGAGATGGCAAGGGGGTCGGGGCATCACACACGTGTCCATGCATGGTGTCACCATGCAACCATAATTATCTCATCACACAAAACTCATGTGGATAATCCAAAGATAAGATATCATCCATTGGGTATCTTGCTTGACAATATATCACAACCCAATGTCACTTTATGTGCAAACCGATACATCTTTTTTAAGGAACATCTAAATTGATATGCTTCACCTACTTGAGGTGCTTAGCCAAAGCTCTGCCCAGATCTATTGTTGCCTATGGAGTTAAAGCCCAAAGACATTGGTCATCGGGGAGTGAACCCCCCAAATAGGAATGTTTTCGACGCTTCCATGAAAAGGAAGGAGATGGATCATGAATTAGGATGCTAGTGGTCACATTGTACATATGATCCAACTCTTTGGTAGTGATCATAAAGGCCTTGAGATATAATCGAAAATAAGCTTAAAATATATGTTCTCTTTTGTTAATGAATATCTTTGTGCAAGTATACACTTTTCTTATATTCTTCTGTTACTGCCAAGTATATTAGTTTTATCTTATTGCCAAGATATTATGAGAGGTATATAAAACACACGTAGGCATACTCAGTGCAATATTCTTGAATATTGTGCTGACGTGTACCGCATGTAATCTTTTGTTTAGGTTGTGGTTATGCTCTTGAAGATCCAGGATAGTTGATAGTTGTGTGGCGAGCTGATGTATAGGTGGACATGTTGTCTTAAGATCCTATAGTTTTGTGGTAGTACATGTATATGCATAAGTTTGATGTTCAATATGTAATATCAAATGTTGTAATAATTCATGTTGTAATTATATGTTGAATGGTGAACATGTGTGTATGGTTTTATTATTGTTCATGTACATGTGCTACTTATTGTTTCCTTCTGACTTCCTCTGATTTGCTTCTTCTTAGCCTAGTGTGTGATGTTTAAATTGGAATGCTCGCTGAGGTGAGGGTTTCAATTTGGATGTCACACATCAGATTAAGTTTTAGAAAATCTGGGGACGTCACAGGAATTGCAAAGAAAAGAGGGTCAAAATAAAGAGGGGGGTTAAATAGGGAGCTTTGGGGGCTCAAAAGTGTCAAAAGAGGCATCAAAAAGGTGGCACCAAACTTCCCTCTCCTTGCCCAAACACAAGGTGTACAGAGGTTGAAGAAGATGTATTAGTCATTGAATTAGAACCCATATCTATGGCCATGGGATTGGAGGGCTGATATTGACAAAAAAGCAAGCACACAGATAGATGACTTGGCAAGATAGGGGGTAAAAATCATGGCTGGGTTACGCCTATGACTTGGGTCCAAAAGGGCCAGCCCAAACTATATGAAAAGCATAAATTCGAGCTAGAAATAGAATTAACCCAAGAAAATTTCAAAAGTGCATATCTCTCTCATCCTACCTTGGAAATGAGTGAGATTTAGTGCAGTAAAAATGTGGTAGTGTCCTATACACAATGAATACAAGGTCATGATATATTGAGACACATGGATGAGGTAAAAAGGAAAAGAGATATGATGAAGTTTAAATATAGGTTCAAACCTTTTTTTTGGTCGGCAAAAAACTCTATTGCTATTGTGATTCCAAAACTTTAGGTACATCATATGCACACCCCTTAACCCTCTGAAGAGGATTACTAAGACAAAACTAAAGGAATAAACGAAGGTCTTACGTAGAAGACCAAAATAATGCCAGAAGACCCAGATACAGAAGACAACACAAGCGCATTCATACAGACAAAAGCTGGTAGGAACATCACCCTACACAATAGAGGATTTCCACTGGCAATATGCACACCCACAAAAAGTGCAGACTCTACCGACAGACAGATGACTACCAACTAAAATCAATACTTGTGCTCCTATGGTGAGATCAACCTGAGATCAGACTAACAACCACTGATGAAGGGAACCATCATCAGCCACATGATGCACCTAACTGTAGTAAAGCATTCCATCAAACACCTTGAAGGTGCTCCAAACCAGGCTGAAGTAGAGAAATCTATTTGCAGTGCAGGGCCCTTCCATTAGCTGACCTTCACATGATGTCCTTGATCTAGACACCAACCTTTCCACCACTAGCGTTTACATCATTCCCTGAAAGTGTGGGATCCAGGTGTGTATCCAGCCCCTCTTCATCAAACGACAGTCATCTCATTTGGGACCCTGAGTGCTCAACTTGATGCAATAGCAGGAAGGATTTGAGAAAGAGAAGAAGATCATTCTACCCCTCTTCGATCCCAAAACACAAGCTTATAAATAAGCAAACACCAATGTTCCTGTATGCACATGATCAATTGGCTGAGTACCTAACAAGTGTACAAGCAACCAACAAACGAGGCAGGCTTGAAGCCTCACGCTACTATTGCCAGTAGCAAATCAACAAACACCTTGAGGGTGTACCTTATGCTGAGACATGAATGCCGGGAGGAGAAAAAGAAATGCCCCCCTTTGTCCACAGCCTTGGTCACCAATCAAACACGCTTGTAGAAAGCTTGATGATGGCAGAATGGAAGGAAACCACCTGTTGTACGAAGGGGACAAGGATCCTATGGAGGGGATCCCAATCGCCAGATTCAAACTCCAAGAACCTTGAGGGTGTACCACCATGTTGTTGCAGAGGAGCCACGCGAGAGTCAACCAACATACCAGCCACCTGAGAGGCAGAGCTTCCTGAGAGGCAGCCCCGATGCCCCTGTTTGCACGGAGGCACCTCAGAGAGCACTTTGTGGGCGTCCGAACCGCCACTGGCGCACAGCCCAGTCGTCGAAAGCTAAGGAAGCGAATCAGAGGTGGGGGCACCATTGAGGATCGGAGGTGGGGGCACCGATGAAGCAAATCAGAAACCACCCTCCTGGTGAGTGAATCCTCCCGCCGCCAAGGAAGCCATAACGAGGCCAGTCGATCTGAGGGGCATCATCACTACTAGATATGTAAAATCAACACAAGTAGCAAAAGCATACAAACATAGAAAATAATAAAATTGAGGGATAGAGTGAGGAATTAGTACAAGCATAAAGTGCATGTTCTATACATGAGGAAAGAGAAACATCCAAGTTATTGCAGTTTATTCATCCTTAATAAAATGCTTTAGCATATTTAAGTCAGTTCCTTTGAAACTCAAGATACTTAAATCAGTTCCTTTCCAACTCAAGGTATTTAAACTTAACTTATCATATTAAAGTTTATTTGGTCACGAATTCTATCTCACAATTTTAGTATCCCTAGAAAGTATCTATAGCTTTATCATAATGTAATCATTGATTATTATAAAACAAATTATTCCTCCTGTATACAATAAATCATCCTCTATTTGGTAATGAAAGGATTCTATCCACTGTCAAAAATATTAGTGAGGTAATAAGGCAAAACATATGACATGAATATCGATTGACTCAAAAATATTTTCATGGTTTGAGTGTGGTGTATGAATTATTCAATCTCACCTTGGTGAAGTCAACTACCACGAAATAGTTAATTATGCTAGAATATCACCCGGTTCATTCTAATATGTATGTATTTTGTTTTTCAACCAATAATATTCAATTCATCTTTCAAGAGTATCTAAGTCTGGTCTTGTAATATCATCAAATTTAGTAAATTTGAATAATACAAATGTAAATGATATTTTGATAAATAAGTCCCTCAAATTTAATACTGGTCGAATAACTATGTGGATCGCATTTGTAGCATGGGTTTTTGTGGCACAAGTTATATAAAAGTAATTTATACACGAGTAAATAAATATGTTTTGTTGACATGATAAATGAAATAGTTGTCATGTTCCTAAAGGAAAATAAAATACATGGTGTTTTAGATAATTAAGGGATAATTATCTACCCCAGATTGGCAAACCCATGTTTGAGGCATCAAACAAGAATGTTTTAATTTATGTTATGATATGAAAATAATATCAAAAAGGAAGAAGATTCTAGAAATTGGGAGTTAAAGGACACTCCATGAAATAAAGGTTCTTAATAAAGAAAGATGTGTACATGAGTGTTTTTCAATGAAAATACTATATATAAGTTGTGAAAATATTGATTGATCTTCCTTTTGCATCACATGTTGCCAAAAGGAGAGGGTAGAGGTTTCTTCTTCTGACATGGGGATTTGTGATAGAAAATCAAAGGATTATATAAAGAAATAAATTGAGGAAATGTATCTTTCCTTATGGAAAGGAAGTAACGACATGATTATCCATAAAAGAAGACATTAAGGCAAAACTACATATTAAGGAAAAATTAATAATAGAAGGTTGTATTGATAAGAGAAACAAAATGAAAGGAAACGAAATGGAGAGGCTAGACCAAGGCGAGGTATGATTTATAGCAAGGAAACCAATCTTGGAGCCATGTTACTTTTCCTTCCTACTCGTTCCTTCTTGTAGCCTCTAGGGTTCCCTTCAAGACCTATATAAGGACCCCACAAACCCTGACATAAGGGAGGCAAGGCACTCAATTCTGTTAGCCGTAGACAACCGTACAGATGAACATTGATGGTCAGAACTGTTCTCCTTCGATGAGTTTGAAGAGCAGGGATGATAGGCTTGTAGGTAGACGGATCACCAATTTCTGTAGTAATGCACAGACAATGTGGTTCCTTCTCCTCATTCTTTTGCCCAAGGTCTCTACCGTCATAGGTTGCCCGAAGATATCTAGACCCCTTCCTACTCCACTGTGCCATCAATAAAAGGAAGGAACCCTGGCTTCTTTCGAAACCAGGGACCTGTGAGGAGGAAGGCTAGTGCGGACCCACCATGAAGTAAAGGGGTGACTGACGTAGGCACCACCTCCATCCCATAGTGTAGTGGTGTAGGCGGGAAGCCAGAACCCTGAAGCAGAGAAGTCCAGTCTGTAGTAGATAGTGGTAGATAGGACGGAGGAAGTAGGATGCGCATGAGGGTGGCTGGGTCAGTAGGAGGAAGTATCGAAGTGGGCAAGAAGGACTGTCATTCTCGTGCAATGCAGCCAGGTGGACGGAGAAGGGTTTCTACCTACAGGAGGCACTGTGACACGTGCAAGTTAGACTCACACAATCGTGGAAGGAAGGGGAGGGTAGGCCGTACCAGTCTCTTCCCTTCTCATATCTGATGCCCAGTTCAACTAAAGAGCCAGCGTCCCAAATCAATTACTCACCTTGAACCGGCTCCCCAACCTGGAAGCATGAAGCCACGTCAGCCTAGCACATACCAATGATGAGGTGCCATGGGGATCAAATCAATGTATAATAGCTTATCTTGTTTTAATAATAGAAAATGATATGGCCATCCAAATATATCAAGTCTACATATCAAAATGATCTGAAAACTGAGACCAATACAAATAAAATATTTCAAATCTTAAACATGATTCCTAATTCAAGAATAGGATCAATATGTGATAATCTGGTGACTAGCACATTAGAATCCTAATTTTGGGTACTGATATGTTGGAAACATTAAAAAGCCTTTCTTTTCTCTTATTTATATGATATTATTTAATAAGATAGGAAATCAAGATGATCATGATAATAATGATGAGAAACTAGGATATCTAGGGTGGATGATCCTTAATATGTGTAATTAGGACCTTGAACATCAAAGATGTAACTTTCTATATCCTTAATGTGCCTAATATGATATAAGTGGTCCTAATATAATGATATGGTAGATATGATAATCATGGAAACACTTAGTATGGATTGGAGTTTTAAAGTGAGTAAAGTGAGAATCATGCGAATTAGGGTTTTGAGACATAACCCTAATGGCGAGTCATACTATGGAAACCTAAACCCTAGATTAGGCCCGAGTAAGGTTTTATCTAATTAAAGTGATGGTGACAAGTTAGGATATACATACTTGCATATTTGTATGCATGATTTGCTTGCTTGGACAATATGCATGAAGTATAGTTATATGATAATCTGCTTGGCTCACCATTGAGGTACGTGGTTACGCTTATGATTACATGTATTTATTTCCTACGTTTGTCGAAGTTTCTCAAAGATTGAATGAATGATACATGTTGGATGTTTATTTATTTCATGAAAATTATAAAGCCCCTATGAGTATCACATAAGTAAATGATAATATTCTAACCCTTAGGTTGAAATATATGAAAGGGTGATGCACACGAGCCCTGGAGGGGACAGTGAGCACGCCCAAGATAATATATTCAAAAGGGTTATAATATGAAATAAAATGCATGCTCTTATGTGCAAATAATTGATGGTTGATTATATGTAGTAGTGATTATTAGATGAACCCACGTACTAGTATAGAAATATATAGACCACATTTTGTTTGTCAGTGTTTTAGGTACATGCTAATTATGAAGATGTCAAGATGTGATAAACTAGATGGAACTTACCTAAAATCATTAAAGACAAGTTATAGGAGGATTGATATATACACACACACACACACATATATATATATATATATATATATATATATATATATATATATATATATATATATATATACTTCTTCTCAATAGGTATTATTTTCTTGAGGTATATCATTTTACAATTTGTAAACAATATTTGCAATTTACTTGAAATTGTTTTCTATTAATTATTATTTTTTAAATCTATATCCTTGGGAATATAGGTAATGACTCTCAACTTGAAGGTCTTTCCTTAATTGAGGGACACAGAACGTGAGGTCGTTACATTTGTTGTCCGAGCCCAAATTTTTTAAATAACATGTAATAGTTTATAATTTCAAGTAATATGTAGAAATATGAGGGAATTATTAGGGCATTTTCTAAAGACGTTGGTATTTAGAAGGGATCACGACCGGGATCTGGCAATATTTTCCTCCGCACCTCTAGTCGGCTTATGAGGACTCTCGAACCCATGCATTCTATCTAGCCAAAGTTGAAGTTCTTTGCCCAAAGTAAAATACCTTTAGGGTTTCCTTTCATCTTGATTCAGCCTTTTCTTATCCTCTTGCTTAATGTACCCTAAAAGGAACTTCCATCCTCATATCAAGTTAGGGTTTTGAGAACAAGTAGGAATAAGGCATTCTCCTCCAAATAATGTACATGAAAATGCAGAAATAATAATTTACATTAAATGTGGATAATGTGAAACAAAATGGTGTTATGAGATACAAGGGTAAACTCTAGGTGTGGCTAGGGTTGGTTTGAGAAAACCCTAGTGGGTCAAGGGGCATAGAAACATTAAAAGGTAGGGTGTTGTTTCTAACCCATACATAAAACCATTATCCTAGAAAATGAGAGCAGAATGAGTAAAAAGGAAATCATGGCCATATGAACCCTACTTAGAGTAAGAATAATGAGAATTAAAGAAAAGTGTAAATAAGTCTAGGTGATATAGTTTTCCATGTATGAATGCGAACAAATTTATACATGATTCTTGTGGAAAGGGTTTGAATATACAAGAGAAATATACAATAACCAAGAGTTATACATGAAAAAGAAAAAATAAATACAACTTGCTCATCGACCTGATAATATATCCGTAGGAATGGATGGATAAAGAATACCTACAGTGAGTGGGTATGCTTTCCAAAGCGAGCGGGTATACCACAAAAATTAGGCAAAAAGTTTGAGAAGTTATAATATAAAATGTATGTTCAACGTATTGTGGTTAAAAAAAGAGAGAGATAAGTAACTCAATCTCCCATGCATGTGTGTTTGGAACTAGATATTAATGAGAATAGTTTTATAAAACTTATGAAAAACATGTTATATAAGAATAACTTCTCAAATATCTCTAGTGGATGTAAGTGATAGATATGGGATGTAAGAAATGGATCACTTCATATCATATTCTTATGTGAGAGAAAGGTTCACATTAAAATTACTAGTGATCAGGCTAAGGCCCATATATACTGTGTCCACTGTAGGGACCACCCTAGAGAAAGGGTTGCCCACATAAATAATCCAAGAGGGAGTTCCCACAAAGAATAAGTGAGAATTTAGAAAGAAAATGCATGAGTATATACATGAGAAACATAAGTAACCAATGATTACATATATGAAAAATGATTATCTAAATATAAATTGGTTGAAGCCCTCATGCTAGCTCTAGAAGTTTGGATGACTATGATGAATCCCCTAGAGGGGACGGTAAAAAAAAAGCAAGCCCCTGGAGGGGAAGATCGTAGAAGGTCAAGCCCCTTGAGGGGAAGGTCGACATGGCACCAAGCTCATGGAAGGGAAGGTCAAGAAAGGTCAAGCCCTAAAGGGGAAAGCCGACATAGGCACCAAGCCCCTGGAGGGGAAGGTGGCCCACATACACTACATGGAAAAACCTCATGAGAGGGTATCCCATAGATTGAGCAAACAAGTGTTGCAAAGTTACAATAATAAAATCAATGCATAAAAATGAAATTGTGAAACCTTTATGCCTAGTTTACCAACTTGGGGCAGGTCAACCCAAGAGTGGGAAGATGACCTATGGGGGATGCAAAAACTAAGACCATGGGGTCACGTTGTGTTTAGAGAGTCTAACTTCCTCATGTGAGCCAAGAAGGCACCCTAGGTTAGGACCTTCCCTAGAAAGGTAGGTTGACCAAACCGATTTAAAGATTGAGGTAACTATGATATATAAATGATGAAAGCACATATATTGAGTATGATTCTCTGAACGCAAGTATGCCATCTCTGAGGGACACGAGAAAAATCACTATAGAAGTGGTTGATTGTATAAGGTCGAGTCCCAAAAGAAATGTTGCCATGATTGTTTTCATAAGTCTAATGAGGGGACATAAAGTGAATAATGAGCAATATAAGAGATGGAGGAAATTAAATTATAGAATTACATAGGAAAATGATGTGCTTAAAAATGGCTAAAGTGTGACATCTCAAAGAAACCCTTAGGAAGGGTAGAGTCCTAAGTCAATCCTAAGGTCAAGTAGGGCGTATAAAAGGTACATGGACCGATGGGATTAGGAGTTGACCGTGCCCTGAATGCATAAGACCATGTGGTCAGGAGGTAACATCTAGGTTTTCTTAAGGTCACTCAGGAGATTAGCTACCTTTGTGTGTTCATGTGGCCCAATGGATAAATATGAGGGAACTCTCTATATGCATAAGGATGAGATCATTGCAAAAGTACCTACAACCCTAGAGACCTCGAGGAAGTGACTAAGGCTCATAATACATGAGTAGTAAATATAAAAGATATAAGGAAGCCATAAAAAAACTTGTGAGGAGTTGTGTACAAACTCGAGAGTGAAAAAGACACAATACTTCATGGAATAGAAAAATATTGGGAATTAAAAGCATGTATGATTTAGAGTAATGTTGAGAATGATTCAAACTAAAATATGAAATTTTGAGGTAATATGTGGATATGTCATCTCTACTCTTGGAATAGGATGAACTTTGTGTTTGGGTTGTGGTCAAATGCTTATTTCATCTCATTTTGAGTGAGAGAGATTGGGTGGACACATTTTATGCTTAAAATTGAGATATGAAGAATGAATATACTATGTTGAAAGTTTAATGACATGACCTAGGGTTTGAGGTGCAACCTCACACTTAAGTGAAAATAAATGAATAATAGGTTGGAAACCTAGGTCAAAACGTAGTCACCAATTAAAATTGAAATCATCAATGAAAATGTAATGACCAAAGGATGATTTCATGTAAATAATAACGATGTGGATGTATCTTGAATTGCATTCAAGTGCCAATCCTATTAATAAAATGAGGAATTTGCATATAAATGAAAGAGGTTAAGAATATCTAAGTAGGGTTGCTAACCCTAAATTTTGAAACTAAGATGAGTGTCATTCACCTTTTACCTTACTAGGTTGAATTTTGGGGACAAAATTCTTTTTAAGGAGGGGTGAATGTAATATCCTCAATTTTGGTATATTTGAATAATATAAATGTAAAACATGTTTTGATAAATAAGTTCCTCAAAGTTGATATTGGTGGAATAACTATGTGGATCACCTTTGTAGCATGGGTTCTTTGGAGCAAGATAAATAAAAATATTTATACATGAGTAAATAATAATGTTTGGTTGACATGATAAATGAAATAGTTGTCATGTTACTAAAAGAAAATAAAATACATGGTGTTTTAGATAATTAAGGGATAATTATCTACCCCAAATTGGAAAACCCATGTTTGAGGCATCAAATAAAATGTTTCAATTTATGATTTATATATTTGAAAGTGATAATGAAAAGGAAGAAGATTCTAGAAATTGGGAGTTAAAAGGACACTCCACAAAATAATGCTGCTTAAAAGAGCAAGATGTGTACTTGAGAGTTTTTTTAATGAAAAGACTAAATATAAATTGTCAAAATATTTATTGTTCTTCCTTTTGCATCACATGTTGTCAAAAGGAGAGGGTAGAGGTTTCTTCTCATGACATGGGGATTTGTCAAAGAAAATCAAAGGATTTATATAAAGAAATATATTTCGGAAAAGTATCTTTCCTTATGGAAATGGAAGTAATGACATGAATATCCATAAAATATGGCATTAAGGCAAAACTACATAGTAAGAAAAAATTAGTATCAGAAGGTTGTGTTGATTAGAGAAAAAAAATGAAAGGAAATGAGCCAAAGAGGCTAGACCAAGGGGAGGTATGATCTGTAGTAAGGAAATGAATCTTGGAGTTATGTTGCTTTTCCTTCCTTCTCGATCCTTCTTGTAGCCTCTAAGGTTCCCTTCAAAACCTATATAAGACCCCACAAAACTAGGCACAAGGGAGGAAAGCCACTCAGTTCTATTAGCCGTAGACAACCCTTCAAATGAACATTGATGGTCCAAACTCTTCTCCTTATATGAGTTAGAAGATTAGGGATGATAGGCTTGTAGGTGGATGGATCACTAATTTCTATAGTAACACACAGGCGACGTGGTTCCTTCTCCTCGTTCTTTTGCCTACGGTCGCCACCATCATAGATATCCCGAAGTTCTCTGGACCCCTTCCTGCTCCACCGTTCCAGCAAAAAAAGGAAGGAACCCTGACTTCTTTGGAAACCAGGGACCTGTGAGGTGGAAGGCCAATGCATACCCACCATTGTAGAGCCACATCCAACCCATGGTGCAATGGTGTAGGCAGGACACCATAACCCTAAAGTAGAGAAGTATGGTCTGTAGCAAATAGTAGAAGATAGGAAGGAGGAAGTAGGATCCACCAGAGGGTGGCTGGGTCAGTAGAAGGAAGTCTTGAAGCGGGAAAGAAGGACCGTCATTCTCGTGCGATGTAACTAGGTAGAGGGAGAAGGGTTTCTTCCTATGGGAGGCACTGTGACACATGTTGGGCAGACCCACACCGTCACAGAAGGAAGGGGAGGGCAAGCCGAACTAGTCTCTTCCCATCTCATATTCGATGCCCAGCTCAACCAAAGAACCAGCAGCCCAAATCAATTGCTCACCTTGAACTGACTCCCCAGTCTAGTAGCATGTAACTACGCCAGCTTAGAATAGACCAATGATGAGGTGTCACATGGCCTCATATCAAGGTATAATAGCATATCTTGTTTTAATCATAGAAAATGATTGGCCCATCCAAATATAGCAAGTCTATGTATCAAAATGATCAAAAAACTAGAGCAATCCAAATAAAATATTTTGAAAGCTTGAACATGCTTCCTAATTCAAAAATAGGATCAATATGTGCTAATGTGGTGATTAGAACATTAAAATCCTAGATTTGGGTACTAAAATGTTAGATACATTAAAAATTTTATCTTTTCTATTGTTTATCCAATATTATTGAATAAAATAGGAAATCAAGATTATCATGATAATAATGATGAGAAACTAGGATTTCTAGGGTGGATGATTCTTAATATGTGTAATTAGGACCTTAAACATCAAAGATGTAACTTGCTATATCCTTAGTGTGCCTAATCTGATATAAGTGGTCCAAATAATATGATATGGTAGATATGATAATCATGGTAACAATTAGTATGGATTAGGGTTCTTAAGTTATTAAAGTGAGAATCATGGGAATTAGGGTTTGGAGACATAACCCTACTGGTAACTCGTACCTCGGAAACCTATACCCTATATTAGGGATGAGTAGGGTTTTACCTAATTAAAGTGATGGTAAGAAGTTAGGATTTACATACTTTCATATTTGTATGCATGAAGTATAGTTATATGATAATCTGCATGGCTCATCATTGAGGTATGTGGTTACACTTATGATTACATGTATCGACTTCCTACATTTGTCAAAGTTTCTTGATGATTGAATGAATGATATATGGTGGATGTTTATTTATTTCATTCAAATTATAAATCCCCTATGAGTATCACATATGTAAATGATAATATTCTAAACCCTTGGTTGTCATATATAAAGGGGTGATGCACATGAGCCCTGGAGGGGATAGTTATCACACCCAATATAATATATCCAGAGGGGTTAGAATATGAAAGAAAATGCATGTATTATGTGCAAATAATTGATGGTTGATTATATGTACTTGTGATTATTGGATGAATCCATGTACCAATATAGAAATATGTTGACTGCATTTGATTTGTCGACATTTTAGGTACATGCTAATTATCAAGATGTCAAGATGTGATAAACCAGGTGGAACTTACCTAAAACTAGTAAAGATAAGTTAAAGGAGGATTGATAGATTTATATACTTCTTCTCAATAGGTATTAGTTTCTTGAGGTATATCATTTTACAGTTTGTAAATAATATATGCAATTTAATTGAAATTGTTTTCTATTATTTATTATTTACTAAATCTAGATCCTCAGGAATTTAGGTAATGATTCTCAACTTGAAGGTCTTTCCTTAATTATGGGATGTGGAAAGTGAGGTCGTTAGTCTTCTTCAATGCTAGATTGCCATAAATAAAAATATGATTAATATATTGGAGCAAATTGTTGGATAAAATACAACAAGAGTCAATTATTTCAAACAATCACAATACATGGGTTTTCATGATAGAATGAAGTTTTACTTGTACATATATATGGTTAGTAGAATACCATAATATTTTTCAAAGAAAATTATTTTAGGGGATAAGTCAAGTGTCTTACTCCATAATACAATTAAACCACAGCGAAATTTTATTTGCTTTTGGGAGAAGAAATAAGTTTGGATAGAATTTGGAAGATAAAATCATCCTATGCTGAATCTGTAGAACTTTTAAAAAAAATTATAAAATAAAAGAGAAATAAATGATGAATTTTTAGAAAGCATATGAGAATTAAAATAAAAGTGAAAAATAGTAAAGAGTTAGAAATGATCTGGTCAGACTCAAAATTGAGTCTCTAGTCACACTTAATTTAAAGGAAGGAAAAATAGGAGCAAGTGAGTCAAATATTGAGTTATGATCCATTTGCCTTGACTTTTAGATATATAAGTCTCCACAAAATAAGAATCTAAGTGATTTCAAGCTCTAGACCACTTGATACTCAGGGAGATAGTCTTTGGGGCTCCTTATAATGTCATATATGTGCTTCAGTTGGGTAAGGAATAATCATGTATCTATATAAGGTCTGTAGGTTCTATGTTTGTGTGCATAGGAGAAACAAAATTGTGCACTAAACAAGAATGTCAGGACAAATGCCCAACAAGTGGAAGAAGGGTTCAAATGAGGGTTCAGACTTGAATGAATGGTTAACTTGAGAGTTATACATTGTCCACATTTTAATAATGACTCAACAATTCCATTCATATGTATCTAATATGTTTGTTTAAGATTGATTTCATGCATTAGGTAAAAGGATCAAATTCACCAAGCCCTAGCTTGTCCAACTTCAAATCAAAAGCAATGCAAATGTGCAATTTGGTAAAACACTCCAAACCACCTTAGAATATTTTTGTAATCATTTGTATTAAATCAGGGACACTTAGTTCCATCATTTAATCACTTAAAAATCATTTTGGAAAAATTTTCATCGAAACTTAATCGATCGAGTTTGAATCTCAACCGAATCAGTGATGAATTTTTGGAAATGATTCCATCGGTAGTTGTACACTCACAGAACATGACCGACAAACTTTTTGACCAAAGTTGATTTTGACTGATTAGTTGAGTTATCCCATAACAAACTCAACTAATATTTTGAAAATTGATTTTGTCAGATAGTGTACTGGTCGAATTACCTTTATTGAAACATTGACCAAATGTAGTGCATAGAAATCACAAAAAAGTGATTCCAACCATTGGATAGTTGTTAGAAACAAATATAGATCTATTGCAAGTTGTAAAATGGATATTTTTCATTCTTAAGTGATCCCACACTCAAAGGAACACCCCTAGATATAAATAGGACCTCTTAGAGTTCATTCCAAGGTTGCTCATTCATGCTATCCTTGGTCCTTTCTATAGTTGAGTGTACTAAACCCCTTTGATCCCCTTTCCCTCTCTTGTTTACAAAGCATTTCATGATTATGAGTGAGTTAGGCATGTTGTATGAGAGCTACCTCATTGTTACCTTATAAATATCTTCATTTTTCCATCTTCCCAATGCCCTTTCTCAGAGAGCAAAGGCTGAAATTATCTTCTCCAAGTGAAGGAGTTGTTGTTCTTCTTATTTAAGGATGAAGAAGGTGTGAATATCTTCTCCAAGTGAAGGAGAAGGACACAATTGAAGATCCAAGGAGCTTGGTGGGTAAATCCTCAAGGCTGAAGACTTGTTACAAGGAGGAGATTCCTAGGAGAAGGAATCAAGTTGCTTGCATGAGTGGGTAAGACCTGTTGGGAGGTAGAAGACTAGATATTAGATAGGTAATCCCTTAGATGTAAGTTGGTCTTATTGTATGTTTTATAATGGAATATAATTATACATGGGTTGCAAAGTCCTAGAGGTTGACCTCTATAGGTAGTGGATTGATGGTCTCCTAGTTTGGAGATTAGAACCACTCTAACTCCTTGTCCATGTGTTTGTTTCAATCTCTCTCATCCTTTCTATGCTTGCTTAGATAGGAACTCAAATACACTTTTACCATTTGGTTTCGATTGATATAATTTGAATGTCCAACTATTCTTGTGAAAGTTTGAAGCTCTATTCTCCCCCCCCCCCCACTATAGACCTAGATCCAACAAGTGGTATCAGAGCAAGGATATTGTCCAACAAAATCTCCTATGAGATGATAAGATGGGTAAGAACCTACTTGGTTCCCTCAACCTAGAGGGAGGCTTCTCCATGTGCCCCTCAGTCTTTGACGACACCAAATTCCTCTATTGGAAGTGGTGGATGCAATTTTACATTCAAGGGATGAACTTTCACATGTAGAAAGTAATGATTGCATCCTACAAGGAGCTGGCCAGAGCTATATCAACATGGGATGAAGAAACTCTAAAGAATTCACAACTTAACACCAAATCAATTAGCATCCTCTATGAAGCCCTCACTCCATCTGAGTTCAATCGCATCTCCTCATAGGATACAACCTATGAGATATGGGACAAGTTGTGCATCACTTATGAAGGCACAAAGCAAGTGAAGGAGGCAAAGAACTATATGTTGAATAGCCTCCTAGAAAACTCCAAGATGGGGAAGAGAGAATGATTTGCTAAGATATACTCAAGAATCAACATCATCATGAACGACCTAGATACTTTGGGACATACTTTGGATAGAGGATCAATCAACCTAAAGATCATAAGGTTTGTTCCAAAGAGATGGGAGTCAAAGATGACCTCCATTGAATAAGTAAGAAGTGTTGGTGACCTTCCAACCAAGAAGCTTATTGGCAACCTAAAATCTCATGAGCCAAGACTTGACAAGTAAGAAGAGGAAGCAAAGCAAGAAAAGAAAGAATCAAGGAAGATCAAATATAGTGTCTTCAAAGCTAAAGTGGACAATTTCATCATTCAACAAAAACTTGCTTTCTGGACCTCTCCCTCCTCCTCTAGTGAAGATGATGGTCCTAGTGGGCATGAAGCTTCAAAGGAAAGCAATCTTCCTCTTCTACTGCAAAGTTCTATAAAAGTCACACCACAAGAGCAGTTACAAGGAGGAAGAGTACAAGAAAGATAACAAATACAAGAGGAAGAACAAGAAGGAGATGAGTCACAAAGACACAACTCATGAAGCTTGGGAAGGATCATCCTCTAGTGGATCAAGCTCCGATGAGATGGAGAATGCCACCTTTCACTCATGGCCTCCACAAGTGAACATATTGGTGAGGTAAGTGAGGTAAGTTTGCATGAGTTAGCTAAAGAAAATCTTATTAAAATGCTTAATTCTACCCATTCTTCTTATTCAAAATGTAAATTTAAAAAGAAGAGGTTGGATAAAATCATTGTTGACTTGTATGCTAAACATGATATTCTTGAGAAAAATGAGAAAATTCATCTTAAGAGCATTATTTACTTGCAATTCCAATTTCTTGTTCTTGAGCTCCAATACAAAGGAGTTGAAGTAGAGCATGGTGTCTATCTTAAGAATATTGCATCTCTTAAGGAAGATAACCAAAAGTTCCTTAATCAACATGAGTTACTTAAAATTCAAAATGATGAACTTAAGCTTATTAGTGATGCTCATAGAGATGAGAGAGATGCTTATCTCAAAGAAATTCAATCTCTTAAATCTAAAAATTTTAAATTACTTGGTCAAGTTAATGATTTGTCTTCTAGACCCATTTTGCCTAGTAATGATGTTGCTTCTATTACTCTTGAAAATGATACTTTTTTTTATTAAAGTTGTCTATTTAGAGGTTGACCTTGTACATGCTAGAGATGATCTTGCTAGTTCTTTTGCTACGATTATCTCTCTTAGTGATGACAATCATAGACTTAGAGACTGTCTACAGAAATTCCTCAAAGTGAAGAACTCCCAAAATGAAATTTTTGATCACTCTACCAAACAAAGTGGTACTAGTGGTTTGGGATTTCTAGGGGGGCTCCTAAGGGCAAGAGTAAGGCCAAAGTTAATAAAAAGAGTAAGGAAACTCCTCTTTTCATTGGAGAGTCCTCTGGCTCTAAGAACCCTATGATTTTCTCTCATTGCAAAAATGATGATGATCATTCTACTTATTGCTTGTAAAATCCTAAGGGGACCAAGACAAAGATGAAATGGGTCCCCAAGTTAACACAAGATCACAAAATTTGAGTTGGCAATCGACATTCTCCTTTCTTGTAGGAAAAAGGAAAATGAATTGTTGATAGTGACTGAACAAAGCACATGACATGTGATATAAGCCATTTCAACAATTTCCCAAAGAAGAAAGGAGGATCAGTTACTTTCAGGGACAACAAGAAAGGTAAAGTAAAAGTTGAGGGTGATGTAGGTCAATCCTTGTGTATCAAGAATGTTCTCTTTGTGGATGTCCTATATCACAATTTAATAAGTGTTGGTAATTATGTGATAATGGTTACCTTGTGATATTTACTTCGTTTGAATGCTTGCTCTAAGATTCCCTCACCTACAATGTCTTATATAAGGGAACTACAGATGGTAATCTTTATCTAATTGTGCTTGACTCTATTAAGTATATTGTCGGTATATGCCTTGTAGTCAATTTGAATGATATTTCTCTTTGGCATCATCGGCTAGGTCATGTAAATATGCATCAATTTAAGAAGTTGAGAAAAAAGGACTTGGTCAAGGGACTTCCCAAATTGGATTTTGAAAAGTATGAGGAATTCCAACCTTGTACCCAAGAAAAGAAAACCAAGTCCTCCTTCAAATCCAAAGGAGCCCTTAGTACCAAGATATCTCTTAAACTTCTCCATATTGATCTATTTGGACCTATGAAAACTCAATCGCTTTGTGGTTCCAAGAATCATCTTATTATTGTTGATGACTTCTCCCAATATACTAGGACCTTCTTTCTTATTTCTAAGAGTGAAACACTTGATGCTTTCTCTAGATTTTGCAAATGAGTTGAAAACTAAGCTTCTTGCTGCATTGTTTCCATCTGTAGTGATCATGGGGGATAATTTGAAAATGATCTTTTTGAACATTTTTGTGATGAGTTCGGATATACACAACTTTTCTTCACCTCAATCACCTCAACGAAATGGGGTTTGTAGAGAGGAAGAATAGGTCACTACTAGAAATGTCTAGGACCATGCTTTTAGAGTATGACGCTCCAAAGTTGTTTTGGGCCGAAGCCGTTAGTACCTCATGTTTTGTGCAAAACAGAGTTTTCACACATCCCTCTTTGAAGAAACCCCCTATGAGATATGGTGTGCTAGGAAGATTTCTATCGAGTATTTTCACATTTTTGGGTGTCCTTGTTTTGTTTTGCACACAAAAGGTTCTCTTGACAAGTTTGGATCTAAAATCATACCAGGCTTTCTTTATTGGCTATAGAACTTGTACCAAGGCTTATAGAGTGTTTAATGTTGATCTATCTAAAGTAGAAGAATCTATTAATGCCAAATTTATTGAGACGAACCCCTCTATTTCCAAGGATATTGCTAATTATGATGATGTAGATTAGGTGATTCCTATCTTAAAAGAACTCAACATCACCCAAAAGGGAAAAGAGGTGGCAACTCAAGAAGAAGAGATAGATGAAGAAAAGAAGGATCCAACTCCCTGCTTTGCAAAGAATCATCCTAAAGAGTTGATCATAGGTGATCTCTATGAAAGAGTGAAGATGCAAGCTTCCTACAACAATGAATAGACCAACAATGCCTTCATCTTAGAACTCAAGCCAAAGAATGTCAAAGAAACTCTTTGGGATGATGAGTGGATCCTATCCATGCAGGAAGAACTAGAGCAATTTGAGAAGAACAAAGTGTGGACTCCAGTGCCAAGACCATGTGATAGAAATATCATTGGCACTAAGAGGGTCTACTGTAACAAGCTAGATGAAAGCGGCAAGGTGGTAAGAAACAAAGAAAGGTTAGTGGCTCAAGGCTACAATAAATAGGAAGGTATATATTTTGATGAAACATATGCTTATGTAGCTAGATTTGAGTCCATTAGAATGGTGCTTGCTTTTGCTAGTTACAAGAATTTCCTTCTATATCAAATGTGTAATAACCTAGACTTGGGTTTTGGGATAAACATAGAAGCTTTGCATAAGTACATTGCTTAGAACCTTGTCTTAATATTTTGAAAAGTAATTAAGACTTAAGGAGAGTTTAATTCTCAAAAGATCAAGCTCGTTTGCAAACTTTTTGTGGTTTCTATGATAGTTTTGGTACAAATTGCAATTTACCCAAAATGTGGCACCTCTAGAACGTTCCTTCTCTCTCTTAGAATCATATGAAGGAGAGATAAAGGAAAGGGTGCCTTGTTTTTGTCTTGGTTAAGTAATAGCACTCTTGGTGGTGAAAGAGCCAAAGAGTGTAAAGTGTTGTGAACCCTAGATGGGGTTGTGTTGAGTTATGAAGTGTATATGGGAGTACCTATTAGCTTGGAAGCCATAGCGGAGGTCCCATATTGGTTTACTAACTTTTTGGAAGTATTCATATTTGTCCCTCCACAAGAAAAATGTTAGCCTAGATCATGGACGTACCCAACAAGCCAATGACAATGCCATCATGAAGATGTTGCACGTGCAGGCAGACAATAAAGGGAGCAGGCAGGCAAAGAAGACAACCAGGACCCAAGTCACATGTAGTGAAGGCACTGAGCAAGTAGGGTCATGGTCCTCTCATAGATGACAGGAAAATTTGGCCCAGGAGAACTGACAAGGGATGTGGTCACCCCAGGCACGTGCCCTCTCCCCCCTTGGATCTAGATCTAATGGTCCAGATTATCTTAAAACAAGGTCATTTTATAAAAATCAAAACTATTTTCTCCCTTATCCAAATATGGACTCCAAATAAACCATTTATATCTGAAAATCTAGTCGTATCCACCAAAAATGGTTTCCACCATTATTTTTTTCTCGTAGTTCCCCTATTTTGTCTAAGAGTGATACATTGATGCTTGTTTGATGAGCTTTGTGCCCTATTATATGCCCTTTATGTCTCTATTGACCTCATGTTGCTTTTAACCTCTAAATCAATAATATCAATCCACTTGGATATGGTTTTATGCTTTGAATCTTATGGATGTACCCTAAATGATTAATTTTGAGCTAAAAGATCACTCTTGCATGGTCATGCATGATGTAACATGATCAAGAAGGAAACTTTATCCTTTCTTGCTATTATATAATCACCTAACTTGGAAATTAGTTGTCATTATGTTGTTGTGTGACACTTTTGATTTATATCTTGTTTCCTTTTCTAATGAATAGCTCTTGTGACTTAAAAGGTCTCTTTTGCACCTTCATATGCCCTCATTGGTGATGATTAAATACTTATGGGATTGGATCCTTAAACCTAATGCAAATTTGATCCTAAATGTGAAACCTTTATGAAAATGATGCCTACCTAAATAACCAAGTTGTGGGTGATCAGATAAAGTGGAATCATGACTTAATAAAATGAAGATCTGTTCTCACTATAAGATTGTACAATAAAAAATTTTGAGTTAATAGTGAGGAATATTAATTTGAAATAAATTAATGGGGGTGATATTTTGCTAACGATTAAACTAGTATCGATAGAAATTTTTGTATCAAATGTTAACTACAACAAATACTTGATGCAGATAGCAACCAACAATAAAAAAAATTCACTGTGATCAATTCTTGAGAAGAAAAAACTAAATGAAAAAAAAAACTTCCATCATTGTTCCGGGTCATTGATAATTCTTTTCATTCACAAGTGTAATCTCTATGTTCTATATATGCACTACCAAATGAACCATCTCGGAATGTGCCTAGGGATGAAATCAAGGATATTAATAGGCATTGTAATGATGTCATAGACATCAAGTGCATTATGATATGCTCCATGCATCATGAGATTTAGAAGAAACCTAAGAGCATGGCAGCTGAGATGATAACAAATCTCAAGAACATTTACCAGGAACAAGCAAGGCAAGAGACACATGATGCCTCCAACGAATTATTTAAGTGAAAAGTGGTCATAGGTGATCCAAGTGAACCCCATGCCCTCAAGTTAATTGGGCATATGGAAAGTATAGAGGGACTGGATTTTATTTTGATCAAGAGTTGGCCATGGATGTGATCTTGCAATCAGTGTTGTAATCATATAAACAATTTCTCATGAGTTACAACATAATTTTTTTTTGTCAAACGTCTAACAAAACTATTTGACATGTTTAGAACAACCAAGGTGAAGATGAAAAACAAGACCAATCCAGTTTTTAAGCCCATAAAAGATACAGGAATGTCTAAGAGAAGATAAATCAAATAAACGTTCTAAGGTTGGCCAAAGTCTAAGTATTATGCACTTAAGGAAACAAGAGGAGTGGGTAGTGAAGGCACATGTCATGATTATTAGTAGGCCTGAGATTGGAAGTGAAGTTGTCTTCTCTACCTAGGTGTATGAAAGAACAAGAATAAGGGAATATAGATGTCCAATTTAGGTATATATATTCTAGTGATAAACTTATTTAATTCATTATAAAGGATATCATATATCAAATCCGGATCTCACATATGTTCAAATATCAAGGATCTGAAAAGAAGTAGACCCTTGAAGAAAGGGAAGGTGAAACTATGCATTATAAATGGAGTAAGAGTTGTTCCTACTACTGTAGGCACCTACTATTTATCTACACCCAATGGGCTTGTAGCAGAGTTAGACAATTACTAATATGTATGTTCCATAAATAGGAACTTTGTTTTGGTTTCATGTTTGGACAAGAACGATTTTTAGTTTCACATAAAGAATGATCAATGTTCTACTTCTAAAGATGAGATCTTTTATGCTAGTTCTTCTATGTATTATGGTCCTTATTTTTTATATATTATGTATTAATGACATAAATACGAAGAAGTTTAAACTTGATGACTCAAAAAAACTTCTTTGTTACATTGTCAACCATGCCACATAAATGATAAAAGCATTTCTGGACTCCATAAAGATGGATATCTAGACTCATTTGTTTTTGAACTAGTTGAGACGTGTGAATCGTATTTATTAGGCAAGATGACAGAAGCATCATTTACTAGAAATAGAGAAAAGGTAAGTGATTTATTAGAAGTCATACATATTGATGTATGTTGACCTTTTAGCACAAATTCCACGAGTGGGTATTAATACATCATCACATAACCAATATCCTCGGTATATATGGGTATGTGTATCAAATGAAACACACCTTAGAATCTAATGACAAGTTGAAGAAATTAATGAATGAAGAAAAAAATCAACTTGGTAAAAGATTTATTGCACTCAAATCCGATCAAGGTTGTGAATACCTAAGCCAAGAGTTTGAGGCCATTCTAAGGGATTGTTCTCCACTTGTAACACCTAACATAGTGGTCTATAAGAGAAAATGAGTTGTACTGTGTTGGATACAACATGAGGAACTAGTGGGACAAAAACAAAAACTAGAAGAAGTTTCAGTCCAAGAAGATAACATAGAACCTATTAAGGCTGATTGGAATAAAAGAAATCACAAATCATGGTGGATTATTAGGTTCCTCGTGTAACACAAGAACCTTTAAGGTATAGTATGGCATGTCTTAACCCAGAGAGATTTGGATTTTTGGTGACTCTACAAGATGATGTCTTGGTCATTGATAATTATGTCCCAACAACCTATAATGAGGCTAATTGGGGATCATATTTTGAGAAATGATGTAGCCATGAGATCTGAAATGGTCTCAATGTATAACAATAAGAGATGGACCATGGTGGATCTACTTGGAGTGATAAAACCCATAGGGTGCAAATGTCTCTTCAAGAAGAAGACCAACATATATGCTAATTTACAAACCTACAATGGTCGATTGGTAGCATAAGGTTTAAAAAAATTAGAGTTGTTTAGTATGATGAAACTTGTTCACCAATTTCCACGGTTAAGTCCATAAGGATCATGCTTTCCATTTCAGATTATCATGACCATGATATCTGTAAGATGGAAGTTCAAACCACATTTGTTAATTAAAACATCCTTGAGGATGTGTAGGTAACATAACCCAAAGGTTTTATTGTTATGAATGAAGCCACAAAGGTTTGTAAGATGAAAAGGTCAATATATGGAGTGAATCAAGCATCTTGGATCTGGAATCTTCATTTTTATGCGACGGTCAAAAAAATTGTCTTTATCCAAAATGAAGATGAACTTTGTGTTTAGAGGAAGGTTACTAAAGGCATTCGTGTTAGAATCCTTTGTTAAATATATTATAAACCACAAAAAGGGTACAAAAGTCTAGTGACATACATGACATGTGACTATAAAAACTTGAAAGAACTAGGATCTATTCAACTACAATAGATCCCAATACCTAATAATAATTATTTGAATGTCCCTCATTTTTTCCTTATGCACCTATACAAATTTTGGAGTGGTTTTTAATTTTGTAGAAGAGGTTAAGTTTTTCTTTTGATTTGGATCCCACTCTTCTCACATTCCTCTCCATTCAAATCATCTGTGTACATGATGTAATGCACCATAAAGTGATGATTTGCAACCCTTTAGGCATTGTGGCTATTTCCCACATAGAATCTTCTAGGTTTGGACATCATTTCTTGCCAAGCTTCAATCAATCCCTTCCCCATAGATACTTCTACTTGTTATAGGAATTGCGTGATTGGTAGAGTCTTCACCAACTTTGCACATAAGACAAGTATCAACCACATCAGGTATCCATCTTTTAGTCCTCATTAGGCTTGCCAGCCAGTCCTTGTAGGCTATATATGTATGTAGTCAAGCTCCATCTAGGAGAATGCATAGGTAACCATAAGGTTTCAACATGATTATCTACTTGTCTACTTTGTCAGATGATATTCCACATTTCATTTTTAGTAGCATTCTCCTTCCATTTAGGCCAGATTTTCACCATTCTTCTCCATGAAGTAGAATGGCCCCATCTATATTTTGTTTGTATTCTAAGATTAACTTGATATTTGTTCTCATCCATTGGTCCCATGGTTAATAGACCTTCAAAAATCTTTGGATTCTTATCAATGTGTAGAAGTCCACCTACTCTTGGAGTGATTTCAGACATAGTCCACCTTCAAATAAGGAATAAGCAAGCTTGCCCCAACTTATAGTGTGAATTGAGGAACCCCATAGGAACTCAGATAATATAATCTCCATCATGTATATTACTAACTTTGGTATTTCTCCTTGAGTCAACCGACAACATATCATACCCATAGATACACTTTTGAGTATCACCAAATAGCCAACCATTGCCATTTTTGAACCGTACCACTTTCTTATCAATGCCTTGAGCCTATGCAAGCATTCATGAAAGTGTTTCCCCCTCAGATTACCCCCTATAAGGGGAAAACCTAAATACTTGATAAGAAGTTCTCCCTCTTAAATCCCGACAACTTCAACTAGCTCATCTTACTTTTTACATGACTTGAAGAAGTAAACATCATACTTGTTGTCATTAAGCATCATGTGTTAGATTTCCCTAAACTCAATTAGTGTCTGCTTCATATCTGACAAGGTGTTAACTCTACCCTAAATGAACACTATGATATAATCTACAAATAGTAGATGAGAAAAGACCTGTGTGTTCCTAATAGTTGTTGGATCAAAGGGCTCTAAAGGGGGGTGAATAGAGCTTCACAAATCTTACAAAACAAATTAGACCACCAAGTTATATTAAGTGCAAAAACTTAAACATTCATCCAATTTGAAGTGCTAACTAACATGCATACCGAGGGTGAGGGACAAGGAAGAACATACACTTGGACAAAGTGGTTTAGAGTGGTTCCACACTAAAACTTGAAGTGAGTCAGTCCACTACCTTAAGGTGGTTAGACTCTAGGACTTTGCAATCTTGGTATTGTTATATTCCATCATAATATCACAAGACAAAACCACATTCATCCAAGGGCTTAGTACCTCAAGCAAGGATCTTCGACCTATAGAAGGAGCATACCCACTTGAACGATGGAGTCTTCAGCCATCAACATGGACTTACCCACTCCTTCTTCAAGTCTTTGGCTATCAAGGAATTACCTATCCTTCATGAGCGTCTGCCTTGCCTATCTCCTTCACTTGGAGATCTGGAACACCATGCTTTCCTCAACCTTGAATAACAAAAACTCCTTCTCCTTCACTTGAAGAAGATCTTTAGCCTTTTCTTTAATAGGAAAGGGGGTAGGAAGATGGATATGGAGAGCTTTACATGAATACAAGAGGTATCTCTCTTACAACATATCATATATCACTCATACTCATGGATTTGACTTGAAGGTAGAGAGAAAAAGGAGCTCAAAGGTGTGCAACACTCTCAACTAAGCAAGAACCAAGCATATATGGAATGAGCAACCTTGGAATGAACTCCAAGAGGTCCTATTTATAGCTGAGGGTGCCCCTTTGAGTTGGGGTACACTTAGGGTCGAAAAATAACCATTTTTGTCTAAAGCAACAGATCTATTTTTGCCCAAATAACTTACCAACTGTCACAATCACTTTTTATGTAATTTTCGTACAATGCAATCAATTGAGTTTCAATAAAGGTAACTCGACCAATAGTGTAAAGACCCCACCTCCCGGTAACCCCCAATTAAGGGAGAGCAAGAGGTCAGATTCGTTATCCTAATAAACTGGATCAAAGGTTTGATAATTAATCAATAATAATTATGACATTCTACCAACTAAACTGAAATCTGGTATAAAATAAAATTTTGCATACCTTTTCAAAAATTTTGGAAATCTACTTCTATCCACAACTTGGATCTATTCTATCTAATCCTCCTTGCACTTTATCTCTTATTTTCACAATGTGGCACTTTACTGTTTGTTCATTTCAAGGTTGTACCTAAATTGCCGACAAACAAAATGTCAGTCAGCATATAAGAATATGCTAGTATGTGGAGACAACCAAAATTTCACAAATATGGCTAAGAAATTAATTATCACAATCAAGGTAATTAACAAGCCAATTTACATTTTCAATGTGTCATTCTCCACCACTTTTTCCCTAACCCTAGATTACCCCCTCTAGGGTTTCTCTTTTGCCATTGACCTAAGGCCACCTTCTCAATCCTGAGCTTGGTGCCTGGGGTCACCTCTCATGGTGCCCATTAGTCATGCAACATAGACCACCTTCTCATTCCCGAGCTTGGTGTTTGGGGTCACGTCTCATGGTGCCCATTGGTCTTCCCTCATGGGCTTGACCTTTTTGCATCATCCATCATGGTGGCATGTAGGTGTGAGAATACACATTTATATTGCAATTGTGATAATCATAGTGACTTTATTATTTGCAAGTATGAACATCCAAACTAATAGGTTGCATTCAATGCAATTAACCATCCAAAAAAACCCTTGGGAAACTAATGCGAATAGCCATAATTAACCACATACCCGTCCAGATGACTTGAGTGCAAATATAGTTCAACCAAGCAAGAAATCAAGCAAGCACACACACAAGTTGATCCTGAAATATGCATCCAATTTTTCTATCATTAATCATGCCATCATGGTCTATTAATCATAGTTTTTTCCTAGGGTTAGTAGTCCTTTCTAGGGTTTCGATTACAATTAGGGTTTCACTTCATTCTTATTATTTTAAACCCTAATTTTATAAAATTACTCACAAACCTTAATTATCTCATCTTTCTTTAACAAAAGATCATCTTTTAGCAACATGAAACCCTAATTTCGGATTACAAGAACTTTTCTTTCCTTTTTCTCCTATTTAGGGTTTTTAAGTAAATTAACCATCATATTAGGTTAAAAACCCTAAATCATGCAATTTCATCTTCAAAACAGGTTAATATTCATCTTCATCATTAAAGAAGTTAACCATGTATGAATTCACTTATTTGTACTATTACATCTACCCTTTATCATCAATTTGGGTTTCTAACCACAAGTTAATACTTTTTCCATCAAAATTATACACTTTTGCAAAAAGATACTAATTTAGGCTTTCAAACAATTTTTAATACATGAAAGGGTCATTTTGGTTGACAAGTATTTATCTTGCATGTTGAGTGTCATATTTTGTTCTATGTAATGTCTTCTAATCTTGTAACTTTCCTTAGATGTAACTCAATGTTTGGTCTCATCATGTAATATTAGTTGACAATGAATAAGTTTTGGAGGACTTGACTTAAAGTGGCAACCATGAAGATCCAAGGAGAGTCTCTTGAGTGTTTGATGTGATGCAACAAAAATGCAACTTCACAAGTTGATGACACATATTATTTAATGGACCTTAGGTGGATAGTAATCCTTTGTCGATCCAAGAGACTAAATTATCATGGACATTACCAGTGTTGTATGTTCATGATTCTACATGCATTTTTTTTATATAATATGTATATGATACATATTATAAATGAAAGTTGTTTAGATATGTATATGTATATAAATAAAACCCCTTATAAGAAAAAAATATGTCTTATTTTCTTTCCAAGTACAAACACACATGAAAACATTGGTGGAATATGTGCAGGAATGCCAAAGCATGGCACACTATTAATCTTGGGAATGTGTGATAATGGATATGTGGGTCCAAAGTAGGGTAAATATTATATTTTTTTGGTCTTTGTATTAGACTTAATTAGGTGATCTTATTAGGATTAATAACTTAGAGGCATATAGATGTTTATGACAAAGGGTTGTACATCCATTTATCAAGAGTTGTATCAAGATTAAATTCAAAAATGATGCCTACCTAAACAACCAAGTTGTGGGTGATCAACTAAAGTGGAATCATGACTTAATAAAATGAAGATTTGTTCTCACTATAAGATTGTACAACAAAAAATTTTGAGTTAATAGTGAGGGATATTAATTTGAAATAAATTAATGGGGGTGATATTTTGCTAACGATTAAACTAGTATCGATAGAAATTTTCGTATCAAATGTTAACTACAACAAATACTTGATGCAGATAGCAACCAACAATAAAAAAAATCACTGTGATCAATTATGGAGAAGAAAAAACTAAATGAAAAAAAAAACAATTCCATGATTGGTCCGGGTCATTGATAACTATTTTCATTCACAAGTGTAATCTCTATGTTTTTTATATGCACTACCAAATGAACCATCTCAGAATGTGCCTAGGAATGAAATCAAGGATATTAATGAGCATTGAAATGATGTCATAGACATCAAGTGCATTATTATATGCTCCATGCATCATGAGATTAGAAGAAACCTAAGAACATGGCAGCTGAGATGATAACAAATCTCAAGAACATTTACCAGGAACAAGCAAGGCAAGAGACACATGATGCCTCCAAGGAATTATTTAAGTGAAAAGCGGTCATAGGTGATCCAAGTGAACCCCATGCACTAAATTTAATTGGGCATATGGAAGTATAGAGGGACTGGATTTTATTTAGATCAAGAGTTGGCCATGGAAGTGATCTTGCAATTAGTGTTGTAATCATATAAACAATTTCTCATGAGTTACAACATAATTTTTTTAGTCAAACGTCTAACAAAACTATTTGACATGTTTAGAATAGCCAAGGTAAAGATGAAAAACAAGACCAATCCATTTTTAAGCCCATAAAAGATAAAGGAATGTCTAAGAGAAGATAAATCAAATAAAGGTTCTAAGGTTAGCCAAACTCTAAGTAATATGCACTTAAGGAAACAAGAGGAGTGGGTAGTGAAGGCACATGTCATGATTGTTAGTAGGCCTGAGATTGGAAGTGAAGTTGTCTTCTCTACCTAGGTGTATGAAAGAACAAGAATAACGGGATATAGATGTCCAGTTTACGTATATATATTCTGTGATAAACTTATTTAATTCATTAGAAAGGATATCATATATCAGATCCAGATCTCACATATGTTCAAATATCAAGAATCTGAAAAGAAGTAGACCCTTGAAAAAAGGGAAGGTGAAACTATGCATTATAAATGGAGTAAGAGTTCTTCCTACTGCTGCAGGCACCTACTATTTATCTACACCTAATGGGCTTGTAGCAGAGTTAGACAATTACTAACATGTATGTTCCATAAATAGGAACTTTGTTTTGGTTTCATGTTTGGACAAGAATGAATTTTAGTTTCATATAAAGAATGATCAATGTTCTACTTCTAAAGATGAGATCTTTTATGGTAGCACTTCTATGTATTATGGTCCTTAATTTTTAGATATTATGTATTTATGACATAAATACGAAGAAGTATAAACTTGATGACTAAAAAAAACTTCTTGTTACATTGTCAACCAGGCCACATAAATGATAAAAGCATTTCTGGACTCCATAAAGATAGATATCTAGACTCATTTGTTTTTGAATTAGTTGATACGTGTGAATCTTATTAATTAGGCAAGATGACAGAAGCATCATTTACTAGAAATAGAGAGAAGGTAAGTGATTTATTAGAAGTCATACATATTGATGTATGTTGACCTTTTAGCACAAATTCCACGGGTGGATATTAATACTTCATCACATAACCAATATCCTAGGTATATATGGGTATGTGTATCAAATGAAACACACGTTAGAATCTAATGACAAATGAAGAAATTAATGAATGAAGAATAAAATCAACTTTGTAAAAGATTTATTGCACTCAAATCCGATCAAGGTTATGAATACCTAAGCAAAGAGTTTGAGGCCATTCTAAGGGATTGTTCTCCACTTGTAACAACACAACATAGTGGTCTATAAGAGAAAAGGAGTTGTACTGTGTTGGATACAACATGAGGAACGAGTGGGACAAAAACAAAAACTAGAAGAAGTTTCAGTCCAAGAAGATAACATAGAACCTATGAAGGCTGATAGGAATAAAAGAAATCACAAGTCACAATGCATAATTAGGTTCCTCATGTAACACAAGAACCTTAAAGGTACAATATGGCATGTCTTAAACCAAAGAGATTTGGGTTTTTGGTGACTCTATAAGATGATGTCTTGGTCATTGATAATAATGTCCCAACAACCTATAATGAGGTTAATTGGGGATCATATTTTGAGAAATGTCTTGTAGCCATGAGATCTGAAATGGTCTCGATGTATACCAATAAGAGATGGACCATGGTGGATCTACTTGGAGGGATAAAACCCATAGGGTGCAAATGGCTCTTCAAGAAGAAGACCAACATAAATGATAATTTACAAACCTACAATGGTCTATTGGTAGCAAAAGGTTTAAAAAAATTAGAGTTGTTTAGTAAGATGAAACTTTTCACCAATTTCCATGGTTAAGTCCATAAGGATCATGCTTTCCATTTCAGCTTATCATGACCATGATATCTGTAAGATGCAAGTTCAAACCACATTTGTTAATTAAAACGTCCTTGAGGATGAGTAGGTGACATAACCCAAAGGTTTTATTGTTATGAATGAAGCCACAAAGGTTTGTAAGATGAAAAGGTCAATATATGGAGTGAATCAAGCATCTTGGAGCTAGAATCTTCATTTTTATGGGATAGTCAAACAATTTAGCTTTAACCAAAATGAAGATGAACTTTGTGTTTATAGGAAGGTTACTAAAGGCATTAGTGTTGGAATTCTTTGTTAAATGTATTCTAAACCACAAAAAGGGTACAAGAGTCTAGTCACATACATGACATGTGACTATAAAAACTTGAAAGAACTAGGAGCTATTCAACTATAATAGATCCCAATACCTAAGAATAGTTATAGGAATGTCCCTCATTTTTCCCTTATGCACCTATACAAATTTTGGAGTGGTTTTGAATTTTGTAGAAGCGGTTAAGTTTGTCTTTAGATTTGCATACCACTCTTCTCACATTCCTCTCCATTCAAATCATCTGTGTACATGATGTAATGCACCATAAAGTGATGATTTGCATCCCTTTAGGCATTGTGGCTATTTCCCACATAGAATCTTCTAGGTTTGGACATCTTTTCTTGACAAGCTTCAATCGATCCCTTCCCCATAGATACTTCTACTTGTTATAGGAATTGTGTGATTGGTAGAGTCTTCACCAACTTTGCACATAAGACAAATATCAACCACGTCAGGTATCCATCTTTTCATGCTCATTAGGGTTGCCAGCCAGTCCTTGTAAGCTCTATACGTATGTAGTCAAGCTCCATCTAGGAGAATGCATAGGTAACCATAAGGTTTCAACATGATTATCTACTTGTCTACTTTTTTAGATGATATTCCACATTTCATTTTTAGTAGCATTCTCCTTCCATTTAGGCCAGATTTTCACCATTCTTCTCCATGAAGTAGAATGGCCCCATCTATATTTTGTTTGTATTCTAAGATTAACTTGATATTTGTTCTCATCCATCGGTCCCATGGTTAATAGACCTTCAACAATCTTTGGATTCTTATCAATGTGTAGAAGTCTACCTAGTCTTGTAGTGATTTCAGACATAGTCCACCTTCAAATAAGAAATAAGCAAGCTTGCCCCAACTTACAGTGTGAATTGAGGAACCCATAGGAACTCAGATAATATAATCGCCATCATGTATAATACTAAATTTGGTATTTCTCCTTGAGTCAACCAACAACATATCATACCCATAGCTACACTTTTTAAGTATCACCAAATAGCCTACCATTGCCATTTTAGAACCCTACCACTTTCTTATCAATGCCTTGACCCTATGAAAGCATTCATGAAAGCGTTTCCCCCTTAGATTACCCCCTACAAGGGGAAAACCTAAATACTTGATAAGAAGTTCTCCCTCTTACATCTCGACAACTTCAACTAGCTCATCTTGCTTTTTACATGACTTGAATAAGTAAACATCAGACTTGTTGTCATTAAGCATCATGTGTTAGATTTCCCTAAAGTCAATTAGTGTCTTCTTCAGATCTGATAAGGTGTTAACTATACCCTAAATGAACACTATGATATCATCTACAAATAGTAGATGAGGAAAGACATGTGTGTGCCTAATAGTTGTTGGATCAAAGGGCTCTAGAGGGGGGTGAATAGAGCTTCACAAATCTCAGAAAACAAATTAGACCACCAAGTTATATTAAGTGAAAAAACTTAAACATTCATCCAACTTGAATTCCTAACTAACATGCATACTGAGGGTGAGAGACAAGGAAGAACATACACTTGGACAAAGTGGTTTAGAGTGGTTCCACACTCAAACTTGAAGTGAGTCAGTCCACTATCTAGAGGTGGTTAGGCTCTAGGACTTTGCAATCTTGGTACTATTATATTCCATCATAATATTACAAGACAAAACCACATTCATCCAAAGGCTTAGTACCTCAAGCAAGGATTTTCAACCTATAGAAGGAGCTTACCCACTTGAACGATGGAGTCTTCAGCCATCAACCTAGACTTACCCACTCCTTCAAGTCTTTGGCTATCAAGGAATTATCTATCTTTCTTGAGTGTCCGCCTTGCCTATCTCCTTCACTTGGAGATCTGGAACACCATGCTTTCTTCAACCTTGAAGAAAAAAAACTCCTTTTCCTTCACTCGAAGAAGATCTTCAGCCTTTTCTTTAATAGGATAGGGGGTAGGAAGATGGAGGTGGAGAGCTTTACATGAATATAAGAGGTAGCTCTCTTACAACAGATCATATCTCACTCGTACTCATAGATTTGACTTGAAGGTAGAGAGAAAAAGGAGCTCAAAGGTGTGCAACACTCTCAACTAAGAAAGAACCAAGCATATATGGAATAAGAAACCTTGGAATGAACTCCCAGAGGTCCTATTTATAGCTGAGGGTGCCCCTTTGAGTTGGGGTGCACTTACGGTCGAAAAATAACCATTTTTGTCTAAGGAAACAGATATATTTTCGCCCAAATAACTTACCAATTGTCACAATCACTTTTTATGTAATTTCCGTACAATGCAATCAGTCAAGTTTCAATAAAGGTAACTCGACCAATAGTGTAAAGACCCCACCTCCTGATAACCCCCAATTAATGGAGACCAAGAGGTCAGAGTCGTTATGCTAATAAATTGGATCAAAGGTTCGACAATTAATCAATAATAATTATGAAATTCTACCAACTAAACTGAAATCTGGTATAAAATAAAATTTTGCATACCTTTTCAAAATTTTTGGAAATCTACTTCTATTCACAACTTGGATCTATTCTATCTAATTCTCCTTGCACTTTATCTCTTATTTTCACAATGTGTCACTTTACTATTTGTTCATTTCAAGGTTGTACCTAAATCACCGACAAACAAAATGTCAGTCAGCATATAAGTGGAGACAACCAAAATTTCACAAATATGGCTAAGAAATTAATTATCACAAACAAGGTAATTAACAATCCAATTTACGTTTTCAATGCACTACTACAGAAACGGCCTTTGGCGTCGGTCGTTTAACCCCATTTGGCGTCGGTTTCCGACCGACGCCTATGTGGGCGCCGCTAAAGGTCGAACACTTCGGCGTCGGTTTTTTAACCGACGCCTATTTAACTATAGGCGTCGGTCGTTTAGTAGATAACCGACGCCAAAAGGGTTCGCGCCACAGAAAACGGCATCATCTAGGGCACTTTCTGCGTCGGTGTTTTAGTAAATAACCGACGCCACTATGGAATATAGCGTCGGTCTTTTATTAGATGACCGACGCATAAAGTGCCCTAGATGACGCCATTTTTTGTGGCGCGAACACTTTTGGCGTCGGTTATATACTAAACGACCGACGCCTATATGTTAAATAGGCGTCGGTTTGATATGAATATCCGACGCCATTTCCAGGACTGCTTTGGCCACATCAGGCGTCGGTTTATTGAAAAAACCGACGCTGTAGGTCTTTCCTGACGGTTTTCTATAAATAACCGACGCCTATTTATATTTTTTTTTTTCATATCAGTTTGCAGGCCTGCTGTGGCTGGTCAGCAGGATGAGAACCTGCAGTTCAGTTTTCTGAACTGCAGGTTTACGACATCCATTGATATCAGCCTACAAACAGGCCGCAAACCTGCAAAAGTCACAAGCAAAATTCTACACAAGTACATACATTCAGACATCAATTCAATTCTCACATTCACACACATATAGAAACATTCAAATACATGTATTAACATTCAGAAATATTCATTTACATAGTATCATTCATTATCGCTATCAACATCCCAATTATATCTTACAGTTGCCACTGCTTGTATGGCTTTTGCCCATTCTTCTCTTACTTCATTTAATGCTTCCATCGTATATGGAGCATGTATATTTTTTAAACGTTTACCTGTAGTGTTGTCAGTTTTAAACACCTGCAAAGAGAATGATGTATATATATAAGTAATAATATAAAAATAATATAAGATTGATATATTGCATACTAACTAATGAGAATATATATAATACCTCATGTATGGTATCGATGTCCAATGCGGCATATTTGATAATCATCTGCATAAATCGCATCACATAGTATGCGCATGCCCATCCATTGTCTTGTGTAGCACACTATAAATTGAAACATACAAAATAATACAACTAAGCACAATTCACATCAATAATATATATATTTGAGTCGGGAACTTACTTGTACGTTCTGCCAATTTATTGGCTGGTTCTTTTTCCTTGGGACCATTCCTCCAGCCTTTTTGAATGCATCTAAACCCCTACATGTTAATATAACACAATAAATTGCATAAGTAAATAGTAATGTAATAAAAGATGTTAACGGATATAAAAATGAAATATTTCTCACCAGAATAATGGCATTCTCATTACGTGTCCAATTTTAGTGTTCAATGTACTCCCCGCAGGATCTAGATAATAAACAGTGAATGTCCCGGGGACAATGACTAGTAACTCCCAATGTCTACCGCTAGAAGTAAGAAGTTAACAATTAATAACTCAAAATGCAAAATAAAAATGGAATTTTCTTAAGTCCAAATTATAAATAAAGTAAACTTACTTGACATTGAATGGAGCTATTATTATCGTCTTCTTTTGCTGACCAAAAATTGTAAAAGCATCTATACAGTATTGTTGAACATTATCAGGGTCTTTAGCTACCAAACTAATCAATGATGGAATCAAAAATCCCACATGATCAAATGCAAATTGTTTGCAATGATCTTCGACTAGGTAGCTGCAAAACATATAGGCGTATGCATTAATATATAAGAAACCAGATCACCGGATCTTACACAAGGTATATGGATGTATAAACAAGATCTCACCTTATCCATGTCTCTATCATTGATGTATTCAGCCAATCATACATAAACAGCTCAATAATATCTTGTATAAATAAAGAGCTATCGTATGATTGACCTGCATAATCTGCATCTAAAGAAATAATTATAGGGCAATGTACATTATGTGCCCGTAGCCAACATGCCATTCCCCTACAAGCAGGACCTAACGGGTATGTTAGGTCAGTTGGAACCCAATCGGGTAATGCGGGAAGTGGAAGTGGAGGCCTAGGTGCTCCTGGTGTCTTCTTTTTAACCTGTACATATAATTTCAGATCAGTTGACATCATATATACACATTAACAGTCTAAATCAATGAAAATTTATCTTACAATTTCAGTCGTGTAGACGACATCTGCTTTGGGCCACAATATCACCCCGCCTTCTGCATCAGCAAGTCTATCAATATCCGGGTGGGGATATGGCAATGTAGCTTCTCTCCAATCAGGTAACACACGTATCGGGCTCACACGAACGTAGCCCTGTGGCATTGGAGTCCCGTGAAACATTGCCCCAGGAAGGGACGGGTAAGCCTGCGCCTCTGCAACAACGTAGTCTTGCATTCTTAAGCGGCATGGCTTCAATGCCTACAAATTTACGTAAAGAATATTATACATATATACATATCATCTTGAAAACATAACAACTTGAAAAGACTAACTACAATGTCATAAACAATACTTACAGCAGACGTGCTAGGCGATGGGTCTCCAGGATTACTCGCAGTCTGTGCATCAGGAGAAGAGTGGGTCGCCATAGGCGTATTGGAAGCCTGAGATGCCTGCCACCGCAGCAATTCTTCCTTGACCTTCTCAGCAACTACATCGTTGATCTTCTTAGCAACTAAATCCTCAACTCTCTTATTCTCCTATACATGGATAAAAGAAACATTAGCTTCTTATTAATGAATTTCCTTTTGCAGTAACATTCTAAAAAAAGAATAGGTTACCTCTTCTTGAGAAAGTCCCGCTCTGGGTTTGCGCTGGGATGGCCCAAAGAATGCTTTGATGCCAACACCAGCGCCGGCACCTCTAACACGTCCAGGATGCTCTGGGTTACCCAGAGCAACTGTCAATTCATCCCTTGTGCCCTGAGGGATGAACGTGCCTTGTTTCCTCTGCTCGTGCAGCTCCCGCTAATCACCATAAACAGAAATTGGTAAGTTAACACCACAAATAATCAATATTCAAACGATTTCTCTAAGAGTTGTATTTTACCATTTTTGCAGCCGCCTCAGCAGTTACAGGCTTCTTTATTTCACCCTTCTTGTTTTGCCTGCCAGCTATCCAGATATCATGGCGAGGCATGGGTGTGGCAGACTCCTGAGTAGGAGCAGACTCCTGAGTAGCCGCAGACTCCGCCTGTAGTCTTTGGCGAACGCTTGCATAGCCTTTTGGACCCATAGTGTGGTCATGCACATTCAGTGCACGCCTTGCTTTTTGTGCGTCACTGAGGGCCTAGTTAGTATGCACATTAATGATTTGGTTAGTAGCACTAAATGCTAATCTTGAATAGGTGAATACAATGTATATTAATTAAATTAGGAGTGACGCCTAATACCTTGAATTCTTCAGATTTTCTTGAAGCAACAAAATTGTCCCAATCTTCTTTGTCCAAGAAGTTCCATTGTTCAAGGGCTGACTTCTTCTTCTTATCACCCTCTTTTATGTATTCTCTGTTTAGATTTGTCCTATAATTCCTAAGCATCTTTCCAGCGCGTTGCATCACATTTTTACGATGCAACTTCTCATCCAATGCAAACAGATTCTGTAAAATAGAAATGTTATTAACTAGTATCCAAAATAGAATTGCAAATAATAGAATTTGTAATCTACAAAATAGAATTGCAAATAATAATAACTCACGCATAAATCCTTCCATATCAAGTCTTTTTTCCCTTGAGGAACTTTATGCCAATTGTCATACTTAACACCACAATGGCTCCGAGTGGTACACCCAAGATAGTTCACAAAATTATTGCGGTTCACTCCAATTGGATTTCCTCCATTATCAAACTCCACCACCAATTTAGATCCACTACCACTTAGCGCTAATAACTTCTTCAACAGAGTGATGCCCCTTTTCTTGTTAAGTGTCTGGTGTTGCGCATCAAGTTGCTCCAGTGCTTCAGTGGGTACAGGTGCATCAACCTAAAATTTGACAAAAATAAAACACACTAACTTAGCCCAATATAGAAATATAGGATATATGACATAACTAGAAGATAATGAATTTTATAGAAATACAAGATATGTTTTTAGAACTTACATTAGTATCCTCGCCATGCTCGTCATGGACAGCATGCTCATCATGGACTTCATGCTCATCATGGACATCATGCTCATCATGGTCAGCCATCTGAAAATGTCATTAAAAAGGCAAACATTTAGCATTTCTATTAACTAGAAAAAGGCAAACATTTAGCATTTGTATTAACTAGAAAAAGGCAAACATTTAGCATTTGTATTAACTAGAAAAAGGCAAACATTTAGCATTTGTATAAACATACATGTCTCTAAAATTGTGATCTTTTATCAATTAACAATCCTTCATTGTGATCTCCGCGCACATATAAGTCATCATTAGCTTCAATATTTTGTGGAGTTGGCAACCCAACTGAGAATGGACTGGAGTCATCATACTTATCATAGTACTCTTCTTCATCTATAGGATCTTCAATGAACTGTCTTTTACCATGAAGAACAACCAACCATTTCTCATTTGCAGGATCATCGATATAGAATATTTGTTTCGCCTGTGATGCCAATATGAATGGTTCACCCTTCTCGCCAATCTTTTCAAAGTTCACCAAAGTGAAACCCAATTCATCCACTATAACTCCTTTGGTGTTATCAACCCAATTACATTTAAAGAGCGGAATTTTGAAATCTATGTAGTCAAACTCCCAAATGTCCTCAATGACACCGTAATATGACATTTTAGCTTCACGTGGACTCTTATCCTTTGCACTTGCAAAGTACATAGTCGACGCTTGAAGAGTGACCCCACTATTTTGGACGACACTCTTATCATCTTGGCGCTTTGTGTAATATGTGAATCCATTAATGTCAAACCCTTCATAAGACATAACATTCGGTTTTGGTTTAAAGGCGAGGCATTTGATAGTTTCTGTAATATCATGTGGTGTTTGAGATAGTTGATGTAAGACTTTATCTTCAAACCACTTAGTAAAAGTCTTATTATGCTCTCTAGCAAGCCACATTGAACTTGCTCGAGGATGTTGTCTCTTTATGAAATTGGTATGTTCCTCGATATAAACACTCACTTCATCCATATTGTGTAAAATATACAAGTGAGCTTGTTCCAACTGCTCACGGCTGATTACTTTCACCCGTGATCCCAAAATTCCTTTGCCCTCCTCAATATTCTTGTCATTATCAGGAGTGTCATTACCACTGAGAAAGTCATTGCAAAAATCCATAACCTCTCTCGCCACATAACCTTCAATAATACTCCCTTCAGGCCGATAACGGTTTCGAACATCACCTTTAAAAACGCTCATGTATCGTTCAAAGGGATACATCCAATGCAAGAAAACTGGTCCCAACATTTTCACTTCCCTAGTCAAGTGGACAACAAGATGTACCATGATATCAAAGAACGAAGGAGGGAAATACATCTCAAGCTGACATAGGGTAACAACCACTTCTCTTTGCAAATTATCGAGAGTATCAGGGTCAATAACTTTGCTGCATAGACTGTTGAAAAAGAAACAAAGTCTGGTAATCGCAAACCTTACATGCTTCGGCAATATAGATCGAATTGCCACGGGCAATATTTGTTGCATTAGAGTGTGACAATCATGAGATTTAAGACCTATCAACTTCAGATCTTTCATTGATACCAATCTACGGATGTTGGATGAGTAACCATGTGGCACCTTAACATTTACCAAGCATTCACAAAAAGTTTTCTTCTCCTTTCTAGACAACGTGTAACAAGCGGGAGGTAAGTATGTTCTTTTATTACCCATTTCACGTAATTCTGTTAATTCTGACCTTATTCCCATTTCACGTAGGTCCAGTCTGGATTTTATCCCATCTTTAGTCTTACCTGGTATATTTAATAGAGTACCAGTGATGCTATCACAGACATTTTTCTCAACGTGCATTACATCGATACAATGCCTGACTGTCAAAGAACTCCAATAAGGAAGATCCCAAAATATTGACTTCTTCTTGAATGAAGAATTGTCACTCCGTGTGGCCATACTACATTGTGATTTCTTACCAAATTCATTGACAATGTCTTTTACTCTTTCATAAACAACATCCCCTGGTATAGGTTTAGGTGCACTTCGTTCATCATTCCATCCATTGAATGCTTTGCGCTTCCTACGATACGGATGGAATTTTGAAAGAAACCTTCGATGACCAAGATATACAGTCTTGCCGCCATGTTTTAGTCTTATTGAATCAGTGTTTTCTTCACATATAGGACACGCTTTAGCTCCTTTGACACTATATCCAGACAAATTCCCATATGCTGGAAAGTCATTAATAGTGCAAAACAACATAGCGTGCAAACGAAATGTCTCTCTTGCTGAAGCATCATAGGTCATCACACCTTCAGCCCAAAGTTTCTTTAAGTCATCAATCAAAGGTTCAAGATAAACATCGATATCATTTCCGGGTTGTTTAGGGCCCGATATCAACAATGACAACATAACATACTTATTTTTCATACACATCCAGGGAGGAAGATTGTATATAACAAGCATGACTGGCCAAGTGCTATGTTGGCTGCTCAATGTCCCGTACGGATTCATTCCATCTGTACAAAGCCCAAGTCTTAGATTCCTATCTTCTTCACCAAATTTAGGGTACAATAGATCAATCTTCTTCCACTGTGGGGAATCAGACGCATGTCGTAGGATCCCATCATTATTTTTCTTAACATCTGCATGCCACCTCAGATTCTTCGCATCTTTCGGATTTGCAAACAAGCGTTGAAACCGTGATATTATAGGTAGATACCACAACACCTTGGCAGGAGAACCAGTTTTGGACTCCCCCGAAGTCGTCAATTTATACCGTGACGCACCACATTTTGGACAATCTTTCAAATCTACATAGTCCTTTTGAAATAATACACAATCATTCGGGCATGCGTGTATCTTCTTGGCCTCCATTCCCATTGGGCACAACATTTTCTTTACCTGGTATGTTGAGATTGGAAGCTCGTTTCCTTCAGGAAGCATTTCTTTCAACAAAGTCAACAATGAAGTGAAGCTTTTGTCGCTCCATCTATTGTTAGCTTTCAACTTATACAATCTCAAGACAGCGCTAAGCTTCGTAAACTTAGCACAACCTGTGTATAACGGTATCTCAGCATCATGCACAATGTTTGTAAAGATAGGAGGTGGATCGGTGTGCTCTACCCTACAACTATCCAGCATCGCATCAACGATGTCTGCTGGAACTGGTTCGTTCACATTTACGTCATCAGAGGCAATTTCTTCTTCCACCCAAGCACTGCTATCGACATCTACTGGTTTCGATTTTGAAATCTCTCCATGCCAGTGCCATTCTGTATAGCCTTGTACAATCCCGTTGCACATGACATGACTTTTGATTTCCTCACCAGTGTTGACTTTCAAGTTGTTACCGCAATGCCTACATGGACAGTAGAACCTATCTGTAGGTTTTTTCCTATGTTCCTCGGCAAATCTAATAAACTGATCAAGACCAGATATAAACTCTGGGGTGCAACGATTACGAATCGACATCCATGATCTATCCATTCTATGATCAGAGAAAACAAGTATATATTAGGAAAAGATTAGGCAACATTTCCCTAGTATATAATAAATGTGTACCACCTATCCCATCCTTGAACACCTAATCTCACTAGTAAGTGTATAATGTGTATTGGGTTTTCGAGAAAATTTCGGCAGCATTTCCCCGCTGTTCTCTAAGTACATATGTACTTAGAGAACAAACGGGGAAATGCTACCAAAATTTTCTCGAAAACCCAATACACATTATACACTTACATCCTAAGTGAGATTAGGTGTTCAAGAACAGTCCCAAACCGGGGACTATCCAAGATTTACTCCTAATGAGTCAATCTTGGACGGGTTTCTAGGCCAACAAACACATTTGATGTCATTCTTATATATAATAAATGTGTACCACCTATCCCATCCTTGAACACCTAATCTCACTAGTAAGTGTATAATGCGTAATTGGTTTTCAAGAAAATTTCGGCAGCATTTCCCCGCTGTTCTCTAAGTACATATGTACTTAGAGAACAAACAGGGAAATGCTACTGAAAGTTTCTCAAAAACCCAATACACATTATACACTTACATCCTAAGTGAGATTAGGTGTTCAAGAACAGTCCCAAACCGGGGACTATCCAAGATTTACTCCTAATGAGTAAATCTTGGACGGGTTTCTAGGCCAACAAATACATGTGTTGCATTCTTATATATAATAATTGTCTATAAACTACATGCAACATGGTTAATCCTAATCAACAGAGCATTATTAAATAATAAATCAAGAAATCAATAGTTTCAAACAAAAGGTCTAGGAATCTTTACTAGACATTATATGTATCCCTAATCATCATATTTAACATACTACATTATTTTGAACATCCAGATCAGATTAAGATCATACAATGTTATAACATATTATCGAAGGAAACATATTCTTCATGTAGTGTTGATTCTAGAAGTCTAAGAAGGGAATCTGAGAATTTTAGATGCTTACCGTCTCTAAGGGATAGAAGTAAGGAATAATTTATACCTTTTCTAGTTAAGGATTTTGTAGATACTTGGACTAGTCCTAAATGAAGAAAGTTGTATCTTAGATTATTTTTTATCATGTTTAGATCTCTTTCAGATAGAAGTTGTATGCATTCCTATGAAGGTGTAACTCATATAGTTTTTTCAGTATCCTTAATGTAATAATTAGATATCAAATGAAAACTACCTTTTGAGTAAATGGTGGCGTAGGAAGGTCCAGTTTTGCATTGGAATGAATGGTGACATAGTAAGGGGCAATTTACATTTGGATAATCGATAGAAGTGAGTGACTAGAGGTGAATTAGGGTTTGTAATTAAAGGGTGTATAATTTTCTTAGGATTTAAAGGAGAATATCTACATAAAATTGCAATAAAAAACAACAACATGATGAACATGATGAATATGATATCAAATGAAAACTACCTTAGTCAGAGATAAAGATGTGTCTAAGAACAGTTATCAAAATTTCTAGTATATAGTTCTTTTTTTATAATTGTCTAAGAACACTGACTCCAGAAAACCAGTTGGCGCATACCTGTTGGCGCGGGAGGCAGCGGGAGTCAGGTGGAAGCTGATGGCGTGGCGGCGAGCTCCAGGTGTCAAGCAGGCGTCGGCGGCGCCGTCGGCGGCGAGCTCCAGTCAGGCAGGCCGCGGCGGCGATCAGCTCCAGGCGTCAGGCAGGCTGAGGCGGCGAGCTCCAGGCTCGTCAGGCGTCGGCGGCGAGCTCCAGCAGCAGTGGCGGCGGAGAAGGGGGCACCGGAGTAGCAGTGGCGGCACGACGGCGCTGTCGTGGAGAAGAAGGAGAAGAGAATCGACGGCGACAGGGTGGGAAATCGACGGAGAAGCAGAAAAAGGGCTCGCAATGAAACAGAAGAAGAGGAAGAGTCGGGCATCGCGGGTTATAAAGTCCCAAATAGCGTCGGTTTTTTACAACAACCGACGCCTAAACGTCTTTAGCGTCGGTTGTCTGAGAAAACCGACGTCCAACTGGGCGATAATTTCATGAAATTGTTTGGCGGGAACCACCTTCAGCGTCGGTTATCCTTTAATCACCGACGCTGAAGGTGACACTTTTCGCGCAAATTTTCATCAGACATAGGCGTCGGTTTCTACCTAAATAACCGACGCTGAAAAGGACACTATTTTTCGCGGGCGACTTTAAGCGTCGGTTTGTTATAAACAACCGACACTGAAGACAAAGCGGTACCCGTGTCTGGCTGGTCTTCGAATATAGACGTCGGTTTTCGTAAACAACCGACGCCTAACATAGAAGGCGTCGGTTTTTCTTAATAACCGACGCCCAGAAAAGTGTCACTGAATGCTATTTCTGTAGTAGTGATGTGTCATTCTCCACCGCATTTTCCCTAACACTGGATTACCCCTCTAGGGTTTCTCTTTTGCCATTGACCTAAGGCCACCTTCCCAATCCCGAGCTTGGTGCCTGGGGTCACCCCTCATGGTGCCCATTAGTCATGCAACATAGACCACCTTCTCATTCCCGAGCTTGGTGTATGGGGTCACCTCTCATGGTGCCCATTGGTCTTCCCTCCTGGGCTTGACCTTTTTGCATCATACATCAGGGTGGGATGTAGGTGCGAGAATACACATTTATATTACAATTGTGATAATCATATAGACTTTATAATTTGCAAGTATGAACATCCAAACTGATAGGTTGCATTCAATGCAATTAACCATCCGGAAAAACCCTCGGGAAACTAATGGGAATAACCATAATTAACCACATACCTGTCCAGATGACTTGAGTGCAGATACAATTAAACCAAGCAAGAAATCAAGCAAGCACACACACAAGTTGATCCTGAAATATGCATCCAATTTTTCAATCATTAATCATGCCATCATCGTCTATTAATCCTAGTTTTTTCCTAGAGTTATTAGTCCTTTCTAGGGTTTCGATTACAATTAGGGTTTCACTTCATTCTTATTATTTTAAACCCTAATTTTATAAAATTACTCACAAACCCTAATTATCTCATCTTTATTTCACAAAAGATCCTAAGATCATCTTTTAGCAGCATGAAACCCTAATTTCATATTACAAGCACTTTTCTTTCCTTTTTCTCCTATTTAGGGTTTCTAAGTACATTAACCATCATATTAGGTTAAAAACCCTAAATCTTGCAATTTCATCTTCAAAACAGGTTAATATTCATCTTCATCATTAAACAAGTTAACCATGTACGAATTAACTTATTTTTACTATTAAATCTACCCTTTATCATCAATTAGGGTTTCTAACCACAAATTAATACTTTTTCCATCAAAATTATACACTTTTACAAAAAGATACTGATTTAGGCTTTCAAACCATTTTTAACTTATCCCTCATATTTTTCTGATCAATTTTCATGATAAAATTTTCTCATCCGAGTTTTCTAGGAAAAGGTATGATTTTTACAAAGAAAATCCTTTTTCTAAATTATTTGTTAATCCTTAGAAAAACGGGGATTGCTCGATCCATGGTTTGTGGGTCCATTAAGGATCCAACAATGAATGATTCACACACCTATTCTATGATCTGAAGTATGCAAATAGACTAGACTGTCCGTACATGGACAGAAGACAAGGAGGGGCAGTTTGGTAAAAGACCACGGGGTCCTCTTCTTCCTTGTGACTCTACTTGTCGTTGCGATGGTGAACCTTGTAGTTGACTCTGGGATGTTGGCCACCTACGAGCTAGGCGAGGATCCAAAATTCTCTGTTGTCCCTCACTGAACCTGACGAGGCCTTCAATTCCTCGTCCTAGCCATGCTAGCATCGCCGCCAACCTACCAGACTCTGACGAGGCTACCTGGGTGGACGAGGGGGAAGGTCAGGGTGAAAGGGGCAATTGGAGGAACGAGAACACTCCTTGCAATCAGTCACAACATTTAGGGTAGCAATTAGGCACGCTGATACCATTCCTCACCCTCTCCTATATATAGGGTTGAAGGCAGGTTTGCGACATTTGGGTATTTCCCAAAATGAAGACCAATCCCCTACCAAGTAGGGATGGTTCTCATCGGTTTACTCTCTTGAACTCGAAGGAAACAATAGCTCACTTGTAAACGCTCTTGATTACGAAGAATTTGAGAGGGAAAATCCCTCTGCAACTCGACAGAGTCCCAGTCCATTTGGGACTTAGACGATGAGCATCCAACGTTGGATTAAGATCCAACGATTCTTATTGCACGCGATCATCCAAAAGGAAAAACATTTTCCTAATATCAACATAATTCCATATTTTGGAGATAACTTTAGAAATTCATATCTCCTAAACCATAGCTCCTAAGGGACATTTCATCTTTGCATTATCTAACTATTTATCAAATTTGGGAAGCAAATTTCAACGGATGGAAAGGTTTCCTTCCCTCCCAAGTTATCCATCATTTAATCCAAATTTAATTAGTATTTCTTTTCCCTTTGCCATTATCTTGTTATTTTGGGTCCCTTGGACCTCAAGAAAACCTAAAGGCACGAACTCCCACCTTGGGAATTATCTATTTGCCTTTATCCTCTTATAAAAGACTATTTCACATATTCTCCTTTTATTAATTAAATCCTTTTCCTTTTTATTTCTCCTTTCTTTAGAATTGGGCTTAATGGCCAACAAAGCCCAATATCAATCAATCAAGGCCGATTCACACAAAATCCTTCACAAATCAAAAATAGATTTCATTTATTCTTTAAAAGAGAATTACACCTTTCAATACATACTTAAGAAATTTGAGGTTATAACATCCTTCCCTCCTTATAGGAATTTTGCCCTCAAAATTCGAACAATCAAACAAACAAATTAGGGTATGCTTTCTCCGTGTCTGCCTTCAGCTCCTATGTGGCCTCATCCTCTCCATGGTGCCTCCAAAGAACCTTTACCATCTCTATATTCTTTCATCTGAGCTCTTTCACCTTAGTATCTAGAATCTACAAACGTTTCTCAGGATAAGTCAGCTTCCCTTGAAGCTCAATAGGTTCAATGCTCAACACATGGCTCAGATCTTACACACATCACTTCAGATTGAACTTGTGGAACAAATCATGCATCATGCTATACTGAGGGGGTAACGCCAAATGATATGCATCTTCACCAATCTGTTCTAACACTTCAAACAAACCCACGTATTTAGGACTCAGCTTTCCTCTATTCTTAGCTATAGCTCAGAGCTGTCGGATTTTCAAAAACACATGCTCTCCAACAATGAAATGCACATCAGTCCGCTTTGCATCATCAGCATATGAGTTCTGTCAATCTTGGGCTCTCTTCAGCCTTTGCTTGATCAAAGAAACTTTATCAGCATACACTTGGAGCTCATCTGACCTCAACAGGGTCCTCTCACCCACATCATCCCAGTGAAGTGGGGACCGACACGGTCTCCCGTATAAAGCTTCATACGGAGGCATCTCGATACTAGCTTGGTAGTTGTTGTTGTAGGTAAACTCCACTAAAGGTAAGTACTTCCCCAATCGAGCACACAAGCTCTCAACATATCTTCTAATGTCTAGATCGTCCTTTCTGACTGACCATCCGTCCGGGGGTGATAAGCGGTACTAAACTTCAACCTGGTACCAAGTTCCTCTTAAACTTGCTTCCACAACTTGGAAGTGACCTTTGGGTCTCTATCTGATATGATGAAACCGAGCACGCTATGCAAACACACTATATCTTAGATATACAACTCAACTAGGTCTGACACTTTAGCAGTGGTCTTTAAGGCAAGGATGTATGCTGACTTGGTAATACAATCTACCATGACCCATATCACATCATGACCTTTCCTGGTCTGGGGTAGACCTACCACAAAATCCATGGTGATCTGCTTCCATTTCCATTCTCAAATCTCTATTGACTGTAAAAGCCTACCAGGTCATTGGTGTTCAGCCTTCACCATCTGGCACATAAGACAGTTGGCCACACATGCCATAATTTCTTTCTTCATTCCTGGTCACCAGAAAAACTACTGCAGGTCCTTGAACATCTTAGTAGTTCCTGGGTGCATTGTGTATTTGGATCCTTGAGCCTCTTGCAAGATACGTTCCTTTATCGATGAATCCGTCGAAACCCATATGCGATTCTCAAACCTGATTCCTCTATCTACTCCCACAGATAGACATGTGGTTTCATCATCAAACTTTTCATCTTGTCTAGTTCTTCACTGGTCAACTGTGCTGCTATGATCTCACTTAACAACTCAGATTGAATATGTATATTAGCCAAACGAACTCAATCTTCTAGCAGTTGTGGAGTCCACTCCACCAGCTCCTTCAAACTCTTCCACTGACTGTACAAAACAACTGTAAACTTAAGTTGTTTCTGACTCAAAGCATCCACTACGACATTTTCCTTACCAGAATGATAGGCGATGGTGAAGTTGTAATCCTTCATATACTCCATCCATCGTCATTGTCGTAGGTTCAAGTCTCTCTGTGTCAGTATGTACTTTAAGCTCTTATGGTCGGTGAAGATATCGAACGTAGCACTGTACAAGTAATGCTGCCATATCTTCAAGGCATGGATAATAGCAGCCAACTCTAGGTCATGTGTCGGATAATTCACCTCATTGGGCTTGAGCTGTCGGGAAGCATATGCAACCACGTGTTGATTCTATTCCAACACATAGCCAAGTCCCATCTTGGAAGCATCGGTGAATATCATGAAACCCTCATTGCCAAAAGGTAGAGTCAACACAGGGGCGGTAGTCAGCTTCTCCTTCAACTCCTGGAAGCGAGCTTCACATAAGTCAGACCACACAAACTTCACATCCTTCCAGGTTAACATGGTCAGTGGCAACATAGTCTTTGAGAAATCCTTGATGAAGAGACAGTAATATCCAGCCAACCCCAAGAAGCTACGAATCTCAGAGGGGTTCTTTCGAACTGCTGATACTTTGGCGGGATCTACGAAAATTCTTCCTCCTGAGATGATGTGTCCAAGAAACATGACTTGGTCCAACCAAAACTCACACTTTGAGAACTTTCTAAAAAACTTATGCTTTTTTAGGATATCAAGGACTCTACCCAGGTGGTCACGATGTTGGGCTAGGTCATCCGAGTACACCAAGATGTCATCTATGAACACTATCACAAAAGAGTCAAGGAAAGGTTGGAACACACTATTCATGAGGTTCATAAAGACACTAGGTGCATTGGATAATCCAAATGGCATGAACACAAACTCATAGTGGCCATATTGGGTCCGGAAAGCCGTTTTAGGTATATCCTCACTCCGTACTCTCACCTGGTGGTATCCTGACCTCAAATCGATCTTAGAAAAGACTCGAGCTGATTTGAGTTGGTTAAATAGGTCATCTATTCTAGTAAAAGGATACTTGTTCTTAATGGTTGCCTGGTTGATCATGCGATAGTCAATACACATCCTAGGCGACCCATCATTCTTCTTCACAAAGAGGACTGGTGCTCCCCAAGGTGATGTACTGGGTTGGATAAAGCCTTTATCCAACAACTCCTGCAACTGGTTTTTCAACTCAAGAAACTTTGCAGAGGCCATTCTATAGGGTGCCTTAGATATAGGTTTAGTCCCAGGAGCTAATTCAATGGAGAAATCCACCTCCCTCTCAGGAGGAATCCCTGTTAGATCATTCAGAAACGCATCTGCATACTCCTAAACCACCTCTATCTCTTCTAAGGATCGCCCCTTAACCTTAGGTACGATAACAATGGCTAGGTAGGCTCAACAACCTTTGGATAGCATCTGTTCAACTTTCAAGATAGACACATAAAGGCTGGTTATCACATCCTTCCTTCCTTGAATGGTGAAGTGTGGATGGCCAATTTTCCTAATAAGAATCTTCTTCTCTCTACAGTTAATCTAGTTTCTGTAGGTGGAAAGCCAATCCATACAGATGATTACATCAAAATCATTCATATCGAGAAGGATGAAGTCAGTGGGAAGCTGATGGTTCAGATACTTTACTGGAAAGATGGGAGTTTTCAAAAGAGATGTATAAATATGACCACTCAGTGTTGTGACATCCAAAACATAACCCAAATCCTTGATATCCAAACAAAGCATAGTTTCCAGATTTCTCAAAATAAAAGTATTAGTAGAACCAGAATCAAAGAGTGCTTTTACATTTTGTCCCCTGACTTTCAACATGCGTACATAGTTTATGCCATATCAAAAACTACTACATGATCTACTAAACTAAAAGGAAAACTCTAGGGGTTATTGCCCTCGATCAACCTATTAGCATTCTCCTGAGCTTCTTCATTGTCAATGGCGAATACTCTAGCTTACTTTCTCTCTCCAACTAGGGGTGCACCGGTCGATGCTCCTGCTGGAGGTGTTGCAGCCACCGGTCGTGCTGTCACAGGTTCTGACTCCAAAGGTCCCTTTGGGTCAGGCTGAAAGCAATTGGCGATGAAGTGTCCCTCTTGCTGACATCTGAAACACACCTTCTTCTCAAAGCGACACTTCACATGATGTGTCCGTCTCCAGGTGCGACACTGCTGGGGGCGACCATGGGGCTTGCCTTTGTGCCCATGCTTGCTTTTGTTGTGGTTGCGCCCTTGTACCTTCTTGTGTTCATTCTTCAGCCCCTGAGCTCCTTCATTGAAACCCAGGTATCCCTTGGAGGGATTCTATGCAGGAATCACCGTCCTTTCCATGTCCAAGGTGGTGTTGTAGGCTTATGAGAAGGTCTTCGGCTTACTAGCCATCATATGAGGCTTGATGGTAGGGTGTAGATGCTCTATGAAGTGGTCCACCCTCCTTTCTTCATCCATCATATGATTGAAATGTTCCAGGATGCGGAACTTGCGACCAAAGTCCACAACTGACGAGCTTCCTTGAGTCATGTTAGTGAATTATCTTTCCTTCTCCTTCTTGGTTGAGACAGGAATGAATCTGGCAGTGAAGATGGTCTTAAAATTGGTCCACGCCATAGGTTCTTCACTTAAGTCTCTCCCTGTGATATGGTTCTCCCACCATATCTTAGATGCACCTTCCAATAGGTGAGTAGCAAAGAGAACCTTCTTATTTGGTTGTACTTCAAGTATACAAAATCCATTCTCAACTGCAAGCAGCCAAGCCTCCGCCTTGTCAACCACTTTAGACTTATCTTCTCCCCAGAACTTCTCGATGTTTAGCTTGATGAAGTCTAAGATGGTGGCTCCCAGTCGAGGATGAACAGGTAGTGGATCGCCATTCTCATCTCTAGCTATGTCCCTGAGGACCAAGGCATGGATATTCTCGGTCAGCCATTTTTGTTGCTCCATCCACATCGCATCCGTAGTGTGGACTACCATAGTCGGTTCTGGACCACGAGCCAGTTCCTCCTCCATCTGGGCAACCTCCTTGTACACATGTTGTTCCTCATATCTCGATCCCTCCTCTTGTTCAAGGTTGTTGAAGGGTATTGGTTCAGGGTTGGGGGCCTCATGTGTAGTTTCTTCAGGCCTCTTTCCCTTCTTTGAGGTTTTTCCACCATGGATCCATTCTATCTAATCCTCCTTGCACGTTATCTCTTATTTTCACAATGTGTCAGTTTACTATTTGTTCATTTCAACGTTGTACCTAAATTTCTGACAAACAAAACGTCGGTCAGCATATAAGAATATGACGATATGTGGGGACAACCAAAATTTCACAAATATGGCTAACAAACTACTTAGCACAATCAAGGTAATTAACAAGCCAATTTACATTTTCAATGTGTCATTCTCCACCACTCTTTCCCTAACCTTGGATTACCCCCTCTAGGGTTTCTCTTTTTCCATTGACCTAAGGACACCTTCTCAATCTCAAGCCTGGTGCCTAGGGTCACCCCTCATGGTGCCCATTAGCCATGCAACATAGAACACCTTCTCATTCCCGAGCTTGGTGTCTGGGGTCACCTCTCATGGTGCCCATTGGTCTTCCCTCCTGGGCTTGACCTTTTTGCATCATCCATCAGGGTGGCATGTAGGTGCGAGAATACACATTTATATTACAATTGTGATAATCATAATGACTTTATAATTTGCAAGTATGAACATGCAAACGTATAGGTTGCATTCAATGTGACTAACCATCAAGAAAAACCCTCGGGAAACTAATGTGATTAACCATAATTAACCACATACCTGTCCAAATGACTTGAGTGCAGATACAGTTCAACCAAGCAAGAAACCAAGCTAGCACACACACAAGTTGATCCTGAAATATGCATCCAATTTTTCTATCATTAATCATGCCATCATGGTCTATTAATCCTAGTTGTTTCCTAGGGTTACTAGTCCTTTTTAGGGTTTCAATTACAATTAGGGTTTCACTTCATTCTTATTATTTTAAACCCTAATTTTATAAAATTACTCACAAACCCTAATTATCTCATCTTTCTTTCACAAAAGATCCTAAGATCATCTTTTAGCAACATGAAACCCTAATTTCAAATTACAAGCACTTTTCTTTCCCTTTTCTCCTATTTAGGGTTTCTAAGTATATTAACCATCATATTAGGTCAAAAACCCTAAATCTTGCAATTTCATCTTCAAAATAGGTTAATATTCATATTCATCATTAAATAAGTTAACCATGCTCGAATTAACGTATTTGTACTATTAAATCTACCCTTTATCATCAGTTAGGGTTTCTAACCACAAATTAATACTTTTTCCATCAAAATTATACTCTTTCGCAAAAAGATACTTATTTAGGCTTCCAAACGATTTTTAACTTATCCCTCATATTTTTTTAATCTATTTTCATGTATAAAGGTTTCTCATCCGAGTTTTCTAGTAAAAGATATGATTTTTACAAAGAAAATTCTTTTTCTGATTTATTTGTTAATCCTTAGAAAAATGGGGATCGCTCGATCCATGGTCCGCGGCGGGTCCACTGAGGATCCAACGGCTCTGGATTCATGCACCTATTCTACGATCCGAAGTATGTGAATAGACTAGAATGTCCTTACCTGGACTGAAGATAAGGAGGGGCCGTTTGGTAAATGACCATGGGGTCTTCTTCTTCCTTGTGACTGTGCTTGCTATTGCGATGGTCAACCTTGTAGTTGACTCCAGGATGTTGGCTACCTATGAGCAAGGCGAGGATCCAGAAGGCTCCATCGTCCCTCACTGAACCTGATGAGGCCTTCAATTGCTCGTCCTAGCCACGCTAGCACCGCCGTCAACCTGCCAGACTCCGGCGAGGCAACCTGGGTGGACGAGGGGAAGGTTAGGGTGAAAGGGGCAATTGGAGGAACGAGAACACTCCTTGCAATCAGTTGTAGTGTTTAGGTTAGCAATTAGACATGTTGATACCCTCTCTCACCCCCCTATATATAGGGTTGAAGGCAGGTTCATGAGATTTGGGTATTTCCCAAAACGACGACCAATCCCCTACAAAGTAGGGATGGTTCTCATCAGTTTACTCTCCTGAAATCAAAGGAAACAATAGCTGGCTTCCAAACACTCTGGATTAAAAGGAATTTAAGAGGGAAAATCCCTCTGCAACTCAGAAAAGTCCCAGTCCGTGTGGGACTTAGACGATGAGTGTCCAACATTGGATCGAGATCTAATGGTTCTCATTGCACGCGATCATCCAAAAGGAAAAACATTTTCCTAATATCAAAATAATTCCATATTTTGGAGATAACTTGAGAAATTCATATCTCCTAAACCACAACTCGTTTTTGTCTCAAATTTTAAGAAAACTTTCATCTTGGCATTATCTAACTATTTATCAAATTTGGGAATCAAATTCCAAGGGATGGGAAGGTTTCCTTCCATCCCAAGTTATCCATCATTTAATCCAAATTTAATTAGTATTTCTTTTCCCTTTGCCATTATCTTGTTATTTTGGGTCCCTTGGACCTCAAGAAAACCTAAAGGAACGAATTACCACCTTGGTAATTATCTATTTTCCTTTATCCTCTTATAAAAATCTATTTCACATATTCTCCTTTTATTAATTAAATCTTTTTCCTTTTCATTTCTCCTTTCTTTACAATTGGGCTCAATGGCCAACAAAGCCCAATATCAATCAATCAAGGCCATTTTACATGAAATCCATCACAAATCAAAAATATATTTCATTTATTCTTTGAAAGAGAATTACACCTTTCATTACATAAGAAATTTGAGGTTAAAACGAATAGGGTAAAAGACAAACCCAAATTTCAAACCATCTATCAAGTTTGTCCTGGGGAAACTCAACTGACCAATGAAAGGTGTTTTTGGTCAGTAACCCCATCGGTCGAATTCTATGAAAACACAACTCGACCGATGCACTCTTCATAGAATTGATCCAAGTGGATTGGTCAAGATTGTAACTCGACCGATTGACTGTCTGTGATCAATTTTCTAAAGTGCATTAAAGGTGATTAGAAATTGGTTCTAAGTGTCCCAAACAATTTTCTCATCTTAGTTACAAGACAATACATCAATACAAGTGATTATAAAAATCTTCTAAGGTCGTTTACATGGATTTCCTAAATTATACACTTGTATAGCTTTTGACTTGAACTTGGGCAAATTAGGGCTTGAGAATTTTGATCCTTGTCAAGTACCTAACACCTAAAATCAATCTTGAATAGACATATTAGATACATATGAATGGAATGGTTAAGTCATTATCAAAATATGGACACTGTATAATCTCTAGGTCAATAATAGTATCTATGTTGAGGAGCTTCTTCTCCACCCTACTATCAACCATTCTTGTCAGACCCTCCATAACAATTTCCAAGAACAAGGGTGAAAAATGATCACCTTACCTTAGGCCATTAGAGCTTGACAAGTGGCTTTCTGAGTTTTCATTGATAAGTAAGAGAAAGAAGTGTTGTAACACAATGTTGAATCAACCTTATCCATCCAACACAAAGTCTAAAACCTTCCAAGAAATTCCACATATAATTCCAATATATTGTGTTGTACGGTTTGGTGATGTCCAATTCAAGATAGGTTGAAGGTGTACTATGTTCCACAATAAAATTTAATGTGAACTCAACAGTCTACATAGCCCAATATTCAATATTCCTCCCCCTGATGAAGGAGCCATGGTTAGGGGATATGAGATTAGGAAGTATGTTCAACTATTTATTAGTAATGTTCTTCGTGATTTATTTGTGTAAGACAACATCATGGGATGGGATGGAAGTAAAATTGTGTATAATTAATCTTCTTCTTGGGAATTAAAGCCTAGAAGACATGGTTGATATTTTTAACCATTCTACCTCCATTAAAGAACCATGTGATGGTATCAAACATGGGATCTTTAATTGTCTCCCTATTCTTCCTGAATAAAAATCCACTAAACCCATATGCACAAGGTTTTTTGAGCTCCAATACTCCACGTTTCCTTCTTATTTTCCCCCTCATTGGGTAATTTGCACAACATATCATTATCTTCATCACTCACCAACTTTTTCTAGTTCATGTTGTTGATTGATAATGCTTGTTCTTTATTGTATGGTTTTTGAAAGAGTTCATTTGTTTCTTTTATAATCCCTTCCCCATCATCAATTTAGTTACTGTCAACATCATATAACTCAAGGATGGTATTGACGACCTCCTCCTCTTCACAATTGAGTAGTAGCATTTTGTATTTCGATCACCATTTTCAATCCAATTGGAATGAGTGCATCACCAATAGAACTTCTCCTTTGCCTTGTCTAGAACTTTGATTTGATCAAATCTGACTCTTTTAGCATCAAAGAGATCTTCATCTAGGTGTTTGCATCTCAATGCTTTAGATATATCATCTAGCTCATCCTTATCATTCTATAACAGATTGTTCATATTCACAAACTTTCTTGCCCATCTTTTTAGATTCCTTTTGACATTCTCGAGTCTTTGGTTGAAGCAAAAGATGGGATTCTCATGACCTTCCTCTCTCAAAGATTCTTCAATAATCTCTTTGCAACTGGGCTAGTCTTTCCATTTCTTTAGGAAACATAAAGGTTTGTGTTTCCTAGAAACCACCTTTATTTGACATGTAAAGCCACATGGTGAGAGAAACAAGAGGTCAGAAGTTTAGTTTTTGAACCTAGGAGGCATTTAGGCAAATCATCACTGAATAATGCTCTATCCAGTTTGCACATGATGCATTTACCCCTTCTATCATTATTGTTTTAGGTGAAGGATTCTTTGTCAATGATAGGAATTTTAGAGAAGCAGGAATTATAAAATTCTACATTGTACAAGCTCAAAACCTCATTCAGATATTCTCTACCTCCTACCTTATTTTCCCTCTTTCTAATATTATTGAAATATCCAAATATGATCCATGGGGATCTTATTCTAGTAGATAAATATTCCAATTTATCCCTAAGGTGAGATCTCTTGGACATCTGGTTGCGTTCATATTCCATTGTTAAATTGATCTTCAAAACACCTTTGTTGAAGCAATTAGTTGTGATCTATTGATCATCCATGTCATTTGGATCCAGCTATTAAGATTTGGGGTTCCATCCAACACCAATTCTTAGTATTATGATCATGACTTTAAATCACTTTGCAACCTGTTGTGAACATCCTCGACATCATATTCTTTCTAAAATTCTTAATTATTCTCTCCAATAATCCCACCATAGAATCTTGGATTGTTCTTATAACCTTCCTAGCCTCCCTTATGTTCCATGAATACCAGGAGACATGGATGTTGGACATGAAGAATGTCATTTACAAAATCTATTCATTGATCGAGTTTTGCATGACTCAATCACCCTAGAACTTTTTATAATATTCTTGGAACCCTCATCATTTTTTATCAATATCAATATTTTGAGTCCCCTCAACCTCCTCTAACTCAATCCTTTCAAACCAATTATTGGTAGGGATGTCAGTTGCCTTCTCTACCTCAGTTTAAGGATGCTATGCAATCTTGCCTGTTTCATATGTAGTGTTCTTAGTTGACCTATCATCTACTGAAGAGTCATCAACTATATCCTCCACCTCTATTTTTGGGTTATCATTATTCTTTTCATTATCCACACTAAATCATTTATGATTTTCTAGAATTCATACTTTTTTAGGTTTGTCTTTTTGAGCCTCTGTTCTTTCTTCCTTGTATAGCAGACAATCCCCTTCGTGATGTCCAAATACCTTACAATATGGACAATTATTTGGTATATGATGATATTGTATCTCCATCGAGATCAGATCTCTCTTTGGTAGATTGAGCCAGATCTCCTTAGGTGGATCCTCCTCTATAAGTATTTCCACCAAAACCTTTGCTTCCTTGAGGGATTCCTATTAGATGGATCTGAGATCTAATCTGAGAATTTTATGCACTCCTAAAGTGACTATCCCACCTCCCTCTCATACCAATTCCTCCTCAAACTAAGGATCTTAATCCAAACTGGAATAGAAATGAACAAGTCCTTTTTTAGATCATCATTGGTATGATTCTATTTGAGAACAACCAACCTATAATCAAACCATCTTAATCCCATGCTAAGGATTGAGTTTTTATCATATATTATTGAATTGATATTAGAAAAAATTATCTAGATTTAAAAATAGGTGGAACCCCCGCCCCCCGTTCAATTTCAAAACACGCGTAGTCCATGCTAAGAAGTTGTAATATTAGGGTATTTTTGCCATTACATAGACTAAGATAGTATGTTCCCAAGTTTTCTCCATGGCCTTGTAAGTTTCAACATCTATGGTAACAAATCTCTTACCTTCCTCAATCACTAGAGGATCATATTGATGTTTCATCTTGAACTGCTCTTCTTTGCCCAAGACTTGTACCCACAATCTTCTACTCTTCACATGGCTAAGATTAGCCAACTTCATTTTTCATCATGCTATCAGAGGAGAAGGAGAACATGTGCACTATGTAGGGATGGATGGACCTCAGGCTTCTGCCTTGATTGCCACAACCACCCAAACCCTAGTGGGAGCACAATTATATTCCTCATAATGTATCTAGATGACATACTATTGATGGGGAAGCACATCTTTACTCTATAGTTAGTTAAAATATTGTTGGAAAACACTTTCTTCAGGAATGACTTAGGAGAAGCATCATATATATTAGGATACAAGATCTATATATATACATCTAGAAGGCTTCTTGGTCTAAGTCAATGTACTTACATTGAAAAGGTGCTTAAAAGGAGTCAAAGAGAGGAAAATTACTCATGTCTCATGGAGTAAGTCTCTTTAGAGCTCAATGCCCCCACTCTTATAAAGAAAGGGAACACATGAATAACATTCCATATATATCTTCAACTAGATCTATCATGTACGCAATGTTATGCACACATCCCAATGTCACATATGATTTGAGCATGAAGTAGGTACTAATCAGACCCTATTAATGGTTACTAGATTGTTATAAGGAATGTCCTTAAGTACTTGAGAAAACCTAATCCATTGCAGTATTGTAAAGAAAATAACAAAATACTTGAGAAGATCTAAGGATCGGTTCCTTATTATGATGGTGAGGAAGAGTTTATTGTAAAGAGTTACACCAACACTAGGTTCCTAACTAATAATGAAGATTATCAATTGCAATCAAGTTTTGTGTTTCTTGAATGTGGAAGTTGTGAGATTTGAAAAGTTCCAAGAAAGAGATCAGTGGTTTATTCTACAATAGAGGTTGAGTATATTGCTACCTTTAGGGCAGACAAGGAAGTTGTATGGATCAAAAATCTCATTGGTGAACTTGTGTTCTTCAATCCATTGTCGATGTAGCAGAGCCATAATGCAACAACTATGGTTCCATTGCACTAACTAAGGAATTCATATCATATCATTGTCCCAAGAATATATTAGAAGTATACCATCACATATAAGAGGTCTTACAATAAGGATGTGTGAATATTTGCATTGTAGCAACGGAAACCAATATTGTTGACCCTATCACATAAGCACTTTCATAGTATAAGTATGAAAAGCATGTTATATTACTTGCATTTAAAGTCATGAGTTATTGGATCTAGTGCAAATGAAAAACTATCATTAGTGTGTCATGAGAGCTAGTCATATGATTATTGTAATTACACTTTTTATAGTTTATTTGGTTATTAATAAAAACAATTCCAATTATGATGTTTGCTTAAATATGAGATAATAATTAGATATCATAATGTCTTAAGAATGTATGAATCAATAATATATGGCTTCATGTTGAGGACCCGAATAATATATCATGTGTATGCTAAGAGTATACAATATTACATAGGTATATACTCTGTTTATTATGGAAATTAGCATAACAATAATGCATTAATACTAGTATTCAGTTGACTAATAACTATCTTCAATTGGTCATGATATTGGATATCTAGTTAAACATATAAGTACCTATTGTGAATAAATCTACTAGACAATACTTGGGAGCCATAAATCGTAGCCAAAATCATATCTCATGTTATAGTGGTGATTTTTTTCCTTAGACTTGAAGTCACCACAAGATCACATGTTGTTTGGTGTATTTTAACACTACCCAACATGACCTTGAATAAGGGTTTCCATATTGGTAGTGTTAGGGTGAATTATGATATATGTGGATTGTTGTGAGTGATGTTGATGGAATTTTACTCTCCTTATAAGTTATTTACTGAGTACTTGACGAGTGAGACTATAACATCCTAAAAATCTTAAACCTATCAATGACCCTTAATCTAAAACCCTAAGTTCCAAATTAATGATTTCATCTATCAACTAGAATCTAAAGTGACCTAGAAATCCCCAAAAATAATGCATTATAACCTTAACCTTGAATTTTGGGTTAGTCAATTCACAAAGGAAATGGTAACTCCATTAATCTCATGTTTCAATAATATAAATTAAGATAATAACCCATATGAGTTTGATAAACAAATGGTGAATGAAACCTAAATACAATAATCAGATAGGATATATTCTAAACCTCTTAGTATACATATGGTTCAAAGTTTTAGTCAAAAGGACTTTGTTTGACCCCTCAATTTGATTTTGTAAATTTAACTATAGTTTAAACATGGATTATATAACAATTTATTTGATTTTGTCAATTTGGTATAGTTCTTGGGTGTTTCACACTGAATACGAGTTTGGGTTGAACTCCCAGAACCAATGTTGTCCACGAGTGGGAGTGTCTTCTCCCCCACCTAGTTTCCCTATCCAGGTTGGACTCTACACTGGCCAGGGTTCATCCATCCCAATCTCTCTGGGATGAGTCCCCATTTCTAATGACTTCACCCTTGCATTTGTCTTACACTCCAAAACTTCTCCATCCCAAGTTTCCTAAGACTTCTTGCCCTAGCAGAGAAATGACCAATCGGGCTAGAACTCTCTTCGTTACATGAAGGTCCTGACTGCCTCCTAGTTGCCTCCTCTCCCTATAAAAGGGGTCAAAAAAATGAGAGTTTCTCATACATCTCTCCTCATTGATCGATTTGATCTCCAAGTCCCTGAGAAAGCCTTACCATTTTGGTTTTCATCTATGACAATCTTGAGATAGATTTCACTGGTGACACCACCTCTCAAGAAATTTCCATTTTGGTAAACATCTCCATCACCCTCGAACATGTTTCCCATTGTCTGTTTGACCTTGTATTCCTTGAGGCGTTGGGTCCTATAGTTATATTTGAATTTCTCATTGGAAATTCACCACCTTGTCTTTTAAGTGCTTCTCCAACCTTAGAAAAGGGTCCAATGGTCTCGCCTTGCCTCATGGGACATTGTTCATGTCTCAGTGTCCGTGTTTCCCCTTCACAGGTTGGTTTTGACCTGGGGTATGACTAACTTATTCTTCTTTATTCTCCTCCCAACCCATAGCTCATCGGTTCTTCATCTCAGGAGATGGGCTCCTAAATTTTTCCTTTGCATCATCAATCTCCTCACCATGCTTTCTTGTGTCCTCGATGACCCTGTACAAGTTTTTGCCTTTGCAATGCTCTCCGATAATTGACAACATCAGACCTCGAGCCCTGGTGCCCACAACACCTAAGTCTAGGCTATGTGAGTCCAGTTCTTCCTTCAGAACTCGATGTTAGGACTCTCTCTCTGTAAAGAGTAGCGTCCTCAGCTATCAGCTGGAGCTAGGTGGCCCTATGCAGGAGCTAGGTCCATGGTTCACACTGGGAGAAAGAAACACAATGGTCGTTTCTCATTTTTGGCCCTGATAGCTTGCTTACTCATGTCACACTACCATGGGCATTTTTTTCTTTTCGCACACTATCTCCCAGGTGTGGCAGCTAAATGAGTGGGCCTTGTGCAGGTTTGGTAGCAATGTATTAGTCCAACTCATCCTCGCTACCTTGTGTTATATCTATCGCCAACCTAGATTTATATCACTCTACCATTGGTCAGTTTTAAGAATATCACAATAAATCCATATGATGTTAGAAAATTTGGCAAAAAATGTCAATAGAAAGGATTTTTAAATAGGAACCTGATTTTTATGTTTTCAAACACTAATTTAAGAGTGTCTCACCATGTTTTCCTAGAAGACCCTAATTAGGGTTTAGGATGGTGTTCAAGGTGATAATTAATATAAATATTGTAATTTTAGGGAACGTAGGATTTAATCAAGACCAGGGAGACGAGATTTGGTTTTGTCTTTCTCCAGGTAAGCAAGTCATGCCACTATACATATGTAGTTTGGTTGAATTGAATCTTATGATGCTTTATTATTATGTTTCAAATTGCATGTTAATGAATGAAATTAAGATAATGTTAATGTCTCCAATTATATTACTTCTTATTATTTGGTATACCTATAAAGTCCTATGTTTATCACAAATGCTCAATAACTTTTATGTTATGATCATGTAATAGTTAAGGCATTGAAGAAAGATCATGTAAATCATGTAATATTAAGACCATGAGGGAGAAATCAAATTATGTTAAAGATTTAATGTTTAAATTTAAGAATCATGCTATAAGAATTTGATTAAGTTTTATATGCTCTTTCTATAATGGACCTCAAGGGGTCACTATGGGTGTTCATGCCAATTATGTGCTTTCATAGTCAGTCATGGACCTTAAGGGGTTGCTATGGGATTTCTATCCAAATCATGGGCATTCGTGCCAATTATGAGCCCTTAAATGGGAAAATCATAGAGAGTGCATATTTTACTTATTCAGTTCTTATTTCTGTCAAGTAATTAATTTCAAGAATGCTTAAGTTAAATTCATGTCAAGATTTTCTTTCAAGTCAATTATATGTACTTTATTTTCTTATAATGTGTATAGTGCCGCTTACTGATGTTGTTGCTTTGTTTCACATGGTTGTGGGATGAGATGTCCCTAGATCAAGGAGCAAGAGGGAATTGAAGTGAGCCTTCAATTGTATCTAACTCAAGGGGACTTTAGATTGGTGGGATTCCATCTACCAATTCAATAGATTATCTAGTCTAGTTTATCGTTTCATGCTTTAGAATTTTCTTAGACTGCATGTATTATTCTTGTGATCAAGATGAGAGAATTTATGTTTTCCCTTTCAAAGAACTATGTATGAATATATTTTTGAGTTAATACATGGTGTTTCATTTACCTTATTTCTATGTATATCATATTTTGTGTTGTTCCTCCTAACCAAGTGACCCATGTTATGGATAACATAGGGTTTTCTTTTGTTGTCATGTATGTGCTTGGAGGGACGTTACAATATGGTATTAGAGCAATGAGTAGATGACCAATAAGATAAATATTCACATGTTCTAACCCTAGGTATACCTTTTTTCATAGATGGCTCCTACGTAGTCTAACAATAGAAAGGATAGGGAAGATGGTGCTATATCTTCTAGTGAGAGAAGTGGACCAAGAAGGAACCCTAAAGCAAGTTTGGAGGACTTTGTCCAACTAATTACCAATGCCCTAGGACAACGACAATGTCGACCCAGACACCACGAGCCGATCTTGGTGCACTTGTTGAGGATCAAGCCCGAATCCTTTGCTGGACAAGGGGAGGGTGATGTCGTCACCAAGAGAGAAGAATTGATTAGGAGCATGGAGCATTATTTTCGTCACCTGGACTACACTCAACAGTCTAGGGTTCACTTTGCAACCACATGATGAAGGGATCATCTCATACATAATGGGAGAAATTCGTCAACTCAAGAGCAGTTAATGCACCTACACTCACATGGGAAGGATTTGTTGAAGCCTTCCAGGAGTACTGTGTCTGAAGACATGATAGAGAAGGAGTTAGATTTTGCCAATCTAGCTCAGGTGGGTGGCATGACAGTGACCCAGTATGACATGAAGTTTAGAATCATGTAGAAGTACAATTATGATTATGATGAATGAAGGAGGACAAAGAAGTTCATCCAAGGAATCAAGCCCAACTTAAGCTTTTCCCTATTAGGAAGAGGCTACAAAATCCATTAGGCTGTGTTAGATGTTGTCTAAGAGCTAGAATACCACTTCAAAAGATCCTACAAGAAGGAAGCTCCTCAAAAGAACAATCAATATCAACATCAACCTCCCGACAACCATAAGAGGAAGGCACCTAAGCCTGATGCAGGAGTTGAGAAGCCCTTATGCCCAACATGCAAGAAGAACCATTCAGGTTCATGTAGGTATGGTACATGATCATGCTTCAACTGTGGAGAGAATGGACACCTTAGGACAAGTTGCCCAAAGTTGCTGAAGAAGGAAGGAAATCCAAATCAAAATAGAAACCAGGATCCTCCACCTAAGAGGCAAGCTAGCGTTTTTTCCATGGACTTAGAAGATGATGATAAAGGTAACCATTAATTCATATACTGCAAACCCTAAATGTTGAATACATTCTTTTATTGAAAGTTATAAAACATAAGAAGGGATAACTAAAATCCTGAGGTGGGAAGTGGTCTAAGAAAACTTGGAGGATGAAATTTATTTAAGGTGGATACAATTCTAACATCCTTAAAATCTTAAACCAATCAATGACCCTTAATATGAAACCCTAATTTGCAATTTAATGATTTCATCTATCAAATAGAATCTGATATGACGTATAAATCCCCAAAAATAATGCATAATTGACTTAAACTCAAATTTTGGGTTAATCAAGTCACTAAGGAAAGGGTAATTCCATTAATATCGCCTTTTAATAATATATATATATTAAGATAATAACATATATGAGTTTGATAAAAAAAAGTTCAATGAAACCTAATTCTAATTAGATAGGAAGATTCTAGACCTCCTAGTCTGCGTATGGTTCTAATTTCAAGTCAAAAGGACTTCGTTTGACCCCTCAATTTGATTTTGTAATCTTAACTGTAGTTTAAAATATGGATTAGATAACAATTTATTTTATTTTGTCAATTTGTTATAGCTTTTGTGTTTTGATTCATGTGTCACGTGGAGTATGAGTTTGGGTCAGACTTGTAGACCTATAGTTTTCTACGAGTGGGAGTGCCTCCTCCCCCGCTCGATTTCCCTATCGAGGTTGAACTCTACACCGGCCACAGTTCATCCATCCCGATCTCATTCATGGATGAGTCCCCATTTCTAATGACTTCACCCTTATATCTGTCTCACCCTCCCAAACTTATCCATCCTAGGTTTCATAGGACTTCTTGCCGAAGTGAAGAAACACCCAATCGTGATAGAACTCTCCTCGTTACACAAAGGTCTTGTCCACCTCCTTGATGCCCCCTATCCCTATAAAAGGGCTCAAAAATAATTATCAATTCTCGTACAACTCTCCTCAATGATCAATTCGATCTCCAGGTCCCTAAGAAAGCCATGCCATTTTGGTTTTCATATTCGTCTCCCTCGAGCTGGATTCCACTAGCAAAACCACCTCTAGAGAAATTGTCATTCTCGTATGCATCTCCATCACTAGGTTTCATAGGACTTCTTACCCTAGCAGAGAAACACCCAATCAGGCTAGAACTCTCCTCGTTACACAAAGGTCTTGTCCACCTCCTTGATGCCTCCCTTCCCTATAAAAGGGCTCAAAAAAAATTATCAATTTGATCTCCAGGTCCCTAAGAAAGCCTTACCATTTTGGTTTTCAAATTCATCTCCCTTGAACTGGATTCCACTAGAGAAACCACCTCTTGAGAAATTGTCATTCTCGTACGCATCTCCATCAACCTATAACCAGTTTCCCATTATATGTGTGCCCTGGTATTCCTTGAGGCGTTGGGTCCTATAGATATGTTTGAGCTTCTCACCTACAATTCACCACCTAGTCTTTTTAGTGTTTCTCTAACCTCAGAAAGGGGTCCAATGGTCTCGCCTTTCCTCATGGGTTGTTTTTCATGTCTCAGTGTCTGAGTTTCCCCTTCACAGGTTGGTTCTGACCTAGGGTATGACTCCCTTGTTCTTCTTTGTTCTCTGCCCAACCCATGGTTCTTTATCTCAGGAAATGGGCCCCTCAGTTTCACATTTGCCTGACCGATCTCCTCACCATGATTTCTTGCATCCTCGATGACTATGTGCAATTTCCTTCCTTTGCGATGCTATTACAACCTTGAGTTTGTTTGTATGGTTGTAAATGCAATTTTTCTAAAGAAATGTACTTGCCTGTAAATTGTATGACTTATGATAAATATATGGGTTTCTTTTACAAATTTTTCCTTGTGCATGTGTTTTTGTGGATCTTATTGTATTAGTGGGTCCAAGATGATAAAAGAGGAAGGAAAGTTGAAAGAACATAAATAATACTTAAATAAGAAATGAAATTGAAATAAAGATGAAAAAATATAAGCAATATGAGGAAAGATGTGTGATTGATCATAATGGATTATATTTCAAAATCTATAGGTTTTTTGTGATACAAGAAATTCAAATAAAGGAAAATAAGAAAGTAAGAAAGAGAAAATATGAATCAAATATGATTTATTAAGTGAGAACTTTCACATGAATAAAAGACTCTTGTACTTTCGATTTATGACCCCAAATTTATCACGCAAGTAGATTAAGTCATTAATGGGTTTCCCTAAAATTTTGTAATTATAAGGGGGAATGGTTTGAGAGTTATGAATTTTGGGAGATTTCATAAAGTGAGAAGGATTTCCTTAAATGTCATGTTTATTTATCCTTAAGTTCTGAGTTTTGTTTATGTGGGTGGCATGACAACCATTAGAACTGAGATCCAATGGTGGATGTTTCGTGGGGCCTACCTCAAGTCTGATTGGAAAACTGGGAGAATTTCTTCTCCACTTTCCTCTTGACTTAGTACACGAGAGAATCTAGACATTAGTTCTCTATCTTCTAGAGGCCATGGGGGTTCTATCCATACTAGGATTTGCCACCTTACGTGGTGTGAAAAGGGTTTCCCCAATCCCAGTGGAACAAATACCCTACCCTATATAACGGAGGGTGTTGTTCAACGCCAGCAAAATCGTAACCAATTCTCGCGATACTGGAATGAGTAGGTGAATGTTTTGGTGTCTCCAATTTGAGGATTCATCCTGACTTATACCTTGGTCCGGTGGTTTCTTCTCGCCAAAGAAGAACAAGTTCGTCCCGACATTCTAGGGGAGCCACGAAGCAATTGAGGTGTACTTTGAGTTTGGGAGGATGAGGCTGAGCTTTGGGCAGTCTTGGATCATGTAGAGGTGCAGTAATGAGCAAAGTCAAGTACTTAGTTGACTGGCTGCTCGCGTGAAAGAGATGGGGAGGTCGAAGATGACCGAAGGAGAAATCACTTTCCTATCCTCGAGTGTACGTTGAAAAGGTAAGGCCTTTTTGGTATTTCCATGCTTTCCTTTGTTTCGCGAGCAAGTAGCCTTACGAACCTAGGTGCCCAGGTGGCACGAGCCAGTTGGCTCAAGTCTGGCCCATCAATGTGATTTAATAAACTCCAAATATACGTGTGGCTATTCTTGATTCGTTGAAAACAAATTTTCTTATAAAAAAAACTAATTATGGGAATATCAAATGAAGATAAATTATATATGAAAGTTTATCAGAAAAATATGTAGAATCTAATAAAAATGGAATTGAAGCCTTATATATATTATAATTTAAAAAGTACATTAAGTCACCACTTTTAACGCATTAAATTATGGCAAAACACTAATTTGAGATGGGAATATATTTTAATGTCTCTTTTTGGTTATTTTGAGTAATACTAACTTGTTGAGAATAAAAGGGAGAGTTAAATCTAAAAAAGATGAAATTATGCTTATTTTAGGGGTTTGAACACTTGATTATGCATTAATGGGCTTAAAAACCCTAATTTTGGAAAATATGGGTTTTAATGGTTTTAATCCAAAAATGTGCACATACAATAGAGATATAATGATCCTGAAGTTGTTTTCAGATTAAAGAACACTTAAGAGGATAATTGAAATAATTAGGATTTTTGTAAATAAGAAACCTAATGATCCTGAACTTGGTTTGAGATTAAAGAACCCTTAAGAGGATAATTGAAATAATTAGGATTTTTGTAAATAAGAAACCTATTTTAGGGTTTTTAGCCTAAAAAGGGTAAAGTTGGATAAAGTAACCTAAGAAACCCTAATGAACCCTAAGGAGACTTAGAAGCCTTAGAAAATATCATCATGTCATTAGGAAGTGTTTAGAATATGATAGTGACATTAGGTAATCCATATTTTTTAGGAATTAAGGGTGGCTTGCATTAGGTACTTGCTTGGATATCATGTTTATTTTGGATTCTCTTAGTCAAGAACATGTGTGTGGTTATGCTTATTAAATCGCTCTAGTTTCACGACAATTTTTGAGGTTTTTATCGATTTCTTGGAAATAATTACTTGGTTGACTTTTATTTCATGCGACTATAAAGTCACTATGACTATCACCGTAAGTATATGTGCATGACTAGCTTAGATCCTAGTCCTCCTCTGTAGCTTTTATGATGATGAGATGGATGACCTAGTACATGGTCTACCCTTGGGGTAGGATCATCAGGTTATCGTGAGTCGATGTGTTGGTCTACCCATGTGTAGAACCATACGACGACACAACCCTATGTAGTGATCTAACTGTAAGGTAGGATCATGGGTGCTAGTTGAGATTTATTATATGAGAGAGGGTATAGCACAGAGGCAAGGAAATGTAGGGATTGAGAAGTTAAGTTTAAATTGTAAAGTTTGTTTTGTTAAATCATAATTTGATTGCAATATTTTGTCACAATTAGATGCAAGATTTTGGTTTCCCCACATACAGTATAATTCATTATACTGACCTACATTTTTTTGTCGGTGTTTTAGGTTTATTCGGAAGTTAATATTCCTTTAAAGTGACATTGATAAAATAAAGATTAATAAAGAATTTGAGGATTATAGATAGATAGTTCTTATCTGGGTAAAGTTCCTCAAATCCTATATTTTGCAAGGTATGAGAAAAGAAAAAAAAAACATTCCATTTAAAGCTTAGTAGTGGTAGAATTTACTAATTATTTTTTATTATTTGCAAAACCACATGATCTGTTTTTGGGATAATGGTTCTAGCCTTTTGGTCTCCCTTAATTGGGGGTTAATGAGGGGTGGGGTCCTTATATTTGGTATCAAAGTGTGGTTTTCCATTTAATCTCTACTAATTATTAAATTTTACAAACTCTTTAGTACCTAAGGGAGTTATTAGAGGATTTTCTAATGATGGAGGTGTCTAAATATGGATCATGATCCAGTGGTTGGCAATATTTCCCTCCTCCCAGCTAGTCGGTCTATGAGGACTCCCAGATTCTGTGTGATTGCTTGACCAAACTCAGAGGATTTGACTTGAAATTAGATACCTCTAGGTCTTCTCATCTATTTTTGTCCCTTCTTTACCTCTTATTTCTGGAGAAACATTCAGTGCTTAGGGCTTTCTCTCTCTCCACCACCTCTTGTGTTTGGGAATTCAGAGTGTTAAGGATTAAGGGATCTTCCACCAAACAATAAAATGCATGTAAATAAGAGGACATGGACGTAAGTTAAAGCTTATATATCTTCCAAGTTATAAATATGTGTTTAAAAGATTTTTAACTTGTGTGAAATAGCATGGCCCGCTTGAAGATTGTAGTTGTTCCCTTCGAGGCCACTGAGAGCCCTAATGGGGGTAGGCTTCCCCGCAAGAGGTGGGGATCTTCTGAGAAGAGGAAGAGGGATCATGGTGATGAGTCCTCAAAGAAGAGAAAGAGTCCCGAGGGAGCCTCGTAAGTGTTGCATTTTGTGGAGAAAACATACGTGACGGAAGCAACAAAATTCACACAACCTGACACATGATCTCGTTGACAAAAACGTATTTGGAAAGAGTGTTTGCAGGATATACCTTATCGTAGAGCAAGTCTGGCAATGTCCCACTGCACGACGGTGTGCAACGTTGTTGGCCTACATGGATGGAACTTCTCTCCCATTTGTTAAGTGTATCGAAGAAGATCTGGTGGCGTTCCTTTGTGTAGTGATGTACGCCGCTCGTAGCGCGTATGAATGGTCGTAGACGTCCTCTGAACACAGGCGTCTCTGCGTCTATGTCTCTACTTCATTCATGCAGATGGACTGGAACTCCAATCGTGCTTCCCAAGCCAGCGGGAAGGAGTCATCTCTGTGTGGAGGCATGCTAGCATCACGGTGCTCTCCTTTCTCTCCTGAGGATGGTGACGGCTAGGGTATACATACATGAGCATAAACTAAAAAGCCTCTCTCAATATCTTATTTACATTTCGGCCGTCAAGCTCCTTTAAATAGGAGACGAAGGGAAGTAAGGTTTCCTAAACCCATCGGTAAATAGAAACACTACATTAATTAAAATTCTCATGGATTAATTATAATATTTTGGAATTCATTAATTAACCAAATAATCACATTAATTGATTAATTAATATCTGACTCCATGCAATCTCTTTCTATGGATTGATGGCATATATACCAACAGACTCACACTTACACTTACAGCCAGTCACTCCAATATTATTCTAATTGATTACATAAACATTTTAGTAATCAATGTGATTCAGAGCAATTCCAATCAAATGGAGAATTATACTCCTATTCCAACACATCCTATGTGTGTGACCCGGTAGGCTCCAAATTACGTTGCTAGTGATATCCATAATCATATTATGATTTCATAGGCAATGATTGGTATCTATCAAGACTTCATTGCCACCCAAGTAATTGGAGAAGTTCGAGAACAACTTAACCTATCATTCATTTTGGTGTTATAGTGATTGTATAGTTCCTTTGTCGCTGATATCTGAATTGAAATCGATTCATGGAATTGTTATCCTTTTCAATGTTCAATCCATATTCCTTGAACTAGAGCAGACTGTCTGAGATATATGTAAGCTCAATATCACATATTGACTCACATCAGCATGGCCATGCATTTTTCAGTCTCGCTTATCAAGTGGTTGGAATATCAAACTCCCGTAGGAAGGACAAATTCCATCTACATCACTCACAGTTATCCCCATGTGTCACAGTGCACCCAAGCACCATCTTTATGGTAATCCTTATTCAAGACCACAGTGGTTGATGTCAAAGTACACCAAACAACATGTGATAAGTGTAGTGACTTCAGGTCTAAGAACCACAATCACCACCATCATTATGAGATGTGACTCTAACTACCAATCATGGTATCCATGTGTCACTCTCAAGGTGGTTCTATCCGATACACTATTCTCTAACAAGTATCTATGTATTTGGTTTGATATCTCCATATCATGGATAATGAGATTGTTCCATCAACCAACATACATTCTAATCTTATGTGTTATTGATGTCTAGGGATATTTCCACAATAACAACCTATTAGGGACAAAACTATAATACATACTCTTAGCATACATATGATCTCACTGTTCAGGTCATCAACCCAAAGACATATGCCATTGAGTACATAATTCTATAGACATCTATAAGTTTTATAGTCATCTCACAATATAAAACAAAAACATATAGATTGGAAACTTTCCTTTATTGATATGATCAATGTAGTATTACAAATAGTTTACATAGTATCCCATTATAGTCATCAAATGATAGTATCTATGGGTGGTGTGCTAGCATCACGGTGCTCTCCATTCTCTCTTGAGGATGGTGAAAGCTAGGGTTTACATATGTGAGTGTAAACTGAAAAGCATCTCTCAATATATTATTTAGATATTGACCGTCATGCTCCTTTGAATAGGACACGAATGGAAGTAGGGTTTCCTAAACCCATCTGTAAATAGAAACACTACATTAAATGAAATGCTTGTGGATTAATTAGAATATTCTGGAATTCATTAATTCACCAAATAATCACATTAATTGATTAATTAAAATCTAACTCCATGCAATCGCTTGGGATGGCTCTATGGGCATATATACTAACAATAAGAAGGCTCAGACCCAAAGTCAATTCCCTTGTACTACCCAGAGATGGACCAGGAAGAGGAACTCATGCCCGAAGATGAGGTCAAACCCGAGGAGAACCCAACTAGTGGCCCAGGACCTACAATAATAGTTCACACCCCTAATGCCCTATGGATGGAACAGAAGAAGAAGCTAATTGAGGCCATTACTGCCCTGGCCCTCAGGGATATAGCCAGATATGAAAATGGTGAACCACTTCAAGTTCATCCTTGACTTGGAGTCACCATTTTAGACTTAGTCAAGCTAAATATAGAGAAATTTTGGGGAGAGGATAAGACCAAAGTGGACAAAAAAAATATGCTTGGTTTCTAGTGATCGAGAACTATTTTTGCATGCTGGAGGTGCAGCCGAATAAGAAGGTCCCATTTGCTGCTCACCTCTTAGGAGGAGCAACCAAGACCTGGTGGGAGAACCACATCATGGGTCGAGATCTGAATGCGGACTCGATGGCATGGTCTGACTTTAAGACTATCTTCACAACCAGATCCATTCCCACCTCAGCTAAGAAAGAGAAGGAAAGGGAGTTCACCAATCAGATCAAAGGTAGGCTAACTATCGCATACTTTGGCCACAAGTTTCACATCCTGGAGCCTTTTTGGAAAATGATGATCGAGAAAAGACGGGTGGACCATTTTGTAGTGCATCTTCACCCTACCATCAAGCCTCATGTGATGGCGAGTAAACCAACAAAACCTTCACTGAAGACTACAACACTGCCCTTGATATGGAGAGGATGGTGATGCCTACTCAGAACCCATCCAAAGGATATTTGGGTTTCAATGAAGGTACCATAGCCATAAGAATGATCACAAAAAAGGAAAAGGATGTAATCATTCCAAGGGAAAGCATGGTGGTAAAGGAAAACCCCGTCATGAGAATACCTGGCCTAGGTGTCGCACCTACAAAAAATGGCATTCAGATGAGTGCCACTACAACAAGAGGGTGTTCTACCATTGCCAACAAGAAGGACACCATCATGCCAACTACCCTCTACCTGACCTGAAGGGCCCAGGCCCAGTAGAAGCTCAACCTATAGCTACCACCCCAGCTACTACAGAATGATGACAAGCTTGAGTTTTAGCTATTGATAATGAGGAGGCTCAAGCTAATGCTAATCGGTTAATAGAGGGTAATAACCCTTAGAGTTTTCTTTTATGTTTTAAGATAAGCATGTAGTAGTCTAATGTATGGTGAAAAATAATGTAGGCATGCTTGAATTCATTGGACATAATGTAAAAGCTTTATTTGATTCTGGATCTACTAATACTTTTATTTTGAGGAATCTCACAACAGTGCTTTGTTTGGATATCAAGGATTTGGGATATATTTTGGATGGCACAACCCCAAGTGGTCAAATCTTTACATCCCTCTTGAAAACATCAGTGATACCTATTAAGTATCGAGATCATGAGTTCCCTATAGATTTTATCCTCCATGCATGAATGACTTTGATGATGTGATCATTGGAATGGATTGGATCGATACCTATAGGGAAAATATTGATTGTAGGGAAAAGAAAGTAATCATAAAAAGACCAAGTCACCCACTGTTCACCATTAAGGGTAGGAAGCATGCTACCACTAGCCTACATGTGTCAACCTTGAATGCAGAACAGATGATAACAAAAGGTTGTCAAGCTTTCCTAACAGTAGTTATCGAGCAGGAGCCTAAGGTTCAACCCTTAGAGGAAATAGAGGTAGTCAGGGACTATGCAGATGTATTCCCAGATAATTTTCCTGGGATCCCTCCAGAGAGATAGGTAGACATTTCGTTAGAACTAGCTCCTGAGATGAACCCTATTTTGAGAGCACCGTATAGGATGGCCCCTGTTGATTTTCTCGAGCACCGCATGGGATGGCCCCTATTGAGTTGCTCGAGTTGAAGAAACAACTATAGAAACTACTAGACAAGGGTTTTATTTGACCTAGCACATCACCATGGGGAGCACCAATTCTCTTTGTTAAGAAGAAGGATGGGTCACTCAGGATGTGCATAGACTACTGAATGATCAACCAGGCTACTATTAATAACAAATACCCTTTACCCCGTATAGATGACCTATTTGACCAGCTGAAGTCAGCTTGAGTCTTTTCAAAGATTGACCGCAGTTTGGGGTACCACCAGTTGCGAGTTAAGAGTGAGGACATCCCAAAAATAGCATTCAGGACCCGTTATGGCCATTATGAGTTTGTGGTATGCATTGCCCCGAGTGTGTTTATGAACCTCATGAACAGTGTGTTCCAACCCTTCCTTGACTCATTTGTCATAGTGTTCATAAATGACATCTTGGTTTATTCTGATGACCTAGATAAATCTGACAACCTAGAGCAACACTAAGACCTAGAGCAACACTGAGGCCACCTGGGTAGAGTCCTTGATATCTTGATAAAGAAGAAGTTCTATGGGAAATTCTCAAAGTGTGAGTTTTGGATAGACTGTGTCATGTTCCTTGGACACATCATATCTGGAGGGACCATCTTAGTGGATCCATCTAAAGTGTCGGTCGTTCAAGATTGTCCAGCACTAAAGAATCATTTAGAGATCCACAACATTCTGGGATTGACCGAATATTATCGATGCTTCATAAAGGAATTCTTAAAGACTGCTTTGCCACTTACCAAGCTCACCCGGAAAGACAAGAATTTTGTGTGGTAAGACCTATGTGAAGCATGATTCTGAGAGTTAAAGATGAAGTTAACTATGGCTCCATTGTTGACTCTACCCTCCGATAATGAGGATTTTATGATTTTCACTTATGCATCAAAGATGGGACTTGGATGTGTGTTAGAGAAAAACATGCATGTTGTTTCCTATGCCCGCAAACAACTCAAACCCAATGAAGTGAATTATTCGATGCATGATTTAGAGTTGGATGTAATTATACATGCCTTGAAGATTTGGTGACACTATCTATATGGATCCACCTTTGAAATCTTCACCAACCACAAGAGCCAAAAGTTTCTCCTGACTTAGAGGGACCTAAATCTGAGACAGAGACAGTGGATGGAATATATGAAAGACTATGACTTCACCATAGCCTATCACCATAGAAAGGCAAATGTTATGGATGATGCTCTTAGCTGGAAATAGCTCAGGTATGCATCTATCCTGTCTAGGCAGTGGAGAAAGCTAGAAGATCTTGTGGAGTGAATACCACAGTCGTTAGAAGACTGAGTCTATTTCGCAAATATACAGATTCAACAAGACATGTTGAACATGTTGGGTTTTAGGGAAGGCAACGGAAACAAAAACTTCTCCTCCCCAAACCCAGAACAAGGAAACGCGTCAACATCTATACAATAGGAAAGGATGGTTTGTGGAATCATACCTTGTCCTGAGGCTTGCTCGGCAACAATACCTCGTGCCTTGTGTGGTCTTCACCTCCTGTCTTGGACGATGTTTATGCAGCTCCTGGTCGCATTGGGACTGACAGGATTGAAGGCTGTCCTACTAGCGACAGAAACCTCCCGGCTCTGAAGTAGTCCACAGGGACCACCTGGAACTCCAATCTCCTTGTCCCACAAGGAATTGGAAGGATTCACACCCTCTTATCAGCGTACTAGTCGCCAACACACTCTCCTACCACCAGTCGCAACTGCAGTTGTCTTTCTCTTGTTGTGCCTCCCTTATCAGGTAGCACTTTCTTGGGCTCTCTCTCGGTTGCCAAAACCAGAGAGAACGACAAATTCACAGAGCAAATGGTTGAACTGTGTTGTTCTTTCAGAAGCCCCCAATACCCCTATATATATAGGAGGGTCATGGGACAGGGTTCTCCATCCCGGGTAATGCGGGACTAAAAGCAGGAGTAGAAGGGTTCGAGATTTTCCACAAAACAACCAACTCACAACCAGAACTGATCGTTTCACAACTAAAATGGTTAGTTGGGGACCTGAACTGGTCAGTTGACACCTCAACCGATCGGTTCGGACACATGAGCCGATCGGTTCACTTCTAAAACGGTCGGTTCGTGGTCCTGATCAGTTCCCGATTGAGTTTTCTTCTTTTGTTTCTAATTGGTATCAAATACCAATCCTTGTTCCAATAAAATTGGGCAAGTGAAATGAAAGGAAAATTCTCACTAATCCTACTTTCCCAACTTGCTCGGTTGCAACAGTTGGACCGATCGTTTCAACACTTGAAGCGATTGTTTCTCCCTGTCCATGAGCCGATTGACTCACAACCTGAATCGATCGGTTCACCGAGCAGAGCCGATTGGTTCATTACATGAGCCGATCGGTTGGGAGTGCAGATTGTGCAGAATCAGTCAATTGTAGTTTTAATCAATTCGATACTCCAATCAATGCGTCCAACACCTTGAACATTATGATACTGAGCCATCAATTGATTGAGTGTTTAATTGAACTACTGAACTCCTTTAGTAATCAATCTAAACATTGTTTGTGGACAAAACTCCTCTTCCAGGTTAAATCCTATGTGTGTGACCCTGCAGGTCCTTTTTCACGTTGGCAGTGAAAGTCCATAACACTTATGACTTCACAATTAAAGAGAGGTGCCTAGTCACACATCAGTGCTACCCAAGTGAAATAGAAAGTTGGAGAACAACTTTCAATCCTACAATCTGTGAATGGTGTTACAGTGAATGTATAATTCCTTTGTCACTGGTATCCCGAATGAACTCGAGGCATGGAACAGTCTTCATGTCAACGTTCATTCACTTTCTTGATCTTAGAGCAGATTGGAAGAGATATGTATGACATCAATATCACATACTGATTCACACATGCGTGCGCATGCCTATTTCAATCCTACTCATCAAGTGGCCTTGGATATCAAACTCCCTCAGGAGGGACAAATCCCATATCTATCACTCACCCCTCAAAATCCCCATGTGTCAAAGCCATCCAATCATCACCTTTATAACAACCCATGTTTCAGGACTGCGTTTGATGATGTCAAAGTGTGCCCAACGACATGTGTTGAGTGTAGTGATTTTAGGTCAAAGAATCACACTCACCACCATCACTGTGAGTACTGACTGTGACTACCATGTCATGGTTCCATGTGTCAAACTCACGGTGGGTCTGTCCGGTACACTTATTCTCTAACAAGTACCTATGTGTTTGGTTTGATATCTCTATATCATGACTAATGAGATTCTATCATCAACCAACACCACAATCTAATCTTGTGTGTCATTTCTATCTATATACCTTCCACAATGACATCCGACTAGGGACATAACATGAATGTACAAACTCTTAGCATCCGTATGATCTCATCGTTCAGGTCCTTAACCTGAAAGCATATGTCATTGAGTATTGTCATTCTCTAGACATTCAATTTGTTCTATCACTATCTTATATGACTGAACCAGAAAGAATTGGAAGCTTGCCTTTGATGTTTATCAAATCAATCTTAATGTATCCCTTCAATCATCCCATGATTGGCTCTCAGGGCATACATACCCACAGAACGAGTTGGTAGCTACCCAATTAGTCATCCTAGAGCTTGATAAGATGATAAGTTTGTTGGAAAAACCTCAGACCCATCTTTCAGTAGGAGTAGATGGCAGAATCTTTTACAAGAGTTGCATTTGGGTTCTTGAACATTCGTTGTTGAAGGATCATATCTTGTAAGAAGCACATGGTTCAAAGTACACGGTACATGTTGGCACTACCAAAATATTTAAGGATCTATAGCGGTACTTTTAGTGGCCCATAATGAAAAGATATGTAGCAAAATATGTGGCCAATTGTCTCATGAGCCAGATGGTGAAGGCTGAAATCCAGTGACCTAGTGTATTGCTATAGTCGATTGAGATTCCTGAGTGGAAATGGGAACAGATCACCATGGACTTTGTGGTGGGTCTTCCCACTTCATTGGGATGATTTTGGTGAGAGGATCTTGATGAGGTCAGATGAGATCCAGGTGTTTGTAGATAAAGTCGCCTTGATCAAGAAAAGGTTGAAGAGAGCTCAGGATCTATAGAAGTCATATGTAGATGTGAAGCAGACTGACTTGTAATTCACCATGGAGATCATGTGTTTTTGAAAATCTGACCCCTCGGAGTTATTTCTAGGAATAGAGGAAAGCTTAGTCCTTGATATGTGGGTTCGTTTGAGATTTTATAATGGATTGGTGAAGTTTCTTATCGTGTGGCCTTACCCACTCAGTATAATATGATGAATGGTGTTTTCCATGTGTATAATCCAAAGTGATATGTGAAGGACCCAAGACATGTGCTGAGCATTGAACCTATTGAGCTCCAAGGGAGACAAACATATCCTGAGTCACCTGTGAGGGTACTAGATACCAAGGTGAAAGATCTCAAAAATAAAAAGATACATATGGTAAAGATTCTTTGGATGCACCATGGAGAGGATGAAGTCACATTGGAGCTGAAGACATACATGGAAAAGGCCTACCCTGAATTGTTTGTTTGATTGTTTGAATTTTGGGGGCAAAGTTCCTATAAGGAGGGGAGGATGTTACAACCTTGATTTTTCTTGTATGGTTGTAAATGCAATTTTTCCAAAGAAATAGAATTGCCTATAAATTATATGACTTATGATAAATGCATGGGTTTCTTTTAAAACTTTTACCTTATGCATGTTTTTTCATGGATCTTATTGTATTAGTGGGTCCAAGATGATAAAAGAGGAAGGAAAGTTGAAAGAAAACAAATAATACATAAATAATAAAGAAAATTGAAATAAAGATGAAAAATATAAGAAATATGTGGAAAGATGTGTGATTGATCATAATGAATCATATTTCAGGATCCACCTGGTTTCTAATGATACAAGGAATCCAAATAAAGGAAAATAAGAAAGTAAGAAAGAGAAAATGTGAATCAAATATGCTTTATTAAGTGATAACTTACAAATGAATAAATCACTCTTTTCCTTTCAAATAATGACTCCAAACATGGTACGCAAGTAGATTAAGTCATTAATGAGTTTCCCTCAAAATTTGAGATTATAAGGAGCCATGGTTTGAGAGTTATGAATTTTGGGAGATTTCATAAAGTGAGAAGGATTTCCTTAAATGTCCCATTTATTTAGCCTTAATTTTCGAATTTTGTTTATGTGGGCGGCACAACATGAGGGAATCTAGAAATTAGTTCTCTATCTTTGGGGGCCATGGTGGTTCTATCCATACTAGGATTTTCCACCTTTCGTGGTGTGAAAAGGGTTTCCCCAATCCCAGTGGAATCGAGACCCTTCCCTATATAAGGGTAGGTGTTGTGCAATGCCAACAAACTAGAAACCAACTCTCACGAGACTAGAATGAGTAGGTGAACATTTTCGTATCTCCAATTTGAGGATTCATCCTGACTTGTACCTTGGTCCAGTGGTTTCTTTTCACCGGAGAAGAATGAGTTTGTCTCGACGTTCCAGCGAATCCATGAAGCAATTGAGGTGTGATTTGAGTTTAGGAGGACGAGGTGGAGCTTTAGGCAGTGTTGGATTGCACACATGTGTGGCAACAAGCAAAGTTAACTACTTAGTTGACCGACTTCTCACATGAAAGAGATTGGGAGGTTGATGGTGACCAAATGAGAAATTACTTCCCTGCCCTCGAGCATACAAAAAGTTAAGGCCTTTTTCAGTATTTGCACACTTTCCTTTGTTTTGTGAGATCGTAGCCATGCGGGCCCAGGTGCCCAGGTGGAATGAGCTTGTTGGCTCGAGCGTGGCCCACTGGTGTGATTTAATAAACTTGAAATATATGTGTGGCTATTCCTAATTGGTCGAAAAGGGTTTTTCTTGTAAAAAACATAACTAATTATGGGAATATCATATGAAGATAAATTATATATGAAAGTTGATCAAAAAAATATGTAGAATCCAATAAAAGTGGAATTGAAGCCTGATATCTCTTATAATTTAAAAAGTACATTAAGTTACCACTTTTAATGCATTAAATTAAGGTAAAACCCTAATTTGAGATGGGAAATAGATTTAATGTCTCTTTTTGGTTATTTTGAGTAATACTAAGCTATTGCGAATAAAATAGAGATTTAAATCTGAAAAAGATGATATTATGCTTGTTTTAGGATTTCGTACACATGATTATGCATTAATGGGCTTAATAACCCTAATTTTGGAAAATATGGGTTATAATGGTTTTAATTCGAAAATGTACACATAAAATAGGGATATAATGATCTTGAACTTGGTTTGTGATTAAAGAACCCTTAATGAGGATAATTGAAATAATTAGGGTTTTTGTAAATAAGAAACCGATTTTAGGGTTTTTAGCCTAAAAAGGGTAAAGTTGGATAAAGTAACCTGAGAAACCCTAATGAACCCTAAGGAGGCTTGGAAGCCTTAGAGAGTATCCTCATGTCATTAGGAAGTGTTTGGAATATGATAGTGACATTAGGTAATCTACATTTTTTAGGAATTAAGGGTTGCTTGTATTAGGTGCTTGCTTGGATATCTTGTTGATTTTGGATTCTCTTGCTCAAGAACAGGTATATGATTAAGGTTATGGTTAAATCTCTCTAGTTTCATGATGGTTTTAGATTTTTCATTGATTTCTTAGAAATAATTGTTTGGTTGACTTTTATTTCATCCAACTATAAAGTGACTATGACTATCACCATAAGTATATGTGCATGACTAGCTCAGATCCTAGTCCTCCTCTATAGCTTTGTTAAATCATAATTTGATTGCAATATGTTATCACAATTAGATGCAAGATTTTGGTTCCCCCACATACCATAAAAATTCATTATACTAACCTATGTTTTGTTTGTCGGCGTTTGAGGTTTTTCAGAAAGTGGATATTCCTTTAAAGTGACATTGATGGAATGAAGATTAATAAAGAATTGGACGATTTTTGATAGATAGTTCTTATCTGGGTAAAGTTCCTCAAATCCTATATTTTGCGAGGTATGAGAAAATAAAAAAAATTATTCCATTTAAAGCTTAGTAGTGATAGAATATGATAATTATTTGCAAAACCACATGATCCTATTTTGGGATAATTACTCTAGACTTTTTTTATCCCTTAATTTGGGGTTACCGAGGGGTGGGGTCATTACATTTGGTATCAGAGCATGGTTTTCAATTTAATCTCTAATAAATATTATATTTTACAAACTCTTTAGATCCCAAGGGAGTTATTAAAGGATTTTTCGATGATGGAGGTGTCTAGAAAAGGATCATGATCCGGGGGTTGGCAATATTTTCCTCTACCCCACAAGTCAATCTATGAGGACTCTCAGATTCTATGTGATTGCCTGGCCAAAATCAGAGGATTTGACTTGAAATAAGATACCTCTAGGTCTTCTCATCTATTTTCGTCTATTCTTTAGCTCTTATTTCTAGAGAAACAATAAGTGCTTAGGGTTTTCTCTCTCTCCACCACCTCCTGTGTTTGGGGATTCAGAGTGTTAAGGATTAAGTGATCCTCCACCAAACAATAAAATGCATGTAAATAAGAGGACATGGACGTAAGTTAAAGCTTATATATCTTCCAAGTTATAAATTTGTGTTTAAAATATTTTTAACTTGTATGAAACATCATGGCCTGCTTTAAGACCGTAGTTGTTCCCTTCGAGGCCACCGAGAACCCTATTGGGGGTAGGCATCCTCATAAGAGGAGGGGATCTTCTGAGAAGAGGAAGAGGGAGAGGGACCATGGTGATGAGTCCTCAAAGAAGAGAAAGAGACCCGAGGGAGCCTTAGAAGAAGGCTCAGACACTATGTCGGTTCCCTTCTACAACCCAAAGATGGACCAGGAAGAGGAACCCATGTTTGAAGATGAGGTAAAACTTGAGGAGAACCTGATTGGTGGCCCAGGACCTATAGTAATAGTTCACACCCCTGCTGCCCTATGGATGGAACAATAGAAGAAGCTAACATAGGCCATTAGTGCCCTGGCCCTCAGGGATATAACCAGAGAAGAAAATGGTGAACTGCTTCCTATTCATCCTCGACTTGGAGGCACCATTCTGGACTTTGTTAAGATGAACATAGACAAATTCTAGGGAGAGGATAAGACTGAAGTGGTCAAAAAAGCAGATGCTTGGTTTCTAGAGATCGAGAATGGTTTCTGCATGCTGGAGGTGTAGCTAAACAAGAAGGTCCCATTTACTGCTCACCTTTTTGAAGGAGCACTAAGATCTGGTGGGAGAACCGCATCACAGGTCGAGATCTGAATGCGGACTTGATGGCATGGACCGACTTCAGGACTTCATGGGTCGAGTTGAAGAAACAACTACAAGAACTATTAGACAAGGGTTTTATCCGAACTAGCAACATGGGGAGAACTAGTTCTCTTTGTAAAGAAGAAGGATGGGTCACTTAGGATGTACATAGACTACTAGATGATCAACCAGAATACTATTAAGAACAAATACCCTTAACCCCATATAGATGACATGTTTGACCAGCTGAAGTCATCTCAAGTCTTTTCAAAGATTGACCTAAGGTAAGGGTATCACCAGTTGTGAGTCAAGAGTGAGGGCATCCCAAAAATAGCATTTAGGACTTGTTATGGCCATTATGAGTTCGTGGTAATGCCTTTTGGGTTGTCCAATGCCATGAATGTGTTTATGAACCTCATGAGTAGTATGTTTCAACCCTTCCTTAACTCATTTGTCATAGTGTTCATAGATGACATATTGGTTTATTCTGACAACCTAGAGCAACACCGAGACCACATGGGTAGAGTCCTTGATATTCTGAGAAAGTAGAAGTTCTATGGGAAATTCTCAAAATGCAAGTTTTGGATAGATAGTATCATGTTCCTTGGACACACCATATCCAGAGGGACCATCTTAGTGGATCCAGCTAAAGTGTCAGTTGTTCGAGATTGTCCAGCACCGAAGAACCCTTCATAGATCCACAACTTTTTGGGATTGGCCAGATATTATCGGTGCTTCATAAAGGATTTCTCAAACACGACTTTGCAACTTACCAATCTCACCCAGAAAGACAAGATGTTTCTGTGGTTAGACCTATGTGAAGCATGATATCGAGAGTTAAAGGAGAAGTTGACTTCGGATCCAGTGTTGACTCTACTGTCCAGTAATGAGGGTTTTATGATCTTCACCGATGCATCAAAGATGAGACTTGGACGTGTGCTAGAGCAAAATAGGCATGTTGTTTCCTATGCCTCTAGACAACTCAAACCTAATAAAATTAATTATCTAACATATGATTTAGATTTGGTTGTAATTACATTCCCTGAAGATTTGGCGACACTATCTATATGGAGCCACCTTTGAAATCTTCACCTACCATAAGAGCCTGAAGTATCTCCTAACTCAAAGGGACCTAAATCTGAGATAGAGATGGTTGATGGAGTATATGAAAGACTATGATTTCACCATAACCTATCACCCTAGAAAAGCAAATGTTGTGGCTGATGCTCTTAGACAGAAACATCTCAGATGTGCAGTTGTCTTGTCTAGGCAGTGGAGGAAGCTAGAAGAGCTTGCGGAGTGGACTCCACAATTGTTAGAAGATCGAGTCTATTTGGCTAATATATAGATTAAACTAGACATGTTTATCGAGTTGGTAGCTACCCAGTTAGCTATCCCAGATATTGACAAGATGATAGGTTTGTAGGAGAAACCTCAGACCCATCTTTCAGTAGGAGTAGATGGTGGAATCCATTACAAGATTCATATTTGGGTTCCTGAAGTTTCACTGTTGAAGGATCATATCTTGCAAGAAGCTCATGGTTCAAAGTACACGGTACACATTGGCACAACCAAAATGTTTAAGGATATGTAGTTGTACTTTTGGTGGCCCAGAATGAAAAGACATGTAGCGGCATATGTTGCTAGTTGTCTCACGTGCCAGATGGTGAAGGATGAACACGAGCAACCCAGTGGATTGCTACAGCCGATTGAGATTCATGAGTGGAAATCGGAACATATTAGCATGGACTTTATGGTGGGTCTTCCCAAAACCAAGAGAGGTCACAATGTAATATGGGTTGTAGTAGATCATCTTACCAAGTCAGCACATTTCGTTGCCATAAAGACCAATGCCAAAGTGACAAACTTAGCTGCATGGTGTTCTGCGTTTGATCATTTCTGATCACAATCTGGAGTTCACTTCCACATTATGGAAGTAGGTACACAAGGAACTCAGTACTAGACTAAATTTTAGTATAGCGTATCACCCCAGACTGATGGACAGTAAGAGAGGACAATTCAGACTTTAGAGGATTTGTTGAGAGCTTGTGTGCTAGATTGGGGTGGATCGTGGGAGCAATACCTGCCCCTCACTGAGTTTGTTTACAATAATAGCTACCAAGACAGTATCGAGATTCCACCATATGAAGCTCTCTATGGGAGGTTGTGTCGGTCACCACTTCACTGGGATGATGTTGGTGAGAGGACCTTGTTGAGGTCAGATGAGCTCTAGGTGTATGCAGATAAAGTCGCTTTGATCAAGCAAAGGCTGAAGAGTGCCCAAGATTGACAGAAGTCATATGCATATGCGAAGTGGACTAACTTGTAGTTCACTGTGGGAGAGCATGTGTTTTTGAAAATTTGACCCCTCCGAGCTATAGCTAAGAATAGAGGAAAATTTGAGTCCCAAATACGTGGGTCTGTTTGAGATTTTAGAATGGATTGGTGAAGCTTCTTATCATTTGGCCTTACCCCCTTAGTATAGTATTATGGATGATGTTTTCCATGTGTCTAACCTTAAGATCTATGTGAATGAACTGAGCCATGTACTGAGTATTGAACCTATTGAGTTCCAAGGGATATTGACATATCCTAAGTCACCTATGAGGGTACTAGATACCAAGGTGAATGAGCTATGGAATAAAAAAATAGAGATGGTAAAGGTTCTTTAGAAATACCAAGAAGAGGATGAAGCCACATGGGAGCTAAAGACAAACATGGAAATGGCCTATCCTGAATTGTTTGTTTGATTGTCTATATTTTGGGGGCAAAATTCATTTATGGATGGGAGGATGTTACAACCTTGATTTTGCTTGTATGGTTGTAAATACAATTTTTCCAAAGAAATGTACTTGCATGTAAATTGTACAACTTATGATAAATATATGGGTTTCTTTTACAACTTTTTCCTTGTGCATGTTTTTTCATGGATCTTATTGTATTAGTGGGTGCAAGATGATAAAAGAGGAAGGAGAATTCAAAGAAAACAAATAATTCATAAATAATAAAGGAAATTGATATAAAGATGAAAAATATAAGAAATATGTGGAAAGATGTGTGATTGATCATAATGGATGACATTTCCGAATCCACATGGTTTCTTGTGATATAAGGAATCCAAATAAAGAAAAATAATAAAGTAAGAAAGAGAAAATATGAATACAATATGCTTTATTAAATTATAACTTGCACATGAAGAAAAAACTCTTTTACTTTCAAATTATGACCCCAAACTTGGCACGCAAGTAGACTAAGTCATGAATGAATTTCCCTCAAAGTTTGAAATTAAAAGGATCCATTGTTTTAGAGTTATGAATTTTGGGAGATTTCATAGAGTTAAAAGAATTCCCTTAAATTTCATGTTTATTTATCCTTAATTTTTGAATTTTGTTTATGCGAGAGGATTGACAGTCGTTGGATATGAGATCTAATGATGGATGTGTTGTCTCCTACCTCGAGTTCGATTGGGAAACTGAGATAATTTCTTCTCCACTTTCCTCGTGAGTCAGTACACAAGGGAATCTAGAAATTAGTTCTCTGTCTTTGGGAGGCCATGGAGGTTCTATTCATACTAGGATTGGCCACCTTATGTGGTGTGAAAAGGGTTTCCCCAATTCCAGTGGAACCAAAACCCTGCCCTATTTAAGGCAGGGTGTTGTGCAATGCCAAAAAACCCATAACCAACTCACGTGAAACCAGAACGGGTAGGTGAACGTTTTAGTGTCTCCAATTCAAGGATTCATCCTGACCTGTACCTTAGTCTAGTGGTTTCTTCTAGCTAGAGAAGAATGAGTTCATCCCGATGTTCTAGGGGAGCCACGAAGAAATTGAGGTGTTCTTTGAGTTTGGGAGGACAAGGCAGAGCTTTGGGTGGTCTTGGATCACGCATAGGTGCAGCAACAAGCAAAGTCAACTACTTAGTTGATCGACTGCTCACGTGAAGGAGATCGGGAGGTTGAAGACGACTGAAGGAGAAATTGCTTTCCTGCCCTCAAATGTACATTGAAAAGGTAAGGCCTTTTTCAGTATTTCAGAACTTTCCTTTGTTTCAAGAGGGAATAACCTCGCTGGCCCGGGTGCCCAGGTGGCGCGAGCTGGTTGGCTCGAGCCTGGCCTGCCGATGTGATTTAATAAACTCAAAATATATGCGTGGCTATTCCTGATTAGTTGAAAAGGGTTTTTCTTGTAAACAAAATCAATTATGAGAATATCAGATGAAGATAAATTATATATGAAAGTTGATCATAAAAATATATAGAATCCAATAAAAATGGAATTGAAGCATGCTATCACTTGTAATTTAAAAACTACAATAAGATACCACTTTTAATGCACTAAATTGTGGTAAAACCCTAATTTGAGATGGGAATCGGATTTAATGTCTATTTTGGGTTATTTTGAGTAATATTAACCTATTGTGAATAAAAGGAAGAGTTAAATCTGAAAAAAGATGATATTATGTTTATTTTAGGGTTTTATATACATGATTATGCATTAATGGGCTTAGAAACCCTAATTTTGGAAAATATGGGTTTTAATGGTTTTAATCTAAAAATGTAGACATACAATAGAGATATGATGATCCTAAAATTGGTTTGAGATTAAAGAATCCTTAACGAGCATAATTGAAATAATTAGGGTTTTTGTAAATAAGATACTTGTTTTAGGGTTTTTAGCCTAAAAAGGGTGAAGTTGCATAAAGCAACCTAATAAACCCTAATGAACCCTAAGGAGACTTGGAAGCCTTAGAAAGTATACTCATGTCATTAGGAAGTGTTTAGAATATGATAGTGACATTAGGAAATCTATATGTTTTAGGAATTAAGGGTTGCTTGCATTAGGTGCTTGCTTGGATATCTTGTTGATTTTGGATTCTCTTGCTCAAGAATAGGTATGTGATTACACTTATGGTTAAATCACTCTAGTTTCATAGCTATTTCTGAGGTTGTTATCAGTTGCTTGGAAATAATTGCTTGGTTTAATTTTATTCCATGCAACTATAAAATGAATATTCCTGTCACCATATGTTTATGTGCATGACTAGCTCAAATCCTAGTCCTCCTCTGTAGCTTTGGTGATGATGAGATGGATGACCTAGTACATGGTCTACCCTTTGGGTAGGATCATCAGGTTATCATGAGTAGATGTGTTGGTATACCCATGGGTAGGACCATACGACCACACAACCCTATGTAGTGATCTACTTGTAAGGTAGGATCATGGGGGTTAGTTGAGATATACCATTTGAGAGAGGTAGTTTCTATATCCACTGCAGGGATAGAACAGAGGCAAGGATATGTAGGGATTGAGTAGTTATTTTTAAAGTCTAAATTTTGTTCTAGTAAATCATAATTTGATTGTAATATGTTGTCACAATTAGATGCAATATTTTGGTTCCCCCACATACCAGTATAATTCATTATATTGACTTTCATTTTATTTGTCAGCATTTTAGGTTTATAAGAAAGGGGATCTTCCGTTAAAGTGACATTGATGGAATAAAGCTTAACAAAGAATTTGAGGATTGTAGATAGATATTTCTTATCTAGGTAAAGTTCCTCAAATACTATATTTTGCAAGGTATGAGAAAAGAAAAAAAAATACATTTAAAGATTACTAGTGGTAGAATTTACTAATTGTTTTTTATTATTTGCAAAACCACATCATACTATTTTGGGATAATGACTCTAGCCTCTTGGTCTCCCTTAATTTGGGGTTATCGAGGGATGGGGTCATTACCAATGCTCTCCGACCATGGACCGCGTGAGACCTCGAGCCCAGATGCCCTTAGCACATGAGTCAGGGCTTTGTGAGTCTGGTTCTTCCTCAGTAACTTGATGGTAGGGCTCTCTATCCCTAAAGAGTAGCGTCCTTGGCTCTCAGCTAGAGCTAAGAGGCCCTGTAAAGGAGCTCGAGCCATGGCTCGTACTGGGAGAAAGAAACACTATGGATGTTTCTTGTTTCTGGCCCTGATAGCTTTCCAACTCATGTCACACAACCATGGGCATTTTTGTCTTTTCACACGCTATCTCCCTAGTGTGGCCGCTAACTGATTGGGCCTTGTGCCGATTTGGCAGCGTTGTATTGGTCCAACTCATCTTCGCTCCTTGTGTTAAATCAGTCACCTGCCTGGATTTCTATCGCTCTACCATTGGTTAGTTTTTAGAAAATCACAATAAATCCATATGATGTTAGAAAATTCTACAAAAAAAGTCAATGGAAATGCTTTTTGAATGGAACCCAATTTTTATGTTTTCAAACCTTAATTCGAGAGTGTTTAACAATGTTTTCCTAGAAGACCCAAATTAGGGTTTAGGATGGTGTTCAACATCATAATTAATATAAATATTGTAATTTTAGGGAACATATGATTTACTCAAGACCGGGTAGATGAGATGACATTTTGTCTTGCTCTGTGTAAGTAGGTCATGCCACTATACATATGTAGCTATTTTGAATTTGATGTTATATATGCTTTATGATTATGCTTCAAATTCCAAGTTAATGAATGAAATTAAGATAATAATCATGTCTCCAAATATAGTACTACTTGTTGTTTGCTATATGTATAAAATCATGTGTTTATCATAGATTCTCAATAATTTTTATGGAATGATCATGTAATATTTAAGGCATTGAAGAAAGATCATGTACATTATGTAATATTAAGATCATGAGGGAGAAATCCCATTATGTCAAAGATTTAATGTTTAAATTTAAGAATCATTCTATAAGAATATGTTTAAGTATTATTTGCTCTCACCATCATGGACTTCAAGGGGATGTTATGGACATTTGTTCCAATTATGGGCTTTCATAACCAATCATGGAGTTTAAGGGGTCGTTATGGGATTTTTAGCCAAATCATGGGCATTCGTGCCAATTATGAGCTCTTAAGTGGGAAAATCATAGAGAGTGCATCTTTTACTTATTCAATTCTTATTTATGTCAAGTAATTAATTTCAATAATGCTCAAGTTAAATTCACATCAAGATTTTCTTTCAAGTCAATTATATGTACTTTCTTTTCTTATAATGTCTATATAGCCGCTTACTGATGTTGTTCTTTGTTTCGCCCAAGATCAAGGAGCAAGAGGGAATTGAAGTGAGCCTTTAACTATAGCTGACTCAAGGGGACTTTAGCTTGATGGGATGCCATCTACCAATTCAATAGATTATCTAGTCTAGTTTATCATTTCATGCTTTAGAATTGGCTTAGACTGCAAGTATTCGGCTTGAGATCAACACGAGAAAAATTATGTTTTCCCTTTCAAAGAACTATGTATGAATCTATTTTTGAGTTAATGCATGGTGTTTCATTTATCTTATTACTATGTATATCATGTTTTGTGATGTTCATCCTAGCCAAGTGACCCATGTTATTGATAACATAGGATTCGCTTCAGTCATTATGTATGTTCTTGGAGGGGTGTTACAATATGGTATCAGAGTAATGAGTAGATGGCCACTAAGCTAAAGATTCACATGTTCTAACCCTAGGTGTACCTTGTTTTTATAGATGGCTCCTAAGAATTCTGACAAGGGAAAGGATAGGGAAGATGGTGCTAGATAATCTAGTGAGGGAAATGGATCAAGAAGGAACCCTAAAGCAACTTTGGAGGACATAGTCTAATTGCTTTCCAATGCCCTAGGACAAGGACAATGTCAACCCAGACACCACAAGTTGACCTTGGTGGACTTCTTGAGGATCAAGCCCGACTCCTTTGCTAGAGAAGGAGAGGATGATGTCATCACCAAGGGAGAAGAATGGATTAGGAGCATAGAGCATTGTTTTCATGACCTGGACTGCCCTCAGTAGTCTAGGGTTCACTTTGCAACCCACATGCTGAAGGGAGAAACACATACAAGGTGGGAGAACTTGCTCAACTCATGAGCGGCTGATGCACATGCACTAGTAGTCCACATGGACCACCTAGAACTCCAATCTCCTTGTCCTACAAGGAATTGGAAGGAGTCACACCCTCCTATCAGCGTACTAGTCACTGACACACTCTCCTGCCACCAGTCGCTTTCTGTAGTTGTCTTTCCCTTGTTGTGCCTCCCTTATCGGGTAGCACTTGCTCGGGCTCTCTTAGTTACCAAAACCAGAGAGAACGACAACTTTATAGAGCAACTGGTTGCACTGAGTTGTTCTTTGAGAAGCCTCCAATACCCCTATATATATAGGAGGGTCATGGGATAGGGTTCTCTATCTCGGGCAATGTGGGACTAAAGCAGGAGTAGAAGGGTTCGAGATTTTCCACAAAACAAGCAACTGCGTAACCTAAACCGATCGTTTCATTTATGAAATGGTCAGTTGGGGACCTGAGTTGGTGGGTTGACACCTCAACCGATTGGTTGGGACCCATGAAACAGTCGGTTCACTTCTGAACTGGTCGGTTCGTGGTCCTGGTCAGTTCCCGATTGACTTTTCTTCTTTTGTTTCTAATTGGTATCAAATACCAATCCTTGTTCCAATGAAATTGAGCAAGTGAAACGAAAAGAAATTTCTCACCAATCCTACTTTCCCAACTTGCTCGGTTGCATCAGTTGAACCGATTGTTTCATCACTTGAAGCAATCGTTTCACCCTGTCCATGAGCCGATCGACTCACCACCTGAGATGATCGGTTCACCAAGCTCAGCCGATCAGTTCATCCCATGAGCCGATCGGTTGGGAGTCGTCCAACACCTTGAACATTATGACATTGAGCTATCAATTAATTGAGTGTTTAATTGAACTACTAAACTCCTTTAGTAATCAATCTAAACATTGTTTGTGGACAAAACTCCTTTTCCAGGTTAAATCCTATGTGTGTGACCCTACAGGTCCATTTCACGTTGGCAGTGAAAGTCCATAACACTTATGACTTCACAAGCAAAGAGCAGTTCCTAGTCACACATCAGTGCTACCCAAGTGAAATAGAAAGTTGGAGAATAACTTTCAATCCTACAATCCGTGAATGGTGTTACAGTGAATGTATAATTCCTTTGTCACTGATATCCCGAATGAACTCGAGGCATGGAACAGTCATCTTGTCAACGTTCATTCACTTTCTTGATCTCAGAGTAGATTGGAAGAGATATGTTATGACATTAGTATCACATACTGATTCACACATGCGTGCACACCTTTCTCAATCCTACTCATCAAGTGGCCATAGATATCAAGCTCCCTTAGGAGGGACAAATCCCATATCTATCACTCACCCCTCAAAAGCCCCATATGTCAAAGCCACCCAATCATCACCTTTATAACAACCCATGTTTTAGGACTGCATTTGATGATGTCAAAGTGTGCCCAACGACATGTGTTGAGTGTAGTGATTTCAGGTCAAAGAATCACACTCACCACCATCACTGTGAGTACTGACTGTGACTACCATGTCATGGTTCCATGTGTCAAACTCATGGTGGGTCTGTCTGGTACACATGTTCTCTAACAAGTACCTATGTGTTTGGTTTGATATCTCTATATCATGAATAATGACATTCTATCATCAACCAACACCACAATCTAGTCTTGTGTGTCATTATTGTCTATCTACCTTCCACAATGACATCCGACTAGGGACATAACAAGAATGTACAAACTCTTAGCATCTATATGATCTCATCGTTCAGGTCCTCAACCTGAAAGAAGACGTCATTGAGTATTGTCATTCTCTAGACATTCAATATGTTCTATCACTATCTCATATGACTGAACCAGAAAGAATTGGAAGCTTGCCTTTGATGTTTATCAAATCAATCTTAATATATCCCACCAATCATCCCATGATTGGCTCTGAGGGCATACATACCAAAAAAATTTGCATTATGAAAAGTAAACTAGCACTGATAGTTATCCAGGGTTTAAAGGTAGCTAATATGAAAGGTAGATAAACAATATGGAAATGATTTAGAGCAAAGAGTAAGATATAAATTTGAAATGTAACAAGTGTGTTTTGAACAAAAGGAGAAATACAATATGACTAAAGTGTGAACAGAAATAAATTATTGCAGTGATAGAAAGAATGATAATAATCTATTTGTACCTTGTATGTTTCAATTTTAGGGATGTTTAATCTACATGATTAAAATGAGAAGGATAAGTAGCAAAAAGTAAGTATAAATGAATGGGGAGAGATATAAGAGAAAACAATGACTTTTAGTAATATGTGAATTTGTTTTTAGAAGTATAATTTGTTGAAGGTATATTAAGGGATGTAAATTGGTTCTACGCATGATTTCAGTGTACATGTGCAAGTAATATGTTAAAAGATGTCTGATAGTTGTAGTCGTTCATACCAGTAATCCATCTTAGTATTATACAATTGTTGTATGGTGATATGGGTTGAATGATGATGGAACAAGTGGAGGGTTACCCTGAATAAGGTAGTCTTACCTATTCACTCAAATAAATAGAAGGGATGATAACCATATGGTATTGATATGTAACCCTAATGAGGTATAGCTTGTTATACTAAGATTTAATATAACTAAGTGATGGTAATTGGGTATGAATAGTCCTTGAATGACTAATACAATCATGGAGTACTTTGCTACTATTTTTGAAACCCTAATATGCTATAACTCGATGGTTACACCTTGATTTATGTGTGGGTTCATACTTGAGAATGATATGAGATGTGATGGTGATGCTTCACCTTATGCATCCATGATGCAATGGGGATGTCGTGAGCAGTATTATACAATTGTTGTTGAATCTAATCTTCCAACTCAAGACTATTTTTCTATTTGAGTAGCACAATAGTAAAATTTAAAACAACATGGTGAACTCTCTTTTGTGACTTAGAGGTAATACAAAACAATAGTACATATTGAGCCGTATGAATTGAGATAGTTGGATCAGATTATCAATGTTGAGGTAACACTTCAAGAGTATAAAAATATTGAAATGGTTGTTTCTCTCTCTATCCTATGATTGATTGTGGCATACATAATTTGCTTGTTATCATTGAGTAGTCATGATTTAAACATGTGATTAGAAAAGGCATAAAGGACTTCATGTTGAAAACTACATTCAAGTATGAAATACAAGAATATAATGACATGTAAGATATCAGAAGCTTAAAATAATCCTTGAAGGTACTTTTCTTGCATATTTATGTTTTGGGGACATTTTTAAGGGGGGAATAATTGTTATGACTGTATCTAAGCTTAATTAGTAAGTTAGCATTTATGTGGATGATTATATGCTTTACTAAATTGATAATTACTTAAACATGATTAATGATGATATCTCAATCATGATATGATAAACCTAATGAGAACCCCAAGTATGCTATCTCTTTGTATAATTAGGGTTTGAGAAAATATAAACCCTAGTCATCTGAAATTAGGTTTTTCACCAAATAGGTTCATGTTGGGGAGAAATGAGAGAGGTATGCAAAGGAGAATGAAAATGGTAGTTGAAGGATATGATAGCATGACCGTGGTGGGTAGCATGGCCGTGGTGGGTCGTTGGTCGCACGGGCATTCTAGGCCACACGACCATTTTGAAAGAATTGAACTATCTCAAATCTATTGAAACCAATGCGCCACGGCTGTACTGGGTCCATCTTAGCATGGTCGTGGCATCTAGCATGGCCGTTCTGGGGCATTTACTCTTCAACTGACATTTCTGCAGAATTCTAGATAGCAGTGCACTATTCGATTTTAATTTATTTAATGGAAGCTTGTAATGATCTCAAATTGTAACTGAAGCTTAGTATCTCAATTATACACAACATACTAAATTCTCATAATTTTTGGAGAAGGTTTGATCTCTGAAACAAACGAATTATAGTAACCTTTTTATGATAGAATAAAATCTATTGAAATAAGAAAAAGTTTAGTGAGAGGTCAATGTGCAATTCACCCAAGCAGCTCAATTTCTCTATATGGTCAAGCTAACACACTAGTGTCTCTCATAATTCGTAATTCATTCTAGAGAAATGAAATCTTAGAGAGAGAGGGAGAGTTAGGGTTTGAGAGGAGAAAGTGGTGGAATTGTTGATCTAGGGTTTCTCTATCCGAGATATGATGAAATCAAGTAAGTTTAGATTCTTTGCACAGATTTTAATGGTGAATTTTCTCTCACATGTCTAGATTCCATAAATCCTCTGATTTGATCTAAAATGATATCAAAACTTCCCCTTTTCTCTCTCTTTCTTCATACTCCCTCATTTTTAGAGCTTTCGAGTTGAAAGGAAGAAGAATTGGGTGAATTGCTAGGGATTTGATATGAGATCGAGATTTTTAGGGATGAGCTGCATTTTTAAGGTATTTTCACACCTTAGGGTGAGTGGGTAAAATAATATTTCAGTCAATTGTACTCAATTAGATGGTTTTAATTTATATTCTCGATTTATCCCTAGATGACAATAAATGAAAAGAATTGTTCTTGAATTCAGTTTATAGAATACTTCAATTCATGTTCCAACTATGATCTTAAAATGTTTATATGATGACATGGATATAGATATCCATGTATCTTGAATACTACAAAATTAAGAAGTTTATTGAGAATCTTCTGAAGATCTGAATTTTCAAGTTATTTGGGTGTTTGAACAACAATATAAATGAAATTCGGATTTATGTTTATATGATATTACTTGTGTTCCTAATGCATATAATTCTACATGTTTGATCTCTTTGATTTTATATATGGACAAATAGAGTTTCTAATTTTCATAATACATATCCTGTGAATAGCAAGTACTCAAGGATGGAAACCCAATCTAGTATGCTTTTACAACTATACATATCTAATTTAGTAGTAAATGGCTAGTTCAAATGATTTATGTGATATTGTGGGATTTTATCTAAGTATTATCTTATATGCATATATGCTTTGTTTATGAGATTCAAATTTTCTAACTCAAATACTTGTCATGAAATGCATATGTTGTTATGTTATTGCAAGTGGAGATATGACATGTCCTAGATAGGTATGTTATCGATGCCATGCATAAATGTGAGAAATGTTGAATGAGAATATTTATATTAGTAGACATGATATATGTTTGAATACATGAGAAGTGCTATATGTGCATGAGAAAGGAGAAACCCAAAGAAAGGGGTAAACAATATGTTAAGCATTCAGTTCAGTATCATCAGTGATTTCAATATAATAGTCTGAGTAGTCATTAATATACATAGTTAAAAGAGATCAGTCTAAGAGAAAGATATAATCAAAGTTACAGTAATAATAGTAGCCCTGAACACTGTAGATTCCCTATGAGAGATATGTGTCATAGGGATGAAATGACCTAACCCTGGCAGTGTCTAGTATACAACGGTCGGATCGTACTAATAGGTGGTACGGGGGACGAAGCCCTAGTGGAAGTCTCCTTAAAAATATAGTTTGTAGTGTCCAACATCAACTAGAGATCTTGGTGGAACTAGAGTACAAAATAGCCAATAGGTGGCTTGACTCTCTTCCTGTGTGCTCATGTTAGAGGAGGAGTCCAGTTTTACGGCCTATAGGTGTGCCGAGGCTAGAGAGCTATTTTCCGATTGCTGACCAATGATGTAGTCAGTCTTAGCATCCCGGGTGTGTCAGCTAAGTCTTGTACGGTGCGATCATATTTTGTTATGATTCTCCATATGTAGAGTACACTTCATATGATCAGGGCATAAGTTAAAATATGATAATATAAGTTTAAAGAGTTTCTTATAAGTAAGAAGAGTTAAGAAGGGTTTGATTTCTGTTTCACAGCAGTTGTTCTTTAAATGTAACATTGAATGTAGTGAGGATTATATTTTCATACTTATTTATTTCTAATGATGTAGGCTTCAATATTATTAGTAAGTTTTTGAATATCTAGCCTTTTAATTTGAAATTATTATCTTGTTTTATTTCAATTATCCAAGAATGATAAATGTCTGATTCAATACTTTAGACTGCATTATTGTTTTACTCATTCACTGAGCGAGTAGGCTCACCCCTCTACTCAAAATTTTTAGGAAAACTGTGGGGATTGAAGATATCATTGCATCAGAGTAGATCTACCACAAGAGTTAAGTCTGAGTATTGTTAAGTTCATTCGGTCCTTGTCACTGTAGGTCCTTGTAAAGAAATAAGAGAGAGTTCTAAATGTTGATGTATAACATTATTCCTCTTTTAGCAATATATGTGAATCAGCAAGTCTGATGTGCTTAAAAGTATGAGAAACATAATGAATGTTCATACATGCATTTTTACTGTTGAAATCAGATTTGAGAAATAAATGTTTAGATTGCCTTGTAAAGATAGTTTATGTGGTTCAATGTGAGAAAACAAAGCATTTGAAAATGAAGAAAAAGTTAAGGGTGATCTTTGTATTATGTTAAATCCTCAATTTATGCCCTAATCTCATGATTATTGGTAATTGTGAGATCAGGGTGTAACAAAAGGTAACTCGATCGATAGAGTAAAAGAAAAAGCCGATATTCAAATCATCGGTCGAGTTTATCCTGGGGAAACTCGACCAACCAATGAAGATCGAATTGGTCAGGTACTCGATCGGTCGAGTTCTGTGAAAACACAACTCGACTGATGCCTTCTTCAGAAAACTGATCCAGGAGGATTGGTCGAGTTTGTAACTCGACCGATTGACTGCATGTTGTCAATTTTCTAAAGTGCATCTAAAGTGATTAAAACTTGGTGTTTAATGTCCCAATCAATTTTATCATCTTAGTTACAAGCCAATTCATCAATACAAGTGATTACAAAAAATATTCTAAGGTCATTTACATGGATTTCCCAAATTACACACTTGTATAGCTTTTGACTTGAACTTGAGAAATTTAGGGCTTTTGATTTTTGATACTTTTTATGTATCTAACACCTAAAATCAATCTTCAATACACATATGAGATACATATGAATTGAATGGTTAAGTCATTATCAAAATATTGACAATGTATAACTTGTAGGTTAGCATTAAGCTTATTATAAAGATTCGAGTTGGAGTAATATAACATTAACCCATACATGTATGCAAGAAGAAAGTTAATGATATTAAAGGAAATAATTAATAAATAATTTTCCTCTAATAATTATCAAAATATTATTTTATAATTGTAGATAATTCAATTATGAATCTAACAAAAAAATAATAAACCAAATCGGAGTTAAAATGAGAGAGTTATGCCTTTTTTAGTAAACATGTATTAAGTGTCACGACCGTGACATTGTGTCATGTGCCCCGACCCGTGATTCTACATCATGTTCCATGGCTATGATGCTAGTGTCGTGACCCACAATGCTGCATCGTGTGTGGCGACCGTGACGATGTGTGGCGACCGCGACGAATGCCACCCAGGACAGCCAATCGTAAAATGATCATATCTTGGGCTATACTTATTCATTTTCAACAAAACGAAGTGCGTTGGAACCGCAATTTGATCCTCTATTATTCAAACACCTTTCTCAATGAGAAGGTGACTTTGAAGGTGATTTTTGGGGTGCGTTTAGGATAAGAACGTGAATAATGATAGAAATCCATAAGGGTTTCCATAGATTCGAGTTGGTAAGTAGTTTTAACTGTAATTATTCCTTCTCTTTGTTTCCCCTTGCTCAGAACCCTTGATCCATCAAATTTGAGATTTGGGCTAACCTATGGCCTTCATTTTCTACCTACAGTAGAACTCATTTAGGGTTGAAAGGAAGAAGAAACCGATGATTTTGCTAGGATTTTGATATGGATTTGATATTTTCAGAGATGGACTTCTTTTTAAGGTGTTTTTAGACCTTAGGGTGAGTGGGTACTTCCATTAAATAGTAGATTGCATGAAATTGAGTTAAATCATCAATAATCTTTAATTGCTTGGTATACGAGTACAAACACTAAGTTGCCTTTTTGATCTAGCTTTTCCAAGATGATATGAAATGAATTATTTCTCTGTTGTGATGAATTTTAGATTATGAAATCACATTAAAAATGATTGCAATCCATCAAAATGAGAATTATTAAAGTAATTGTAGAGGTTACATGAATATACTGAAATCTAAGATTTTTCGCTATGACTAAAGTTGTTGTCTAATTGAATAAATACGGTTGCCTAGTTGAATCTCCTTTGTTGCGAATGATTGTTTTATTTGTATGCGTATTATGTATATGTCAAATAAGATGTTAGATTTCATTCAATTATATCAATGTTTGCGTGATATATCATTAAGGAGGGTGAAACCCTAAATGAATGGAAAGTTGGAGGTTTGCAAATAGACATCTTGATTCAATGTTATTCTTGATGTATGATGTTTTAGTAAATGGCGTGGAAACCCTAGTTCAGTTCATTACATGATTTCATATATATATATATATATATTCGATTATATGTGAACTTCTGAGAGAAATTCTTATTGAATGATGTTATGATGTATTCAATCCTTATGCTAGTTATGTGATAAGTGAATGAGGTAAATGAAACCCTAAGGATAGGGCGTTCAGTGAATCAAGTATTGTGATATTAATTTTTAACAGTATGAGATGTGGTTATGCTTAACAATTCAGTTGTGGTAAATGTTATCAGATGGTTTATGAAATTAACAGTTTATAAAGCTGAACGAAGATATATTGATGTGATGATTGAATTGCAAATTTGAAGAGTGAATTAGATATTTAGATGCTCTCAACACTGTAGAATCCTCACAGGATGAGACCTACGTTATGGGGAGGAAACGATTTCCCGACTAGAGGTAGTCCAGATCGAGGTAAGATGGAGTACACTAGTAAGGTGTGGGGGTCTTAACCAGTAGGGTAGACTCCTTACAGTTGTGTGGTACCCAAGACCAACCAGGGATGTCGGTGGTACCTGTGTTACATGTTGAGTGATTAGTGGTCAGTAGGTCCACTGATGCACATTAAGCCTGAGGGCTTGACTCACTGCCTGAGTACCCAGGTTGAGAGGTGGAGTCTGAGATATTCGGTCGTTCCCATTAGTCGTTGAGAGGCAAACACATCGAGGGCCGCTGTAGATAGGGTCTTACTCGAGAGATAGGATTAGGATCCCAGGCATGATTCTAATCCTTGTACAGTGAGATTATAGCTTGCTACGATTCTTTCACATGTTGTGGTACACCTCATATGGGTTTAGGGCATAATAATATGAATGAGAGGTTAAACAAGTGTGTGCATTTATTCAACTATCATTTGTAAGTTTCTGAGTTATTAGTTTTCTTTGAAGTTAATCAAGCATGTTCATATACTAATTCACTCTTGTAGATATTTATAGTATCTTGAAATATTTATGTTTGTGAATGATTAGTCTCTTTAAAGCTTACTGCTATTATAATTGATATTAGTTGCTTGACAATATATCTATAATTATCTAAGTGCTTTAAACTATTTCTTTGAAGTACTCATTCACTGAGTGAGTAGGCTCACCCCTCTACGCACAATATTTTAGGGATGACTTGTGGACTGCAGATGTCACACATCAGAGTAGATCTTCCATAGGAGTTATGTATGAGATTAGTTAAGTTCAGTCGGTCCCTGTCACTCTAGGTCATTGTATAGATGTGAGAGAGTTGTAAATAATGTTGTCTCTTGGATTCCTTATTAAGAGAGAATGTATCTAATTATCACATCATATGTACATTGAAGTGCGAGAAACAAAATGAATGTATGGATGTGTATCATTAATGTTGAGATCATATTAGAGTAATCAAAGTTTAATTCTCTTGTAAAGTTTGTCTATGTGATTGGATGCGAGAAAACAAAGATTTTGAAAAGGGAAAAAAGTTGGGAGTGAACTTTGTACTAAGTATAATCCTCAAACTTATGCCCTAATCTCATGTATAGTGGTAATCATGGGATGTGGGTGTAACACTGATACCCTACCTTGGTATGGATGCCCATTACCTCCTGAACCATGAAGCCTAGCCCAACCCTAACACCTTGGCATTACCCATCATAACCTAAGAGTCAATGTGCCCAAAATACCTCAGTGTTGATTGTCACACCCTACATAGGCGTTAACCGATACATCCTTGTGTGGTTTCTCGATACACCTTCAAGAGGGGTTTCCCGTTACTCTATCAAGGAACAAAATCGATACACCTCATGGTGGTCCAAACCGATACACCAAAAGAGAGTCTACACCGATACTTAGGGTTGATAAGGTGAGATCGAGATCACATGATGAGGATTGAAGGGTATGCTTGATTTCTCAATGATGCACATATATGAGAAATATATGATATAGAAGGGTGTTGTTTGGGTAATGTGTTAGTAATGTTAATTGCTTCTGCTAAAGTTAGTACACCATGGAATGATGTTACTATGAGTGATCTATGCTCAATTAAAGAGCTTAGCCCGATCATGGAATAATATGACCCATGTGTTCATCTTAAGGAAAGGTTATAATCCATGGCAAGTGTCTTCTATATTTCCTTTTTATATAATCTTAACTTATGGAATAAGGTTGATGATACTACAATGTGTATACTCATGAGGGTGGTGATAAGTCTTGTTGAAATACATGGTGACAACCTTGGTGTAGAAATTGTATAACAAGTCTAATGCTTTTATAGGTTCCTTGTGGATATCTTGAAGAGATACCCTCTATTTATGTAGATTATGGTTAAACTCTCCTTGATATATGTGATTAATGATTTGTAAGAAGTAATAATATGTGGTTCATCAAATGCTGAAACGTCCCACTAGTGCAATGGTCAATATGTTACTATAATGTATTATTGTAAAACGCATATACTGATGAAGATGATATGCATAAGCATTTATAATATGAGATAATTGGTACTGATGGTATGGTAATAGATTTATATCTAAAAAATGTTGTTCAAATCTAATCAGATAAAAAAATTGTATTTTGATGTGTTTAGGGTCTAGTGGTGTATCCATGAAGTGTAACCCTAATCAGCTTCATGTGAAAAGTATTGACCCCAACTCAAAGGGCAGGTCATATTATTGGATTAGTACAAATGGAAAACATGTTGATTCCCCCCCCCCTTAAAATGCATAACTATAACCTGATAGATTAATTGGGTGACATAACTTGTGAGAACTATGAAGATGGTTCTATAATATCAAGCTTTGATTATGAGCCTTGATAAAGGATCATGGGAAGTATGAATATGTGAATGTGTATACTTAGTTACACTAATTAATTCTCATTATTATACACTCCAATTTATGGGAGGTAGTGCATGGCAGAGATGTGAGGTAGAATGATGCTTGGGGACCTTTTATGAGCTTAAAATGAGATCTAATCTTAGATTAAAGATCTTATGATACTCTGGTTGCTTTAACTAAAGATGTTTAAAGTATTTTAACATATTCTCTCTCTAAATATAATAGAAATGGCTGCTATGGCAAGTACATGTGATGTGGCATGAGTAAGGCTTATATGCTCAATGAGGCATGTTGAGACAACCATGAATCAACAGTGTGATGTGATGGGTCTTAAGACCTGGTAAGGTCTTAGTACCTAATTGAGTTGATGCCCTCCGATATTGAAATGAGGGTTTGATATCCCATGATAAAATGTTGATGATGATAGCGTTGTGACTGGAAGTGATATAGTAGCCTTGTGGCTGGCAGTGATATAGTGTTATAAGATGATGGGAATCAATTTATAGTTAGTCAACGATGTTTGCTATTGTAATAATATACCCCTTTACTTTTGAAGGATTTGTTTGTGGTTTCTACATTGTAACTTGACTGATGCTAAAAAAATACTTAAATGGCTTAACTAATGAAGTGGAACTTAATCTAGTAGCTTGACATTTTCCAGATATCCATTCTAGTGTGAGTTTTATTACTGGATGGTGAAACACATTTAACTCAGAGTGCATATTTTTGAATATGTGGGGTGCAAGTTGAGTATTCCCTTGCATCCTTAATATCAAGTTGTTTGATATGGCAACGCATGAGCCGATCTTTCTATGATAAGGATGGCCATGCGTGAGCCAATCCTCCTTTTATGAACAACCATGCATGAGCATGTTCTCCTAGCATTGTTACCTGTACCAAGGTGGGCTAGATATTATATGGGTGGGCATGCATGAGCCAACCCTTTTTATGTGACTATATGTCACTTTAGTAGTTTGCTAGTATGTCTCTGTAATATTCTCATGTACTAACCACCAGGTGTGGAAAGGTCATGGATTTGGGATTTTCCATTGACCTTGTATGGAATCGATTTCAACTTAGCAGTGGTCGGTTGGATTTAGGTGGTATAGCTCAAATCCTCAGGGCATAAAAATACATAATCAACTGTGTAGTGTGCATGTATAGGATCAAACACGGAAACATTCGATGAATCCTTGCCTTGCTCTTGTACTATTTTGTTTGTAACAATTTCTTCATATGTCACTTGGTTAATTTGGTTCAATCAGTTCAGTATGTTAGTTTATCTGCCTAGTTATCAGTGATAATAATAGAGTTGGTGGAGAGTTATGTCTCTCATTGTAACTGTGTGTCTCACCCCATTGGTTAAAAAACTTTTTAGGTGGATGTGCATGCCAAGTTAAAGATCATGCAGTTGAAGATAATACGAGAAGAAAATTACACATAACAAACATGGTATATGGATAGTGTCTAGTAATAGAGTCTTATGTTTTGTCCCTGTACACTCAGGTCCTTGGGGGTGGTATCGATGTGTTTGTAGACATGATACTCATTCTATGCACTTGTGTGCCTCTGGTAGTATGTATATACATGTGGAACTATTATCTTATGTAACCAGATGTTTGGAATGTGATGATGTAGCACCTTGAATATAAGTTAGGAAATGCAAGTATTGGTTGTTATTGAACAATTCTTAGTTCATGGTGCTTGTTGCAAATCAGTTTTAATTTCCAATGATTTTTGATAATCCATTGTTAATGGTTGATTGTGGTTTGAGTTTTGAGTAATCTTGCTATGTGTGACAATGGGTGTCAGAGTACATCTTGAGTGTGTCTCTACCAAAACACCTTCTCTAGAAGTTTTTTTTTGCCATGTGGTTTTGTTTTGGTTTAGATGAGATGGTTGGCCTTCTTGTGATGTGTTTCGACCTTGTTTTCTTGGTGTTCTTTCATTGTAGTCGGGTTAAGGTTCCTTGATTTTTTTTCAACCTCTAGGATGGTGGTGACTGATGTGGTCCATACCCTACCTAGGTTTTATCACCATAGGTTGCATGCATGTGTTTAGTGGTTTCATGGATATTTTCCTTGTGGACAAGTGTCTCTTTGGTGCTCTCTTGTGTTGACACCTCACATCTACCTTACTTGCCTCCTCCTTTGAGTATATAACCCCTTTTTCCTTCATGAAAGTGATCTTTTTTTGGCCTCCTTCTTCTCCCCTCTCTTGTGTTCATCCTTGGATCTTTGATGAGCAAGAAGGACTAATCTTGAGTGCTTTGGAGGTCAGTCAACCTTGAATGTGGTGCTTTGGAGCTTGATAACCTTCCTAATGGTGATTCTTAGTGGTTTCCTTTCTTGGTAAGTGGTTCTACCTTCTTGCTTACATTTTTCCTTTGCAAACCTACCTTCCATCTTCTCTTTCTTGACCATTAGACCATGTTTTACATGGTGGCCACCTTGAAGATCTTCTCCTCACAAAGGTTGTGGACTATGTTTTGACATGGTGACACCCAAAGTGAGAAGGAGCTCTCTTCTTCCTTCTTTCTTCTTGGTTAGACCTAGGGTTTTTACCCTCTTTCTTGTGATTTATTTTGAAGATGGTGTTCTTCTCTTTTAAGGTGATCTTGTGGTCGAATTGTTGATACAAGTTGAAGCATCTTCTTATCTTTTGGAGAATTTGATCTCTTCTTATAGTGGGTTATATAACTCTCTACCTTCTTCTATTACTTCCACCATAATATTTCTTGCATGCTACTATTTTGATCTCTTACTTGATTCTAATGTGCTACATGAGGTTATCATGATCGAAGGTTTAAGACGTTGTAGTATTCTAAGTTTCTTGTATCTGATGTTTTATGTGATGGTTGAGGTGATTTTGATACATGCATCATGATCCTTGTTTGAATTATCATGGTATGGTTCAACTATCATGTTTTTCTTGAGGTTTTGATCAGTTTTTCTTGAGGTTGAATCTTGGTCTTATTCCACCTAGTTGGATTTTAGAGGTTTGTGTTGAAGTTGGATTTCAAGGTTTTGATGTTCATCTTAGTTTGGAGTTTTCCAACTTGATGATGATTGTAATGACCACATTTGTGCTTAATTGGTAAACTAGGGTTTACCTGAATGATTACATGCTTGATTAGATTGAACATCATTTAGACTTGATTAATGATAGTAGATCAATTGTGATGTTTCAAACCTAATAAGAAACTTTGACTATGATTTTAGTTTGAAGAATTAGGGTTTGAGAAATGTAAACCCTAATCAGCAAAAATTAGGGTTTTGATAGTACATGAATATGGAATTTGATCAGGATAGCAGTGTGGTAAATGATTTTTCATATTTTCTAAAAATTTTGTATTTAATTTAATTTTGGATAAGATATGGATAACTCTCATGCATATTGGAGAACAATTTTAGAATTTTTTTAGTGTTCTTTGAATGTGGTTCTCAGTTGAACTATACTTCGCCAAAATGCTGACAGAGTGCTTTTTAGCTGTGTAGTGTTTTATTTTTATTTATTTATTGGAAACACAAAATTATATGAAATTTTAACTGAAGATCTGCAACTTAATAATAAACAAATTGTAAAATTTTCAAAATTTTTGGATGCATTTAGACCTTATTAGTAGATGAATTACAGTATTATTTTTAAGACAGAAAATTCAGCTGAAATAAGAAAAAGTATAGTGAGGGGTCAATGTGCAATTGACCAAAGCAGCTCAATTGCTCTATATGGTCAACCTAAGACACTAGCAGATCTCATAATTCGTGATTTAAACCAGAGAAATGAAATCCTAGAGAGAGAGAGGGAGATTTAGGGTTTGAGAGGAGAAATTGATGGAGATGCTGACCTAGGGTTTTGCGGTCCGAGGAATGATGAAATCATGTAAGTTTAGCTTCTTTGGATATAGTTTCATGGTGAATCTTCTCTCTGATGTCAATAATCCATCCCTCCTATGATTTTATCAGAAATGGTGTCAACACTTCCCCTTTTCTCACTCTTTCTTCATAATCCCTCATTTTTAAGGTTTTCGAGTTGAAAGGAAGAAGAATCAGGTGAATTGCTAGGGATTTGATATGGATTCGAGATTTTTAGATATGTGATACATTTTTTTAGGTGTTTTCACACTTTAGGGTGATTGGGAACTTCCTTTAAATAGTATATTGCATGAAAATTGGTTAAATCATCCATAATCTTTAATTGCTTAGTATGCGACTACAAACCATAAATTGTCTATTTGTTCTAAGTTGTTGCAAAATGATATGAAATGGATTCTTCCTCTGTTTGGATGAATTTCACATGAAAAAATCATATTAGAAATGTATACAATACATAATAATGAGAATTCCCTATGTATTCGCAGAGGCTATAAGAATAAACTAAAATATAGGGAATTTGTCTATGACTAAAATTTGCTATATAAGTAAATAGAGAAATTTGCTTATCTAGATCCCCTTGGTTATGAATGATTGTTTATCTAAATTCATAGTAAATATATGTCAGATACTATCTTGATTTGTTTAAAGTGAATAGTGTTTGTTTGATATCTCAGTAAAGAGGATGAAACCCTAGATGCGAGGAAAGTTGGATATTTGCGAATAGATATCATGAAATCCATTTGAAGGGATTTTCTTGACATGAAAGACTTTATTTATCCAATGTAATTATTGATGCATGATATCCCAGTAAATGGCATGGAAACACAAATTTAGCTCAGTTCCAAGGTTTCATACATATATTGATTTTATATGATTTGTTGATAGTAGTCTTCATTCAGTGAATGTTTATGTCGCATGAAATCCTTATGAGAGCCATGTGATAAGTGAATGAGGTAAATGAAACCCTAAGGGTAGGGTGTTCAATGAATCAAGTATTGTGATATCAATGTTCTTAGTTCTTATTAATAATTCTTGCCATTATAAGAAATTAACTCTTAATTAAGTTATGTGATGCATAACTCAAGATTAGGGTAGATGCACACATTTTTATAATTAAATCTTGTCGTGTCAAGTAAATTGACTTTTAATTGAGTTATGTGATGCATAACTTAGAATTTGGGTTGATGCGCTTGATTTTTGAGGAATTATAGATAATTTACAAGTGTTATTGATGATTTCTAATATATCGAGTAACTAACTCTTGTTAGTGTGGATGAGCTAGGTTCACCAAAAAAAAAACTCTTATTAGTGTGTTACGATGATCAATTATATAATTCCAGTGTATATTAGCCAAGTTGATATGAGTTTAGTTTATTTATGACATTTCAATCTGCCTGCATGCATGGTATATGGATTACTCGGTAAATTCTAATGTTTTTGAGTATACTGCTCTGTCAGGTCTAGAATGATATTCATGTTGTGATTTGAACTACAATTAAAAAGACGAGATGCCTTAGAATTACCAGAGTCGAGTATAAGTAAGAAAAAGGTTCAACATAGTAAGGGTTTTCTAGGAAATAATTAAATTATAGATTTAAGGGCCCTTACACCATGGAACCCCTATGTGAGGTCTGCTCCTTAGGGGTGAAACGACCTAACCCTGGAAGCGTCCAGTATACGGGGGGCGGAACATGCGATTAGGTGACATGGGGGACGAAGCCTAGTGGAAGTCTCCTTAAATTATAGTTTGCAGTGTCCAACATCAACCAGAAGTCTTTGTGGTACTAGAGTACAGAAAAAGACAAGAGGTGGCTTGACTCTCCACCTGTGTGCTCAGGTTAGAGGAGGAGTCCAATTTAGGCTTGAGAGTCATTTCCCTATTGCAGACCAGGAGAGTAGTTAGACTTAACATTTCCCGGGTGTGTCCTCTATGTCTTGTATGGTGTGATCATAGTGCACTACGAGTCTTCATATGTAGAGTGCACTGCATATGATTAGGGAATAATAAAATGAATGAGAGGTCAAACAAGTGTGTACAGTTATTCAATTATTCTTTATATGTTTATGAATTATTAGTGCTCTTTATGATCAATCAAGCATTTCACAGATTGATTCACTCTTATAGATATCTAGAGTATCCTGCCATATTTATGATTGTTAATGATCAATCTCTTTAAAGCTTACTACTGTTATAATTGATATCAATTGCTCAAAAGTATATCTGTAATTATATTAGTGCTTTAGACCATTTGTTTTAAGTACTCATTCACTGAGCGAGTAGGCTCACCCCTCTACTCACAATTTTTAGGGAAACCACATGGACTTGGAGAAGGTCAAAGCATCAGAGTAGATCTACCACATGAGTTAAGTATGAGATTAGTTAAGTTCAATCGGTCCCTATCACTCTAGGTCCTAGTATAGATGTGAGAGTGTTGTAAGTAATGTTTTGCGTCTTTGTTTCCTTAATAAGAGAGAATGTATCTGATTATCATGTCGTATTTACTTGAGAATGAATGTATGGATGTGTATCATTTATGTCGAGATCATATTAAAGAAATCAATGTTTAGATTCCCTTGTAAAGTTAGTTTATGTGGTTCAATGTGAGAAACCAAAGAGTTTGAAAACGAAGAAAAATTTAAGGGTGATCTTTGTATTACATTAAATTCTCAATTTATACCCTAATGTCATGATTAGTGGTAACTGTGAGATCGCTGTGTAACAACTTTGGTATCAGAGCTTAGGCTGAGTTGTCAGAGACCATTAAGTTAGTAAGTTAGAGTCAAAAGTGTGGCAGATACGAGATGTTATGATGTTAGCTCTAGGAATTTGAGTATTCCGATATCTTGGCCTGGTATCTGAGTACTTGGATCAACCAGTATCAAGGTACTCTATCTATTCTTTCATGTATACCCTGGCTAGGTATACAGTGGAAGGATGGTCTAGAGAGGAACCCTAGAAATATTAGGGTTAGAAATAAGATAAGTAACATGAATTAAGAGCATAAATATAAAATGAGATAGAACTTTCATTTCATATTGTTGTTTTATTAGAGATGAATAGAAAAGCTCTTATATGTTTGAATTCCGATATTCAGTATTTCGAAATATATATGGGTCTTTAAGATTTGTTGTACACTATGAAATTGTAGCATTTATTGATTACATTCTTTGTATCAAGTATACTAGAAATGATCTTTGAATGAGCTTTCCTAAGTGTATACGTTTTCTTCCACACATTTGAGATGAATAGGAGTTGAGTAATCCTAGGTAGCTCTTGGTTTCAGGATTGCAGGTTTGTCCTGGTCCGACTGGCAAGATGCATTACTGGGATCTAATGACTCCTATTAGTAACATAACAAGAGTAAATTCTAGATAGATTAGATCCAAATTCTAGTATGAATGTATATACTCTAAGATTTTGAAGTATAAGGGAAAGACTAGGATAACTAAGAATCAGTTGGAACTGATATCTGAGATCCAACTTTGGGGTCTCATATGTGAAACCTTTAAATGGGAATAAAGGAACATGACATAAGGTTTAGATTAAGTTTAATTATTAGTATTATACAAACTCTAAATATGAAATATGGAAAAGATATGAGAAAAGTATGTAAGGGGCCAAGATAGTAAAATCTAATCATGAGGAATGGATTATATAACCGAGTACAATGTTTTTATGTACTCCAAAGCAAAGGGAAAATAGAAGAAAAGAGTTGAGTATACAATAAGTACATAGAAGTGAAGAGTCTTCAAAAGAGTTAAAGTGAAGAGAACTAGATGAACATGTAAATAATAAAACTAGGATAAGAAACTTAGTTGAAACAAAGAGAAATGTTGGAAATAATGAGCTTGATTAAGGAATGAGGGTTATGATATAATTGAGAGCATGGAATGTATACCTTTATTAATAAGTTTAATACATCCATCCTTACTACCTTTGGATTCTAAGTCTCTATAAAACAAAAAACTAGTTTCTAAAAGAAGATCAAAAGTGTAGCTAAATAAATGAATAAGTCATACAAAGGTAGACTATATTCAGGAAGGAAAAACTTGATTGAAAGAGAAACTATGTTTCACCCATGCATGAGTCGTTTGATTTAAAATGAAGGATATGTAATGCATAAAACATGAGGTGAAACTAGTAGAAAGATTATTGATTTAGAATTTCAACTTCACATTAGTAGAAGGATAAATGGAAATATGTGCAACATGGTGTACATGATCATACACATAAAAAAGCAACATGATCATAAGAGAAAACTAGAAGTTAAAGATGACATGTGGAATAGTAGTATATGGTAAGGGGATTATGGAAAGTAAAGAAGGGTTTGGAACATAATGGAGTAATATAGATTATAAAAGAAAGAGGTTGCGAGATTCAAGAAAGTGCTAATTAGTCAAGTATCCTTGTTGATAATTAATTAAACCTACATAAGAGAAATGTATCAATGAATGTTTGAAGATAAGAATTCTAATTCTCAAAATCATCTTCTCTTTCATATCTTCCTTAATGAGAGCAATGTGGGAATGAAGTGATAAGAAAATGAATCATATATGTTGCATAACCACTGTGGCAGAGACATCTAGTGAATGTAATAATGACATACAATATGACGATGAAACCCTAGTAGGGTAATTGAGAATGTAATCTATCTGAATGGTCAAGTAAGAGAAAGGAAATTCAATTCTTAAGATAAGGAATACTTTAGTAAAATTTTTGAGATCCAAAGTTTGAATTTCAAATTAAGGGAGCAAAGTCACATCACAATAATGCCATGCTAATGATAAGGACCAAAACCTAGAATGTTTAGAGTTGTAGTAGTTCAAGGGATGTCACTAGTGATTTGACCTTGAACACTAGCATCTCTATAAAATAAGATTATGAGATTTGCACTATGAGAAGTAAACTAGAACTGATAGTAATCCAGGGTTTAAACGTAGCTAATCTGAAAGGTAGATAAACAATATGGAAATGATTCAGAGAAAAGAGTAAGATATAAATTTGAAATGTAACAAGTGTGTTTTGAACAAAAGGAGAAATACAATATGGGTGAAGTGCGATATGAGATAAATTCTTGCAGTGATATCGAGAATGATGAATAATCTATTCTTAGCTTGTATGTTTCAATTTTAGTAATGCTTAATCTACATGATTCAAATGAGAAGGATAAGTAGCAAAAAGTAAGTAGTAGTGAATGAGGAGAGAGATAGGAGATAACAATGGCTTTTAGTAATATGGGAATTTGATTTTAGAAGTATAATTTGTTGAGGGTATACTAAGGGATGTAAATTTTTTTTACATATGATTTCATTTGTACATGTGCAAGCAATATGTTAATTAAGTGTGTCTGATAGTTTAAGTCATTCATACCAGTAATCCATCTTAGTATTGTACAATTGTGGTATGGTGATATGGGTTGAATAATGATGGAACAAATGATGGGTTACCCTAAATAAGGTAGTCTTACCTATTCACTCATATGAATAGAAGGGATGATAACCATATTGTATTGATATGTAACTCTAATAAGGTATAGCTTGTTATACCTAGATTTAATATAATTAAGCGATGGTAATTGGGTATGAATAGTCCTTGAATGACTAATACAATCATGGAGTACTTTGTTACTATTGTTGAAACCCTAGTATTCTATAACCCGATGGTTACACCTTTAATTATGTGTGGGCTCATACTTGTGAATAGTATGGAATGTAATGGTAATGCTTCACCTTATGCATACATGATCCAATGGGGATGCCATGAGTAATATTGTATAATTGTTGTTGAATCTAGTCTACCAACTCAAGGCTATTTTGCTATTTGAGTAGCACAATAGTAAAATTTAAAACAACATGGTGAACTCTCTTTTGTGACTTGGAGGTAATACATAGAAATAGTACATATTGATTCGTATGAATTGAGATGGTTGCATCAGGTTATCAATGTTGAGGTAACACCACAAGAGTATGAAAATATTGAAATGGTTGCTTCTCTATCTACTCTATGATTGATTGTGGCATAGGGAATTTGTTTTTTTATCATTAAGAACTATTTTAACATGTTGTGGTTAGAAAATAAATAAAGGACTTAATGTTGAAAACTACATTCAAATACGAAATACAAGAATGTAATAACATGTAAGATTTCAGAATCTTAAAATAAACTTTGAATATACTTTGTTTGTGTATTTATGTTTCAGGGATGAAATTTTTTAAGGGGGTGAGAATGGTAATGACCACATTTGTGCTTAATTGGTAAACTAGGGTTTACCTGAATGATTACATGCTTGATTAGATTGAACATCGTTTAGACTTGATTAATGACAATAGATCAATTGTGATGTTTCAAGCCTAAGAAGAAACTCTAACTATGATTTTAGTTTGAAGAATTAGGGTTTGAGAAATGTAAACCCTAATCGGCAAAAATTTGGGTTTTGATAGTACATGAATATGGAATTTGATCAGGATAGCAGTGTGGTAAATGGGTTTTCATATTTTCTACAAATTTTGCATTTAATTAAATTTTGGATACGATATGGATAACTCAATCATGCATATTGGAGAAAAATTTTAGAATTTTTGAGAGTTCTTTGAATGCGGTTCTCGGTCAAACTATACTTCAACCAAAATGCTGATAGAGTGTTTTTCAACATTGTAGTGTTTTAGTTTTAGTTATTTATTGGTAACTCCAAATTATCTAAAATTTTAACTGGATATCTAAAACTCAATTATAAACAACATGTAAAATTTTTATTATTTATGGATGCGTTTAGACCTTATCAGTAGACAAATTATAGTAATATTTTTATGATAGAAAATTTAGCTAAAATAAGAAAAAGTATAGTGAGGGGTCAATGTGCAATTGACCCAAGCAGCTCGATTGCTCTATATGGTTGTAAGGACCCTGACCTGCGTTTAGGGTTTACCCTATTTGTTTTGCTTGATCTTGGTGCTTTGGTGCTTGCTAATCACCTTTAGTGGTGATTAGGGTTTGGTTGTGCTTTGTTGAGAGTTCGAGGGGCTACTTGCAAATAACCCAAGTTTAGGGTTTTGTGGGCAAGTTTGCCATCTTGTGAGATGTTTTCCCTCTTTGCTTCCTCTAGGGTTGAGAGGAAGGCTTGGGCTTGTTGTTTGAGTCCTTTGGTCCTGAGTTGAGCTTGTTTGGGCCTTGGAGTTCCTTGTTTGGGCTTGCTTGAGCCTTGTGTCGCCCAGGGCAGGTGGTGTGTCGCCCAGTTGCTTGGTGTGTCGCCCAGTAGCTCTTGTTGTGTCGCCCACATGGCTTGGCTTGGTTGATGGACACATGGTGCACATCTTGGACAAGTGCCTTATGGCTTGCATGAAAGGTGGCTTGAGTTGGTGGACATGTGTCCCTTGGGTGGGCGACACATAGCATGGTTGTACCTTGGTTTCTCCTCCCCTTCTTCCTATATAGGTAGCTCTTCTCCTTGCCTTAGTCTCCTTTGGTCCTTTGGTCTCCCCTCCACCCTTGGTGTACGATATCCCTCTCCATCTTGCTTGTGTTGGCCGATACACTTCCTTGGAGCTGAAGTGGTGGCCGATACACCTTCCTGGAGTAGCTTGGTGGACGATAGCTTTGAACCTTGGAGTGCTTTGGAGCTTTGGTGGCCGACAACCTTGGAGCTCAAAGTGCATCTTCTTCCTTGGAGCTTAAGGCGGGTTGCATAGTTTCTAACCCTAACTCTCTTACCTCTAGCTTTAACCTTGTTACATGATGAGTCCTTTAGGTTGGCCGATACCCTTGCCCTTTAGTTGGGCGATAGGGTGAGCTAGGGTTTGTTGGCCGATATGGTGAGTACCCTTCGAGATGGGCGATACTCTCTCTCTCTCTCTCTCTCTCTCTTGTTGGGCGATATGGTCTGATGGTGTTGGGCGACATGGATGTCCTTGAGTTGGACGATAGAATGGGTGCTCTTGTGTTGAGTTATCTCCTTGTCCATGTGGTGGACGATAGGGCCAAGTAGTGCCATGATGGACGATAGGCTATGTGCCCTGATGGCCGATACCATGATGGCCGATACCATGATGGCCGATACCATGTTGGGCGACATTCCTTGGGCCATGATGGTCGATAGGGTTAGTTTGGTGGCCGATACCCATGTTGGGTGATAGGTTTCAGATGAGGGTTGTGAGGCTATAGTGAGGGTATGAGTTTCTTTGGTGACGGTCCCTTATGTGATAGAAGTGGATGTTTATACATTAACCAATAAAATGATGGTGGTGTTTGTGATATCATCAATATGTAATATGTAGCCTTGCAAATAATAAGGATGCTAATGGTAGTAATGTATATGATGATAGCCCTCATGTAATAGATGCTTAATTGTTAATGATAATGAAGATGATGATAACTACTCTAGTAGTTTGTTTAATGATAATAATGTTGGTAATAATGATGCTAAGTGACAGTTATGTTAAAGGTTGCTTCATGATAAGGATGACAATAGTTGATGACATAGTAATGACCTTGTTAATAATAGTGTTGGTTCTGTAAACACAAAATGATCTCTATATACCCTGATTGTTTGTACAATCTCGATATAAGGGTAAGTATCACGTATGGTTGTTTAATGATGTACTTAACATACTTGATTACCAAATAACTGTCATATTGATAAGTAGATTATCTTGAATGATATTTCATGATAGTGAGCATATTCCTTATGTTGAATCTACAATTATTGCATACCTTAACCTTGCAGGTGATGACTTAGCCATGAAAGGGCTATGTGACATATGTAATGAGTAACATTACTTTGATAATTGCTCTATAAGATTATGTATGTGATGTGTTGGTCCCATGATGATGATGTGAGCCTTAAGAGGCAGTAACAATACATGATGAAGGGTTGAGACCCTGTGGTATGTGATGATCCTTGAGATGGATCTGGATAGTTGGCAAGAGGCCAAGTGGTTACATGTGATGTTGGATCCTTAAGATGGATCAGGTTGATATGAATATATCATAATATAATGCTCTTTACTTTCTGTTATATCCTTGCATGTTATACAACTTGGTTGAATCTTGGAATCCATCTAAAAGATACTAATTAATCACAGTGAAATATATCATGTAGTTTGCCCTGGCCATAGATCCATCATCGTTAGGACTTGGTGATGGTGAAACAGGTTTTCCTACGGGTTAACCTGGAAGCGCATATTGTTGAATATGTGTAGGTTGGTCCTAGCCTGAAAATGAGGAGGTAAGAGTGTAACTTCGGTTGCAGACTCAGATATGTGTGTAGAGCATGGTGAACAGGCCCATGGCTCAGGATATGTGATGTATGGAGCATGAATGCGTTCATGGCTCAGAGCACGGTGATCAGGCATGTGGCTCAGTTTTACTAGCGCCGAGACCTGTACCAAGGCGGGCTAGAGAATGGGTAGCCTATGGAGCTAACCCTATGGCTTAGACCACTTCAGCATGTGACTGCGGTCCTACTTGTGTTGTAATCATGTACTGACCATGAGGTGGGAGGTCGTGGACTCCGACTCTTCCATTGGCCTTGTATGGCACCGTCTTGGGTTTTGTAACCGAAGGTTGGATTTGAACGGTACGGTTCAAATCCTCAGGGCATAATAAAATGTAATACAGCCGTTTCGTATTTACTAGTCATATCAAATACGAAACATTGGTTGAGGCCTTGTTTGTGTAATATTCCGTTATACCTTGCAGGTCATGTGGTAATCTACCTTATCTTGATAATCATGTTATATGGCATTATACCCTGTTCTAATAATCCTGTTACATGTTGATATATCTCATCTTGATAGTCATGTTCCTTGGAAAGACATCTGGTTTTACGCTTTAGTACAGCTGGTATGCTTGCCGGTAAGAATGATCTTGCTATATATATAACTGCTTCTGATATATCTGCTCATGTTATAATTGCTGTTATGGTTTATCTTGCTGAGGTTCTATAGTTGTGGTGGGGAGCTATGTTTCCCGCTGGGACAATTGTTCAATTGTCTCACCCCACTGGTTTACACCCTTTTTAGGTGGTCGAGGTAGACGTGGTCGTGGTTGTGGTGTTGCGGACGAGCAGCTTGAGGAACAGTAGAAGGCAAGCGTTGGACATGCTGCTGTCTTGGATGTTTGTAGTAGAGTCTAGAGTCATCCCTGTACTCTTAGGTCCTTGGTAGTGTTTTGACGATGTTTCACGAAGATCGTTCGATGATATCTGTATATCCTACTATTGGCCGGATGTGGGCCTTTATGTATATATGAACATGTGGTGAACTCATGTGATGGATGAACAGCTGTTCCTGAGCTGTGGACACATGTCAGATCTTGTGTACATATTTATATGACATGTTTCTGTGCAGGATGAGGACTGGAAAGTAATAGTTTCACAGTTTATCAGTTTTCCGCAATCGGTTTTAATTAACCCGTGTTTTTGGGTAATCTGTGGTTATGGTGTTTTCCGCATGTTTTCGTGTAACACCTCATTATCTGTGTGATTATGGGATGTGTTGCCACAAGTTTTGGTATCAGAGCTTTAGGTTCGCTGAGTCTACAGGGATCTAGGACTAGGTTGAGTCTGTTCTTATGAGTTTTCCAGGTTATCTTACAAAAATCTTCTGCCCCAAGCAGAAGAAAAGCCAAGATGTCTGGAAATCATGAAGAACATGCTCCTGAGCATAGTGATGCTGCATCGGTTGATGGAGCAGATGGACGGGCACATGAAGATCGGGTGCCTGAGGTCCCCCAACCAGACCCAGCCATACTTGAACACCCTTCCTACCAACAGCTTATGGGACAGTTAATGGCTACGATGAATCTCATGGTTGAGCGATTACCAGTGCCTCCTCCGCGAGCACAGGTTCCCCATGGAGAAGCATCAGGTATCGGGAAGACCTTTGAGCGGCTTCGCCGAGTCGGAGCTTCGGATTATGCTGGAACGGCTGATCCAATGGATGCAGATCTGTGGCTGACGAGTCTTGAAAAGGCTTTCCGGATCCTCGACATCCCCGAAGCAGACAAAGTAAAGCATGCTGTCTACCTTTTGAAGGGTAGTGCTGGTCACTGGTGGACCATCGAGGAAGAGAAGCGGCCTGGTGAGGTGATCTGTTGGGAAGTGTTTCGGTGCGAGTTCGTCACCAGATACTTTCCGAAGACGTACCTGGATGAGAAGATCAGTCAGTTTGAGAAGTTGCGGCAAGGAACGATGAACATCACCGAGTATGAAGCTAAGTTTATGGATCTGTTGAGGTTCTGTCCTCACATGGCGGCGACATATGATGAACGGATCAGACGTTTCGAGAAGGGCTTGAGTGCTGAGTTGACAACCCCTGTGTCTGCGCTGGAAAACCGAGAGCGGTTTGCTACGTTTGTGGAATCAGTTCGACGGATCGAGAGGACAGTAAGGGAGAAAAGAGAGTCGGTGTCTCTTAAAAGACCTGCTCAGTTTCAAGGACAAAGGTTTGGTGGCTTCAAGAAACCCAGGTTTTCAGCACCGTCAGTGATGAGAAGTGCTGGTGTACCATCTCAGTGGTCTCCGAGTAAGGGAAAAGGTTATGTTTCTTCACCGTCTAAGGCGCACAGTTCAGCTTCGGTGGCAGTGACAGGGCCATCTAGGCCACGAGTTGACAATAGAGCATGTCATCTCTGTGGACAAGTCGGGCATTGGAAGTTCAATTGCCCAAATAGAGATGTTGAAGTGACGCAGCAACCAAGGCAGAGTTTCCAGAAGTCTGAGAGACCACAGCCCAGTGGTAGCAGAGGACGAGGACACGGTCAAGCGTCTCAAGCTGGATCGTCTGCTCAAGGGAGCAGAGGTCGTGGACAGCAAGCTACGGCTCGATTCTATGCCATGAATCAGCCGGAGGCGATAGTCAACCCGCGAGTGGTGACAGGTCAGATGGAGTTATTTCATTCTGATATGTCTTCTTCTTTCTTTATATCTGTTCTGGTTGACCCGGGTGCTACACACTCTTTTATCGCCTATAGTATGCTTGAAAACTGTCATCTACCTGTTAGTTGTAAGAAGGATAGCTTGTTGTTAGAAACCCCTCTTGATGGTTCCTCTTTGCTTCGAGAAGAGTGTCCATCTTGTGTTTTGTCTTTTTCGGGACACAACATTCACGTGGATCTCATACCACTTGATATGCATGGTTTTGATGTTATCCTTGGGATGGATACCTTAGATAAGTATAAGGTTGTCTTGGACTGTGGTTCCAAGCAGGCGGTGTTTGATGTTGCTGGAGAGAAGTGGATCTTCCAGGGAGATAGGAAGATTCTTCCGATGTGTCTGGTGTCAGCTATGGTGGCAGATAGGTTGTTGCTACAAGGATGTGAGGCGTTCTTAGCTCATGTTGTGGATACCGTTGTGGATACCAAGGCGAAAGGCCTTAACCTTGAAGAAGTTTCAGTGGTCCGAGAGTTTGCAGATGTGTTTCCCTAGGAGTTTCCTGGTGTTCCTCCACCCCGAGAGATCGATTTTGAGATCAATCTGGTTCTGGGAACACAGTCGATTGCACAAACACCTTATAGGATGGCTCCAGCAGAGATGGTAGAGTTGAAGAAGTAGTTACAAGAGTTGTTGGAGAAAGGTTTCATCAGACCGAGCACGTCACCTTGGGGTGCTCCCGTGTTGTTCGTTAAGAAGAAGGATGGTTCGATGCGGTTTTGTATAGACTACCGACAGTTGAACAAGGTCACGATCAAGAATAAGTACCCGTTGACGAGGATAGATGACCTGTTCGATCAGTTGCGTTGTGCTACAGTGTTTTCGAAGATCGATCTACGGTCTGGATATCATCAGTTGAGGATAAAGGCGGATGACATACCAAAGTCAGCTTTTAGGACGAGGTATGGTCATTTTGAGTTTGTGGTTATGCCGTTTGGATTAACCAATGCACCTGCTGCTTTCATGGACCTGATGAACAGAGTGTTTCGTCCGTTCTTAGATCAGTTTGTTGTAGTTTTCATAGACGACATCTTGATCTATAGTCGGAACCGGCTACAGCATGAGCAACATCTTCGTCAAGCGTTGACTCTCCTTCGTCAACATCAGTTGTATGCTAAGTTTAGTAAGTGTGAGTTCTGGTTGGATGAAGTGACTTTCTTAGGTCATGTGATATCTGCTGAAGGAGTCAAAGTAGATCCGAAGAAAGTGGAATCCGTTGCGGATTGGGAACAGCCGAAGACGCCGACGGAAGTTCGTAGTTTCCTTGGTCTAGCAGGATACTACCGGAGGTTTATCAAGGACTTCAGTTCGATAGCTCTACCGATGACGAAGTTGACCAGGAAGGATGTACCTTTTGTTTGGAATGATCGATGTCAGCAAGCTTTCCAAAGTTTGAAGGAAAAGCTAACCAGTGCTCCAGTGTTGATCTTGACAGAATCTGGAAAAGGCTATGTTGTTTTCTGTGATGCGTCCAAGAAAGGTTTGGGTTGTGTGCTGATGTAGGAAGATCATGTGGTTTCTTTTGCTTCGCGACAGCTTAAGAAACACGAGGAGAACTATCCGACCCATGACTTGGAGCTGGCAGCAGTGGTTCATGCGTTAAAGATTTGGAGACACTATCTTTATGGAGAAGTGTGTCGGATCTTTACAGATCACAAGAATCTGAAGTACATCTTCTCACAGCAAGAGTTGAACATGCGACAGCGTCGGTGGATGGAGTTGATCAATGATTATGATTGCACTATCAAGTATCATCCTGGTAAGGTGAATGTGGTAGCAGACGCGCTTAGCAGAAAGTCTTCTACTCCCAAGAAGGCACGGATGAGTTCTTTGGTATGCCATAGGCGGGACATGTTAGTCTCCTTACGGTAGATTAACGTACAGATGGAGGTTTCCTCGTTAGCTGGACTTTTAGCACAGATGCAAATCAAGCCCACGTTGAGACAACAGATCAAGGATGCACAGCAAACGGATGATACAGTACAGCTAATCAGATCAGAGTTTAGCAGCGAAAAGCGTGATGGGTTCCATGAGTCCGAGGATGGAGTGGTTTGCTATCATAATAGGATGGTGGTTCCAGATGCTGATAATCTGAGGAAGTTGGTGCTCGAGGAAGCACACACGTCGATGTATGCTATGCATCCAGGTGTCACCAAGATGTATCATAGTCTGAAGGACTTGTATTGGTGGCCCGGCCTGAAGAAAGATGTAGCTGAGTTTGTGGCAAGGTGTGCGGTATGTCAGCAAGTAAAAGCTGAGCATCAAAAGCCGGCAGGTACATTGCAACCTTTGCCTATACCACAGTGGAAATGGGATCATATAACCATGGATTTCGTAGTTGGTCTACCCAGGACAACTAGGAATCATGATTCCATTTGGGTGATAGTGGACAGATTAACGAAGTCTGCCCATTTCATACCTGTGAAGACCACGTATACAGCTGAAAAGCTCGCTCGAGTATATGTGGATGAGATAGTTCGTTTGCATGGTGTGCCAGCAACGATAGTTTCTGATAGAGGTCCTCAGTTTACAAGTCGTTTTTGGGAACAGTTGCACAGGGCGATGGGAACGCAGTTGAAGTTCAGTATCGCTTTCCTCCCGCAGACAGATGGATAGTCTGAGAGGACTATTCAGACTTTGGAGGATCTTCTTCGTGCTTGTTTTTTGCAGTTCCTAGGCAGTTGGGACATACATCTCAGTTTGATAGAGTTTGCCTACAACAATAGCTATCAGCGGAGCATTGACATGGCTCCCTATGAGGCTTTGTATGGGAGGAAGTGCAGATCTCCTTTGTGTTGGTATGAATCAGGTGAATATCAGCTTTTGGGCCCTGAGTTAGTACAACAAACGATAGAAAAGATCAAGGTGATACAACAACAGTTGAAAGCGGCACAAGACAGGCAGAAGTCTTATGCAGACAATCGCCGACGACCCTTGGAGTTCCAGGTGGGAGACAAGGTGTATCTTAAAGTCTCTCTGTGGAAAGGTGTGCTGAGGTTTGGACAGAAAGGTAAGTTAGCTCCCAGATATATGGGGCCTTACTCAGTCATAACACGTGTTGGAAAGGTGGCTTATGAGTTAGAATTGCCTCCAGAGTTGCACAGGTTACATCCAGTGTTCCATGTCAGTATGCTGAAGAAAAGTCATCAGGATACAGGAACAGTGATACAACCAGTTCAAGTTGAGCTTGACAAAGATGTGACTTATGAAGAGGGTCCTATGATGATCCTTGACAGAAGAGTCAAGAAGCTGAAGAGAAAGGATCTGGTTCTTGTGAAGGTCCTTTGGCATCACCGTGGCGTTGAGGAAGCCACGTGGGAGCTTGAGGAAGAGATGAGGAGGAAGTATCCCTCGCTTTTCTCTTCGGATTTCGGGGACGAAATCCTTTTGTAGAGGTTTATGGCTGTAAGGACCCTGACCTGCATTTAGGGTTTACCCTGTTTGTTTTGCTTGATCTTGGTGCTTTGGTGCTTGCTAATCACCTTTAGTGGTGATTAGGGTTTGGTTGTGCTTTGTTGAGAGTTAGAGGGGCTACTTGCAAATAACCCAAGTTTAGGGTTTTGTGGGCAAGTTTGCCATCTTGTGAGATGTTTTCCCTCTTTGCTTCCTCTAGGGTTGAGAGGAAGGCTTGGGCTTGTTGTTTGAGTCCTTTGGGCCTGAGTTGAGCTTGTTTGGGCCTTGGAGTTCCTTGTTTGGGCTTGCTTGAGCCTTGTGTCACCCAGGGCAGGTGGTGTGTCGCCCAGTTGCTTGGTGTGTCGCCCAGTAGCTCTTTTTGTGTCGCCCATATGGCTTGGCTTGGTTGATGGACACATGGTGCACATCTTGGACAAGTGCCTTATGGCTTGCATGAAAGGTGGCTTGAGTTGGTGGACAGGTGTCCCTTGGGTGGGCGACACATAGAATGGTTGTACCTTGGTTTCTCCTCCCCTTCTTCCTATATAGGTAGCTCTTCTCCTTGCCTTAGTCTCCTTTGGTCCTTTGGTCTCCCCTCCACCCTTGGTGCATGATATCCCTCTCCATCTTGCTTGTGTTGGCTGATACACTTCCTTAGAGCTGAAGTGATGGCCGATACACCTTCCTGGAGCAGCTTGGTGGACGATAGCTTTGGACCTTGGAGTGCTTTGGAGCTTTGGTGGCCGACAACCTTGGAGCTCAAAGTGCATCTTCTTCCTTGGAGCTTAAGGCGGGTTGCATAGTTTCTAACCCTAACTCTCTTACCTCTAGCTTTAACCTTGTTACATGATGAGTCCTTTAGGTTGGCCGATACCCTTGCCCTTGAGTTGGGCGATAGGGTGAGCTAGGGTTTGTTGGCCGATATGGTGAGTACCCTTGGAGATGGGCGATACTCTCTCTCTCTCTCTCTCTCTCTCTCTTGTTGGGCGATATGGTCTGATGGTGTTGGGCGACATGGATGTCCTTGAGTTGGACGATAGAATGGGTGCTCTTGTGTTGAGTTATCTCCTTGTCCATGTGGTGGACGATAGGGCCAAGTAGTGCCATGATGGACGATAGGCTATGTGCCCTGATGGCCGATACCATGATGGCCGATACCATGATGGCCGATACCATGTTGGGCGACATGCCTTGGGCCATGATGGCCGATAGGGTGAGTGTGGTGGCCGATACCCATGTTGGGTGATAGGTTTCAGATGAGGGTTGTGAGGCTATAGTGAGGGTATGAGTTTCTTTGGTGACGGCCCCTTATGTGATAGAAGTGGATGTTTATACATTAACCAATAAAACGATGGTGGTGTTTGTGATATCATCAATATGTAATATGTTGCCTTGCAAATAATAAGGATGCTAATGGTAGTAATGTATATGATGATAGCCCTCATGTAATAGATGCTTAATTGTTAATGATAATGAAGATGATGATAACTACTCTAGTAGTTTGTTTAATGATAATAATGTTGGTAATAATGATGCTAAGTGACAGTTATGTTAAAGGTTGCTTCATGATAAGGATGACAATAGTTGATGACATAGTAATGACCTTATTAATAATAGTGTTGGTTCTATAAACACAACATGATCTCTATATACCCTGATTGTTTGTACAATCTCGATATAAGGGTAAGTATCAGTATGGTTGTTTAATGATGTACTTAACATACTTGATTACCAAATAACTGTCATATTGATAAGTAGATTATCTTGAATGATATTTCATGATAGTGAGCATATTCCTTATGTTGAATCTACAATTATTGCATACCTTAACCTTGCAGGTGATGACTTAGCCATGAAAGGGCTATGTGACATATGTAATGAGTAACATTACTTTGATAATTGCTCTATAAGATTATGTATGTGATGTGTTGGTCCATGATGATGATGTGAGCCTTAAGAGGCAGTAACAATACATGATAAAGGGTTGAGACCCTGTGGTATGTGATGATCCTTGAGATGGATCTGGATAGTTGGCAAGAGGCCAAGTGGTAACGTGTGATGTTGGATCCTTAAGATGGATCATGTTGATATGAATAGATCATAATATAATGTTCTTTACTTTCTGTTACATCTTTGCATGTTATACAACTTGGTTGAATCTTGCAATCCATCTAAAAGATACTAATTAATCACAGTGAAATATATCATGTAGTTTGCCCTGGCCATAGATCCATCATCATCAGGACTTGGTGATGGTGAAACAGGTTTTCCTACGGGTAAACCTGGAAGCGCATATTGTTGAATATGTGTAGGTTGCTCCTAGCCTGAAAATGAGGAGGTAAGAGTGTAACTTCGGTTGCAGACTCAGATATGTGTGTAGAGCATGGTGAACAGGCCCATGGCTCAGGATATGTGATGTATGGAGCATGAATGCGTTCATGGCTCAGAGCACGGTGATCAGGCCCGTGGCTCAGATTTACTAGCGTCGAGACCTGTACCAAGGCGGGCTAGAGAATGGGTAGCCAATGGAGCTAACCCTGTGGCTTAGACCACTTCACCATGTGACTGCGGTCCTGCTTGTGTTGTACTCATGTACTGGCCATGAGGTGGGAGGTCGTGGAGTCCGGCTCTTCCATTGACCTTGTATGGCACCGTCTTGGGTTTCGTAACCGAAGGTTGGATTTGAATGGTACGGTTCAAATCCTCAGGGCATAATAAAATGTAATACAGCCGTTTAGTATTTACTAGTCATATCAAATACGAAACATTGGTTGAGGCCTTGTTTGTGTAATATTTCGTTATACCTTGCAGGTCATGTGGTAATCTACCTTATCTTGATAATCAGGTTATATGGCATTATACCCTGTTCTAATAATCCTGTTACATGTTGATATATCTCATCTTGATATTCATGTTCCTTTGAAAGACATCTGGTTTTACGCTTTAGTAAAGCTGGTATGCTTGCTGGTAAGAATGATCTTGCTATATATATATAACTGCTTCTGATATATCTGCTCATGTTATAATTGCTGTTATGGTTTATCTTGCTGAGGTTCTATAGTTGCGGTGGGGAGCTATGTTTCCCGTTGGGACAATTGTTCAATTGTCTCACCCTGCTGGTTTACACCCTTTTTAGGTGGTCGAGGTAGACGTGGTCGTGGTTGTGGTGTTGCGGACGAGCAGCTTGAGGAACAGTAGAAGGCAAGTGTTGGACATGCTGCTGTCTTGGATGTTTGTAGTAGAGTCTAGAGTCATCCCTGTACTCTCAGGTCCTTGGCAGTGTTTTGATGATGTTTCACGAAGATCGTTCGATGATATCTGTATATCCTGCTGTTGGCCGGATGTGGGCCTTTATGTATATATGAACAGGTGGTGAACTCATGTGATGGATGAACAGCTGTTCCTGAGCTGTGGACACATGTCAGATCTTGTGTACATATTTATATGACATGTTTCTGTGCAGGATGAGGACTGGAAAGTAATAGTTCAGTTTATCAGTTTTCCGCAATCGGTTTTAATTAACCCGTGTTTTTGGATAATCTGTGGTTATGGTGTTTTCCGCACGTTTTCACGTAACACCTCGTTATCTGTGTGATAATGGGATGTGTTGCCACAATGGTCAACCTAACACACAAGAAACTCACATAATTCGTGATTAAAACTAGAGAGACAAAATCTGAGAGAGAGGGAGAGTTAGGGTTTGAGAGGAGAAATTGATGGAGATGCTGACCTAGGGTTTTACAGTCCGAGGAATGATGAAATCATGTAAGTATAGGTTCTTTGGATATAGTTTCATGGTGAATCTTCTCTCTGATGCCAAGATTCCTTCCGTCCTCTGATTTGATTTGAAATGGTGTCAAAACTTCCCCTTTTCTCACTCTTTCTTCATAATCCCTCATTTTTAAGGTTTCCAAGTTGAAAGGAAGAAGAATTGAGTGAATTGCTAGGGATTTGATATGGATTCAAGATTTTCAGATATGGGATACGTTTTTAAGGTGTTTTCACACCTTAGGGTGAGTGAGAACTTCCTTTAAACAATATATTGCCCAAAAATTGGTTAAATCATCCATAATCGTTAATTTCTTAGTATGCGACTACAAACCCTGAATTGTCTATTTGTTCTATGTTGTTGCAAAATGATATGAAATGGATTATTCCTCTATTTGGATGAATTTCAGATGATAAAGTTATATTAGAAATGTATACAATACATCCTAATGAGAAATTCCTAAGTATTCACAGTAGTTATAAGAATAAACTAAAATATAGGGAATTTGTCTGTGACTGAAATTTGTTGTATAAGTAAATAGAGAAATTTGTTTATCTAGATCCCCTTGGTTATGAATGATTATTTACTAAATTCATAGTACATATATGTCAGATACTATCTTGATTTGTTTAAAGTGAATAGTGTTTGTTTGATATCTCAGTAAAGAGGGTGAAACCCTAGATACGAGGAAAGTTGGATATTTGTGAATAGATATCGTGAAATCCATTTGAAGGGATTTTCTTGACATGATAGACTTTATTTATCCAATGTCATTATTGATGCATGATATCCCAGTGAATGGCATGGAAACCCAAATTTAGCTCAGTTCTAAGGTTTGATACATATATTGATTTTATATGATTTTTTGATAGTAGTCTTCATTCAGTGAATGTTTATGTCGCATGAAATCCTTATGAGATCCATGTGATAACTGAATGAGGTAAATGAAACCCTAAGGGTAGGGTGTTTAATGAATCAAGTATTGCGATATCAATGTTCTCAATTTTTATTAATAATTCTTGCCATGATAAAAAAATTAACTCTTAATTAAGTTATGTGATGCATAACTCAAGATTAGGATTGATGCGCATGTTTTTACAATTAAATCTTGCCATGTCAAGTAAATTGACTTTTAATTGAGTTATGTGATGCATAACTTAAAAATTGGGTTGATGTGCTCAATTTTCGAGGAATTACAGATAATTTACAAGTGCTACTGACGATTTCTAATATATCGAGTAATTAACTCTTGTTAGTGTATTATGATGATCAATTGTATAATTCCAGCATATATGAGCCAAGTCGATATGAGTTTAGTTTATGTAAGAAATTTCAATCTGCCTACATGCATGGTATATGGATTACTCAGTAAATTCTAATGTTTTTTAGTATACTGCTCTATCAGGTCTAGAATGATATTCATGTTGTGATTTGAACTAAAATTAAATAGATGAGATGCCATAGAAATACCAGAGTCGATTATAAGTAAGAAAAATGTTCAACATAGTAAGAGTTTTCTAGGAAATAATAAAATTATAAATTTAATGGCCCTGAAACCGTAGAACCCCTATGTGAGGTTTGCGCCTTAGGGGTGAAACGACCTAACCCTGGTAGCGTCCAATATACGGGGGGTCAGAACATGCTATCAGGTGGCACAGGTGACGAAGCCTTGTGGAAGTCTCCTTAAATTATAGTTTGCAGTATCCAACATCAACCAGAAGTCCTAGTGGCACTAGAGTATAGAAAAAGACAAGAGGTGGCTTGACTCTCCGCCTATGTACATAGGTTAGAGGAGTCCAGTTTAGGCCAGAGAGACATTTCCCTGTTGCAGACCAGGAGAGTAGTCAGACTTAGCATTTCCTGGGTGTGTCCGCTAAGTCTTGTATGGTGTGATCGTAGTTCACTACGAGTCTTCATATGTAGAGTACACTACATATGATCAGGGCATAATAAAATGAATGAGAGGTCAAACAAGTGTGTACAATTATTCAATTATTCTTTGTATGTTTATGAATTATTAGTTCTCTTTATGATCAATCAAGCATTTCATATATTGATTCACTCTTATAGATATCTAGAGTATCCTACCATATTTATGATTGTTAATGATCAATCTCTTTAAAGCTTACTGCTGTTATAATTGATATCAGTTGATCAAAAGTATATCTATAATTATATCAGTGCTTTAGACTATATTTTTGAAGTACTCATTCACTGAGTGATTGGGCTCACCCCTCTACTCACAAGTTTTAGGGAAACCACATGGACTTGAAGAAGGTCAAAGCGTCAGAGTAGATATACCACATGAGTTAAGTATTAGATTAGTTAAGTTCAGTCGGTCCCTATCACTCTAGGTCCTAGTATAGATGTGAGAGTGTTGTAAGTAATGTTTTGCATCTTTGTTTCCTTAATAAGAGAGAATGTATCTGATTATCATGTTGTATGTACCCGAGAATGAATGTATGGATGTGTATCATTTATGCTGAGATCATATTAAATAAATCAATGTTTAAATTCCCTTATAAAGTTAGTTTATGTGGTTCAATGCGAGAAAACAATGAGTTTGAAAAAGAAGAAAAAGTTAAGGGTAATCGTTGTATTACGTTAAATCCTCAATTTATACCCTAATCTCATGATTAGTGGTAATTGTGAGATCGGCGTGTAACAATGATGATTTTCCTTGATGTTAATCTTCTATTTTTGTTGAGGTATACTTCTGTTTTGATTATGGTTTATCTCTATTTTGAGGATGGTTAGTTTCCTTGTGGTAGCTTGACCTTGGTGGTCACTACCCCTTTGATTTTGTCTTGGCTTACACTCTTTGATATGGGGTGGCGGTCAAGATGTTTTTCTTTTTTTTTGGTCAAAAAACATGACCTTGTATCACGATCGCAACCCTAAACCTATTGGATTGAGGTTCATAACACTTAAGGGTTGAGAAATATGTTTGTGTCCCAGTCGAAACCCTAACCCTAGGGTGGTTGAGACACTTGTTTTGTGGATGGTCAAAACACATTTTTTGTCATGATCGAGACACATGTTTGTTCATGGTCAGAACTCGGACTTTTGTGGTGGTTGAGACACATGGTTAACTTGTGGTTGAGATACCTATTTTGAGAGTGGTTGTAACACATGTTTGATGGATGGTGGATACACTCATTTGAGTACATGGTCTCAACATATGTGAGAGGTTGTAAAGTTGTTACATATGTACATGTAAATGTTGGTTGATACCTAATGATATTTAGATAGTTGATTAACCATGTTAATTATGATGTGCTAATCCTATTATACTCCAAGAAAGTGGTAAGTGATGAGAATAGGTTTTGGTGATTTAATACTGCTATGAAACTCTAATCGTCTATGTGTTTGAAACCCTAACCCAAATCTTAGGGTATGTTATACTTGTTGAACTTGTATGAATGATAGCATGTGAATATGTTTTCTCACTCCTACTTGTGTGATTCTAACCTTGCACGTTGAAATGAATGTCATATCTTGTGTATGCTATGGTAGTGATCATATGACATAGGGTGATGGCTGTGAGCCTTGACGAGACATAATGAGATCATGTTGATGTGATGGGTCCTATTACCTGGTTAAGGCTATATGCCTATTGTGAGGTGATATGGTCTAGTGATGTGATTGAGGGATATATATCCCATAGTGATGTGGTATTGGTGGTAGCCTTGTATGGTTGTGTGGCTTTGGTGATGGCCTTGTGAATGGCAATGCTACAAGTAGCATGTAGGGATGATTTGACTAGTTCACACCTTATATATTTTATATATTCTAGAGTAGTACTTTTTCCTTAGTATTGTAGAGTTTTTTTTGGGTTTATACATCGTAACTTGATTGATGCTAAAAGACACACAACCTAACTAATAAAGTGAAACCCTAATCATGTAGGTGCCATGTGCCATAGATCCATTCTACTGTCAGTTTTATTGATGGATGGTGAAATGAGTAATTCCTACGGGAATCTCAGAGCACATATTTTTAATGTGAGGGAGTGCAAGTTGAGTATCTCCTTGCAACTACAATTACAGGTTGTACTTTGATACAACCATGTGTGAGCTGTTCTCCTTGTGATATGTGATAGAAAACAATTTAACTACATGTGATGCCTCTTTTTAGAACTTCCATACGTGAGCTTGTTCTTCTAGCTTCGTGTCCTGTACCAAGGCGGGCTAGGTTTTTTATATGGATGGTCATGCGTGAGCTAATATTCAGGTTGACTACATGTCATTATTTGCAAATGAATGTTATGTCTCTGCGTTGTTTCTCTTATACGAACAAAAGGTGTTGGGGAGTTCGTGGATTCTGACTCTTCTATAGACCTTGTATGACATCGATTTTGACTTAGCAGTGGTTAGTTGGATTTGAGTGGTACAAATCAAATCCTCAAGGCATGATAAAAGATGTAATACAACCATGTCGTGCTTTTGCTTAAGGTCAAAATATGATTAACATTAGATGACCCCTCTGCCTTATCTTTTTACTAATTTCTCGAATTATAATGTAGTAAGAGAAGTCATGTTCTTCATATTTCTTCTTATATTTTGAGTTGCTCTACTGCTCAGTGGTAACTACCTAGTTTGTTTAATCTACTCTATTAGTTTTATACATATCGTTTAGTTGAATCTTCCCAACCTATTTGAAATGTTATCTACTTGTTCTTTATTAGATGTTGGCAGAGAGTTATATCTCTTGCTGGGACATTTGATCTCACCGCGTGGGTTTCCATATCTTTTAGGTGGTTGAACATGTAGAGGTACAGATTGTGTTGTTGAGGCTGAGCAATAAGAGGAGACGAGCTGAGCAAAGGTTGGATAAATTGCTTGCATTTTGTAGTAGAGTCTTATGTATCGTCCATGTACTCTCAAGTCCTTGGGAGAGTTTTGTAGATGTTGCATATTGAGATGAAATTTTGGCTATATTCTTTTGTTATATATATTTGGTATGTATGTATGTGAACAAGTTATCATGTGTACATGTTGTGCCCCCTGAGCCAGTAAACAATACTATGTAATAATATTCTGGCAGGTATTATATATACAGGTGGCTTTTATGGACCCATATGTTATAAGTTCAACTTTTATGCTTATGTGATGATGGTTCTAATTTCCTATTTTTTTGGTAGCCTTATTGATTAAGTGTTAATTCCACATTTTTTCCGAGTGATCTCGCTTTGGTGTGGCGCGGTGCGTCGCACTGACAACTACTCCTAACCTAAGTTATGGACTCTAGCCACTCATGATACAAGAAGGAAACATATTACAACTTGAACCAATCATGGTAGGAAGAGAAGTGTAGGCTGGTTAGCAAGTTTAGAAGTCGATGGTCTCTGGACTTGACTTTGATCTTGGCAACAACCATCAGCTTGTTAGTCCCAGAAATTCCAGATTTTATTGTCGGGTGACAATTGTCTTGTGTCTATAGTCAAATATGAAGCATTAGGTTGTTGAATGAGATTTATAAAGTCACAACAATTAATGCAGCGAGATCCTAGCTGGAAAGTGACACTGTCGACGTATTGGTGATTGTCGACTGGGAACGTCACATGTGGCTGTCGACTGGAAGTATCGTCAGGTGGCTGACGACCGAGAGTGTCACAGGTAGTCGTCAACGGGAAGTGTCAACTTTTGACTGTGGAAACTATTATAGTAATGTTGACCGTCCGTTCTTGGTTGTGTCGAGCCTCTAGCTCGATGACTATTGTGGAGATTGATGGTTACTCTATCGTTGGGCTTTGATAACTCGTCTCTATCAAGGGCAGATTCAGAGGGGGGGTTGGCGATTTCATGTGGGGCTACCTGGACTCTACCCCCCCTTCCGCTATAAAAATTCCCAAAAAGTATCGTCTAAGTATAAACAAGAGTTTGTTCATGTAATATATATAAACGGTCACACTTAAAACAATTGAAGAATCGTAGCTCGACTGGTCTACCATGCACTTTGTGAATGTAACGACGCGGGTTCGAGTCCATAAATATTTTTGTTAGAATTAGCATCTGACAGTAAAATGTTGCCTACGTCTTATATATATATATATATATATATATATATATATATAGTTACCCGCACGGGTAGCGAAGATATATATATATATATATATATATATATAGTTACCCACACGGGTAGTGAAGATATACCCATATATATATATATATATATATATATATAAAATGTTGTAACAATAAGAAGAATAGTTGGACTGGAGTAAGTTCCTATAATGATTCTGAATCATAAGAATTTTGTTATTTTTGTTATCTTATCTCCCCCCCTCTCTTAAGTTTATTTTCTAGAATCCGCTACCCTCCTCTCTTAAGTTGATTTTCTAGAATCCGCTACTGGTCTCTGTCGATCGGCTTTGTAAGGCACGAATATGTCGGTAGATGGGTGTTGGTCGACACCACCGAGATTAGGGCTGTAAATGGGTACGGGTACACCTGCGGACCTGCAAATCCCAACCCTTAAAAAGTCTGTCATGGGTCTAATTTTTTATACCCGCATACCCTTGGACCCGTATATCCTTGGACCCGCATATAAGCGGGTCCAATAATGGGTATACTTAGACCCAGACCTGCTAGACCCGTGTACCCGCTATTCATAAGTAACTACTTAAATCATATATTATATATATCATACTTTACTAGTCTAACTAATATAATTCTTGAGATTATAACTTACTCTAACCACAATAAGGTTTAGACTAGTCCTATAATTAAGAATTAAATATTCTAGTTACAATAATGAACATCATGTGTAAACTTAAAATAAAAAAATCTACTAATTTACATTACTTTGTACATAAGTCAGATGTTATGATGATGACTACAAATATGTAAACAATTAACTCAATTAACGTTAATGTATAAAATATAGCATTATCTAATATAACTATTATATGTTAATATACTATATAATAATAATATCTTGTTGTATTAAAATATATAGAACATAGTCTTTTTTCCTACATAAACAATATGCCATTTTATAAAACCGCTTACCCGCTATTATTGCGGGTACGGGTATGGTGTGGGTCTAAGTTTTATATTATGCGGGTCTAGAACCGGAACCGAACCCGATAAATTAGATGAGTATGGGTATGGGTGTGGCAAGACCCATCCCACGCCATTTACATCCCTAATCGAGTTTATTGGTTTCTAGGCTGTCGAGCAGATGGTGTGGATTGATCAGTGGTTGGCCTATGGAGCAGTGGTGAGACATCAATATGACATCAAAGTCGATGGTCTTTCATGGTTACTCACTACGTGCACGCGTCCATGGCTGAAGGTGCTTTGTTCTAAGGGTTCGTTTGGTTGCATTGAAAACCAACTGATCTACTTGCAACTACACAAAATTTTCAACTCCTTTAGTTTGATTGGACGTAGCTCCAACACACACTGTGAAAACCAACTGCAGCATGCAGTTCAACTGTACTACAAATATGAAAAACGGACCGCAGGCAAATTGGATGCGGTTCCATCTCCAGAATATCTGACGCTGCAGAATGTCTTCGCTACCCTCAGATTCTAAGTGAAATCAGACTTTACTGTCACAGAATAAGATCTTTTTGAAAAGGGTAAAAATGACTGAATAGCATGCATCTGATATAATCTGCTATAGAAATGCATGAACTGCACGGAACAAAATGAAAACGCATCAAATTGCTGAGTTCTATTTACTTAGAACCAAACATATACGTTTCCATTCGACTCCTCTCATTCAATATCCTGTTTTTCAACTCCTTAAGTTGGTTGGTTTTATCTCCAACCAAATTAACCCTAACGTGACTCTCGTGCTCACTTACATGAGAAATATCATGGGCGGATGATTAGTTATCAAGATGAGGTAAACAGCAACGCCAACAAATATTAACAACGTGGACATATACGCAACTTTGACTCCACGCTACGGTTGGCAAATTGGCCAGCATTAAAGTTTATACTAATCACTTTCTTTTTGGTAGATTCATCGTAACTTCCAATTACAGTCAGCCAACAATACTTTACCGTATTCAATGCTCTTCAAAACAATGCATACGGTTGCCTTGATCACATTTAAATGATAGAATGGAAACATGCTCAATTAACGCATTGCATTCTAATTAATTGGTCATGGGTGTTAGCTATTTTTAGGATTGTTTACTTTTATAGAAAATGAAAATATTTTTGGAATTTTTGGGCAGCCAAGCTTCTTTTGTTTATTATTTTTTATTTTTGACTCAATCTAATGTGGAAAAGTATGAAGACCATCATAGTAAAAAATCCATCTTAATTAAACTCTAAACTCATCATCGCTCACTCAAACCTTAGTGAAGATTTTTATACGGTATAAAGAAATCATTAGAATATTGTTAAATCTATGAAAACACCACAATGAGTTTTGATCTTACACTTCGAATAAAAACCTTAGGTTCCTCTTTCATAATAGGAAATAGGCGAACACGTAATTTTAAACTATGGGTAGCAATGAGTAATCTTAGAATCCATTACCAAACTAGTAGTATGGAGTCAATAAGATGAATGAAGCTGAAGGTCAAACAAATCTAATAACGGTGGGGTAATTTTACAAGATCAACATAAAACCTGTCATTCATACCAACATAGCCACAATTGCAAAAACCAAAAATTATGCAACAAAGTCCTAAAGAATGTATAAATGAAAGATAAAGATAGAAGAGATAGAAGGGCATACTATCCTATCTCCAAGCTAAAAAAAATTCTCGTCGTCGAGCAAATGTAAGCTTACGATAGTAGAAATTTCATGCAATGTAGTCATCTATCTCCTAAACGAAAGAGGGTCTCCCAACAATACCTAAAATTGGACCCCAAATCTTAAGTTTTGTGAGCTAGGTCACTTGTGTCTTGCATATTGGATTCATCATGTATGGGTACAATGTAAAGAGTGGTGGATCTTTCCAAGTCTAAAATAGGACAATAAAGTTCAAGGGCTTGGTGACTTCATCTTCAACTGATCAAAAAATGAATTCCTTCGCATAACATCCTCAAGATATCCTTCAAAGTAAGGATCTTCAAAGTCGATCCCCAAGATGTTAACACATGATGTGATTGAGGTAAGGGTTTCAAATTTGATGAATAATTATGTTCTTCACCCATCTTCTCAAGGTTTGAGATTGGATCGCTTTCGGTATACCCAAGTTGAATATGGGACATCTAAACAACTTCTATACATGGGTCAATCTAAGGTGAATCAAGTTGTGAATCCTTCATACCAAGCTTGTCATTGAATAAGGGGTAGTATGTTTCTATGAGTTGAAATTGTGTTCTTAAAGTTTCTCAAAACTACATCCCTCATATTATCATCACCCTCCAAGGGTGGTGAAGTGGAAGTATAAAATGAGTGGTCATCACCTTCCCAAAATGTGTAGTACTCGTCACCTCATCATATAAATTGTTCCAGTCGAAATCAGACGGTACATTAGTAACAAAACGATAATCATAAACACGTAGAGTGTCACTCTAAGTTGTTACTACTTGAAACGGTGGGCTAGAGGGCTTTTTACATGAAGTTGATGTTTCTCCTTGAATCTGGGCCACTCTCTGCAGTACCCATCATTTGATGAAAGGACTATTATTTACTTTGTGGATCACATGGGTTCAAAATGCCAAAATGTTTCTATCTTTTAACATGTATCATTTTACTCTTATAACATTTAAGAAAACTGCTAAGATGTGTAGGGCTACTGTTATAAATAAGTTCAATGAAAATGAGTGCATCACATGCTCACCTCTCTTAATGCGTGTCTGACAACCAGTTGTTGATGGTTTCCATATATGTGGATGGCAGTTTGATGTTGGACATGACGGGTTTTACAGGAAACCCAACAGACATTTTGTAGGTGGACAACAAGCTGCAATTAATGCAAGTAGTGATATAAAATAATGGTGAAAACAAGAATTGTTGGAGGAAAATAGTCTGAGTGGTTCACGCAGTACTATGTGAGTTAATACATGTCATGATGGCTTTATTGTATCATTTAATACATGCAATGGCACTTTTATAAGTAAAATTATAGAAATTTCTAAAGGAAAAACATTGTTGTGGATTATTTTAGAGGGGAGTGGCAATTGGTGGGAAACAGATAGATGAGGGAGTGCATTACTATCTCTTCTTCTTGTTGTTCTTATAGAACACCTCATTGTTGTTACTATTCTTTGGGCACAACTAATTCATACTCCTCATTTCCTCCTCCACATCCTCATTAACTCTTCGTCCTCATCATCATTGTTAACTCCTCCACCATATTTATTACTAGGATATAGCTTGCTTCCGCATAACTCTCAAGTAGGTATATTATAACTTCTACATGTTCTTCCTCTTGAAAATCTTCCACCGTATGAGTTTTGTGTTGATGGTGGTTTGACGTCGTGCGTGACTGGTTTTGTAGGAATCCCAACAAGCATTTTGTAGGTGGACAACGGGATGCAACTAATGCAAGAAGTGACATAAAATATGGGGGGTGAGAATTGTTGGAGGGAAATGAGCTAGTGGTTCATGCCAATATTTTGCAAGTTAATGCATGTCATGATGACTTCACTAAGAATTTAATACATGCAATGACACTTTAAAGAGGGAAATTATGGAATGTCTAGAGAGAAATGTCATTGGGGTCGATTTTAGGAGAGGATGAGGGGCAATTGGTGGGAAAAAATGCTTGAGGGAGTGTATTAGCATATATTCTTGTAGTTGTTCTTGGAGAATACCTCATTGTTGTTACTATTATTTGAGAACAACTAATCTATCTTCCTCATTAACTCCTCTTCATCCTCATTAACTCCTCATCCTCATTAACACGTCCATCTGATTTATTACTAGGATATAGCTTGCTTTATAATGAACTCTCAAGTAGGTATGTTGTATGTTGTACGCGTTCTTCCTCTTGAAAATATTTCACCGTGCGGGTCCCGTGTGGATAGTGGGTTGACGTTGAGCGTGATTGGTTTTGTAGGAAGCCCAACATGCATTTTGCAAGAGGACAATAGGCTGCAATTAATGCATCCAACGACATAAAATAGGGGGGAATGGGATTTTCTGGAGGGAAACATACTAAGTGGTTCACACCAGTCCTATACAAATTCATACTGTGATAGCTTTTGTTGTAGCATCTAATGCATGAAATGACACTTTTAAGAGGGAAATTATAGGAATTGTTGGAGGGAAATGCTATTGATGGTGATTTAAGAGGGATGGAAAATTGATGGGATATAGATTTTTGAGGGAGCACAATAATATATTTTATTCTTGTTGTTCTTAGATAACACCTCATTGTCGATAATGTAATTTGAGAACAACTAATCTTTCCTCCCGATCGATTCCTCCTCATCCTCATTAACTCCACCTCCTCATCCTCATTAACTCCTCCTCCTCATTTAATACTGGGATATAGCTTTCTTCTGAATGAACTCTCAAGTAGGTATGTTTTACCTTGTATATGTTCTTTCGCTTGAAAATCTTCCACCAAGAGGGCCACGCATGGATGGCGATTTGACATTGAGCGTGACTGGTTTTTTAGGTATCCTAGTAGGCCTTTTGTAAGCATATAGTAGGCTGCAATTAATGCAAGAAGTGACATAAAATAATGGGGGGAATCAGGGAATTGCTGGAGGGAAATGGGTTGAGTAGTTCATGCCCGGGAATTGAGAATTGCTGGAGGGAAATGGGTTGAGTGGTTCATGTCAATACTGTGTGAGTTAATTTCATGCGATGACGGCTTTGTTGTAGCATTTAATGCAAGCAATGCCACTTTTAAGAGGGAAATTATATCAATTTTTGGTGGGAAATATCATTGAGGATAATTTATGGGGGGATGTGCAATTGGTAGTAAACAGATGTTTGAGGGAGTGCATTAGTATTTTTTTTCTTCTTATTTCTCTTGGAGAACACCTCATTGTTGTTATTGTTTTTTGGGAACAACTAGTATTTCCTTCTCATTAACTCCTACTCATCCTCATTAACTCCTCCTCATCATCATTAATTACTCCTCATTTGTTACTCAGATATAACTTACGTCTTGATGGACTCTCAAGTAGATATATTGTACCTTCTATGTATTCTTTGTCTTGAAAATCTTCCATTGTGCGGGCCCGTCAAGATGGTAATTTGACACTGAGCATTACTGGTTTTACAGGAAGCCCAGTAAGCATTTTTTAGGCAGACAATAGGTTGCGATTAATACAAACAGTGACATAATATAGGGGGAACAAGAATTACTGGAGGGAAATGGGACAAGTAGTAACATCCCAGGATTTGAAGCCTCATATAAGTTAATCTTAAAAATAATGATCGGACTACTCATATCACCAAGGTGCGCCTCTTTTTTAGGGAATCCATCACTAAAGAACTCTATAGTTAAGCGTGCTCAAATTTTGGTAGTACTAGGATAGGTGACCAGTTAGGAAATTGATTCTGGCTTGTGCGTGAGTGAAGACAAAGCACAAAGTTAATGTTAGTGGGGATATGTGGGGCTAGTCATCATTCTTGATACTCTACTACAACCTTGGACCGTGGGCACGACCCATTATAAATGGTATTAGAGCCACAACCCCTCCTGTAGGTGGGTCCCACATGGGCATGTGGCATGCCACTCTTGAGTCATGTGATCCATATATGTTGGAAAGGGTTGTACATGGTGATGTAGCCACCCTTACACTGGTATTATGTGATCGGGAGTTGGGTGTCCATGGGTCGTTCTGGGTCTCCATTGAAATGATGAAATATTATGAGGCCATAGAGTTGAGCCTTGATGAGGATGTCAAGAGTCTAAGTGGGTGGATTGTAATATCCCAGGATTTGAGGGCTCGGTTAAGATGATCTTAAAAAGAATGATTGGACTACCCATATAACCAAGGCACACCTCCTTTTTAGGGAGCTTATCACTAAAGTACTCCATAGTGAAGTGTGCTCAACTTGGAGTAGTATTAAGATGGGTGATCAGACAGGAATTTGATCTTGGCTTGCCTGTGAGTGAGGAAAAAGCATGCAGTTAAGGCTAGTGGTGAGCTGTGCAACTAGTCATCATTCTTGAAACTCTACTAGAACCTTGGGAAGTGGGCCCATGTCTTTACACGAGTGGTTCCCGCTGATATTGTGCGAGTTAATGCATGTTGTGATGGCTTTGTTGTAGCATTTAATGCATGCAATGACATTTTATAGAGGGAAATTATAGGAATTACTGGAGGGAAATGTTGCTGAGGATGGTTTTAGGGGAGGGTGATGTGGTAATTGGTTGTAAATGGATGTCTGAGGAGTTCGTTAGTATGTTTTCTTCATGTTGTTCTTGGAGAACACCTCATTCCTATTATATTCTTTGAGAACAACTAACCCTTCTTCCTCATTAGATTCTCCACATCCTCATTAATTAACTCTTCCTCCTCATCCTCATTAACTCCACCTCATTTATTACAGGGACATAACTTACTTCCGAATGGACTCTCAAGTAGGTATGTTGTACATTCATGCTTGAAACATTCAGGTTGTACATTCATGCATGTAGTCCTCCTTCCTTCTCATTAACTCCTCCATTTTCTATTTGAAATTTGAAGTAGATGTTGAATTGGATATGATTATGAAGAAACTTATTCTGAGGAGCAGAGTAATCATGTCAATATTGAAGAAGATTTTCAAGTGGAAGAATACGTAGACAAAGTACACAATGATGAACATTCACTACAAAAAAATGGTCTTTAACTATAAAAAAAATTGTAGCAAAAACCCCATATATTGTAGCTAAAGGATTTAACTACATATTTCTTTACACATCCAAATTGTAGTATATGCTTGTATAGCTAAAGGCTTTAACTATATTTTTCAAATATGTAATTAGATAATCCATTCACTACAAATTCATATGTATCCAGAAGCGTAGCTAGATATTGTCCTTACATATTTAAATATAAGTATAATCATAGCTAAATGTATGACTACAATTGCATATATAGTTAGTATGTAGAAAAAACATGAAGTTAATACATTTTATATGTATTTAGTGTGTAGGGAAAGGCAACAGTTACTATATACATATATATGTAGTTGACTATGCATCTTGATACATATGTAGTGTCATTTAGTACACATACATATATGCTTATCTTGATTATATATTCATATATATATATATATATATATATATATATATATATATATATATAGTGTAATTTGTTAGTACATAAGCTCTTTTAGTAACAAACTAGTAGTATTTAGAGAAAGTCATTCTCATTATGCCAACAATCTTACTTTCATTTATAAGGAAGCGTTGAATGTACATGGGGAGGACGTATACCTTGCCCCTATTACACATTGTGTACAAAGAAAAGTATATACATATATCAATGATTCAGTGGTCTACTAACATATTTGCAAAAGAGTTGCGTCTTTCTCGGCCAGTTTTAACATCCTTATTGTCTTCTTCTTTTGTTCGAGCTCTTGTTGTGCATCCTTATCTCTGGAGTTCATACACAATCTAGAATCCTGAGAAGCTTCCTTTATGGACTCTCTTTCAGTGAATAGTAGTCCATTGTCACTTATTTTGTTCTATTTATATTTCAAAATGCTTGGATCAACATGTCTTTGGTGCAACTGGATGGAAGGATGACTTCTAAACATAGATGAAGATATGTCGTCAAATGGTTGGGCTTTATCAAGATAGGTAGTGATTTCTGAATTGGCAAAAGTAGGAACCCTAAAATCCTCATCATCATCTAAACTCTTACTTGAACTATTAAGATTAGAAAAATACCTAGCTAGTAGCAGACTAGAACCAAAATCTAGAGCATCAAGTTGTGAATGCTCTAGGCATGCATGCCGTCTTTTAGTCACAATTGAAGAACTTTTTCTCTCTGGATACATTGAAAATGTATTGATACTCTTCTTGTAGGAAGCATACATATGAGTCTCGTCTGCTGAAAGATCAATTCATGTGGATGGTTGATAATATAGAGATACAACTGTGTATGTATCAGGTTAGTTATCACAATTTACAAGTACTATTCTAGTCTAAAGATGCATTGCAATAATTCTACAATGTAGCAGAGACGACAAAAATATGTTAGATCTTACACAAATTATCTGGAGAAGATGGAATTTGCCTTAGATTACACTCTTATTTTCCAATGGAACATTGAGCCTTTCATCTATTCCCTTTTTGGATAAGCAAGCTCAAATTGGAGTCTTCATTCATGATTTATTTAGCAGCCAAAAGAGATCAAAAGCAGGTCACAAAGAAACTTTGAACAAAAAGGGCAACAAATAGAATAAAAACTGGTTCTACTCAAACCACCATGGCAACATGAAGGTTTAACCATGCAGCAAAAAAAAGGAGATAAATATAGACCATATTCTTCAAGAACTATTAGCTCAACATCTTATTGAGTGAATTTCACATTGAATTCAAGCAAAAAAAACTGACTAGAGTGGTTTTGTAAGAACTTGGTGAAAAAGGACCGGATACTTTGCAATATAGAGGAAAAATGTTACTGCCTGTGAAAACTTCTTTACCCATAATGCAATTTCTAGATGCATAAAATTATATCATAGTTGGACTTACCTAGTATGACCAGAAAATTAGGTCCAAACACCAGTAAATTCTTTTGATGCAGTCTCTGCATAAAAGAAATATATGAAGCTCCTTCTCAGCACATTGATGAAGACTTTCAAGTCCAGAGTATGCCTCACCTGAAAAAAAATCGTACAAGATATGTACTCACCAAATCTAACCATGGATCAAAAGAATAAATTATATACCTTGTATATACTTCAAATATTGTCTCATGCCAGTGATATCCATAAGTGTGTGTCCATTTTAATACCCTCCAACACTCGACAATTTGAATGGACATTACATGTAAAGTAACAAAGTTATAGGTCTGCACGAATTTGACTATTTTGGGCAAAAAATATGAGAGAAGAAATGATGACGAAATGCATAAAGATGCAAGCATGTCACCAAAATTTTACTTGTATCATATTTAGGTTGTGATTCAGACGTGCATTGGTTATTGTCCAACTTCTCAAGCTGCAAACTTCAATAATCAACATTACAACCATAATTAGCTCATATATTAAGAGGAAACCTCCAAAACCTATTTCTTTAACACATACCAGTGATTGGAACAATGATAGATGAACAGAGACAAGTTGCTCTTTTGATGTGGTTGACGCTTCAGAATTTGTGGGAGAAAAAGAAGATGATGATGTTACAAAAATAGAAAAAGATGTTTCTGTCAGTAATGTTGAATATCATTATTGTAGTTTTTTCATTTATACATGCTTCCACCATTGAAAGAATTGCATGTTAGAAAAAGGAAGGTGTTTTTTATTATTAGCTACTTAGTAGGCACATCACTAGTTTAAAGAGAGATAGCAAGATATAAAGTAGTACATGTTTCAAACATGACATGTTATGTCATACTAACTTGGTCTCTTGAAATTCTCACTATTCATATAAGGACCATAGAGCCTCAATTTTGGAGGGGCATTGGACTCCCATATATATTGGATCACATGTTTTCCTTTTTCATCAGCTAATTTGGTGCTCCCGACCTGGATGTAAGCCAGTATATCGAACTGACAAAATGAAATGTTTAAGTGGGATACGAATGTAGTTTATCATTTTTGTTCAGGCATACAAGGCTGGTAATTATATTATATTTGTACTTAAATAGTACTTTCCTTTACAGAAAAAATAGCTAAGTCATATATTATACGATCGTGGATCCTAGTTCTGTAGCTGCTAAAACAAGAACCTCTATTTATAGGCCATATATCATCTCTATAGGTGTCATTAATGAAATTTGTTTATAAAAAGAAAAGGTAGAATTATACACTGTCTCTAGTTCTGAAAATTACACAAGAAATGGGTAAAACAACCAGAAGCTCTTGTCATTGTCAAAGTTGAAAAAATGAAAGGATGTGAAACATTGATTCTTACTATTAGAATAACTACTAGTTGTTCAGTCTATTACCAACTTACTACAGTTTGCAGAGACAAAATGATAACCACTGATGTTGTTCAATTCAAAATTTCAAATCTGAGTTAAAAAATGCAATAGTAACCATCAGGGCTTCCAAACCTACAGCGCAGTCGTGGGCATGGGTTCAATGCGTGAAACACAAAAGAACACAGAAGACTTCTTCTTGGAAAAGTTGTAACGACCCCATCTCCCGGTAACCCCCAATTAAGGGAGATCCGAAGGTCAGAGCCGTTATTCAATTAACAGGATCAAAGGTTCGACAAATAATCAATAATAATTATGAAATTATACTAACTAACTAGAATTTGGTATAAAAATAAAACTTTACTTACCTTTGAAAACTTTGGAAATCTATCTATCCATGTCTTGAATTATTCTACCTAATCCTCCTTGCACTTTATTTCTTATTTCCACGATGTGTCACTTTACTATTTGTTCTTTCAATTGTTGTTCCTAAAATGTCGACAAACAAAACGTCGGTCAGTATATCGAAATATACTGGTATGTGGGAACAACCAAAAACTTGCAAATATGGCTAACAATTTAATAATCATAATCAAATTAATTAACAAGCCAATTTACACTTTTCAGTATGACATTCTCCACCGCTTTTGCCCTAACCCTGGCATACCCACCTTAGGGTTTCCTTTGCCAATGACTTAAGGCCACCTTCTCAATCCCAAGCTTGGTGCCTGGGGGTCACCACTCATGGTGCCCACTAGTCATGCAATATCATAGGCCACCTTCTCATTCCCGAGCTTGATGCTTGGGGTCACCACTCAAGGTGTCCATTGGTCTACCCATCTGGGTCTGACCTTTGGCATCATCCATCAGGGTGGCATGTAGGTGCGAGAATACATACTTCTATTTTTTTTAATGTGATAATCATAAGGACTTTATGATTTGCAAGTATGAAAATCCAAACATATAATTTGCATTCAATGCGATTAACCATCTGGAAAATCCTCGAGAAACTATGGCGGTTATTCATAATTAACCACATACCTGATCTGACGATTTGAACAGAAATATCCATGCAAATAAGAATCCAAGCAAGCAAGCATTTTCAACAAGATCCTGAAATAATCACGTAATTCCCTTTTTATTATTCATATGATCAAGATCCATTAGACCTAGCTCTCTTCCTAGGGTTTCTAATTCATTTTTAGGGTTTCTATTACAATTAGGGTTTCACTTCATCTTTTACTATTTTAAACCCTAATTTAACGCAATTGATCACAAACCCTAATTATTTCCACATCAAATCCTCAATTCCAGATTAAAGGCATAATTAACCATTAATTAATCTCATTAAGCCTCTTTTTATCAAAGCTACTATTTGTATCCTTTTAATCCATGACAAGATCTTTATACGCATTTATCATCAATTCATAGTTCATTATGGTCCAAAACACATAAGAACTCGATTTGCCATTAATTCCACCTTTTATTCATGAGAAAACCCTAATTACCACATTTAGGGTATTTATCCACAAATTAGGAACTTTAATGTTCCAAATAGCATATTCCAACTTTAATCATGAAATTAATCAATTAAAGCCATTAATAGTCGAATTAATCAACATTAGGGTTTCAAGGCCCATTAAAGTATATTCATGCATATGAAACTCCAAATTAACTAATTATATGCAAAGTTCATCCTTTTTCTTCCTAATGTTCCTTTTTATCATTAATAGACTAATATCCACCTTAATCAGCTATTAAACCCTACTAATCACTTTAATCATATCAAAATAGGGTTCTTTAAACATTATTACATCTAAATATAATAACCTCCATTACTTTTCGAATTGAAATCAGAATTAGGCTTTAAATATATTTTATTTAGATTCCTCTCGATTTTCTGAGCAATTTTCATATTTTGTATGATCTCATCGAAGCTACCAATATTTAGATACAATTTTTGCAATAAATCACTTACTCTGGCCAATCGGAGCGCGTCACGTCGCTCGATCCATGCAGCGTAGTCCGACTGGTTTAAGACATAACCAAATTATGGAATTACCCCCGCGTGTTGCCCCGACTCTTCAAGCCTTGGAGGGGCCTTTTTGTCCAAGCGCCATGTTCTTCTTCCTAGCGATTTCCACCTGCGGCCGCCGACCTGCAGTGATTCACGGGCTGGCTCCCATCGCATCAAAGCTCAAACCTCACCGGAAATCTCCTCCTTTCCTCCGCCACCCCCTACCGCAGAGGACCAAGCCTCAACTTATGGCCGAGACGACCAGTCTCATGCATGCCAAGCCCGTGCTTTTGGTGGGGTTACAACCCTCCAGCAGGTGTTGTGTGAGGATGGGAGTAAGACGATGGTGACCAATCACTTCTCGGTGGTCTTGGGCACGTCCCGCATCCATCCAGTCTAATTAATGGTTCCTTGTTGCCCCATGGCCGCACGACTCCTTTATCTTAGGGTTTGTTTACGAAGAAGGAGAAGAAGAAGATAGGAATTCGTGGAACCTCCTGTAACTCATCTCTGGGCTCTACCCCTTATATAGGGGAGGGCACCCAAGTCCCAAGGCGTTCATATAAAAGGGAACAAGTCCCTTTCCCAATAGGAAACGACTTTCCTTAATTTAGGAAGCAAATCTTCTCTCTCTCCCTCATCCCTTTGATATTCTTTCTTTTTATTAATTATTTAGGATTTCGAAAATTACCTCCTTTATCCTCCTTGTACTTGCCTTTTATTTATTGGCACGAAATTAAGCTTTCTTTTAATAGAAAATACTTCCTTTTATCAATATTACAAAATTCATCAATAATACATCACATTATGCTCTTATTTTTCAATCTTGGTATTTCCTCTTTCTTTCCTCTTTATTGGGGCTCCTTGGACCCCAATAAACTCAAAGAATTCGAAATTCTTTTTTAAGGAATACTCATTATCCTTAAATGCATCAATATGCATTATTTCACATTATCATGTTGAGTTCTTATTAAAATGTTTCTTTTTAAGGATTTCTCTTTATTTCTCTTTTATTTTCTTCATTGGTATTCCTTTCATCATTTGGAATTCTTGGGATACAAAATTCCACAAAGGATAACTCAATTATACTTTTTTCCACTTATTTCCAACATTTTAACTTTATTTTCAATTTCTTTCTTACTAAAGAATTACTTAATTAATCTTTTCTTTTCTTATTGCACGCTTTATGCAACTTTGGACTCCAAGGAACCCAAGAGGTACGAAATCCCTCTTTGGATTTGCCTTCTAGAGGTTTCCATATCTTTCTTTTCTCAAAAACTCAATTATTCATTTATTAATTAGATTTCCTTGTTATTGGGCCCAATAGCCAATAAAGCACACAACACAATCAGTAAGGCTATTGTAAACAAAATCCATTTATTCAAAACAAATTATATCGTTATTTGTTCCAATATCTTTGATGTGAGAAATTTCATTCCTCACCAAAGGAGCCCAAAAATTGGGGTTGTAACATCCTTCCCCTCTTATAAGAATTTTGCCCTCAAAATTCTATCTAGCAAACAAATAGTTTAGGATAAGCCTTCAGGATAAGCCTTTCATACGTCCATCAGGGCTCCAATGTGGTATCACCCTTTCCATGGTGCTTCCCAAGAACCTTCATCATCTCATATTCCTCCATCTGAGTTCTTTCTTACCTTGGTATATCATACCCTCATAGGTGACTCAGGACATTTCAGCCTCTCAAAAGCTGAATAGGTTTAGGGTTCAACACATGGCTTAGATACCTCACATAGTACTCTAAATCGGACTCATGGAACACATTACACATCATGTTATCCTGAGGGGCAAGGCTAAACACAACCATCTCGACCAATCCATCTAAAATGGACCCATATATCGGGGATTCAACTTTCTCAGCTGTAGCTTAGAGGGGTCGAATTTTCACATCACATATTCTCCCACAGTGAACTACATGTCAGTCTGCTTTGCATCAGCTCGTGACTCATGTCACCACCGGGCTCTCTCTCAGCCATTGCACGATCAAAGCGACTTCATCTGCACACACTATGGTTCTTTTCTGACCTTCGCGAGGCCTCCTTCACCAACATCATCTTAATGAAGTGGTGACCGACACAACCTCTCCATAAGACTTCTTACATCCTGATAAAGGCTATGGTGGTTAACATCACATCTTAATAACTGTCTCTATGTATCACCCTAAATGAGCACACCTGCTCTCATCATACCCTCTAGTCTGGATTATACCGTTCATTAGTATGGGGTGATGAACTGTAATATCATCAAGTTCCTCATGTATCCACTTCCACCTCATGGAAGTGAACCTTGGTCATACCCAAGAACTTTTGAACTCGCATCATGATGTGGTTGAACCATCGTTCTCTCTTAAGTAGTTCAACTGAACCTGTCCCTTGACAGTACTCCATTCTTTCTCATGTCATCTAGGTAAGGCAATCTACCATAACCCCTATTACATGTTGATCTTTCTTGTTCAAGGGGAGACTTACCACAACACCCATAGAGGTGAACTCACATTCCCTCTCAGGGACTCTTTATCCTCTATGTCAAAGCACTGGGTTACTGGTGTTCATCCTTCACCCCCGGCTTGCATGGCCACATGCTACATGCAACTTCGTATTAAGCATTCAAAATGCTACTATCACTTACTATCTTTGTAGTATCACACTGTATGGTGATCTTAAAACCATGATCTCATGTATGTCATGATTCCTCAAGATCGATACCTCAGAAACTCTAAACCACTCTCATCAGAGTTTTTTTTTATTACCTTCCTATCCAAAGAAGTGTATCTGAGGTTCTATCACCATCCTTTCACTACATCAAGGACTAATCTGGCTAACCAAACAACCATTAACTTGTTCAACATATCTTATTACATCTGTGTGTTAGCCAAAACTCATCTTTTTTTTCCAAACTTGGGGTTAGTCAAACAACCTCAACCTCTTCTAGCCTTTAGCTAAACTAGGTAGCTATATCTCAATTAGAGCATTCATTACCACTTCACCTCCTTAGGTGTCAGGTACTGTTGAAGACATACACCTCCACATATTCCAGTTATCATCTCATCTCAAACTCTAAGTTTGTCTTCATCAAGAAACTCTGAGCTCATCCTCATGGTGATTCAACTCAACTTTTCATAACTTGCAAATTCCACATAGCTTATGATAAAACATCCTCAAAAGATGATTTCCTTAATACTCTTAGTGTTTGTAAACCATCCCTGTATCATTTGCTCTACAAGGGCACATTATGCACATTATCATCTCTGTCCTCATTCCTTGTTCCAACTCACGTCATCTTTACCCTTAGTGTATGGCATGCGTATTGTCCTATCTCTCACTCCCATAACAAGAAGAAATAAGCATTTGGCAGCCGTCCAAATATAGAGTTCTTCCTATTCAAAGAGTAGAGATGGTACAACCCACGTTACCAGTACACCTTCAATTCTAAGTTGAAACGTGCCATCATCTTGATATCTACATTAATTCCATGGAAAACCGGTCTCGAACCTACTTGGGTTACTACACAATCCTTGGTCATCCCCTCTAGGTCTATAGGGTGCCAGCACCTTTGGGGTCGTCCCTCTTCCCTCATGCATCAGAGAGTGCCCTACTCATCTTCCCTTTGGGTCCTATGAGTTTATGAAGGTGATCGATCTCCTAACCCATGGCCCTCAGACAATGATAGATGTGACCTCCTGACCCTATGGTCATGTGCAACTAGGGAATTAGGCAACTCCTTCTTCCATCGGTCTTATCCCTACCTGACCCTAGGATAGACTTAGGATTCTAACATAGTACATGTTCAAATTAGAACCTTACCCAATCATTCATCATCTCTCTCTGCATTCATGACTGACTTTCATCCCTTCATAGGGGTCATGGCAACCTGCCTACCTGGGTCAGACCCATACCGGTTACCTCAATGGTAACAAATCCTCATGCACTCAGATATGGATAACTATGGGTCAACAACTTCATTCTCATACCATTTACTCTTCACTTAGTTTCTCAAGATCCTCTGAAACCTCAACAAAACTGGTATACACCCTATAAAATGGTCCCTCTCCCAGGATGGGAGGAAACTAAAACTTTTGACAACAAGGTCACAACCATCCCTAGGGTTTACCTTCACATGAGTATGCCTAACCCAGCAGCTACTAAAGCACAAGAAGACCACCTATTAAACCATACTAGGTCATACTTGTTCTCTTTACTCAATATTAGATCAAATTAGTTGTGAGGGGGGGTTCATCAAACATACACTTAACTTAAGGGGTTTCTTTTACCTCTACACATGAGAAGTACCATGCTCGAAACTATAGAGACTCAAATCTCATCATGAGCATTGGGTACACTGCTTCCCCTCTTAGGCCTAGGAACCCTATGTTCACCTTTGGGTATCCAACTGCATGCTCAATCTCTTAACCACGAATCAAGCATGTCCAAGATATGTCATGTACTTCCATGATCCTTCTACTCAAGCAACACTTCAGAGTTGAGTCCTCTTCTAGGACAACCAACTAGGTATAAAACCTCACAACCAATTACTTAAACCCCCTCAGGGTCTAAACCACTCTTTATCTCATCCAGTAGGTAATCACTTATACCCTAGGTATCAGAAGCATCATCCTCCCTCTAAGGTTTGGTTCCTCTAAAGGAAACCTGTAACGACCCCGTCTCCAGGTAACCCCCAATTAAGGGAGACCCGAAGGTCAGAGCCGTTATTCAATTAACAGGATCAAAGGTTCAACAAATAATCAATAATAATTATGAAATTTTACTAAGTAACTGGAACTTGGTATAAAAATTAAAACTTTACTTACCTTTGAAAACTTTGGAAATCTATCTATCCAGAGCTTGAATTATTCTATCTAATCCTCCTTGCACTTTATTTCTTATTTTCACAATGTGTCCCTTTACTGTTTGTTCTTTCAATTGTTGTTCCTAAAATGCCGACAAACAAAATGTCGGTCAGTATATCGAATATACTGGTCTGTGGGGACAAACAAAAATTTGCACATAAGGATAACAATCTAAATATCACAATCAAGTTAATTAACAAGCCAATTTACACTTTTCAGTATGACATTCTCGACCGCTTTTGCCCTAACCCTGGCATACCTACCTTAGGGTTTCCTTTGCCAATGACTTAAGGCCACCTTCTCAATCCCGAGCTTGGTGCCTGGGGGTCATCACTCACGGTTCCCACTAGTCATGCAATATCATAGGCCACATTCTCATTCCCGAGCTTGGTGCCTGAGGGTACCACTCAAGGTGTCCATTGGTCTACCCATCTGGGCCTGACCTTTGGCATCATCCATCAGGGTGGCATGTAGGTGCGAGAATACATACTTATATTATTAATGTGATAATCATAGTGACTTTATAGTTTGTAAGCATGAACATCCAAACTGATAATTTGCATTCAATGCGGTTAACCATCGGAAAATCCTCAGGAAACTAAGACGGTTATTCATAATTAACCACATACCTGATTTGCAGATTTAATAAGCTAATAACAATTACAAGCAAGCAAGTAATCCAAGAAGCAGTTCAACAATCTCAGAATTCCTAAAAAGCATATGTAATCTATTTACTACACTTTACAAAGAATATATCTATTTAATTGACTTGGATTCACCTTCTAGGGTTTCTAATCCGAATAAAGGTTTCATTAGGTTTCTTTTAAATATTTTTACGACTTTCCTTATTTATATCCATAAAACTCTAAAACAGCAGTTCTAGGTGCCAAACCCTAATTATTCAACTTAAGCATATTAAAGCCCTTTTTATCACCTATTAAGCTTGGGATTAACCTAACATCACTTTTATACAAAGGATTTCCAATTGTACCCCATTAAAGCCCACTAACACTTAAGTAAGGGTTTCTAAGCCCATTAATTCATATTAAACATATGAAAATCTAAATTAACCAATTAAACACATGGATCACCCTTTTCCGATTCAAAACATCCTTTTTATCATCAATAGGGCAATATCATCTTAAATTACCCATAACACCCCACCCAATCTTATTAACATCAAAATTAAGGTTTTTCATATCTTTAGTCTTCACTTTAACATATGTTGCCATACTTTTAGAACTACAAGCATAATTAGACTCTAAAAGTATTTTATTTGGACTCCCCTCGTTTCGCTGATAAATTTTCATATAAAGCTTGTCTAAATCTGAGCTACGGTTAAGTAATTATGAATTTTACAATGTTAATGAAACTCGACCAATAAAACCTCACCACGTCAGCATAAGTGCCATATTATTGACTTACCAGATCCAACGAGAATTAGAAGGAAATGACGCTGCCGCCCTTGGGTCTTCAGCGTGCATGAAGGGGCACTTTAGTCTTTTGGACGTGGGTTCTCTCCCACGGGTATTCTGCAAAACGCTGGCCGCCAGAGTCGCATCGCGATCGCACACTATGTCCTCCTTGTCACGCCTTCTCCTCTTCGTCCTAGCCTGTCCTCTTCCTCGGCCCAGTCCGGACTGCCTAAGGGAGGGACGATGGTGTGCCACCCCCATCCTTGGCACCACCACAGGAAAGGTTGCTGCCCAAGCTGCTCACTTGGTCGTTCATCCGCCAGGTCTCCGCCGGATCTCCGCCAGGTCTCCGCCGGATCTCCGCCAGGTCTCCACTAGATCTCTGCCAGGTCTCTGCCATCACGTTCTATGCCCAACTATTTACAGAGCACCGCCACAGATCCCTCTCTGAAAAGCAACCCGCATAAGATCGGCCTCCGACCTAGTCCTGCTGTTCATGGATTCTTCGTCGCCCATGAGATCTAGCTCTCCGTAGCACGACGTCAGCGTCTCAGCACCATATCCCAAACTCGTTCCTCAGAGTCCGTCCTCTCCTTCCTCGTGACGGGGCTCCACAGCGGATGCCTCCCGCCAGCGCGCCCACACGCGGCAGCATGCCTCCGCTAGCCCAGGTGCAGGGCGCCGCCATCCTAGCACCGCCTGTCGTCCCATCCATCCTGATCTCCAAATAGAAAGATGCCCTAATGAACTTCCCACCGAATCCTTTGAATCCACCATATCTTGAGAAGAGCGGCTCTGATTTCTTCCTTACGAAAGACCTGCGATGCTCATCACGACCCACCTTGGCATGGTGGTCGCATGCTTTCCATCTATCTACTGTTATAGGTGAGAGCAAAGTTGTTTTCCAGAAGCCTTGCATGACTAGAGTCTTTTATAGGTATCACACCCCTAGGGTTTAGATCACAAAGAAACCGGTGGATCTATCTTTCCAAAACCACATGGAAAGGATTGGATTTTGTAGAGGCAAAATACAGTACGAAGTATTCTTGTAACTTGCCTTGCATGGATGGGTTTGAAGGGAAATACCCACCGTCTTCCTTATTTAGATATAACACCAGTTTGTAGCAATCTAGAAATTCAATTAATACCTTTCCTTGCACCAAACAAAACATCTTCTTTCCATTATTGGTATCCGATCCTTTTATTCTTATTATAAAGAGTTATCTCATTTGATTATTATGGGAGTCCATGAAACACCACTAAGTGAACTCCCTATCCTTCTCTTTCTTTATTAAAAAATTTCTTTTCAAGGATTTCTTTATATATCCTTTATTTCCTTTTCTCTATTTTTTTATTTACGCAATAATAGAGTTGCTTTTATCCTTTCTTTGGGCCCAATAGCCAATAAAGCCCACAAAACAATCATCAAGGCTATTGTAAAAAAAATCATTTATCCAAAACGAATTATATCCTTATTTGTTCAAATATCTTTAATATGAGAAATTACATTTGTCACCAATGAACCTGAAAATTGGGGTTGTAACATCCTTCCCCTCTTATAAGAATTTTGTCCTCAAAATTCCATCAAGCAAACACACAGTTCAGGATAAGCCTTTCATACGTCCATCAGGGCTACCATGTGGCTTCACCCTTTCCATGGTGCTTCCCAAGAACCTTCATCATCTCATATTCTTCCATCTGAGTTCTTTCTTACCTTGGTATATCGTGCCCTCATAGGTGACTCAGGACATTTCAGCCTCTCAAAAGCTGAATAGGTTCAAGGCTCAGCACATGGCTTGGGTACCTCACATAGTGCTCTAGATCAGACTCATGGAACACATTATTCATCATGTCATCCTGAGGGGCAAGGCTAAACACAACCATCTCCACCAATCCATCTCAAATGGACCCATATATCGGGGACTCAACTTTCTCAGTTGTAGCTTAGAGGGGTCGGATTTTCACATTGCATATTCTCCCACAGTGAACTGCATGTCAGTCTGCTTTGCATCAGCTCACGACTCATGTCACCACTGGGCTCTCTCTCTCAGCCATTGCACGACCAAAGCGACTTCATCTGCACACACTGTGGTTCTTTTCTGACCTTTACGAGGCCTCCTTCACCAAAATCATCTAAATGAAGTGGTGACCGACACAACCTCCTTCTATCACTTCTTTCATCCCGATAAAGGCTATGGTGGTTATCATCACATCTTGCAAAGGACAAGAACTGCCTCTATGTATCACCCTGAATGAGCACACATGCTCTCATCAGACCCTCTAGTCTGGATCATATTGTCCATTAGTTAGGGGTGATAGGCAGTACTGACACTGAGTTCTTCATGTACCTACTTCCACCTTATGGAAGTGAACCTTTAGGTCATACTCAAGAACATTAGAACTTGTATCATGGTGTATTTGAACCATCTCTCTCTCTCTTATGTAGTTCAATAGAATCTATCTCTTGAAAATATTCCTTTCTTTCCCATGTTATCTAGGTAAGGCGATCTACCATAACCCATATTGCATCTTGACCTTCTGGGTCAAAGGGAGACTTACCACAACATCCATTGTGATGAATTCCCATTCCCTCTCAGGGACTCTTTTATCCTCTATATCGATACACTGGGTTACTGGTGTTCGTCCTTCACCCCTAGCTTGCATGGCCACCTGTCACATGCAACTCCACATCAAGCAACCGAAGTGCTACTATTACTTACTATCTTTGTAGTATCACGATGTTTGGTGATCTTAAAACCATGATCTCATGTATGTCATGATTCCTCAAGCTTGATACCCCAGAAACCCTAAGCCACTCTCATCAGGGTTTCATCACTTTTCTTTCCAAAGAAGAACATCTGAGGTTCTACAACCATCCTTTCATTTCATCAAAGACTAGGCTGGCTATCCAAATAACCACTAATCTTGTTCAACAGATCTCGTTATATCTGAATGTTATCCAAACTTATCTCTTTTTCTCAATGTAAGGTTAGCCTAACAACCTCAATTTCTTCTAGCTTCTAGCTAAACTAGGCAGCTATATCTCAACCAGAGCATTCATTACCACTCCTTATCCTTAGGTGTTAGGTAATGTCGAAGACATACACCTCCATGCATTATACTTATCATCTCATCTCAAACTCTAAGTTTGTCTTCATCAAGAAACTCTGAGCTCATCCTCATGGTGATCAAACTCAACCTTGGTTAACTTGTAAATTCCACATAGCTCTTGATAACACATCCTCATAAGATAACTACACTATTCCATGTATCATCCATGTATCATTCACTCCACCAAGGTATGTTATCATCTCTGTCCTCATTCCTTATAGCAACGTTCCAACTCACATCATCTTTACCCTTGGTGTGTGGCATACGTGCTGTCCAATCTCTCACTCCCATTACAAGAAGAAATAAGAATTTGGCGGCCATCCAAATACAGAGTTCTTCCTATTCCTAGAGTAGAGATGGTACATCCCACCTTGCCAATACACCTTCAAATCTAAGTTGAAACATGCAACTCATGTCTTTACATCACAAACATCATGATATCAAAATTTCCTCCATGGAAAACTGGTCTCGAACCTACTTGGATCCACACACAATCCTTTGTCATCTCCTCTAGGTCTATAGGGTGCCAGCACTTTTGGGGTCATCCCTCTTCCCTCATGCATCTAGAGAGTGCCCTACTCATCTGCCCTTTGGCTCCCATGAGTTTATGAAGGTGATCAATCTCCTAACCCATGTCCCTCAGACAATGATAGTTGTTACCTCCTGACCCTATGGTCATGTGCAACTAGGGAATTAGGAAACTCCTTCTTCCATAGGTATCATCCCTACCTGACCCTAGGATAGACTTAGGATTCCATTATTGTACATGTCCAACTTAGAACCTTACCCAATCATCTCTCTCTGCATTCTTAGGCTGTCTTTCATCCTTACACAGGGGTCATGATGACCTGCCTACCTTGGTCAGGCCCCATACTGGTTACCTCCATGGTAACACATCCACATGCACGTTGAGATGGTTATGTATGGGTCTACATGTTCTTTCTCAGGCCATGTACTTTTCACTTAGTCTCTCAAGATCCTATGGGGACCTCATTAGGTTTCCTCAAAACCCACAAAACTGGTAAACACCCTACCAAAGGGTCCCTCTTCCAAGATGGAAGGAAACTACAACTCTTGACAACAAGGTCACAAACATCCTTATGGTTTACATCCATATGAGCATGGTTAACCCAGCAGCTACTAAGGCACCAATAGACAACATATTAAACCATGCTATGTCATAATTGTTCTCTTTCCTCAACATTAGGTCAACTTAGTTGTGAGGGGTTCATCAAACCTACCCTTAACTTAAGGGGTTTATTTTACCTTTACACATGAGGAGTACCATGCTCGAAACTATAGAGACTCAAATCTCATCATGAGCATTGGGTACACTGCTTCCCCTCTTAGGCCTAGGAACCCTAGGTCCACTTTGGGTGTCCAACTGCATGCTCAATCTCTTCACCCCAAATCAAGCATGTCTAAGGTATGTCATGTACTCCCATGATCCTTTTGTATGAGAAACACCTCAGAGTCGAGTCCTCCTCAAGGACATTCAACTAGGTATAAAACCTCACAACATGTTACTTAAACCTCCTCAGGGTCTAATGCACTCTTTATCTCATCCAATAGGTAATTACTTATACGATAGGTACCAGAAGCATCATCCTCTCTCCAGGGTTTGTTTCCTCTAAAGATAACCAAGATATCATCAGCCTCCATGGGTCACACATAAGGCAACCACTATCATCCACTTAGGTCGCATCATCCTCAACTCCCCATTGTTCCTCATATCTTGGGGTTTTAGGCTTCCAACCTCCTTGCTGGGTTCTTGCTTTCTCTCTCTAGAGCTAACTCCACATCTAGCCATACTACTAGAGGTCCTCTCTCCATGAAGGCTCATGCTCACAAGCATACCCCTATGTGGGTGAAGCCTATGCTCAACTCATGTTTGGCTCAAGATTATCGATATCTCTTTATGCTTATCTCATAAGCCATCCATCATGCCCTTCTGGCCAGTGTTTCAACCTACTACCATACAACTGACGTACTCTGGGTGCATGCTATCCCCATAAGCCATAGGGTTTCTATAGGTCCTTCACTAACCTCATCAATGAAGGAGCTATCCTTCACTCTAACATGCCCGACCCTTTCCAGGGTTGGGTCGTCAAAGGTACCATGTTATCCAACCTCTCATGGCTCGTATGGCATCCAAGGAATGTTTATCCAAACACCTGGTCAACCATGACATCTAACTCAGCATGTCATCTCTTTCTCTAACCTTCACTTAGGGTTAGGGTTAACATCATCCTCAAAGGATGTGCTAGGTCTCTACTTTTAATGGAGGTGTCTACCTCCAAGACTAACTCTCTCTACTCATCCTCCTACCAAGGAGGTCTATCCTCAGGTCTCTCCTGAGGGCAATGACAACTCGTGTCATACGACCTAAGCATGTATCTATTCCTTTACGCTTGCTCTATTAAGCTTATGTCCATGACATCTTATTTACATGCTTTTTATTACTTTGGTGGAGGATTCCTTAATCCTTATCAACCTTACCCATACCTCAAGAGGGTGAGGAAAAGAGAGAAAACCCTAATCCTTATGGTCCTTAACGGAATTTGGGTTGAGAAGGGATGAACAAGATGAGAGGGTCCTAAAGGTATCTTATTTCGATTCATACCCTAAGACTTTGGCCAGGAAGTCACACGGATCCGGGAGTCCTCGTATTCTGACTAGCGGTGCGGAGGAAAATATTGCCAGCCCCCGGTCATGATCCTTTTCTAGACACCTTTGTCTTTCGGATAATCCTCTAATAACTCCCTTGGGTTCTATAGAATTTGTAAAATTTAATAATTATTAAAGATTAAGTGAGGAACCTACGCTCTGATACCAATTGTAACGACCCTGTCTCCAGGTAACCCCCAATTAAGGGAGACCTGAAGGTCAGAGCCGTTATTCAATTAACAGGATCAAAGGTTCAACAAATAATCAATAATAATTATGAAATTTTACTAAGTAACTGGAACTTGGTATAAAAATTAAAACTTTACTTACCTTTGAAAACTTTGGAAATCTATCTATCCAGAGCTTGAATTATTCTATCTAATCCTCCTTGCACTTTATTTCTTATTTCCACAATGTGTCCCTTTACTGTTTGTTCTTTCAATTGTTGTTCCTAAAACGCCGACAAACAAAACGTCGGTCAGTATATCGAATATATTGGTATGTGGGGACAAACAAAAATTTGCACATAAGGATAACAATCTAAATATCACAATCAAGTTAATTAACAAGCCAATTTACACTTTTTAGTATGACATTCTCCACTGCTTTTGCCCTAACCCTAGCATACCCACCTTAGGGTTTCCTTTGCCAATGACTTAAGGCCACCTTCTCAATCCCGAGCTTGGTGCCTGGGGGTCACCACTCACGGTGCCCACTAGTCATGCAATATCATAGGCCACCTTCACATTCCCAAGCTTGGTGCCTGAGGTTACCACTCAAGGTGTCCATTGGTCTACCCATATGGGCCTGACCTTTGGCATCATCCATCAGGGTGGCATGTAGGTGTGAGAATGCATACTTATATTATTAATGTGATAATCATAGTGACTTTATAGTTTGCAAGCATGAACATCCAAACTGATAATTTGCATTCAATGCGGTTAACCATCGGAAAATACTCGGGAAACTAAGACGGTTATTCATAATTAACCACATACCTGATTTGCAGATTTAATAAGCTAATAACAATTCCAAGCAAACAAGTAATCCAAGAAGCAGTTCAACAATCTCAGAATTTCTGAAAAGCATACGTAATCTATTTACTATACTTTACTAAGAATATATCTATTTAATTGATTTGGATCCACCTTCTAGGGTTTCTAATCCGAATAAAGGTTTCTTTAGGTTTCTTTTAAATATTTTTACGACTTTCCTTATTTATATCCATAAAACTCTAAAACAGCAGTTCTAGGTGCCAAACCCTAATTATTTAACTTAAGCATATTAAAGCCCTTTTTATCACCTATTAAGCTTGGGATCAACCTAACATCACTTTTATACAAAGGATTTCCAATTGTATCCCATTAAAGCCCACTAACACTTAGATAAGGGTGTCTAAGCCCATTAATTCATATTAAACATATGAAACTCTAAATTAACCAATTAAACACATGTATCACCCTTTTCCGATTCAAAACATCCTTTTTATCATAAATAGGGCAATATCATCTTAAATTACCCATAGCACCCCACCCAATCTTATTAACATCAAAATTAAGGTTTTTCATATCATTAGTCTTCACTTTAACATATGTTGCCATACTTTCAGAACTACAAGCATAATTAGACTCTAAAAGTATTTTATTTGGACTCCCCTCGTTTCGATGATAAATTTTCATATAAAGCTTGTCTAAATCCAAGCTACGGTTAAGTAATTACGAATTTTACAATGTTAATGAAACTCGACCAATAGAACCTCGCACGTCAGCATAAGTGCCATATTATTAAATTACCATATCCAACGAGAATTAGAAGGAAATGACCCTGCCGCCCTTGGGTCTTCACCGTGCATGAAGGGGCACTTTAGTCTTTTGGATGCGGGTTCTCTCCCACGGGTATTCTGCAAAACGCTGGCCGCCGGAGTCGCATCGCGATCGCACACTATGTCCTCCTTGTCGCGCCTTCGCCTCTTCGTCCTAGCCTGTCCTCTTCCTCGGCCCAGTCCGGACTGCCTAAGGGAGGGCCGATGGTGTGCCACCCCCATCCTCGGCACCACCACAGGCGAGGTTTCCGCCCAAGCTGCTCACTCGGTCGTTCATCCGCCAGGTCTCCGCCGGATCTCCGCCAGGTCTCCGCTGGATCTCCGCCAGGTCTCCACTGGATCTCTGCCAGGTCTCCACCATCACGTTCTAGCCCCAACTATTTATAGAGCACCACCGCAGATCCCTCCCCGAAAAGCAACCCGCATAAGATCGGCCTCCGGCCTAGTCCTGCTGTTCATGGATTCTTCGTCGCCCATGAGATCTAGCTCTCCGTAGCACGACGTCAGCGTCTCAGCACCATATCCCGAACTCGTTCCTCCGAGTCTGTCCTCTCCTTCCTCGTGACGGGGCTCCACTGCGGATGCCTCCCGCCAGCGCGCCCACACGCGGCAGCATGCCTCCGCTAGCCCAGGTGCAGGGCGCCGCCATCCTAGCACCGCCTGTCGTCCCATCCATCCCGATCTCCAAACAGAAAGATGCCCTAATGACCTTCCCACTGAATCCTTTGAATCCACCATAGCTTGAGAAGAGTGGCTCTGATTTCTTCCTTACGGAAGACCTGCGATGCTCATCACGACCCACCTTGGCATGGTGGTCGCATGCTTTCCATCTATCTACTGTTATAGGCGAGAGAAAAGTTGTTTTCCAGAAGCTTTGCATGACTAGAGTCTTTTATAGGCATCACACCCCTAGGGTTTAGATCACAAAGAAACCGGTGGATCTATCTTTCCAAAACCACATGGAAAGGATTGGATTTTGTAGAGGCAAATACAGTACGAAGTATTCTTGTAACTTTCCTTGCATGGATGGGTTTGAAGGGAAATACCCACCGTCTTCCTTATTTAGATATAACACCAGTTTGTAGCAATCTAAGAATTCAATTAATACCTTTCCTTGCACCAAAAAAAACATCTTCTTTCCATTATTGGTATCCGATCCTTTTATTCTTATTATAAAGAGTTATCTCATTTGATTATTATGGGAGTCCATGAAACACCACTAAGTGAACTCCCTATCCTTCTCTTTCTTTATTAAAAGATTTCCTTTCAAGGATTTCTTTATATATCCTTTATTTCCTTTTCTCTATTTTTTATTTACGCAATAATATAGTTGCTTTTATCCTTTCTTTGGGCCCAATAGCCAATAAAGCCCACAAAACAATCATCAAGGCTATTGTAAATGAAATTCATTTATCCAAAATGGATTATATCCTTGTTCAAATATCTTTAATATGAGAAATTACATTTCTCACCAATGAACCTGAAAGTTGCGGTTGTAACAAAACCAAGATGTCATCAGCCTCCAGGGATCAAACATAAGGCAACCACTATCATCCACTTAGGTCACATCATCCTCTACTATCCACTGTTCCTAAGTCTCGGAACCTAAGCTTCCAACCTTCTTGCTTGAGTCCTGCTTTCCTCTCTAGAACTAACTCTACATCCAACCTTACTACCAGATGTGCTTTCTGCATGAAGGATCAAGCTTTACTAGCATACCTTCACATGGGTGAAGCATATGCTCGAACTTAGGTTTGCTCAATATCATTCATATCCCTTTATGCTTATTCCATGATCTCTTAACCAGGGTTTCATCAAGATATACCCTACTTGCCTAAGCCCATAGGGTAACTATAGGTTCTCTTCTAACCTCATCCATGAAGGAGCTATCCTTCTCTCTAGCATGCACGACCCTCTCAAGGGTTGGTCGCCAAAGGTACTAGGTCATCTACCCTTTTATGGCATCCCAAAGGCATGTCCAACCAAACACTCGGTCAACCATGACATCTAACTCATCATGTCATCTCTCTCTAACCTTCACTTAGGGTTAGGGTTAACATCATCCTCAAAGGATGTTCTAGGTATCTACTTTTAATGGAGGTCTCTACCTCCAAGACTAACTCTCTCTACTCATCCTCCTTCCAAGGAGGTCTATCCTGAGGGCAATGACAACTCGTGTCATACGACCTAAGCATGTATCTATTCTTTAGTTTACGCTTAATCTATTAAGCTTATGTCCATGACATCTTATTTACATGCTTTTCATTAATTTGGTGGAGGATTCCTTAGTCCTTATTAACCTTACCCATACCTCAAGAGGATGAGGAGAAGAGAGAAAACCCTAATCCTTAAGGTCCTTAACAAAATTTGAGTTGAGAAGGGATGAACAAGATGAGAGAGTCCTAAAGGTGTCTTATTTCAAGTCATATCCTAAGACATCGGCCAGGCAGTCACACAATCCGGGAGTCCTCATATTCCGACTAGCGGTGTAGAGGAAAATATTGCCAGCCCCCAGAAGTGATCCTTTTCTAGACACCTCAATCTTTTGGACACTCCTCTAATCACTCCCTTGGTTCTATGGAATTTGTAAAATTTAATAATTATTAATGATTAGATGAGGAACCTATGCTCTGATACCAATTGTAATGACCCCGTCTCCCGATAACCCCCAATTAAGGGAGACCCAAAGGTCAGAGCCATTATTCAATTAACAGGATCAAAGGTTTGACAAATAATCAATAATAATTATGAAATTCTACTAACTAACTGGAATTTGGTATAAAATTAAAACTTTTCTTACCTTTGAAAAAATTTGGAAATCTATCTATCCAGAGCTTGAATCTACTCTATCTAATCCTCCTTGCACTTTATGTTTTATTTTCACAATGTGTCACTTTATCGTTTGTTCATTTTCACAATGTTTTATTTTCATATTGACTTTATGATTTGCAAGTATGAACATCCAAAGAGATAATTTGCATTCAATGCGATTAACCAACCGGAAAATCCTCGACAAACTAAGGTAGTTATTCATAATTAACCACATACCTGATCTGACGATTTGAATAGAAATATCCATGCAAATAAGAATCCAAGCAAGCAAGCATTTTCAACAAGATCCTGAAATAATCACGTAATTCCATTTTTATTATTCATGTCATCAAGATCCATTAAACCTAGCTCGCTTCCTAGGGTTTCTAATTCATTTTTTGGGTTTCTATTGCAATTATGGCTTCACTTCATCTTTTACTATTTTAAACCCTAATTTAACATAATTGATCACAAACCCTAATTATTTCCACATCAGATCCTCAATTCCAGATTAAAGGCATAATTAACCATTAATTAATCTCATCAAGCCTCTTTTTATCAAAGCTACTATTTTTATCCTTTTAATCCATGACAAGATCGTTATACACATTTATCATCAATTCATAGTTGATTATCGTCCAAAACACATAAGAACTCAATTTGCCATTAATTCCACCTTTTATTCATGAGAAAACCCTAATTACCACATTTAGGGTATTTATCCACAAATTAGGAACTTTAATGCTCAAAATAGCATATTCCAACTTTAATCATGAAATTAATCAATTAAAGCCATTAATAGTCAAATTAATCAACATTAGGGTTTCAAGGCCCATTAAAGTATATTCATGCATATGAAACTCCAAATTAACTAATTAGATGCAAAGTTCATCCTTTTTCTTCCTAATGTTCCTTTTTATCATAAACAGGCTAATATCCACTTTAATCAGCTATTAAACCCTACTAATCACTTTAATCATATCAAAATAGGGTTCTTTAAACATTATTACATCTAAAGCTAATAACCTCCATTACTTTTCGAATTGAAATCAGAATTAGGCTTTAAATACATTTTATTTAGATTCCTCTCAATTTTCTGAGCAATTTTCATATTTTGCATGATCTCATCAGAGCTACCAATATTTAGATACAATTTTTGCAATAAATCACTTACTCTGGCCAATCGGAGCGCACCACATCGCTCGAAACATGCAGCGTAGTCCGACTGGTTTAAGACATAACCAAATTATGGAATTACCCCCGCGTGTTGCCCCATCTCTTCAAGCCTTGGAGGGGCCTTTTTGTCCATGCGCCATGTTCTTCTTCTTCCTTGCGATTTCCACCTGCGACCGCCGACCTGCAGTGATTCGCGGGCTGGCTCCCACCGCATCAAAGCTCGAACCTCACCGGAAATCTCCTCCCTGCCTCCGCCACCCCCTATCGCAGACGAACAAGCCTCAACTTGTGGCCGAGACGACCAATCTCATGAATGCCAAGCCCATGCTTTTGGCGGAGTTACAGCCCTCCAACAGGCGCTGTGTGAGAATGGGAGTAAGACGATGGTGACCAATCACTTCTCGGTGGTCTGGGGCGCGTCCCACATCCATCCAGTCTACTTAATGGTTCCTTGTTGCCCCATGGCCGCACGACTCCTTTATCTTAGGGTTTGTTTACGAAGAAGGAGAAGAAGAAGATAAGAATTTGTGGAACCTCCTGTAACTCATCTCTGGGCTCTACCCCTTATATAGGGGAGGGCACCCAAGTCCCAAGACCTTCATATAAAAGGGAACAAGTCCCTTTCCCAATAGGAAATGACTTTCCTTAATTTAGGAAGCAAATCTTCTCTCTCTCCCTCATCCCTTTGATATTCTTTCTTTTTCTTAATTATTTAGGATTTCGAAAATTACCTCTTTTATCTTCCTTGTACTTGCCTTTTATGTATTGGCACGAAATTAAGCTTTCTTTTAATAGAAAATACTTCCTTTTACTAACATTACAAAATTCATCAATAATACATCACATTATGCTCTTATTTTGCAATCTTGGTATTTCCTCTTTCTATCCTCTTTATTGGGGCTCCATGGACCCCAAGAAACTCAAAGAATTCGAAATTCCTTTTTAAGGAATACTCATTATCCTTAAATGCATTAATATGCATTGTTTCACATTATCATGTTGAGTTCTTATTAAAATATTTCTTTTTGAGGATTTCTATTTATTTCTCTTTTATTTTCTTCATTGATATTCCTTTTATCATTAGGAATTCTTGGGATACGAAATTCCACAAAGGATAACTCAATTATACCTTTTTCCACTTATTTCCAACATTTTAACATTATTTTCAATTTCTTTCTTACTAAAGAATTACTTAATTAATCTTTTTTTTTCTTTTTGCACTCTTTATGCAACTTTGGACTCCTTGGAACCCAAGGAACCCAAGAGGTACGAAATCCCTCTTTGGATTTGCCTTCTAGAGGTTTCCATATCTTTCTTTTCTCAAAAACTCAATTATTCATTTATTAATTAGATTTCCATGTTATTGGGCCCAATAGCCAATAAAGCCCACAACACAATCATCAAGTCTATTGTAAACGAAATCTATTTATTCAAAACAAATTATATCATTATTTGTTCCAATATCTTTAATGTGAGGAATTTCATTCCTCACCAAAGGAACCCAAAAATTGGGGTTGTAACAAAAGTTGTACAAGAATGATCTTGAGGATAGGGCCGTTGAGATGTCCACCATCGACGGGGCATCGGACATATTCATTGAGCTAGAGGCGGAAGAGGGGCGCGTGTGACCATAGCAGTACGCCATCGTGATACGGCTTCTCAGAATGGATATTGGATTCATGACAATGAGGGACCAGATCAAATTTCTCTAGAACCCCAAGGGGCAATTGAACATGTATGAACTTGATTTGGGACACTATGTCGTCCAGTTGTCCTACAAAGGTGACTACGAAACTGCGATGACTGGAGGACCTTGGAAGATATTCGGCTGCTACTTGGCGGTCTAGGACGAGAAGCCCTCTTTCAAACTGACAAATGAGATGCCTGATTACGTGGTGACTTGGGCACGTATATTAGATCTGCCATTACACTTGTATGTTCCTACTCTCTTCGAGTATATAGGACTGGCGCTGGGGAGACTCATAAAAGTAGATAACCACACAACTCTTAGAACTAGGAGTAAGTTTGCTAGACTGGCCATTGAAATAGATACCACAAAAAATCTTCACCCGACAATATATATCAATGGCATTGAGTATGCGGTGGAATACGAGGTGGAGCCAGATTTCTGCACTATCTGTGGGAAGGCAGGACATAAGGCACAACACTGTCGACATGCTCAGATAGATAAACCTCCCAGAGAAGAGGATGCACCCGAGGGGAATCGAACAAAAGAGACTAGAAGCAGTCGAGAGGAGTGGCAGCAATAGAGAATGAAAGGAAATAACAGACAAAGAGGAACCAAGAAAAATAGGTAAGAAGGGAGAATCCAACAAAATGCAACCACCACGAATGCATTTGCTAGCCTCGAAAACGTTGTTCCTGAGGAGAACAATAGTAGCAGAACGGCTAAATCCACTAATGAGCAACATACATCCAATGAACATGGGCAAAGTAAGGCCAAGAGTACCAAAGAATGGCATAAGAAGAAGGTGTTCGAGAATGTAGAAACCAAGAAGGAGGCAGTGGAGGCTAGAACCGGGGTCGAAAAGGGGGTAGCGAGGAACAGTGGTGAGTCCAGGAAAAACAAAGATGAGGCACACATGGCCGCTCATCCGGAGGTCGATGAGGTTATTCAAGTGATGGAAGAAGATGAAGAGAACATGCTCGAGAAGACAGAAACCAACGATCAATTGACTATATGAGGAATAGAAGGAAAATAAGTTACAAAAACACAATTTGTGAACAATTCATCGAATACCATGACATACAGCACTACAGCCGCACACTCTGAAAAAAGCGATACACCGCCATGCAACCACAATAGAGTGGAAGAGACTACTATGAAGGAAGATGATTATACGATAGCCCCGAGTCAAAAGGTGAAGGGCAATGAATCCAGAATGAAGAGCGACAGGATGAAGCCCATGTATGAGTATAGAAGAAAAATTACTAGGAAAAGTAAGCAAGACACCCAAATTGAGGTTGGAGGAAGCATGATGACCAAGGAAGATGAAACCAATGAAGACAAGGAGGCAACCATCCAAATAGAGTAAGCACCCATATACCTATTGCTTTATGGATGACTTAATCTGCTGGAATATCAGAGACATGCAAAGATGTTAGACAGAGAGCCATAAAGGAGATAATTAAGATCCATCAACCTAAAGTAGTATCTATCCTAGAACCAAGAATGAGTGGTGAAAATGCGGTCAGAATTATCAAGTGGATGGGTTTCACTAATTCATATCGTGTAGAAGCGAGGGGTTATGCCGGAGGCATTTGGATATGCTCGAAGGAATATCATTGTAAAATACAAATTATTCTCATCCACATGCAATTTATTACTTGCAAGATCAATAACAACTTAATTGTTACATTCGTATATGTGAGCCCTCAAATGGGAACCGAGAATTTGTTATGGAAACACATCATCAACATGGGGAACCAGTTCGCATCATCGTGGCTTGCAGTTGGAGATCTGAACACCATTGTCAGTCCGGAGGAAAAAAGTGGAAGTGAATGTTTCAATAACTCAGAAGTGACTCTAGCACATCATACATTCATGGAGGCAGGCTTGACTGATTTAGACTTCTCCGGCATGAGATATACTTATCGGCATGGGCTGTTACAAAAACGGATGGATAGAGAAATGGGCAACAACGATTTCATTAATAACTTTCCCAACGCTTCTGTTGAGCACCTCCCCAAAATGGGGTCATATCATTGCCCCATACTGATCTGTATCCAGTCGAGACTACAATTTACCAGAAGATTCATATCACTTTTCTCCTGGCAGAGGATAGTTGACTTCCCAACTATGCTAGTTACGTGTTGGAAACCAAACACCAACTTCCCTGATGCGCTAAAACAAGCCCAGAACACCATATCGAAATGGGATATGAAGACGAAGAAGGAAGCCCGAAGAAGGAAAGACATCCTAATCAGTAACATTAATAAGTTGCAAATAGAAATGGCGGAATATTATAATGAGATATCCGATGCATTATGTCTAGCCTTCCAAACCGAGCTAGATGATATTTTAAAGGAGGAGGAGGACCTCAAGCGTGCTTGCCACATCAACTGGGTAGCTGAAGGGGACATCAATACGAGATTCTACCAGAAGTATGTTAACCAACGACATAGAAGAAACACCATACGAGCTCTGAAGAACAACATCAATGAATGGGTGATGAAGGAATCAGATTTGATGCAACTCGTGGTGACCCACTTTCAGATGATTCTTATTGATCTCGGTCGCCAGGATCCAAAGCACATGTTGAACTGTCCAGGGAGATTTGCCATCCCTACTGAGAGACAAAAGGAAACGATTGGCATATGCCCCATCGAGGAGGAAATCCTTGCGGTGGTCAGGTCCATGGACCCCACCAAGGTCGTCGGACCTGATGGCATCAACGACACTTTCATCATAGCTAACTAGAACATCGTCGACGCCAGTGTAGTTCGGTCAGTTCAAGAAGCCATTACTTCCGACAAGGTAACTGACGAGCTGTGCAATTTGACTATTGTGCTCATACCCAAGGTGCAATCATCAGAGAGATGTGAATAGCTCAGATCGATTTCACTGAACAACATTACCCTTAAAATCATATCTAAGGTGGTAGTGGAGAGGCTAAAACCCCACATGTCAGAATGGATCTCCTGGTGCTAGAGTAGCTTTGTACCTGGTAGAAAGATAGTGGACAATATAACTCTTATGCAGGAGATTATGCACATAATGAAGAAGAAGAAAGGTGCTAAAATGATGGCTATTAAGGTTGACTTAACCAAAGAGAATGATCAAATATCTTGGGAATTCATTAGAGACACTATTAATATAACTGGTATTCCCCAAAACATATGCAATTACATTATGAGCTCTATCTTCCTGGGAAACATTAGAATTTCTTGGGATGGCAAAACTACAAACACTTTCAAGGCCAGCGGCGGGTTACAGCAGGGTGACCCTTTGTCACCGTATTTGTTTGTTCTTTGTTTGGAAAGGCTCACTCAACTCATTCATAAGAAGGTGGAGGAAGGTAGTTGGAAACCCATTAAGGTGGGTGCATGAGGTCTGAAAGTATCCCACATTTGCTTTGCCGATGACTTGATCATCTTTGCACAGGCCAGCACTACGCATATGGGAGTCATTAAGGAATGCTTCAAGATGTTTGAAGAGGCTTCAGGACAATGTGTGTCCATGGCCAAGACGAGATTGTTCTTCGCAAGGAGCGTAGATGAAAGGCTAAGAGACCGTATTACTGAGTCGAGTGGGTTCCAACAGACTAACGACCTAGGCAAGTACTTGGGCGTACCCCTCATTCATAGGAGAGTCAATAAGAACACTTATTGCACCATCCTGGACGCAGTTAGTGGAAAACTTCAAGCGTGGGTGGCGAGAGATCTTTCTCTACCAGGGAGGATATGATTAGCCAGAGTGACCCTTGAAACCTTGCCGACTTATGTGTTGCAGACGACAATACTTCCTCTCCAATTGTGTGATAGAATTGAAGGCATCATTTGAAGATTTATTTGGGGGTAACTACAAAGCTCATCCCCTAGATTTAGTAGCATGGGATAAGGTAACCTACCAGAAATGTGATGGTGGTCTTGGCCTCAAGGACCTATAAGACTAGAATCTGACATTGAACTATAAACACTCGTGGGACGTTGTTAGTGGCAGAGAAGCTGCATGGGAAGATCTTATGAGAACTAGATTTTAGTCCAATTTGGACAAGAAGAACCACGATTGTACCAAACTTGGTAGATCGGTGCTGGCTGGAACAAAGTTCATTACAGATAATTCCTACAGTATCCCCATGGACGGTATGAGCACTAGTGTTTGGACGGATAGGTGGTGGAAAGAAGGCCCCCTACTGAAAGATTATGCACTCAAGCCCATCCCGGAGGAACTGATGGACCTGAAAGTTGGCAGCATGGTGAATCTCGAGGCATCATGGGACAACAAATTCCTAGAAGAGTGGTTGCCTAACAACTTACCTGAGAAGGTAAAGAAGCTCAAGAACCCATCCATGGAGGATGGAAAGGACGTTAGGGTCTAGAACCACACTAAAAATGGCATCTACACTGCTAAATCTACATATACGAGGCTGCGAGAAGGTAATGGGATCAAAGTGGAAGGAAAATAGAACACCATATGGAAGCTTACGATGCCTAATAGAATCAAAATGTTCACATGGATGGTAATGCATAACGCACTACTTACTAACAAGAAGAAGGTCCAGAGGAAGATAGCTCACAACAGCTTGTGTACTAGATGCGAGGAGCAGGAGGAAGCTTTAATGCACGCGATCAGGGACTATAAACATGCTAAACAAGTCTGGGATATCATCTTGCCGGGTCAAATTAATACCATCTTCATTGATAATCAGAACGTCAAGCAGTGGATCAACAAATAGCTAGAGATCGATGAAGAACATGTTATTACAACCCTCATCATTTAGTGGCAGATCTGGCTTGCAAGGAACAAATAGGTTTTTAGTAACAAGATCATGAATGCTCTGCAACAGGCAAGAGCAATAAGAGAGAATCTCAAAATACACAATGAGGTGTTTAAGAAAGAAATTAACAGGAGTGAACAATGTTAGGTATGAAACCTCACCTAGACACCATCCATGTGTGGAGTTTCTAAACTAAATGTTGATGTCGCGGTGAAGAAGAACAAGGTGACTTGTGTTGTGGTGATAAGAGATTACCTTGGCAGATGGAAGGGAGGCATAGCAAGACAGGTACATTCTCAGGATGTGACTGAGGTAGAGCTAGAAGGTATTTTGTTTGCCATGGAGATTTCCACTAATCATTGTTTACAGTCGATCATTGTGGAAACAGATTCTCTATAGGAAAAGACTATGATTGACCAACGCTACAATGAGAATCCTAGGTATGCTAAGAAGATTGGGAGGATTCAAAATACCATGCAGTTCTATTGGAACATTTATGTTCCCAGGGAGATGAACAAGGTGGATGACAATGTGGCTAAACTTAGCCTTAAAAATAATATTGCATACATAGAGTATGTTGTCCCTCCTAGTGAGGTCCAACAGTTAGTGAGTAGTAAAATATGTAATGGTAGTAGTACTACCATGTTTTCGATTACTAGTTTAATTAGTGATTGTAATTTGTTTGAATTATCTCGCATGAGGAGGGCGGGATAAATAAGATTGCCTCCTGACTTATCCAAAAAAAAATGCAATAGTAAACTATTTATGATATGCTAGTTTATCTGTATCTTCTGAATATATCCTATTTTTGGCATACTTGTATATTTCCAGTTTAATGGGTTGGATTGGACTAAACCAACAAGCACATATATAAGCAATGGCCCAGATGATAATGTATATTCATTAAATCACGTTGAATAATTTTTAATAGATAAAATAGACTACATCTAAAGAGAACCTAAAAGCACAAATTGACTGGAACTAGAAGTGAAGTTGGAAAACTAAAACCTGGTAATTATGGTGCAAAACATGACAATCAAAGGTGGAATCATAGCTGACTATGCAACTTCTCCTTTTTCATATTCCAAAACTCCATAAGTTGATTAGCTAATCAGGTAAGGCCCTGTTTTAACACTGAATTGGCCAAACACCTAAGACATTGTTTTAACACTGCAAGTATTTGACTAAGAAGAAAGGTTGTCTGCACCGACAAAGTGATTACCTTCATGCTGCAAGTCCCCAAAACAACAGTGTATACAAGTTGTTTCCTAATGAGTAATTTACTTCACGGTCTATGAAATCAGACTTGTTGTCATAAGTCAGATCCACCTACATTACAAGAGCATAATGAAGACTTTAGCCACTTAGTTGTTGCACATACATATACTCATAAGAAGCTAATAATAAGGTTATTCAGGAGGTCATTAGAGGGTGATAATCAATCAACAACATTTATTAAACAAACTAACTTGTAACTAGTAAAGTGGAAATTATGTTGAGCCAACACTTGTTCTTTCACAATAGATGAAGTCAGGGGAATACCCAACTTTAACAATGGAAAATGACCAAAAGAAAACCACATCATATTGCACATTTTTAAGTAACAAGCCATGTTGACAAAATATAGATATAGCTGAATTCTATAACCTCAACAACCCAAGGTAGGAAGTCACTAATGCTAAGACGAAATCTCATAAATTACAAATCCCATATCCACTGATAGCTTGAGAAGCAGACACAAATAAATGAAGAATAATAGTTATTCTAGATGACTAGAATTCAGATATTGCCCAAAGAGCAAGAAACTCAGCCTACTCAAAGTCTTGATATAGGTTAGATCTATATATAGAGTGGACATATCAAGTTCATTTGTGGACTTCCTGTGGAAGAGAATGCTCACACATGAACTCATACTTGTTATTGATATTTTATAGAAATTTTCTGAGAAAAACAACATAAACTTGATCATGTATTCATGCTACACATAATTTTCACATCTAATGAAATAACCTGAAGAAATATATATGGAATCCTTTTGGAAGTAACGAAAAATTGTGCACATGAATATATATGGAATTCCTATGTTGTTTACAGGGAAGAATAGACACTAACTACCATATATACAAAGTGCCTTGTTTTTTGGAGGGAAACACTAGATCCTATTAGTTAATATCAAATGTACATCAAATGGTTATTCTAGAATATGTCAAAGGTTATTTCTTATTTAGTGAATAAAATGAGTACATGACCCTCTCTTTTATAAGACAAGAGAGGTAGATATAAAGTAGAGCTAGGCAATATGGGATAAAAGTACAAGAGGCTTACAAAGCCAAAAGCCAAAAATACACTAAGTAAAAAATAACACAACACAATAAAATATATATACTAATACTCCCCCTCAAGAAATATAAAGGTGGGGGTGCTTAATCTCAACTATTACGTCATGGCCTAAACATGTTGTACACAATCTACCTATCACTTCGATTCAAAAACCCCTGGACTACCCAAAGAGGGAGATTGTATGCTTCTAGACAAAGGATGGCTGATGAAACTATCGGGGTTTTGGACTAGATGTTTATTGATGATAAGATTGGATAATATTTTTCTTGTTAACAAATAACCACTCCTTTTAATTGAATCCTCTTCTTGTATTTCTGCAAGCTTTGAATATTTGTAAGAATCCACAAGGAACATGCCCAGAAGGCCAATGTAGGCAAGTACAGGAGTCTTCAAATGAGTTTCTAACTTTCTATAAAAGCTTAGTTTGTACATCAACTCTTTTATGTATAGTTCATGTTTCCTTAATCTAAAACACGCAGGTAGTTCCCTATACAACCTATTATGTTTCAAGTGCTAGAAAGGACTAGAGATGAAACAAAGGCAATGAAAATGTCTATCAAAGAACAGCAACGTGGATAAACAAGCTGTTCACTAACAATGATTCTTATGGTTGTAAAGAGATGGATTCTGCCCCATCTCCACATCCATTATCACCCCTTGTTGTAGATTCTCAGATATGAGTGACCTCATGCAGTGTTAGCTTTATCATCATTGAACTTTTCTATTCACATTACTTACACTAGAAGATGGTAGGTAAGTCATAAATTATAGTTACTAAAACCAACTGCCACAACTCTGAGCACGGTTCTAAAATAACATAAATCAGGACTAAAAAAATATGCCACAATATTGAAGTTTACCTCTTTTGAAGTGCAGCCAAGAGAACCATTGCAGCCACACAGATTTGTGAGAGTTGGGGTGCTTCTAGACTGCAAAAGGGATATTGCATCGCCTAAAATCAACCAATTTAGAGCCTATTCAGTAGTATGCTCTGTATTTGTCTTTGTGCCTACCATTACTGCTTGAGAAAGTGCTAGGTTAGTGGATACTTCTAATTATGATTATATTTCTAAGATGACTAGATATTGTTCCCAATTAAATGGGGGCATACTTAGTGATAAACGGAAAAAAATCATTGATGTTTGTGACATTCAGTTGACAGAGAAGTCTTATAATGTTGAACATATAAGGGAGATGCTTAATGATTCAGTTGACAGACATAACATTATTTTAGGAAGAATCTACTATTATGTTGGATGAGGAGAAAAATTATGAGACTAGTACCATTGATGAGGATTGGAATGAAAAACCTGTCAGTGACAATGACTGTAGATATATAGATCTTAGAAAGAATCAAGCTTCCTTGACAAGCACTCTAGAATATCTTGGTCGTCAGTTGGAGCATGCATCACCCTCCTAGTAGTAGGAATGATTTTCGTACCACCTCGACTTCAACATGAAAAACAAAAACACACATAGGAGTATACAAATTCGTTAAAGACAACCAAAATATTTCGAACTGAGTTAGATTGCATAAGAAAAACCACGGTAATAAACTTGTCATCCCTTTAAAATCTTCATGTTTACTTTATAAAACCGAATCAAATTTGTAATATTATTTTCAAGTCACCTTTACAGCTGGAGAACTATCACCAAGCTAACTCACATGAAATTTGTCTAGCAAGAACATGATACATTACATTACACTCATATCACCAACCAACTTTGTGTTTCATATGCCTACATGTAAAATATAATCATTAAAGTTCAGAATGCAAAAAACATCACACACAAAATGTTGTGCTACCCTAAAACTTTGATTAGATATTACTTTTGAGTTTTATCACATAGAAAAGCTACCATATTAATCATGGTGACCTAACCTAAAAACCACTACTGGATATCAATTTAGGACCTTTCTTCCAACAACTCAATATGTTAGGGAACACCTTTACAGGTCATTTGGTTGTTGTAATGGGAAATCAATATTATGATGGTCTTGGAAATGCTCATATTGAATACCCAATTATAGATCTATTGTAGATGATGGGGGATGCAAGTAGGACTCTGGTTGACAACTCTATAAAATGTATCATCCTTTACCATGGTCCAAGTAAAGAATCTATAAAAAAAATTGTATGGGGTATTTCCTGTTGAAAGCCATCTCCAACATTACCTTCATGATCATCCAAGAATAGATAGCCATCCCTTTGTCAAATAGATAGATTCCATAGATCTGCTTTATAGATTCTATAAAGCAACTTCAAACCAAAGTCATACAGAAAAGATAGTCATCCATTGGTAGATCTTCTCTACAATGTCCTTGCTCCTAGGAAACCCAAGCACTCAATACTTAGCAATCAACCTTTGTCTTGGCATTACACATGACTATGAGTCTTGCAGGCTTCACCACCTTTTTAAAAGCAAGAGCTTATGCATCCTTTTTCCCAGAAGCAACATCAATCATTCTCCTTTGCTACAAATTCTAGGCTTTCTTTCTATCCCACTTCCTCTTGGCCTTTTTACTAAGAGGCTTCTCTTCCTTTACATCACAAGTCTCACCTACATTCTTAGCATTGTTGTATGCCACCCACTACAACCTTTTTATCTTCTCTAGGAGTAAGCCTAATGCAACCTTTTTCTCATTTGCTAGAGTAAGCTATGTAGAAGCCTTTTTTTATCCCCATAAGTATTCTCTACAGTAGTTGCTACAACTGCAGGTGCTGGTTAATTGCCTCGTTTTCTTTTAGCAGCTCTTTTTGTACCTTTTTTCCTATGTAGTGGCCTTAAGCTTTAGTGTAATTGGTCTTATCATCATTCCCACCAAAATATTAATTTTACTGGTTTGATTTTCTCCCTTTTAGTCTCAAAGTATATAGCTACTGCTTTTCCTGATCAAACATGTGTTTAAATCGAGCAAGAAGGATATCTTAGGGAAGACATTAGCTGGAGTGATGTGGAACTTGTACATAATTAGTTAGCATTGGATCTTATAGAAAAGGTTGTGTGATCATATAAACAATTATAATTCTTCCCTACTACAACATTTTAAAATATTCAGAACAAGTTACAAATTACTAACTACTAAATCACCTATAGAAAATAGGGGGAACTATGTTCAAAATAAGTTGCAGACAACGAAAATGATGAGGGGGGAGACAGGTTGGGAGGGGAGAGGGAAGGGTGGAGGATGAGGGGAAGTGAGTAAGTGTAGGGTTAGGTTAAAGGAGAAGGATGCACCCTAAAGCACATGTGAATACTGTGCTTAAATAGAGAATGGTAGATTGATTGTAGGTCATGTGAAATAATACAGAATCTCCTCATACTCAAAACTAATGAAAATAGCTATACTTTAGCTATGTTCATCGTATAAGATCGAAAACCCATCTTCTAGCAAAAAAATTGGTGAAGAATAGATGTACATCGCTAATCAAAGAGAACGTCTCTTCCCTCTCAAAATTGAAACAACAAACCAGATCATCCTATGACAGTAGAACTGAATCACACTTCACCAAAAATGCTGAGACCTCAATTTAAAAGTGTTAGATGCCAATGATATCTCAACCATGTTAATATCAAGTCGTCTTATGATATAATTATAAAAAATACTTCAAGAAATCGAAAATGAACAAACCTCTACTCAATAGCCAGGGAAGGGGTACAACAACAGTCTAACAACAATATTCACAGAAAATTATTGGTTTTGTACATTTATAACCAAAGACAATGCATTGTTGAAACCATATTGTTTGTGTGATAAGGAGCCAAAAGTTTGTGTGAGATATGTCCTATTTTAGATGCATCAAACCGTTCATTTCTCACTATACTCTATTCTAGCATATTTTTTCTTTCCAAATGTATTATTGTGTAGCAAGAATAGGTGTGTTGGAATTTGATGAAGCAGATAACAACAATTCTCCCCTTTTTACTTTCGTTATGAGTTATTCTGACAATAAGTTCCTACATTTGAAATATTAACATAGAAACCATGTACTAAGGAGCCCTTCACCAGAATAGCCCATTAGGAAATAGAGATTCTGCTCGGCAACAATTAATCCTCGAAATATAATCTCATATAGAGGGCCTACTAGAGCTAGAAAATAGAGAGACCATATTTTTACAGAAAATTGGCAACAATAGAACTTATATTAGTATAAGATAGTTGTCAAGTTGTAAAGGAACTTGTAAAGTGTCTTTCTAGTGGCCTTTGGATGGCAAGCAAGAACTAATAGTAAACAACTAATATGCCAAAGATAGACAAAGGAACCAACTCTAACAATGAAGGACAAATGGATTTCATCTTCTACATTAGGTAGAGATATAATTTGATTGGAATATTACAATTCGAACGGTGCCTGATGGAAGCACCCTGATATATCATTTTGGAGACTTCAAATATACTTGGTGTGAGCCAATCCATGAAGACCAGCCCAGTCTAACACGTTGAGAAGGTATTGAGGTGGATTGGGCAAAGGAAATGCCAAAATGTGAAGGATGGAGAAGGAGACGTTAATGAACATGAACTAGGCCTTGATAGAGAATATGTTGCAACTTGGAATGCAGGAAAACCATACATATCCACATCCATTTCTAAATGAATATAAGCAAAAATAGATAGAGACATATGGGGCTCCATTGTATTCCTACAAGCAATCCTATTCTATTTGTTTATATAGACTTAATTATTGTGAAGGCCTTTTATGGCAACATTACACAGACTACAATACCCAAATGCATTTAAGGTATATGTGGATATCTAGGCAGGAACCTAGATTTACATGACCTTGTGTCTACTAAAAACCCTAACTCCTAAATGATAGAGAAAAGTAAATGCATAAGTAATAGTGGGATGCCTAAGCAGATCGTTATGTGCGCGAGGCACACAACCAACATTAGACTCCAACCTATCATACAGATCAGATTACAAGTTTAGCACTTTGTAACGCCTAAATGATGGCACTTCAAGTAGTTATAGAGGCTTTTAGTGTCCCAAAAGTGCATTGTTCTTGTTGTCAACGACCAGAGGAATCATTCCATCACCTCACCAGAGAAGGTCACATCAAGTAATATGTCCTTCTTCCTTTTTGATATCTTTAAGGGTATCTTGATGTTAAAGAGGATGAAGACCAACCTTCTAGAATCACAATATTTAAAGATTAAGAACTTTACGAACGTGGTGAACCTTTATAAGAGAGAACTATGACTGCAACATTTCCCAAAAAATGCACTCATTCCTGAGAATGGGTAACTAAAATATGGTAAGCAGAAGATATATCTTGCCAGGCATGATCAATTCAGCATTCCAAATGCATAAGAGCTTAATCAGAATAAGACATTACAGTCCAGGTCTTCAGAATAAGACATACCTACATATTTGAACCTTGTGAAGTCGGTTATAACTCTTCTAATGTGTTGATGTTGCACTGAACTAGCACATGATGCACCATTTGTAAGTCCAGGTCTTCAGAATATGACATACCTCCAATGGTGGCAGATCCTTTCATTCTGATGCACCATTTGTAAGTATGGGCAAACATCTTTCTTCTCATACATACTTTGATGTCGGTGTGATCTGCAGCTAATAGAGAGAGTCTCGTTGATAAAGCACCAAGATTGGATCTTGTTGGGAATAAGACAGATCTATCTGAACTAGGAATGGAAAGAAGTTAGTTACATTAGAGTGGGAAGGGAAAGATCACATGCACCACAAGCACCAAGAATATTTGATCACAATGCCGATCATGATTTCAATGTATGTAGGACAAAATTGAAGAGCAAGTTCATGCAACTGTAATAAAAACATGTATAAATGAATTGGATATTCAACTTCAACCTCCTAACTTGCATTTAGGTACTAGATGCATATTGCAAATCAAGTTAGGCAACTATAATTGATAATGATTGCCTTTATATTAGTTGACAACTAGTTAGACGTTGCTTGAGAAAATTAATAGATCTGCACTTTTAGGTGTCAATGTCCAATCAACATGATGTAATTCATTTTCATTGAATTTTCAAGTCAGAAATGTCACTGACTATATAGAAAAAAGATCTTTGACCTAAAACTTTTGTAACATGTGTATGAATATGCTTTTACTTCCATTATAAATTCCAACTGCCTGTAGAAATGAATGCAGCAAGGTCTCTAGGACGAGATAATAGAAATATTTGTCTAGCACAACGTCATGGCATTATAGATCCTCATTCGTAATAGTTTATGCATATGAGAGTTGAACTGTGAATTGAGTTGATATGAAAAATAGAACAAGTTTTTCACTTCTTGAGCACACAATAAACAACCACTACAATTAATTTTAATTGATCGATGTGACATGAATACTACCTTTTCATGAAGGCCTTCTTTTCACATTGATTTTGGTGTGTTTTGTAAGGTATTCTATTGTACTAAACCAAACAAATTCTTTACATTCTAGTAGTATCTCTAGTAATAATCAGTAAACTTCCTGATAAAAAGTCAACTGAATATAGGAAGACGAAATAGTCCTATCAAATTTGTTACATCAGTAGCCTAGAAAGGATCAGTCAGTGCTCCCATTGAGGGCTTTCTTTTGTAAAAAGGCAATAATTCCAGTTCACGAACTAGATTCCAGCATGAGATTTAGATTATAATGGAGGCTTGGAGTGATGGGTAGGCTGGGAATGAAGCAATATTCAATTATGCATTGTTCTTTCTCACACACTTACTGGTGATCTTCATCATATTCTCGAAAATGGGGAATGTAGGTTCCAACATTGGAAGAGAAGGTTAGATTTTCATACTCTATGTAATTTAGCAGGTATGGGAAACATAAATATAGGAATTAGGGGAGTTGAAGTATACCTCAATTTTTCCCTGCCATCTCGTGCATATCCTCTCCACCTTTGATTATCCTCGATCATCGCCTCTTCTCCGGTGGTCCATGAGGCGTAAGGAGGAGGTGGGTGGGTATTGGTGGGGAGTAGAGGGATAGACGGGGAGAGGGCTATCATATGGGTAGCTTTGGCAGTGGAGAAGAGTGAGGGAGGAAGAACATGCATGATAAGTGGGGGTGGAAGTACCGGGGGAGATGCTAGTGCTATGTGTGATACCCTGCCAACAGAGGGTAATGCGCGAAAATTTTGAATATTTCAACTATTTTGGTTATTTGGAGGGGCAGGGAGTGAGGGGGAGATGAGTTGGGAATGAACATTATTTTGTAGTCATTATGATATGTAACTAATTTTGTAGCTAATACAATTAACTATGTTTGCTTTATTTACATGTTTATAATTTATAGGGAAAGGTAGTTTTTAACTACAAACATAATATATATAGTTAGAATAATTGTAGTTAAATCATCTTTTTTTGTAGTGATTGTTAGAAGATTTTCAAGAGGAAGAAGACGTAGAATAAGTACATGTCCAAAAGGATGTAACACAATTTTCTCTTAATATTAGCCATCTGTAAGAGGTAGAAGATCTCCACAAGGTCTTTCCCTATTGATCAAGGTTAGTGACTTGATTGTTCCTCATTTAATGTAAATGACAAAACATTACAAAGTGGGCACATAATTCTATACATTGACCATGGTGACATGTAAATTGTGCATGGTGGCACTCTCACTGGCCACTTTGTCATACAAACTGGGTGCATAAGCAATAATTGAGCGCATGAGGGATTAAGTGGGCGCATTATAGGTCAATAATAGTGGGTATAACACTCATGAATCAGGTTTAATGGATCTTGTAGTATGCACTTTAGTACAATTACTCATCAATCAAGAAATATACAATAAGTACAATGGAATTAATGATGGAGTGTGTTTAGGGAATAGATGGGTGCATTATAGACACTAGTCACAGTATACCCCAAAATATAAATGCCAAAAGTAGCACTTGGGCACTCAATATACTAATTAGGTGGACAACACTTCCACACATAATAATTGGTTACACTATAGGTGTTTTTCCACACAAATTGGGAGAATACAAATAGGAAGTAGACACTTACAAAAATAAATGGTGCACACAAAAAAATGGGTGTACAGTCACAAAAAATTGGATGTGTTATCATACAAACTCATTGTAGTAACATACTAACTGTGTGTATAAAAAATTCATTTTCCTCAATTTCATCATAACTTTGTTGGGTTTTATGGCCTCAGAGTAGGCAGTGGAAACAAAAGTTTTACTGGCCATTAACCCATAACAGGAGATCGCACCAATGACTATGTAATGGGAAGGATGGTTTTAGAGATATATACCTAGTCCTGGGGCTTGCCCAATGACAATACCTCACATCCATGTGCGGTCTTCAATGCCATATCTTGGACGGTGTCTGTGCAACTCCTGGTCTTCTCCATGGACTATGGCCTCCACCATAGACTATGGCTGACGTGTCCTCCTGAGCGGTAAACACCTCTCGCCTCTCCAGATAGTCAATGCGACCACCTGGAACTCTGACCATTCTAGAAGAACTGGCATGAAGGAGACGACCCACCTGTTGGTGTACTAGCACCAACATGCTCTCCCAAACTTAGACTTCTTTTCTGTAGTTGTCTTTCCCTCACTGTGCCTCCCTAGTCGGGTAGCACTTGTTCATCTCTCCCAGTTACCAGAACCAGAGAGGACAACAACTTTTTAGAGAAACTGATGTTTTAGTTGTGCGTTCTGAGAAGCCCCCAATACCCCTCTATTTATATTAGATGGTACAGTCAGGGTTCCCAATCTGTTCAGGAGTAGAAGGATCCATAATTTCCATGAATAATATGCACTACGACAGGAAAACTGATCATTTCACTAGTGAACCGGTCGGTTGGGAGTGTGATCTGATCGGTTCACCCAGTCTACCGGTCATTTCACATCCTAGACTTGCCTACAATTGACTTTCCTCAATCGTTTCCAATTAATGGAAAGATTAATCCTTATTCCAATCGAATTGAAGTGAAATGTGAAAGTTTTCCTCCAACTCAGTAAATCCCAATTTCCTCAGTTAGAAGGAATGTGAGATGCCCAGTTCACCAAGTGAACCGGTCGGTTGGATCACACCAGCCAATCGACTCACCTGGGTGAACCGGTCGGTTGGCAGTCCTGACATTGCCAATGCAGTCTCCAATCGACCTGACACTCTAACTAGCTAGTTCGATACTTGAACTTGATAGTTCACCAAGTGACCGGTCGGTTAGGAGTGTGAGCCGATTGGTTCACCCAGTGAACTAGTCATTTCACTTCTCATACTTGCCTACAATTGGATTTCCTCAATCGTTTCCATTTAATGCAAAGATTAATCCTTATTCCAATCAAATTGAACAAGTGAAAGTGAAAGTTTTCCTCCAACCGGGCAAATCCCAATTTCCTCGATTGATAGGACTATGAGCTGCCAATTTCACCAAGTGAACCAGTCGGTTGGCTCACACCAGCCGATCGACTCACCTAGGTGAACTGGTCAGTTGGCAATCCTGACATTCCCAATGTAATCTCCAATCGACCTGACATTCTAACCAGCTAGTTCAATACTTGAACTTGACAGTTTTGAGTCCAGTCAGTTAATTGTATGTTTAAATGAGTACCTAAACACCTTTAGTCTCAATATTAACATCATTCATGGACAATATCCTCTTCCAGGGGTATCCTATGTGTGTGACCCTATATGTTCCAATTTACATTGGCAATGAATGTTCATAACAAATTATGACATCACAAGCAATGAGCGGAATCTAGTAACTCATCATTGATACACAAGTAACTTAGAAAGTTGGAGAATAACTTCAACCTACAATCTATGATTAGTGTTATAGTGATCGTATAGTTCCTTTTTCACTGACATCCAGATTTAACTTGAGGCATGAATTGTCATCCTATTAAGCATTCAATCCATGTTCCTTGACCTAGAGCAGACTGTCTCAGATGCATGTGAATTCACATATCATATATTGATTCAAATGGGTATGGGAATATGATTCTCAGTCTCGGTTATCAAGGGGCCCTAGATATCATACTCCTTGTAGGAGGGACAAATCCCATATCTATCACTCACAATCAAGTCCTCATGTATCAAAGTCACCCAATCATCACCATTATAACAACCCATGTTTCTGGACTGCATTTGATGATATCAAAGTTTAACCAATCACATGTGATGAGTGTAGTGATTTCAAGTCTAAGAACCACAATCACCACCATCACTATGAGAGATGATTGTGACTACCATTCCATGGTATCCATGTATCACTCTCACGGTGGGACTGTCTTATATATTGTTCTCTAACATTTATCTGTGTGCTTGACTTGATATTATATATCATGACTAATGAGACTCTATCATCATTCAACACACACTCTAGTCTTATGTATTACTGTTGTCTATTTTTCTTCCATAGTAATATCTGACTAGGGACATAATAAGAATGTATGTAGTCTTATCATACATATGGTATCATCATTTAGGTCCTCAACATGATGAGATATGTCATTGAGTCACATCATTCTTTAGACATATATCATGTATGTGTCATCATCTCATGAGTGAGACAAACATAATAGACATAAATACCTTTATCATTATCAAATCAAGTATCATATGCCTCATTGCAATCATCATATGATTGGCTCTCTGGGCATACTATACCAACATACTCCCACATGTACTTAGAGCCAATCACCCATGAATCATATTCCTAGTGATCTTAAGATGTCCATCATGTTTCTGCTGTACAAGTGGTTTTATAGCGGGTAAGAAATATTTGCTTAAAGTCGGTATATTTCATGTTTCACATCCCCTCGTTGTATGACAACTCATATGAGATGGAAGTGTCATAGTATGCTATCTGAAATTCCTTTACCTAACTAGTAGCTCCATTGTTGTCACAATATTACTACTGAGACACCAATGGTCAAAATCTCCCATAAGTTCATCCATATGAACTTCTAGATGCATGCAATATCCTTTACAGTGGTTGTAACACTAAGGTAATTGACCACTTATTGTAGAATTAATCAATTGTTTTATGTTGAAACATTTCCAACTAACAATTCTTATTCCAAGGTCAAAACACAATTTTGTCATTTTGGAAGGTTGCATCGGTGTAACTCTTTACACCCAACTCCTCCTTATTACCATAACTAAAGAACTAATCCTTTTAGTACTTCAAAAGTACAAGAAGATGTTCTTCATGGTATTCCCGTAACTCTTACTGGAGTTTGACATATATCCATTCGTCATGTCCAATACATAAGAGATAACTTGATATTTATATCATCTTGTCATACAAGATGATGATTTCATATCTTCTTGTCATGTCCATTACATACAAGATTATGAGTTCATATATTCTTGTCATGTCCAATATATACAAGATAATTAGTTTGTATTTTCTTAGCATGTCCAATACATACAAGATAACGAGATGAGTTCATTATGTGATAGATCCAATTGTGAATGCATATGGCATCTATACATGCGTTCCTTATTCTTCATAAGAATTGGGACACTTGGCTCTTGAGAGACTAACTCCATGGAACATGGACAAGTTCTCTCTCACCTTGCTGAACTCATTCAACATCTAGCCAAAGTATGTTCTCTTTCCTAGGATAAGAATCCCTCTTGATCTATCTCTATAGATCTTGATTCCTATCACATAGGATGCTTCTCTAAAAACCTTTTCGAATGCACTTTGTTGCCAAATTTTGTAGTATAAGGACGATACTCCCCATCAATATGTGGAATATATATACTCCCACTAAATTCATCTAATCAAACATCACATCTTCTGTTACAACCCCAATTTTTGGGTTCATCTGATGAGAAATGTAAACTCTCATATTGGACAAATAATGATATAATTTGGTTTGATTAAATGGATTTTGTTTACAATAGCCTCGATGTTTGGGTTGTGGGCTTTATTGGCTATTGGGCCCGAATAAAAAGAAAATCCAATTAGTAAATGAATAATTGAATATTTGATAAAAGAAAGAGGTAGAAACCTCTAGAAGGAAAAGAGATGTAATCCAAGGATGGATTTCGTGCCTCTTGGGTTCCAAGGAGTCCAAAGTTGTTAGATAATGCAAAAAGAAAAGAAAAAGATCAATTAAGTATTTCTTTATTAAGAAAGAAATTGAAAACAATGATAAAATGTGGAAAATAAGCAGAAAGAGGTGTAATTGAATTATCCTTAGTGGAATTTCGTATCCCAAGGATTCCTAATAATAAAAGGAATACCAAAGAGGAAGATGAAAGAGGAATAAAGAGAAATCCTCAAAAAGAGCTATTTTAATAAGAATTAAACAAGATAATGAAGAATAATGCATTTATATGCATCTAGAAGGATAATGAGTATCCCATAAAAAGGATTTCAAAATAATAGAGTTTCTTGGGATCCAAGGAGTCCCAATGAAGACAGAGGAAAGAGAAAATACCACTAATGCAAAATAAGAGAATAATGTGATACATTATTAATGTTTTTGGTGGCTTTTCTAAAAAGGAAATATTTTCTATTAAAAGAAAACATGATTTCGTTCTTATGGAGTTAAAGTCCAGCATAAGAAAGAATAAAAGGTTTTTCGTATTCCTAATTTCCCAAGAAATAGCAAATATCAAGGAAGTACATTGGAGAGAGAAGGTTTCTTCACCTTGAAAGAATACGATTCTTTTTGAAAAGAGACTTCATTTCTTGGTGGGAAAGCCACCATAGGGCTTCGTTACCCTCCCCTATAAAAGGGGTAGAGCCCAGGGACGATTCCAAAGGAGTTTCACGAAACCCTCTCTTCTTCTCCTCCTTCTTATTATTCTTCCTTACGTTAAAACCCTAACTACAAGGTTTTGAGTGGGCCCGAAACGTCTGAAGGAGTTTGAAGGGATTCCTGACATCCCCTTCAAGTTCAGATGGTTGTGGAGTCGCTAACTCAAGGGAATCCTCACCCTAGTCATCTGCAGCTCGTCTGAAGGGGTTGAGGTTGGTAGACCCAAAACTCCAGTTCCTAGCGGCCTTGGTCATGGATGGAGGTGGATCTAAGGATGATGGGACATGGCGGAGGTTAAGGGACCTCAAAGGATGGGTGCGCGGCCATGGGAGGGGGATTAGACCCCCCACAAAACGACCTAGATGGCAGCCTGCGCTAGGGCATCACGAGGTTGAAGAAGGCGCGGCATTGGACAAGTTTGCCCTCTGCGGGCTGTAGGAACCTTGACTTAAACTAGGGGCAAACCGGTCATTTCGAAATGTTTTAAAGTAAGAGAGATACGTTGCATGGATGCAGTGATGTGGCGTAACCTAATTGGCCCAAAGTAAGTGTTTTTGCTAATTTCATAACTAATGATCCATAGCTCGGATGGATACGTGTAAAATATGAAAGTTTATCAAAAACACGAGGGAATCCATTCAAAATATAATTGAAGTCTGATTCCTTTTGCAATTCGAAAAGTAATGGAAGTTATTAGCTTTAGATGTAATAATGTTTAAAGAACCCTATTTTGATATGATTATGTGATTAGTAGGGTTTAATTGATGGTTAAAGTTGATATTAACATGTTAATGATAAAAAGGGGCATTGGGAACAAAAAGGATGAACTTTGCATGTAATTCATTTAATTTAGAGTTTATGTGCATAAATAGGCTTTAATGGGCCTTGAACCCCTAATGTTGGTAATTAGGACTACTAATGGCTTTAATTTTTCGATTTCATGTATAGAACTGAGTTTTCATGGTTATAAGCTATTTCGAGCATTAAAGTTCCTAATTTGTGGATAAATACCTAAAATGTAGTAATTAGGGTTTTCTCAAGAATAAAAGGTGGAATTAATGGTAAATCAAGTTCATATGCGAATTAGACTAGAATGAACTTTGAATTGATGATAAATGAGTATAATGATCTTGTCATGGATTAAAAGGATAAAATAATAGCTTTAATGAAAAGAGGTTTAAGGGGCTTAATTAATGGATAATTATGCCTTTAATCCGAAATTGAGTATTAGATGTGGAAATAATTAGGGTTGGTGATCAATTGCATTAAATTAGGGTTTAAAATAGTAAAAGATGAAGGGAAACCCTAATTGCAATAGAAACCCTAAAAGTGAATTAGAAACCCTAGGAAGCGAGCTAGGTTTAATGGATCTTGATGACATGAATAATAAAAAGGGAATTACGTGGTTATTTCAGGATCTTGTTGAAAATGCTTGCTTAGTTGGATTCTTATTTGCATGGATATTTCTGTTCAAATCGTCAGATCAGGTATGTAGTTAATTATGAATAACCTCCTTAGTTTCCCGAGGATAATCTGGATGGTTAATCGCATTGAATGCAAATTATCAGTTTGGATGATCATACTTGCAAACTATAAAGTAACTATGATTATCACATTAATACCAGAAGTATGGATTCTCGCACTTACATGCCACCCTGATGGATGATGCCAAAGGGCAGGCCCAGATGGGTAGACCAATGGACACCTTGAGTGGTGACCCCAGGCACCAAGCTCAGGAATGAGAAGGTGGCCTATGATATTGCATGACTAGTGGTTACCATGAGTGGTGACCCCCAGGCACCATGCTCGGGATTGAGAAGGTGTCCTTAAGTCATTGGCAAAGGAAACCCTAAGGTGGGTATGCAGGGAAAAATCGATGGAGAATGTCATACTGAAAAGTGTAATTTGGCTTGTTAATTAACTTTATTGTGACAATTAGATTGTTATCCTTATGTTCAAATTTTTGGTTGTTCCCAAATACCAGTATATTTCGATATACTTACTGACGTTTTGTTTGTCGGCGTTTTAGGAACAAAAATTGAAAGAACAAATAGTAAAGTGACACATTGTGGAAATAAGAAATAAAGCGCAAGGAGGATTAGATAGAATAATTTAAGCTATGGATAGATAGATTTCCAAAGTTTTCAAAGGTAAGTACAGTTTTAATTTTATACCAAATTCCAGTTAGTTAGTAGAATTTCATAATTATTATTGATAATTTGTCGAACCTTTGATCCTGTTAATTGAATAATGACTATGACCTTCGGGTCTCCCTTAATTGGGGGTTACCGGGAGGCAGCGTCATTACAATTGGTATCAGAGCATAGGTTCCTCACTTAATCCTTAATAATTATTAAATTTTACAAATTATGTAGAACCCAAGGGAGTTATTAGAGGATTATCCAAAAGACAGGGGTGTCTAGAAAAGGATCATGATCGGGGGCTGGCAATATTTTCCTCCACACCGCTAGTCGGAATAAGTTGGATGACCTAGCACCTTTGGCAACCCAACCCTGGGAAGGGTCGAGCATGTTTGAGCAAAGGATAGCTCCTTCATGGATGAAGTTAGACAAGAACCTATAGAAACCTATGGGCTTGTGCAAGTAGGGTATAGCTTGCACCCAGAGTATGTCAGTAGTGCTGACAGTGGGATGAAACCCTGTCCAAGGAATCATGATGGATGTCTTATGGGATAAAAATAAAGAGCTAAGGTATAATCTTGAGCCAAACATGAGTTGAGCAAAGGATTCACCCAGGTAGTGATATGTTGGTAAGCTTGATCCAACTTCATGTAGTGAGGCTGGATGTGGAGTTAGATCTAGAGAGAGAAAGCAGGACCCCAACAAAGAGGTTGGAAGCCTAAAACCCCGAAACTTGAGGAATAGTGGGGAGTTGAGGATGATGCGACCTACGTGGATGATAGTGGTTGCCTTATGCTTGATCCCTGGAGGCTGATGATATCTTGGTTGCCTTTAGAGGAACCAAACCCTAGAGAGAGGATGATGCTTCTAGTACCTATGGTATAAGTGATTACCTACTGGAAGAGATAAAGAGTGCTTTAGACCATGAGGAGGTTTAAGTAACCATTTGTGAAGCTTTATACCTAGTTGGTTGTCCTGGAAGAGGACTCGACCCTGATGTGTTGCTCGAGTAGAAGGATCATGGAAGTACATGACATACCTTGGACATGCTTGATTCGTGGTTAAGAAATTGAGCATGCAGTCGGACACCCAAAGGTGAACCTAGGGTTCCTAGGACTATGAGGGGAAGTAGTGTATCCGATGATCATGATGGGATTTGAGTCTCTATAGTTTCGAGCATGGTAGTCCTCATGTGTAGAGGTAAAGGAAATTACTTACGTTAAGGGTATGTTTGATGAACCCCTCACAACTAAGTTGGTCTAATGATAAGGATAAAAACAAGTATAACCTAGCATGGTTTCGTAGGTGTCTGCTTGTGCCTTAGTAGCTTGATAGGGCTAAGCATGCTCATGTGGATGTATACCCTAAACATAAGGACATTTTTTACTATTGTTATCAAGGTATAGTTTCCTCCCATCCTGGGAGAGGGACCCTTTTGTAGGGTGTATACCAGTTTATTTGAGGTTTCATAGGATCTTGAGAAGCTAAGTGAAGAGTACATGGCATGAGAATGAACCTATAGACCCATAGATAACCATCTCTATGTGCATGTGGAGGTGTTACCATGGGGGTAACCAGTATGGGGCCTGACCAAGGTAGGCAGGTCGCCATGATTCTTGAGAAAGGATGAAAGACAACCCAAGAATGTAGAGAGAGATGATGAAGGGTTTTGGGTAAGGTTCTAAGTTGAACATGCACTATGATATAATACTAAGTCTATCCTAGGGTCAGGTATGGATAAGACCGATGGAAGAAGGAGTTTCCTTATTCCCTAGTTGCACATGACCATAGGGTCGGGAGGTAACAACTATCATTGTCCGAGGGCCATGGGTTAGGAGATTGATCACCTTCATGAACTCATGGGAACCAAAGGGCAGATGAGTAGGGCACTCTCTGGATGCATAAGGGAAAAGGGATGACCCCAAAAGTGTCGGCACCCTATAGACCTAGAGGAGATGACCAAGGATTGTGTGGTGACCCAAGTAGGATCGAGACCAGTTTTCCATGGAAGTAACTTTGATATCATGATGTTTGTTGTAACAAACATGACCTGGGTTATACTTTAACCCTAGGTGTTGTGATTAAGAAATGTGATAAAATGCTTAATATCATATTATGAAAAGTAATTAGGACGGAAGAGGAACTTATGTTGCAATTCTAGTCCTTTTTGAACATTGTTGAAATCAATGTTTTGTTTGTTTTGGACTAATGTGCAAAATACCCAAGTTGAGGGGTTTAAGTGCAAATTGTGCATGATAATATGTTCCTCATGTGTTGAATCATCATGAGAGTGAAGATGATGCTGAGGTGTGGCTTATGGAAGACTGAATACCAAGAAAGAGCTAATAAAGCAATGTATGTGCATGAAAACCCAGTTTTGGTGTAATGTGCAATTTACCCAAAACCTAGTGTGCAATATATAAATTACCACTTCAATAAGGTCCCTAATGTTTCTTGGCATCATTTAGAGCAAATAAAATGAGAAGGGAGCCTCATTTGAATTAAGTTGGAGGAGAGAGAATCTTGATATTAAAATAATCAAGATTTAATCCTAATTGAAACCCTAATTTGATTTAGGGCAAAAATAAATGTATTAATGAAAGGGACTTCAACCAAAATTAAAATGGTTGGATTCATATGTATGTGTGACGTCCTTGAGATTTTCAAGGACCACGAAAATATCCAAGGGAGTGGATAACTCACACACAATTTTATAAGAAAAAGAAATATCCACTCACATATGGATATTAATATAATATGATTTAAGGTGCTTAATTTGCTTTTCTTTAAATCATGGATAATTGAGAGGGATAAAAGGCAAACAAGATAGAATTGTCCATGAGGAAGATAAGGGGTAGGAGGCGGCTACAGTTTTGGGATTAAATGAATTTTTATAAGGAACTTTCTCTCTCCTCGAATTTCTTATAAAAGACCCTTTACAAGCCAAATGGAAGGCTTTTTCGACCCCACTTCTTCTCCTTGCTTGGGAAACGACCAAGGGAGCTTGGGAGGATCAGGAGGACGACCCCCAACCTGTTGGTAAGGTTCTTGATCCATTTCACCTTGATTCCATGGTGGAAATCAAAAATAAATTATGGATTTCTTCCTATTTCGATCTCCTCTTCAATTCTAACCATTCCTTTTCACTCAAACCTTGAGGATGAGCCTTGGAATGGTGAAAGGAGTTGCATCAACCATTGTTTCCATGGACATGGAGCTTTGGAGTTCAATTCAAGGCGGGTTTTATAACTTGAAACCCTAGTTGCAGATGATTCCATGTGAAACCCTAATTAAGGGTGAATCCATGAGAAACCCTAATTGAGGATGAATCCATGTGAAACCCTAATTAAGGGTGAATCCATGTGAAACCCTAGTTGAGGGTGATTCTATGAGAAACCCTGATTAAGAACTAACATCACATAATGTTCTGATGTTATGTTGTGATGAGAGGCCCTAAGAAGGGTGAAGGAATATGAGACTCTAATGTAAGTCATTGTACATAAAGCCCTAATCCTGGGCAATATGACAATGGATCATAATTCTAATTTTTAAATAAGGATGCAAGGAAATCCTAATGATGAGATAAAAGAAATGACCTTATAAAGGTGAAACATTTCATGTGGTTGATTATAAGCAACCTTATTGTAAATAATGTCTTTAACATTAGATAAGTCCATATCATTAAAGATAATTGGACAATTCTAATGTGTGGCCTATGCATTATATGCTAAAGGTGAGAATTTAGTGATGGAATGTATTAAGAGGGAAATACCTTAATACAAGATAAGTTGGTTAACTCAAGAGAATCTAATATGATGAGTAAGTGATATATCAAGATATGATAGTTATCACATTCAGCACTTTGGGGTTTATATACCTTGATGTACTCCAAATCCAATATAATTGTGTAAGAAACATATGAAGTGTGATATGGAACTATTACAATGAAATGTAATGAGTTGTTTCACTTGATGAGTGTTAATTAATGTACCTTGAGAATGGGGTTAGGCCCAAATGATGTGTATGATATAATCATACCATGATGAGGATGAGAAATGAATTCATACCTTGAATTGATGATCATTGATGCTATATGTTGAAAGTAATGTTCTTGAATAATCAAATATGATACCTTTGAATGCCCCAGAGGTATGGATTAATGAATTAAGTGTTGGATAGATTATATAATCATGAAACCCTTATTAATGAGAAAAGGGGAACCCTAACCCTGACTTGGGTAAAGGGAATGATAAGCCCTGTTTGATGGTAGACCCTAATTCCTGGAATAGGAATAATGGTGTTACTATTGTATCATATGATGTGATGGATATCTTGTATGACTCTTATCATGCCTAATAACCATGCAGGTATGATGAGATAATGAACATAGCTAGATTTGAGCTACGACATTTATATAATAAATGTTGATTGGCATTATGAGCCTTAATGTTGTTGTTGCTTAGTAAAAGTAACAACGTGTAAGGATTCCATGACTCATATGAGCAAGTTGTTGCCTAGAAAGAGGTAACAAGATATTTCATGGCCTTGAGAGCCAGGTGTGATGCTTGTGTAACAAGTATCATGAATGCCTTGGTCAGATGACCTGAAGGTGATAGTTACTTGAAAAAGGTGTAATAATGCTCAATGACGAGTTAAGGGTTTGAATACCCAGAACCATATGATTATGGTGATGAGAATGTGAAGGGATGAGAATTCTTAGTTTTGAAATGAGGGACTGAGCTGCCAAGGTCTTTGAAAGACTGTTAAATATCTGATGAAAGTAGTACATGTCTCTTTATAGCATTGTTGTAATAAGGTATGTTTGAGAACTTGACTGATGCTAAAAGAATGCCATAATGTACTCAAACAATCAAGTATAATGATATCATGTAGAGCCCTGACCATAGATCCATCATTGTCAGAAGTTAAATGATGGTGAAACAGGTTTTCCTAAGGGAACTCCTAGAGAGCATACTTTTGAGTATGTTGGGGTTATGGACGTGAATATCCTTACGTCCTAATGTAGGATTTGATGTGAAATGTTCTTTTAATCTCTCAATCCTTCATTATATGTACCGGGATGGATGTATCATGAATCTCACGATGATTGGGTTAGATGTCGTACACATCTCCCAATAATGTTAATACCGGATCGGTGGAGATAAACATGAAATCTCACAATCGCAAAGAGAGTGCAGCACACAACTGTAACTCTGATAGTGAAGTTGCCAGTATACTCTGGAAAGCTATATTTAGTAGAGACACAAGATGTCCTGCATGTGATCTCGCACTGACCGAGATGTGGGAGGTCCTGGGAATCTGGCTCTTCCATTGACCTTGTATGGTACCGATTTTGACTTCGCAGTGGTCGGTTGGAGCATGAGCGGTATATCTCATCTCCTCAGGGCATAAGTGTGTTTGTAAAATGAAATCAGCCGTATAGCATGTTTGCTTAAGGATTGAATATAGAAATTCATTGGTTGATGTTACATTTCTATTATATATCTGTAGTTCATTGATGTTGTTCATATCGGTTGTATTCATTACAAATATATGGATGAATTATGAGTCTACCATGAGTAGATGCAACGTTATCCTTGAAAAAGGAGATTACTTCACTTTGTTCATACAAGTGATTTACTTGTTGTTAATTATATATATATATATATATATATATATATATATATATATAAATCCTTCTGCTTAGTTTATTTTAATAAACTGCTATAACAATGTTTTGGCGGAGAGTTATATCTCCCGCTGGGACAATTTACAATTGTCTCACCCCTGTGGGATCCAACTTTTTTGGTGGATGCGGACAAAGAAGCAGAATCTCATTACAGGGAATAGACAGCAGCAATGACAGCAAGGACAACAGTAATATCTCAGGTGGAGATATTTCCAGTCAATTATGTATTTAAAAAGTCCTATGTGTCGTCTCTGTACTCTCAGGTCCTCGGAGTTTTTAGTCAGTGTTTCATGAATCAATCTGAGGTTTTGGCTTGATGCCTCGAGATTCATATACTGTCTGTATATAATGTTTATAAGAAAGTTGATGATGTAATCTCTAAAAAGAGATGGTACAAGTTATGTATGTTTGAACCAGAATGTAAATGTTATGCAATGGTTCTTGTTGGAAAAGATTTCCTATGTGAGGATCTCTTTGATAAAAGTTTTAATTTTCAGTGATTTTTAGTAATCCGCTGCAAATAATTCGCTTCTGCATTAGTTAATCCTGTTTTCGCGAGACGGTCACCACAATTAGTGGTATCAGAGCTCTAGGTTTGTTGAGTCTACAGAGACATAAGACTAAGGTAGTAGAGTTTGTTCTGGTGTCATCCAGTGTATCTGATAGTGTCTTCTGCTCGTATAAGAGAAGAAGAACTTAAGGATGATTGGTTCACATGAGGAGATTGCTGCTGAGAGCAACAATGTTTTACCAAGAAGAGGTGCATGGGAACAGGCAAGAGAGAGATAATTGCCTTAGAATCCCCTAGCTGATCCAACTATAATAAGAAAATCCTTCTTTAAGTATTACTGTTGGAGAACTTAGGGCAACAATAATGTATATAGTGGATCAAGTTTTGGCAGTGTAACCTAGTTTACCAGTCCCAATGATGATGTTATAGATATCAACATGATTTGTAATTAGCATCAGCAGGTTGAAGCAAAAGGAAATGATGAATTTTTGGACTAAAATTGAGTCTATGCTCAACAATAGCATGTTGAATCAACCTTTAAGGCAGAGTTAGCCTGAGGCAGTGAATAATTCATGAATTATGACAAGTGAGACAAGATAATGTCATGCAAATATGTTAATTTATGAATTCCTGGATTAACTGAGAAAGGAAATGATTGAACTTTCCTTGATTAGTCCTATGAGGACTTATGTTTTGCATAGTAAAACATTACAAATGTTTTATGTTGTTCTTACCTCCTTGAGAAATGATGAGGTACAAAAGAGGTGCCTGAATGAAATTTAGGGATGATAAGTCTTATGCTTGTGATAATATGAAAAGGAGGTATATGATAGTATACAAAGTGCATACCACTTAATCTCAGTATTTATATACCCTGGCCAGGTATACAACTATTTATGATAAAGTGGGTATGGAATCTCTTAGATTGTTGTCTTTTTGATTGCTCTGATCAAGCAGTCATTCTGAGACAATCTAATGAGTATCATGAAATAAAAAATATGGAATGAATAAATGTGTCATATCCCATGCATAAGAAACAGAAGCTTGAGATAATCTCAGATGAGCATGTTGTATGAGGAACTAAAAATGTACCCCTCAGAAGACAAGAATAAGAATGCGGGAGATGGACCCTGTTCAATAATGCTTCCAGCATAATAAAGATCTTTCCCATAATGAGGAAATGGGAAATGTGATGTGATCATGAGATGATCATAAACATGCTAGATAATAATAAAGAAAGGGATAATGACATGTAATCATCCTTACAAATTCCAATGCTAAAGGCAAGGAACCTAGGATGAGATAAAGAGTAAATGGTTCAAGAATAGTTGAAAATACATGAATTAATAAGAGGAATATGAATCCTTGTTTTCTTTCCCTTCTGGGACATGGCAATAAAGTGGGTCTTAGGATACCTGATGTGCATAAGATAAAGGAGTTCATGTAATGGATACTTAGAAAAGTATCAGTTATCTCGGACTTTGGTCCCAATATGAGGACTTATGAAACAATTAATGTTCCAAGATGAAAGGAAGAGATATATATGATGTGTTTCCAACACATATGATAGATACCAAGGTGAAATATTTTGGTATCTGAGAGTTATCAGATGGGTTAGGTTGTCTACCTGGGGTGGTCAACTGTGAAATTAGTCTGGATATATAAAACAATATGAACATCATATGTTAGGGGTTTATGCTCTTCATAAACATGATATTAATAAAGAATGTATGATGTTTCTCTGAACAAGAAAAGTGTTGTTTGACACAAAGTTGACTCTATAGTCAATGATGAGGAACAATGGAGCATGTGCATTGTGTGTTGATTCTATGAGAATCTTGTATGGAAACACTTTGTGCTGATCAAAGTTTTATGGTGTCTCCATAATAAGGAGATGTTATGTGAAGACTAGATAGTATGAAGAATAAAATACACCTATCTTCCTTTATCTGGAATTCGAGGATGAAATCCTTGTTAGGGGTTTATAATTTGTAACAACCCTGACCTGGGTTATACTTTAACCCTAGGTGTTGTGATTAAGAAATGTGATTAAATGCTTAATCTCATATTATGAAAAGTAATTAGGCCTCAAGAGGAACTAATGTTGCAATTCTAGTCCTTTTTGAACATTGTTGAAATCAATGTTTTGTTTGTTTTGGACTAATGTGCAAAATACCCAAGTTGAGGGGTTTAAGTGAAAATTGTGCATGATAATATGTTACTCATTTGTTGAAGAATCATGAGAGTGAAGATGATGCTGAGGTGTGGCTTATGGAAGCCTGAATACCAAGAAAGAGCTGATAAAGCAATGTATTTGCATGAAAACCTAGTTTTGGTGTAATGTGCAATTTACCCAAAACCTAGGGTGCAATATATAAATTACCACTTCAATAAGGTCCCTAATGTTTCTTGGCATCATTTAGAGCAAATAAAATGAGAGGGGCGCCTCATTTGAATTAAGTTGGAGGAGACAGAATCTTGATATTAAAATAATCAAGATTTAATCCTAATTGAAACCGTAATTTTATTTAGGGAAAAAATAAATGTATTAATGAAAGGGACTTCAACCAAAATTAAAATGGTTGGATTCAGATGTATGTGTGACGTCCTTGAGCTTTGCAAGGACCATGAAAATATCCAACGGAGTGGATAACTCACACACAATTTTATAAGAAAAAGAAATATCCACTCACATATGGATATTAATATAATATGATTTAAGGTGCTTAATTTGCTTTTCTTTAAATCATGGATAATTGAGAGGGATAAAAGGAAAAAAATATAGCCTCGTCCCTAAGGAAGATAAGGGGTAAGAGGCGGCCACATTTTTGGGAGTAAATGAATTTTTATAAGGAACTTTCTCTCTCCTTGAATTTCTTATAAAAAGACCCTTTACAAGCCAAATGGAAGGCTTTTTCGACCCCACTTCTTCTCCTTGCTTGGGAAATGACCAAGGGAGCTTGGAGGATTAGGAGGACGACCCTCAACCTGTTGGTAAGGTTCTTGATCCATTTCACCTTGAGTCCATGGTAGAAATCGAAAATAAATTATGGATTTCTTCCTATTTCGATCTCCTCTTCAATTCTAACCATTCCTTTTCACTCAAAACTTGAGGACGAGCCTTGGAATGGTGAAAGGAGTTCCATCCACCATTGTCGCCGTGGACATGGAGCTTTGGAGCTCAATTGGAGACGGGTTTTGTAACTTGAAACCCTAGTTGAGGGTGATTCCATGTGAAACCCTAATTGAGGGTGAATCCATGAGAAATCTTAATTGAGGGTGAATCCATGTGAAACCCTAATTGAGGGTGAATACATGTGAAACCCTAGTTGAGGGTGATTCTATGAGAAAATCTGATTAAGAACTAACATCACATAATGTTATGATGTTATGTTATGATGAGAGGCCCTAAGAAGGGTGAAGGAATATGAGACTCTAATGTAAGTCATTATACATAAAGCCCTAATCCTGGGCAATATGACAATGGATCATAATTCTAATTTTTAAGTAAGGTTGTAAGCAAATCCTAATGATGAGATAAAAGAAATGACCTTATAAAGGTGAGACATTTCTTGTGGTTGATTATAAGCAACCTTATTGTAAGCAATGTCTTTAGCATTAGATAAGTCCATATCATTAAAGATAATTGGACAAATCTAATGTGTGGCCTATGCATTATATGCTAAAGGTGAGAGTTTAGTGATGGAATGTATTAAGAGGGAAATACCTTAATACAAGATAAGTTGGTTAACTCAAGAGAATCTGATATGATGAGTAAGTGATATACCAAGATATGATAGTTATCACATTCAACACTTCAGGGTTTATATACCTTGATGTACTCCAAATCCAATATAATTGGGTAAGAAACATATGAAGTGTGATATGCAACTATTACAATGAAATGTAATGAGTTGTTGCACTTGATGAGTGTTAATTAATGTACCTTGAGAATGGGGTTAAGCCCAAATGATGTGTATGATATAATCATACCATGATGAGGATGAGAAATGAACTCATACCTTGAATTGATGATCATTAATGCTATATGATGAAAGTAATGTTCTTGAATAATTAAATATGAACCCTTTGAATGCCCCAGAGGTATGGATTAATGCTATATAATCATAAAACCCTAATTAATGAGAAAAGGGGAACCCTAACCCTGCCTTGGGTAAAAGGAATGATAAGCCCTGTTTGAGGGTAAACCCTAATTCCTGGAAAAGGAATAATGGTGTTACTATTGTATCATATGATGTGATGAATATCTTGTATGACTGTTATCATGCCTAATAACCATGCAAGTATGATGAGATAATGAACATAGCTAGATTTGAGCTACGATATTTATATAATAAATGTTGATTGTCATTATGAGCCTTAATGTTGTTGTTGCTTAGTAAAAGTAACAACGTGTAAGGATTCTATGAGTCATATGAGCAAGTTGTTAACTCAAAAGAGGTGATAAGATATTTCATGGCCTTAAGATCCAGGTGTGATGCCTGTGTAACAAGTATCATAAATGCCTTGGTTAGATGACCTGAAGGTGATAGTTACTTGAAAAAGGTGTAATAATGCTCAATGATGAGTTAAGGGTTTGAATACCCAGAACCATATGATTATGGTGATGAGAATGTGAAGGGATGAAAATTCCCAATTTTGAAATGAGGGATTGAGTTCCCAAGGTCTTTGAAAGACTGATAAATATCTGATGAAAGTAGTACATGTCTCTTTATAGCATTGTTGTAATAAGTTATGTTTGAGAACTTAACTGATGCTAAAAGAATGCCATAATGTACTTAAATAATCAAGTATAATGATATCATGTAGAGCCCTGACCATAGATCCATCATTGTTAGAAGTTAAATGATGGTGAAATAGGTTTTCCTAAGGGAACTCCTTGAGAGCATACTTTTGAGTATGTTGGGGTTATGGACGTGAATATCCTTACGTCCTAATGTAGGATTTGATGTGAGATGTACTTTTAATCTCTCAATCCTTCATTATATGTACCAGGATGGATGTATCACGAATCTCCTTGATGATTGGGTTAGATGTCGTACACATCTCCCAATAATGTTAATGCCGGATCAGTGGAGATAAACACGAAATCTCACGATCGCGAAGAGAGTGTAGCACACCACTGTAACTCTGATAGCGAAGTTGCCAGTATACTCTGGAAAGCTACATTTAGTAGAGACACAAGATGTCCTGCATGTGATCTCACACTGACTGAGATGTGGGAGTTCATGGGAATCCAGCTCTTCCATTGACCTTGTATGGTACCGATTTCGACTTCGCAGTGGTCGGTTGGAGCATGAGCGGTATATCTCATCTCCTCAGGGCATAAGTGTGTTTGTAAAATGAAATCAGCCGTATAGCATGTTTGCTTAAGGATTGAATACAAAAATTCATTGGTTGATGTTACATTTCTATTATATATCTATTGTTCATTGATGTTGTTCATATCGGTTGTATTCATTACAAGTATATGGATGAATTATGAGTCTACCATGAGTAGATGCAACGTTATCCTTGAAAAAGGAGATTACTTCACTTTGTTCATACAAGTGATTTACCTACTGTTAATTATATATATATAAATCCTTCTGCTTAGTTTATTTTAATAAACTGCTATAATAATGTTTTGATGGAGAGTTATATCTCTCGCTGGGACAATTTACAATTGTCTCACCCCCGTGGGATCCAACGTTTTAGGTGGACGCGGACAAAGAAGCAGAATCTCATTACAGGGAATAGACAACAGCAGTGACAGCAAGGACAACAGTAATATCTCAGGTGGAGATACTGCCTGTCAAGTTATGTAGTTAGAAAGTCCTATGTGTCGTCTCTGTACTCTCAGGTTCTCGGAGTTTTTAGTCAGTGCTTTATGAATCAATCTGAGGTTTTGTCTTGATGCCTCGAGATTCATATACTGTCTATATATAATGTTTATAAGACAGTTGATGATGTAATCTCTGAAAAGAGATGGTACATGTTATGTACGTTTGAACCAGAATGTAAATGTTATGCAATGGTTCTTGTTGGAAAAGATTTCCTATGTGAGGATCTCTTTGCAAAAAGTTTTAATTTTCAGTGATTTTCAGTAATCCGTTGCAAATAATTCACTTCCTAATTAGTTAATCTTGTTTTCGCGAGACGGTCTCTACATTTGTGATGTAGAGACATAAGTTGCACGTTTCAACTTAGAATTGAAGGTGTACTGGCGATGTGGATGTATCATCTCTACTCTTGGAACAGGAAGAACTTTGTGTTTGGACGGCCGCCAAATGCTTATTTCCTCTTGTTATGAGAGGGAAAGATGGGATAGTATGCATGCCATACACCAAGGATACAAAATGATGCATGTTGGAACGTTGCTACATGGTATGAGGATAGAGATGATAACATACCTTGGTGGAATGAATGATACATGGACAGGAACTAATGATAAAAGTATTAAGATAATCACCTTGTAAGGATGTTCCTAGTAGAAGCTTTGTGGAATTTGCAAGTTATATAAGGTTGAGTTTGATCACCAGGTGGATGAGCTCAGAGTTTCTTGATGATGATAAAATTAGAGTTTGAGATGAGATGATAAGAATAATACATGGAGGTGTATGCTACCTTACACCTAAGGATAAGAAGTGGTAATGAATGCTCTGGTTGAGATATAGTGCCTAGTTTAGCTGGAAGCTAGAAGAATTTGAGGTTGTTAGGCTAACATTAAGTTGAGAAAAGGAGATAAATTTGGATAACACTCAGATATAACGAGATATGTTGACCAATATTAGTGGTTGTTTGGATAGCCAACCTAGTCCATGATATAATGAAAGGATGGTTGTCGAACCTCATATGTACTTCTTTGGAAAGGAAAGTGATAAAACCCTATTAAGAGTGGTTTAGTGTTTTTGAGGAATCAACCTTGAGGAATCATGACATACAAGATATCATGGTTTTAAGATCACAAAAAACTGTGAAACTACAAAGATGGTAAGTGATAGTGGCACTTTGGATGCTTAAGACAAAGTTACATGTAGCATGTGGCCATGCAAGCTAGGAGGCGAAGGACGAACACCAGTAACCCAGTACATGGATATAAATTATAAAGAGTTCCCGAAAGGGAATGTGAGTTCTTCATTGCGGATATTGTGAGTCTCCCCTAGACCAAGGAAGGTTGAGATCCAATATGGGTTATGGTAGACCGCCTTACCTAGATGACATGAGGAAGGAAGAGTTCTGTCATGGGACATATTCAGTTGAACTACTTAAGAGAGAAAGATGGTTCAACTACACCATGATGTGAGTTCAAAAGTTCTTGGGTATGACCAAGGTTCACTTCCATGAGGTGGAGGTGGATACATGAAGAACTCGATGATAGTACAGTTTATCACCCCATACTAATGGACAGTATGATCTAGACTAGAGGGTCTGATGATAGCATGTGTGCTCATTCAGGGTGATACATAGAGACAGTTCTTAAGATGTGATGTTAACCACCATAGCCTTTATCAGGATGCAAGAAGTTCTATAAGGAGGTTGTTTCGGTTGCCACTTCATTATGATGATGTTGGTGAAGAAGGCCTCATGAAGGTTAGAAAAGAACCTCAATGTGTACAGATGAAGTTGCTTGATCATGCAATGGCTGAGAGAGAGAGCCCAGTGGTGACATGAGTCACGAGCTGATGCAAAGCAGACTGACATACAGTTCACTATGGGAGAATATGTGATGTGAAACTCTGGCCCCTCTAAGCTACAACTGAGAAAGCTGAGTCCCCAATATATGGGTCCATTTGAGATGGATTGGTGGAGATGGTTGTGTTTAGCCTTACCCCTCAGGATAACATGATGAATAATGTGTTGCATGAGTCCGATCTAGAGCACTATGTGGGGTACCCAAGCCATGTGCTGAGCCCTGAACCTATTCAGCTTTTGAGAGGCTGAAGTGTCCTGAGTCACCTATGAGGGTATATTATACCAAGATAAGAAAGAACTCAGATGGAAGGATATGAGATGATGAAGGTTCTTGGGAAGCATCATGGGAAAGGGTAAAACCATGTGGTAGCCCTAATGGACATGGAAAAGTCTTATCCTGAATTGTTTGTTTGCTTGATGGAATTTTGAGGGTAAAAATCTGATAAGAGGGGAAGGATGTTACAACCCCAATTTTTGGGTTCATCTGATGAGAAATGTAAACTCTCATATTGGACAAATAATGATATAATTTGGTTTGATTAAATGGATTTTGTTTACAATAGCCTCGATGTTTGTGTTGTGGGCTTTATTGGCTATTGGGCCCGAATAACAAGAAATTCCAATTAGTAAATGAATAATTGAATATTTGATAAAAGAAAGAGGTAGAAACCTCTAGAAGGAAAAGAGATGTAATCCAAGGATGTATTTCGTGCCTCTTGGGTTCCTTGGGTCCCAAGGAGTCCAAAGTTGTTAGATAATGCAAAAAGAAAAGAAAAGGATCAATTAAGTATTTATTTATTAAGAAAGAAATTGAAAACAATGATAAAATGTGGAAAATAAGCAGAAAGAGGTGTAATTGAATTATCATTAGTGGAATTTTGTATCCCAAAGATTCCTAATAATAAAAGGAATACCAAAGAGGAAGATAAATGAGGAATAAAGAGAAATCCTCGAAAAGAGCTGTTTTAATAAGAATTAAACAAGATAATGAAGAATAATGAATTTAGATTCATCTAGAAGGATAATGAGTATCCCATAAAAAGGATTTCAAAATAATAGAGTTTCTTGGGATCCAAGGAGTCCCAATGAAGAAAGAGGAAAGATAAAATACCACTAATGCAAAATAAGAGAATAATGTGATACATTATTAATGTTTTTGGTGGCTTTGCTAAAAAGGAAATATTTTCTATTAAAAGAAAACATGATTTCGTTCTTATGGAGTTAAATTCGAGCATAAGAAAGAATAAAAGGTTTTTCATATTCCTAATTGCCCAAGAAATAGGAAATATCAAGGAAGTACATAGGAGAGAGAAGGTTTCTTCACCTTGAAGGAATATGATTCTTTTTGAAAAGAGACTTCATTTCTTGGTTGGAAAGCCACCATAGGGCTTCGTTACCCTCCACTATAAAAGGGGTAGAGCCCAGGGACAATTCCAAAGGAGTTTCACGTAACTCTCTCTTCTCCTCCTCCTTCTTCTTCCTTACATGAAAACCCTAACTACAAGGTTTTGAGTGGCCCGGGAACGTCTGAAGGAGTTTGAAGGGATTCCTGACATCCCCTTCAAGTTCAGATGGCTGTGGAGTCACTAACTCAAGGGAATCCTCGCCCTAGTCGTCTGCAGCTTGTCTGAAGGGGCTGAGGTTGGAAGACCCAAAACTCCAGTTCCTAGCTGCCTTGGTCATGGCTGGAGGTGGATCTGAGGACGATGGGACATGGCGGAGGTTGAGGGACCTCAGAGGACGGGTGCGCGACCATGGGAGGGGGATTAGACCCCCCGCAGAATGACCTGGATGGCATCCTGCGCTAGGGCAGCGCGAGGTTGAAGAAGGCGCCACATTGGACAAGTTTGCCCTCCGTGAGCTGAAGGAACCTTGATTTAAACCAGGGGCAAGCCGGTCATTTCGAAATGTTTTAAAGCAAGCGAGATACGTTGCATGGATGCAGTGACGTGGCACAACCTAATTGGCCCAAAGTAAGTGTTTTTGCTAATTTCATAACTAATGATCCGTAGCTCAGATGGATACGTGTAAAGTATGAAAGTTGCTCATAAAAATGAGGGGAATCCATTAAAATATAATTGAAGTCTGATTCCTTTTGCAATTCGAAAAGTAATGGATGTTATTAGCTTTAGATGTAATAATGTTTAAAGAACCCTATTTTGATATGATTATGTGATTAGTAGGGTTTAATTGATGGTTAAAGTTGATATTAACCTGTTAATGATAAAAAGGGGCATTGGGAACAAAAAGGATGAACTTTGCATGTAATTTGTTTAATTTAGAGTTTATGTGCATAAATTGACTTTAATGGGCCTTGAAACCCTACTGTTGGTAATTAGGACTACTAATGGCTTTAATTATTCAATTTCATGTATAGAACAGAGTTTTTATGGTTATAAGCTATTTTGAGCATTAAAGTTCCTAATTTGTGGATAAATACCTTAAATGTAGTAATTAGGGTTTTCTCATGAACAAAAGGTGGAATTAATGATAAATCAAGTTCATAAGCGAATTAGACTGTAATGAACTTTGAATTGATGATAAATGAGTATAATGATCTTGTCATGGATTAAAAGGATAAAAATAGTAGCTTTAATGAAAAGAGGTTTAAGGGGCTTAATTAATGGATAATTATGCCTTTAATCCGAAATTGAGGATTAGATGTGGAAATAATTAGGGTTGGTGATCAATTGCATTAAATTAGGGTTTAAAATAGTAAAAGATGAAGGGAATCCCTAATTGCAATAGAAACCCTAAAAGTGAATTAGAAACCCTAGGAAGCGAGTTAGGTTTAATGGATCTTGATGACATGAATAATAACAAGGGAATTATGTGGTTATTTCAGGATCTTGTTGAAAATGCTTGCTTGCTTGGATTCTTATTTGCATGGATATTTCTGTTCAAATCGTCAGATCAGGTATGTGGTTAATTATGAATAACTGCCTTAGTTTCCCAAGTATTTTCCGTATGGTTAATCACATTGAATGCAAATTATTAGTTTGGATGATCATACTTGCAAACTATAAAGTCACTATGATTATCACATTTATAACAGAAGTATGGATTCTTGCACTTACATGCCACCCTGATGGATGATGCCAAAGGTCAGGCCCAAATGGGTATACCAATGGACACCTTCGAAAAGTAATGGAAGTTATTAGCTTTAGATGTAATAATGTTTAAAGAACCCTATTTTGATATGATTATGTGATTAGTAGGGTTTAATTGATGGTTAAAGTTGATATTAACCTGTTAATGGTAAAAAGGGGCATTGGGAACAAAAAGGATGAACTTTGCATGTAATTTGTTTAATTTAGAGTTTATGTGCATAAATTGACTTTAATGGGCCTTGAAACCCTACTGTTGGTAATTAGGACTACTAATGGCTTTAATTATTTGATTTCATGTATAGAATAGAGTTTTCATGGTTATATGCTATTTTGAGCATTAAAGTTCCTAATTTGTGGATAAATACCTTAAATGTAGTAATTAGGGTTTTCTCATGAACAAAAGGTGGAATTAATGATAAATCAAGTTCATAAGCGAATTAGACTGTAATGAACTTTGAATTGATGATAAATGAGTATAATGATCTTGTCATGGATTAAAAGGATAAAAATAGTAGCTTTAATGAAAAGAGGTTTAAGGGGCTTAATTAATGGATAATTATGCCTTTAATCCGAAATTGAGGATTAGATGTGGAAATAATTAGGGTTGGTGATCAATTGCATTAAATTAGGGTTTAAAATAGTAAAAGATGAAGGGAATCCCTAATTGCAATAGAAACCCTAAAAGTGAATTAGAAACCCTAGGAAGCGAGTTAGGTTTAATGGATCTTGATGACATGAATAATAACAAGGGAATTATGTGGTTATTTCAGGATCTTGTTGAAAATGCTTGCTTGCTTGGATTCTTATTTGCATGGATATTTCTGTTCAAATTGTCAGATCAGGTATGTGGTTAATTATGAATAACTGCCTTAGTTTCCCAAGTATTTTCCGTATGGTTAATCACATTGAATGCAAATTATTAGTTTGGATGATCATACTTGCAAACTATAAAGTCACTATGATTATCACATTTATAACAGAAGTATGGATTCTCACACTTACATGCCACCCTGATGGATGATGCCAAAGGTCAGGCCCAGATGGGTAGACCAATGGACACCTTGAGTGGTGACCCCACGCACCAAGCTCGGGAATAAGAAGGTGGCCTATGATATTGTATGACTAGTGGGCACCATGAGTGGTGACCCCCAGGCACCAAGCTCGGGATTGAGAAGGTGGCCTTAAGTCATTGGCAAAGGAAACCCTAAGGTGGGTATGCCAGGGTTAGGGCAAAAGCGGTGGAGAATGTCATACTGAAAAGTGGAAATTGGCTTGTTAATTAACTTGATTGTGATAATTAGATTGTTATCCTTATGTGCAAATTTTTTGTTGTTCCCACATACCGGTATATTTTAATATACTAACCGACGTTTTGTTTGTCGACGTTTTAGGAACAACAATTGAAAGAACAAATAGTAAAGTGACACATTGTGGAAATAAGAAATAAAGCGCAAAGAGGATTAGAAAGAATAATTCAAGATCTGGATAGATAGATTTCCAAAGTTTTCAAAGGTAAGTAAAGTTTTAATTTTATCCCAAATTCCAGTTAGTTAGTAGAATTTCATAATTATTATTGATTATTTGTTGAACCTTTGATCCTATTAATTGAATAACGACTCTGACCTTCGGGTCTCCCTTAATTGGGGGTTACCGGGAGGCGAGGTCGTTACATCTTCACTCTGACTCAAGTCAAACTCTTTGATTATATTGTCAAATTGACGATCCGGTTCTGAGGTGCTTGCTTCAATCCATAGATTGATCTATGCAAAATTATAGACTTTATTTGCATTATTGGATCTATAAAACCTTTAGGATGTGTTACATACACATCCTACACAATATTCCATTTAAGGAATGTGGTTTTTAACATCCATATGCCAAATATCGTAGTCATATGAAGTAAAAATAGCAAGCATTATCCTGATGGATTTATCCTTGGTAACTGTTGAAAAGATTTCATCATGTTCAACTCCTTGAACTTGTTAGAAACTCTTTGAAACCAAATTACCCTCCATGTCAGTCTTCTTTTGGTAGACCCAAAAGTACCCTATGGGTTTTACCCCTTCAGGTGGATCAACCAAAGGCATACTTTGTTGATGTACATGGAGTCCATCATGGATTTCATGGCTTCAAGCCATATCTCAATTTCTGGCTCTCATTAGCTTCTAAGTAAACTATTGACTCATCATATGACAACTCACCGCCTTCTTGTCCATAAGATATCATATATCATTCAAGATCTAGGTGTGTTCTACCAGAACATGAGTTGTATGTGTTACTTAAGGAACTTTGAGATTCCACAACATTTTGTGATTCTCTTTTTTCCCAGTGTAAAGCATGTGCCTAAAAGGAAATTTGAAGATTTAGCTAGTAATCACACTCTGACTCAAAAGTGTGTGATTCCTTATTTCAAATACACTTCTCATGATAAACTGTCATTGTGTTTTAGGCGGAGTCCATCATGATGCATTATCATGATCTTCCAGAAGGTTCTCAAACTCTTAGTTCAAAGTATCTCCAAATTGATCATATTAAAATTTAATACTTATACCAAGATAATTATATATTTCATTTTGATCTTCTTGAACACTTCAAGAGATTCGTGTTTGTATTTCACTAAATACAAACTATAATATCCACTATGGTCATCAGTAAATACATTGAAGTACTAGTGATTACCTTTAGCATTTATTCTAAAAGGTCTATATACATCAATATGTATAATCCTTAATCGAATAATCATCCTCCCACTACATCTAGTGAAGAACCTTTTTCATATTGCACAATGAATGAGATTAGCATGTGTATATTGGTTCAACAACCAAAAGAGTCTAGATATCCATCATATAGATTCTAGAAATTCAATCCTATTTATGCTCTCTAGATGACATTGCTATAGGCATTCAAGTTTGAGTTATCATGTCATTTATTACATGTGTCACACACATTTGTCTCTTTAACAACCAATTATAGTTAGTGAGACATAGGCATTGCCATCAAAGATCAAATCTTTAAAATGAAACATCAGTCCATAACACTCTTGCCCATACATGATGTATGATGTTTTTATTGATGGAAGGTATATAATAGCAATTCACTAATTCTATTACATGCCCATGAATGTCATAATGTAACTATAATGGTAGCAACTCTTGCTCCGTATAGTGTTCCTGAAGTAGAGATCTCTATCTCTATTGTCTTCCTGAGATCCTCTATAAAGAGGTTTTTTCCCTTTCCAATGTCAAATAGGTGACAATGGTGGCACTTTCTTTCTTTATCTTTATATTTGAAAAAAGACATATTCCCTTTTACACTTACCCCTTCTACATATCTTGAGTGATGAAGATTTGGAGCTAAGCTTAGCTTCAGAACACTTCTTTACCTTGCTTTAGTCTATGGACTTCACTCTACTGATCATTATCACAAGTTTTGTTCTTTCTTCATTCATGCTTTGTAGCTCGCTTCCTAGGGTTTCTAGTCCACTTTAAGGTTTCCATTACAATTAGGGTTTCACTTCATTTTTACTATTTTAAACCCTAATTTTATACAATTACTCACAAACCCTAATTATCTCATATACTCCTCATGAAAGATATTAAGGTTACCTTTTAACAACATATAACCCTAATTTCAGATAAAAGGCACAATTAAAAGTCCATTAAGTCTATTATGCCCCTTTTCATTAAAGCTACCATTTTTACCCTTTTAATTCATGACTAGATCATTAGGCCCAATTATCATCTTTGGTTCCTTTCAAATTAACAACTTATCTTTCATGAACTCTTTTTATAACTAATTCCACCTTTATTCCTTAGAAAACCCTAATTACTATATTAAGGGTATTTATCCACAATTAGGAACTTTTATACTCGAATTATCTTAGAACCATCATATCTCAGCTTATTCATGAATTTGAACAATTAAAGCCATTAAGAGTCACAATTACTAACATTAGGGTTTCAAGGCCCATTAAAGCTCATTTAAGCACATGGAATCCTAAATTAATCCAATTATGTGCAAAGTTGATCCTTTTTATTCTTAATGTACCTCTTTATAATTAATAGGTTAATATCAACTTTAATCATCCATAAAACCCTTATAAATACATTAATCATCTCCAATTAGGGTTTCTTAATCATTAATACATTAAAATTGATATATTCCACAACTTTTTGAATTGCAAGAGGAATTAGGTTCTAAAACAATTTTTAATGGATTTCTCACCTTTTCTGAGAAACTTTCATATTTTATACGCATCCATCCAAAATACCAATAAAAATATATGAATTTTGCAATATTTACTTACTTGGGCCAATCAACGAGTGCCACGTGTCCCTTTCCATGCAATGTAACCCGCTCAACTTGGAAACATAACTGAATGATGATTCTACCCTCACGTAAGTGATCGGCGATGTACAACATGGAGAGGCAAAAATCTCAAAAACCTCCTGGCTCATCTTCTTCCTCGTGAAACCCTGCTTGTCCGCCGACTAGGTCCAATCGTGGGGGTTTTTCTTCCCCTCCCAAGGTTCGACGACCGCCGCCCACAATTGTTCAAGCTCCATCGCATCCCGTCGCACCTAGGGTGCCACCCAACTATGGCCGAGGTGGCTGAAGTCGGGCTACCAGCGACATCCAAAGCGGCGGACCCTACAGGTTTGCTAGGTGCTTTAAGCATAGTTGGGAGCAAAGGGTATGAAAGCCAACCATCCCAGATCTTTGAGGTAGCTTCGTGCCTCCACTGAGATCTCACCACAGCCACTTGTTGCCTCCTAGATATCCCTATTCTTTCTTGGTTAGGTTTTGAATGAAGAAGAAGAAGGAGAAGAGAGAGAGACATGTGTGATCTCCTTCGGCTCGACCATGGGCTCTACCCTTATATGGGTGGGTAGCCATGCCCCAGCATTCTTGCCCACGAAGAAACAAAGCCCTTTCCCAATAGGAATCCTATTCCTTCAATGAGAATCAATATTCTCTCTCATAAGCATCTTCTTAATAAACCATGTTCATTGGATATTTAGGAATTTGAAAATTATCTGTCTTATCATATTTGTGTTTCACTTTTAATCCATTGGCCATGAAATTCTACTTTCTTAAAGTAAATAATATCTCTTTTTGATATTATCAAAAAGTCATTAATGATGTATCACATTATCCTCTTATTTTTTATTATTTGCCTTTTCTCTTTCTTTTTCTCCATTAGGACTCCTTAGATCCCAAGAAATCGATATATTTCGAAATTTCTTTTTAAGGATACTTATTATCCTTCGAGATGCATATACATCCTTCATTTTTCATTATCTTACTTATTTCTTTATTAAGATATTCTTCTCCAAGGATTTCTCATTATCTTTCATATCCTTTTTCCTCTTTTCATATTTGTTTTATTAGAAATCATATGTAAATGAATTCTACTCAACTGTGGCCATTAATGCCACTTTCCAGATATTTCCAAGTATTTCTCATAAATACTTTTTCTTAATATCCATTATCATGTATCTTTTTCCATTACTTGGGCTTTTCTTCTTTTCTTCTCTTTTATATCCATTATTTGATTAACATAATAATATGAACCACAAAATTCCTAATGTAAGGGAGATTTGCAAAGAAATCCCTTCTTTGAAGTAAAGCGTACAATCTTTTCAATTATGTCCAAATTCACAAAACCATTATATTTCAATTATGAAAACACATGCAAAATTGAGGTTGTAACATGGTCATTTGACTAGAAAGCCCTAATATGCATGACACATCAATGCCATTGCACATGGGATGAACAATCCTTTTGCCTCTTATCCTAGCCCAACTCGCATAGTGCTCTGAGCCGATATGGCACTGAACCATTAGCCAGACTATCCCATGCAGATAAATATAGTTAAGGTTGGTAACCCTGATTTGGTAATGTGTGACTAGTTAGTTATAGTTTATTTTTCATTAATTCTAGAAATTGTATCATTGCTCTGACTATATTTATATTATATATGAATTTGATCTTAAAAGATGAGTAGAATATGAATAAAATATATTCAGAGCTTGATCATGCAAACTATTCCAAAACTATAGGTAATATATGAATCTAATGAGATTAGTATAGTAAAACCCTGTATCAAATTCATATATTGTTTACATCATTAGATACATTATTTGTGATATAAACTGCTACTGTTGAATAATGTTGAGATCCCATGGTCTAAAACAAGATTTAGACAATAATGATTTATGATTTAAGTCTCAAGTCATAAATAATCGACTTAGGGTTAAAACCAATGTTTATATCTTGATATGATGTTAAACCCCATAATCGGCAATATGTGTTCATAAGGACATGTTATGATCAGTCTAAGACTCATGGATAATATTGATATACATTATTATGCTTCTAGTTAGAAAATGTGTTTAATAGATGTTAATAATGTGAATATTATATGGAAACTCTAGATTGTATGAATTAGTGTTGATATTATCATTTATTTATGTACCATGGTTCAGTCTAATGTTATTGTAATATAATTGTAAACCGATGAATTAGGTTACACCTAATATATAATTAGCATTTACAACCCTAATGAATCTCAATGTGATGGAATTAGGTTTTATATACTTATTCCTTTTCAAACTTGATATAACCCTATACCCAAGTATAAGACTTGTTCTAGGTATAGTTAGCATGCTATGTATGATGTCACTTTAGGGTTTAAATACATGTATAGAAATGGTTGATTGATTACTTGAATACACATGATGATTGGTATGCATAAAGTACACTTGAAGTAAATTGCACATCTTCTACATGGCAAAGGTACATGGCTATGCTTATGAATACTTAGATTATCAAATTCTAAAGTTCACCAAGGTTCCTCAAAGTTTGAAGAAAATAACATGTTGGATGTTTATTTATTTCATGAAAACTATAAGGCCCATATGAGTATCACATAAAGTAAACTCTGTTAATCTAAAACTTGGGATATACTGATCAAGAGGTAATGCACATAAGTCCAATTATGGATAGTGATTACACTCGAGATAGTAGACCAAAAATGGGTTAGGATGTCTTAGTGAAAATACCAATTTATATGTGCATCTATATGTTGGTGGAGAATATATGTTGCTATCTTATATGCACACTTTTATATGCGCCCCACATACCCAGTATAGAAATATATTGATCTATTTTGTTTGTCGACATTTTAGGTTAATCTACATCTATTTATTAAAGCCATGTAGAATCAAGGAATCTTGAAGATATTAAAGATATGTCAAGGAGGATTATCTAGATAGTAGTTCCTCTCAATGTTTTCTTCTGAAATATTCATGTAACTCCTTAGAGGAGTATTGTTCAAAAATATGTATTCATTCAAGTTCAAGTTAATGGAAATTATTTGAAGCTATTTCTTATTTGTTCAATCAAGATCCTAGAAATTTGGAGTAATGATCCTCGACTTTAAGTTCTGTTCTTAATTTAAGGTCACTAAAAAGGGGGGTCATTACTATATCATGCTGGAAAAAGACCACATCGTTAAGAGGAGATTTTTTCATTGGAATTTGGAATCCACAATAGTTGTAGTCATCCATTTTGAATGGTGACAACAAGTCCTTGTTTCTATGGAGGTTGCCATGAGGAGGAGGTCCTAGGTTTATAAGTTTTAGGATAATAAGGAAATGGTTGGTGAGGGAAGAACTAGAGAGGAGGGTAATGGTTGTAGTTTCGAGGACCGCTATCTAAGGATCTATTAGAGTTTAAAGAATGATGATTGGAGCCATAGACTGACAATGATTGGATAACCTGAGATCAGCTTCCCAATAGGTCACCTATCCTAATACTACTCTGAGATGAGCATGCTTAACTACAATGTACCTATTAATGAGATACCTAAAAGAAGGATAATTGTAGTGATATGGGTAGTCCTACATTCATTATAAGACCATATTATTGGAGTATTAAATCATTGGATGATACAACGACATTGTTTACCATCTGTTAATAGATTCTGTCAAGGAGTGACAAGGGTGATGGAGAATAACTAACCTTCACATCACATTTAATGTAAAATTGTGGACTTAGACAAATGTTAGTTAATGAGTGGACTATATATAAATTGTATCACTTACATGAATGGATAAATAAATTCAAAATGAGAAGCAATCTAGAAAAAAGGTAAATTAGAGGTACTCCCACCCAGATAAAAAGCTAGTTTGTTTTCTCATATTTAACTTACACTATTTAATATGATACAAGTAACTTATACAAGTTAGAGATGTATATGGGTATAAAACACAATAAACTCTCAAGTGTTATTACCAAAAATAACATATAAAATTAACTAAATATTTTATTAATTTATAGGTATTTTTATTAAGTTAACAAATTTTTTTTCATGATTTATAAAAAGGGCATAAAGAACAACTTATATACTTTTACTTATCTAAAAAAGTTTTTTCTACCAATTTTGAAAGAGGGATTTTAAATGGATTCGACCATGATGAGTATAATGGGGCTTACCGATTGAGGTGACAGTCTTAGAAACCATGGTATCATTAGGAGAGGGGAATCCTATAGAAGATATTGGGCACCTAAAAATTCTGAAAGAAGCAACTATGACAATTGGTGTAATTTGAACCAAAACCTTAATAACTCCACTAGTGGTATTGGTAGCAAGTCACATGTGAAACATTATTTTGTAAGGCAACCATTGGTTATGATGCAATGCATACCTCCTAGACATGACCACTACTAGAATCATGCTAAGAGAGATGATTGATATCTTCCCTAAACACTTACTATGAGCATTGGACACCATCACTCCAATTTTTTATACACTAAGTTTGTTGGTATAGTATGCCCAGAGAGCAAATCATGTGATGATTGCAATGAGGCATATGATACTTGATTTGATAATGATAAAGGTAATTCCATCTATTATATTTGTCTCACTAATGAGATGATGACACATACATGATATGTCTAGAGAATGATGTGACTCGATGACATATGCCTTCAAGTTGAGGACCTGAACAATGAGACTATATGTATTATAAGAGTACATACAATCTTGTTATGTCCCTAATCAAATATTACTATGGAAGAAAAATAGACAACAGTAATACATAAGACTAGAGTGTGTGTTGACTGATGACATAGTCTCATTAGTCATGTTATATGATATCAAGTCAAGCACACAGATATATGTTAGAGAACAATATATTGGACAGACCCACCGAGAGAGTGATACATGGATACCATGGAATGGTAGTCACAATCATCTCTCATAGTGATGGTGGTGATTGTGGTTCTTAGACCTAAAATCACTACACTCATCACTTGTGATTGTTTACACTTTGATGTCATCAAACGTAGTCCTAAAATGTGGGTTGTTATAAGGGTGATGATTGGGTGACTTTGACACATGAGGACTTGATTGTGAGTGATAGATAAGGGATTTGTCCCTCCTAGAAGGAGTATGATATCTAGGGCCCCTTAAGGAAGGAGACTAAGAATTGTATGGCCATACTTGTGTGATTCAATATATGATATGTGAATTCACATGCATCTTAGACAGTCTGCTCTAGCTCAAGGAACATGGATTGAATGTTAAAGAGGATGACATTCCATGCCTTGAGTTCAATTTGGATGTCAGTGAAAAAGAAACTTTACGATCACTGTATTACTAATCACTAATTGTAGATTGAAGTTGTTCTCCAACTTTCTGAGTTACTTGGGCAACATTGATGAGTTACCCGATTCCTCTCATTGCTTGTGATGTCATAAGTTGTTTTGAACATTCTCTACCAACATAAATTGGAACTTGTAGGGTCACACACATAGGATACACCTGGAAGAGGAGATTTTCCATGAATGATGTTTAGATTGAGACTAAAGGTATTTAGGTACTCAAATAAACATACAATTGACTCATTTGACTCAGAACTATCAAGTTCAAGTATCGAACTAGCTAGTTAGAGTGTCAGGTCGATTGGAGACTTCATTAGCAATGTCAGGACTGCCAACCGACTGGTTCACCCAGGTGAGTCGATTGGCTGGTGTGATCCAACCAACTGGTTCACTTGGTGAACTGGGCAGCTCACATTCCTTCTTACTGAGGAAATTGGGATTTTCTGAGTTGGAGGAAAACTTTCAAATTTCACTTCAATTCGATTGGAATAAGGATTAATCTTTGCATTAATTGGAAACGATTGAGGAAAGTCAATTGTAGGCAAGTCTAGGATGTGAAATCACTGGTAGACTGGGTGAACCGATCAGATCACACTCCCAACCGACTGATTCACTAGTGAAATGATCGGTTTGCCTACCGTAGCACATATTAATCAAGGAAATTTCCGATCCTTCTACTCCTGAACAGATTGGGAACCCTGACCCTGCCCTCTACTATAAATAGAGGGGTACTGGGGGCTTATCAGAACACACAACTCAGAACATCAGTTTATCTATAAAGTTGTTATCGACTCTGGTTATGGTAACCGGGAGAGCCCGAGCAAGTGCGACCTGAATAGGGAGGCACAATGAGGGATAGACAACTATAGAAAAGCAGTCTGAGTTTGGGAGAGTAGGTTGGTGCTAGTATACTAATAAGAGGGTCGTCTCCTTATTGTGAGTTCTTCTAGAATGATAGGAGTTCCAAGTGGTTGATGTGGACTATCTGCCTAGGCGGGAGATGCCTACCTCTTAGGAGGACATATCACCCGCAGTCTGTGGTGGAGGCCAGAGTCCATGGAGAAGACCAGGAGCTGTACAGACACCATCTAAGACATGGTGTTGAAGACCGCACATGGCTGCGAGGTATTGTTGCTAGGAAACCCCATGACCATGTATATCTTGATAAAATCATCCTTCCCATTACATAGTCATTGATGTGATCTCCTATTATGGGTTAATATTCAGTAAAATTGTGGGTTCTGCTGCCTACTCTGAGGTCATAAAACCCAATAGTGGTATCAGAGCCACGTCAACATACTGTGTTTTGGGATAAATCGATATGATCAGATTTTGGTTTTATCATCATTTATTTATTGCATGCGATGCAAATATTTAATATGACTAATGTGCATATCTGAATAAATACCACATGCAACCATAAACTAATATACATATATGATACTGTATATATGCAATTGATATGTGTCTCCCTAAAATGATTTTGATGGTGGATGTGTAGCATGGTTATGGCCTACAAACCCTATGTGAGTGCTTGGTTTGTTATGGTTGTTTGCATCTCATTTTTCATACCAAGCCTCTACCTTCTATTCTACATGTAAGTCAAGATAACTCAAGATACTTTCTCTTCTACCTTTGCTCTCCTCCAATGTAACTCAAGGTTTCCCAAAGATTATGTAAAAGTATGATCATTTATTTTCTATTACATCGAATAAGAAGAAGACACTTAGCACATGATGAGCCAACTACCTGGAAGATCGAGGAGGATTTCTAAGATGTAGCTAGATTGACCGAATGATGGCTCAACTACTTGTTGGAGGTGTCTAGACATCGAAGGTCAGACAGCGGTATCAACCGACCAAAATGCGAGCCGATCGTGTAATAGGATGAGATGATCAATCCAGAATGGTTCAAGCACAAAGATCTTCATCAACATAGGGTTGCATATGATGTAGACCTTAGATGACCATAATTCCTTGTGGCTACAAAGAATTAGACTAGGATGGCCATAATCATCACTTTTATCGATATTGCATGTTTTCTCGTTGTGGTTATAGCGTGTATATGATAAATACTATAAATATGTGGTGATTGGATATGTATGTGTACTTATATAAAATCCCTCAAATATAAATATTAAGTTTAAGATGCCTTCCAAAAGCAACACACATGAAAAGCTTGATTGACTAAGTGTGGGAACGCCTTCGCATGGTGCACGGTCTATCTTGTGGAAGTGGGATAGTAGGTATGTGGGTTTTCCTTCACAGGGTGCATACTCATTGTGTTGGGTTCTGGGAATAGACTCAACAAGGTGATCTTAATAAGATTAAGCACCTTGAGGCATGCAAATGTTCATGACAAAGAGTTGTGCATAACAACTATCAAGAGTTGCATATCATGCAATTGGCAAAAGTTTCCTACCTGAAAGAATCTAGTTGTGGGGGACAACCCTCACTGGTCCATAACTTAGAGGAAGTCAGGACCTTGCTCTCTAGAAGGTTATACGATGCAATCTTCCGAATTCATACATGAGGGTTATCAGTTTGATCAAAATAGTGGGAGAAATAATTAATTAAAGACCTAATTAATATCATCAACTTTGTCAAATCAAACAAATAAAAAATGTTTCGAAATTTTGCTAAATTCTTTTGTAGAATCCAAATGACAAACACAAATACATTATCGTTGTGATCAGTTCATAAATGGGATAAACTTCAAATCTAGTTTGGGACGTTTGAGAAGTGTTCTCAATAGTGAGTATAAACTCCGAAGTCCTTGAAAGACTAGAGCCAGTAGAACCACTCCAAATGTGCCTAAGGCTAAAATTGGATGCTTATTTGAAGTATACCAATGATTCCTAAGACATCAAGAACCTTATGATGAGCTATATGAACTATGAATTGCATAAATATCTTGAAGCATGGTCATTCTTGAGATGGTTATACATCTTAAGAATCGTGTAAAGTGTGAAAGGTATAATGTATTCAAAGCGATGTTTGAGTATAATCAGACAGATGGAGATCAAGTATAATCTCATATGCTTAATATGATTGTGCATATAGATTAACTGTGATTTATGATAGGTCAAGAATTGACCAAACATATGATTCTAAAAATCGTTGTGTGAACCATATAGCCAGTTTATCAAATGTTGAGAAACTTGGCCAAACCACTGTCTGAAGTGCTTAGCATGTTGATAGATCTTGATGGCATGATCAATGATAGGAAATTATATGCATATTTCAGGATCTCGCTGTGTGTTTGCTTGCCTATTGGTTTTCTTGCATTGATTGGATTTATTCTATCTCAAATCAGTCTGACAGGTATGTGGTTAAGCTTATGGTTAAATCACTTTAGTTTCACAACGATTCTCGAATGTTTTATCAGTTGCCAAAAATAACTACTTGGATGACTTTTATTTCATGCAACTATAAAGTGACTATGACTATCACCATAAATATGTGTATATAACTAGCTTAGATCTTGGTCCTCCTCTGTGGCATTTCTAATGATGAAAAGGATGACCTAATACATGGTCTACCTGTTAGGTAGGACCATCAGGTTATCATGAGTCAGGGATTGGGCTACCTATGGGTAGTGCCATGAGACTCTTAAGCATATCAAGAGTTAGGGATTGGGCTATCTATGGGTAGTGCCATGTGACTCTTTAGCATATCATGAGTTAGTGATTGGGCTACTTATGGGTAGTGCCATGTGACTCTTTGACCCTAGGTATTGATCTACCTATTAGGTAGGATCATGGGGGTCAGTTGGGATCTACCATATGAGAGGTAGCATCCATGTCAATTGTAGGGATAACGCAGAGGTTAGGGTATGTATGGGATGAGTAGTTATGTTTAAAGTGTAAAGTTTTCTTTCTAAACCATAATTACTTGCAATATGTTGTTACAGTTAATTGAACGATTATTATTTCCCCCACATATCGACATATTCATTTATGCTGACCGATGTTTTATTTGTCGGCGTTTTAGGTACAAATTGAAAAGGACAAACAATAAAGTGGCATATTGTGAATTAAGAAATAAAGTGTAAGGAGGATTAGTTAGTATAGAGTCCAGATGTGGATACAAGTTAGATATCTAAGTTTTTGAAAAAGGTATGTAAAGTTTTATTTTATTCCATCTTTCAGTATAGTCTCGGTATAATTTAATAATTATTATTGATTATTTGTTGAACATTTGATCTAAAAATTAGGATAATGACTCTGACCTCTTAGTCTCCCTTAATTGGGGGTTATCGGGAGGCGGGGTCGTTACATTTGGTATCAGAGCATCGATTCCTAATTGAATCCTTAATAATTATTACATTTTACAAACTCTGTAGAACCCTAGGGAGTTATTAGAGGATTTTCTGAAAGATAGAGGTGTCTAGAAAAGGATCACACCTGGGGTTTGGCAAGATTTTCCTCCGCACCGCTAGTCATAATATGAGGACTCCTGGATCCATGTGACTGCCTGGCCAATGTCTTATGATCTGACTCGAAATAAGATACCTTTAGGACTCTCTCATCTTGTTCATCCTTTCTCAACTCTAATGTTGTTAAGGATTTTAAGGATTACAGTTTTCTCTCTCTTTTCCTCACCCGCTTGAGGTATGGGTAAAGTTGATAAGGTTTAAGGAATCCTCCACCAAATTAATGAAAAGTATGTAAATAAGATGTCATGGACATAAGCTTAATAGTTTAAGCGTAAACTAAAGAATAGATACATGTTTAGGTCGTATGACATATGTTGTCATGCCCTCAGGAGAGACCTAAGGCTAGACCTCCTTGTCAGGAGAATGAGTAGAGGAAGTTAGTCTTGGAGGTAGAGACCTCCATTATAAGTAGAGACCTGGCACATCCTCTAAGGATGATGCTAACCCTAACCCTAAGGGTGGTTCGAGAGAGAGATGACATGATGAGTTAGATGTCATGATAGACCATGTGTGTGTGGGTGTACATGCTTTTGAATGCCCATGACGATATGAGCCATGAGAGGTTGGGTGACCTAGTACCCTTGGTGACCCAACCCTGGAAAGGGTCGTGCATGTTAGAGTAAATGATAGATCCTTCAACGATGAGGGTAGTGAAGAATCTATGGAAACCCTATGGGCTTATATGAGCATGGCATAGCATGTGCCCAAAGTACATCAGTAGTGCGGGCAGTAGGTTGAAACCCTAGTAGTAAGGCTACTTGTAGGGTCATCTCCAGAGAGAGAGAGAGGGAGAGAGAGCTAGACCCATGCAAGAAGGTTGGAAGCCTAGACTCTGAGATATGAGGAATAGTGGGGAGTTGAGGATGATGCGACCCAAGTGGATGGTTGCAGTTTCCTCATGCATGATCCCTGGAGACTGATGATATCTTGGTTTCCTTTAGAGGAACCAAACCGTAGAGGGAGGATGAGACTGGTGGTACCTATGTCCCTATGGTATAGGTGTTTACCTTCTGAGATGGGAAGAAAAGTTCCTTATACCAGGAAGAGGTTTAGTAGCAAGTTGGGAGGCCTTTTACCTAGTTGGTTGTCCTTGAGGAGGACTCCACTCTAAAGTGTTGTTCAAGTAGAAGGATCATTGGGAGTGCATGTCATACCTTGTACATGCTTGGTTCGTGGTTTAAAAAGTTGAGCAGGAAGGTGGACATCAGAAAAGTGAACCTAGGGTTCCTAGTCCTAAGAGGGGAAGTGGTGTACCTGATGCTCATGACGAGATTTGAGTTTCTATAGATTCGAGCATGACACTCCTCATGATTAAAGGAAAGGGAAACCCCCTTAAGTCTAAGGTATGTTTGATGAACCCCTCACATCTAAGTTGGTGATAGGGGCAGGTATGTTTTTGGTCCAATGTTGAGGAATGAGAACAATTATGACCTAGCATGGTTTAGTAGGTGGTCTACTTGTGCCCTAGTAGCTTGCTAGGGCTGAGCATGCTCAGGTGGATGTAAACCCTAGACATAAGTATGTTTGTGACCATTGTTTTCAAGATGTAGTTTCCTCCCATCCTGGGAGAGGGACCCTTTGTTAGGGTGTATACCAATTTTGTCGGTTTAAGGTAACCTAAAGATGTCTCATAGGATCTTGAGAAGCTAAGTGAAAAGTACATAGTATGAGAATGAAGTAGTAGACCCATAGATAACCATCTCTAAGTGAATATGGATGTGTTACCATGTAGGTAACCGGTATGGGGCCTGACCAAGGTAGGAAGGTTGCCATGACCCTTACGAAAGGATGAAAGTCAGCCCATGAATGCAGAGAGAGATGATGGAGACTTGGGTAAGGTTATAAGTTGGACATGTACTCTAATAGAATCCTAAGTCTATCCTAGGGTCATGTAGGGATAAGACCGATGGAAGTAGGATTTGCCTAATTCCCTAGTTGCACATGACCATAGGGTCGGGAGGTAACATCTATCATTGTCTGAGGGCCATGGGTTAGGAGATTGATCACCTTTATGAAATCATGGGACCCAAAGGGTAGATGAGGAGGGCACTCTCTGAATGCATAAGGGAAGAGGGATGACACCAAAAGTGCTGGCACCCTACAGACCTAGAGGAGATGACCCAGGATGGTATGATGACCCAAGTGTGTTCGAGATCATTTTTCCATGGAAGTAACCTTGATGTTGAGATGTTCATGATGTGGAGACATGTGATGCATGTTTCCAAGGTGTATTGGCGATGTGGGATGTACCATCTCTACTCTTGGAACATGAATAACTTTGTGTTTGGACGACCGCAAAATGCTTATTTCCTCATTTTATGGGAGTAAGAGATAGGACAGTACGCATGTCATACACCAATGATAAAGATGATGTGAGTTGAAATGTTGCTATGAGGTATGAGGATAGAGGTAATAACGTACCCTAGTGTACGATATGTGGATGGAGAACTAAGGTATTCATCTTATGAGGATTTTTTTATCGTAGGCTATGTGGAATAAATGAGATATACAAGGTTGAGTTCGATAACCAAGACGATGAGCTCTGAGTTTTCTTGATGAAGATGGACTTAGAGTTTGAGATGAGATAATAAGTGTAATACATGGAGGTGTATGTCTTTAACCTTACTGTACACATAAGGATGTGAGGTGGTAATGGATGCTCTGGTTGAGATGCAACTGTCTAGTTTAGCTAGTAGGCAGGCTGGAAGAGGGGGGTCAAGTGAACCCTAAATTTGTGAGATATGTTTGGCTAACACTCAGGTGTAACAAGATTCATTGATTGAGTTAGTGGTTGCTTAGTTAGCCAGCCTAGGGCTTGTCATGATGAAAGGACGGTTTTAGAACCTCGAATGCACTTCTACGGTAAAGAAGGTAAAGATCAGTTTTAGGGTTTTTGGGGAATCAATCTTGAGGAATCATGACATACAAGAGATCATGATTTTAAGTTCACCATACACCGTGGTACTACTAAGATAATAAGTGGTAGTAGTACTCTGGATGCATAAGGAGTGTACGGAGTTGCATGCCAGGAGGTGAAGGACGAACACCAATAACCCATTGAGTTGATATAGAGGATAAAAATCCCTGAAAGGGAATGGGAGTTGACCAATATGGATGTTGGAGTAAGTCTCCCATGGACTGAAGAAGGTCAAGATGTAATGTGGGTTATGGTAGATCGCCTTACCTAGATGACATGAGAAAGAAAGAATATTGTCAAGGGATAGATCTGGTTGAACTACATATGAGAAAGAGATGGTTCAACTACACCATGATGTGAGTTCTAAAGTTCTTGAGTGTAACCTAAAGAGTCACTTCCATGCAGTGTAAGTAGGTACATGAAGAACTCAATATTAGTATAGTTTATCACCCTAACTAATGGTTAGTTTGATTCAGACTGGAGGGTTTGATGAGAGCTTGTGTGCTTGTTCAGGGTGATATCTAGAGACAGTTCTTGTCCTCTGTAAGATGTGATGATAACCACCATAGCCAGTATCAGGATGTAAAGAAGCTCTGTAAGGGAGGTTGTGTCGGTCACCACTTCATTAAGATGATGTTGGTGAAGGGACCTTGCAAAGGTCATCAAAGGACCACAATGTGTGTAGATGAAGTTACTTTGATCGTGCAATGGCTGAAAGAGAGCCCAGGGGTGACATGAGCCGTGAGCTGATGCAAAGAAGACTGACATGTAGTTCATTGTGGGGGAGTATGTGATGAGAAAACCCGACCCCTCTAAGTTATAGCTAAGAGAGTTGAGTCCCCGATACATGGGTTCATTTGAGATGGATTGGTGGAGAAGGTTATGTTTGACCTTACCCCTCAGGATAAAGTAATGTGTGACGAGTTCCATGTATCCAATTTAGAGCACTATGTGAGGTACCTAATCCATGTGTTGAGCAATGAACCTAGTGAGCCCCAAGGGAGGTTGAAATGACCTGAGTCACCTGTGAGGTTTATAGAGGCCAAGGTGAAAGAACTCAGAGAAAAGAATAAGTGATGATAAAGGTTCTTTGGAAGCACCATGGATAGGGTAAAGCCACATAGTGGTCAATGATGGACATGGAAAAGTCTTATCTTGAATTGTTTGTTTGCTGGATGGAATTTTGAGGACAAAAGTCTTGTAAGAGGTGAAGGATGTTACAACCTCAATTTTGCATGTATTTTCATAATTGAAATATAATTATTTTGTGAATTTGGACTTAATTGAAAAGATTGTATGCTTTGCTTCAAAGAAGGTATTTCTTTGCAAATTTCCCTTCCATTAGGAATTTTGTGGTTCCTATTATTATCTTAATCCAATAATGGATAGAAAAGAGAAGAAAAGTCCAAGTAATGGAAAAAGATACATGATAATGGGTATTAAGAAAAAGTATTTATGAGAAATACTTGGAAATATCTGGAAAGTGGCATTAATGGCCACAATTGAGTAAAATTTGTTTACATATGATTTCTAATAAAAGAAATATGAAAAGAGGAAAAAAGAGATGAAAGATAATGAGAAATCCTTGCAAAAGAATATCTTAATAAAGAAATAAGTAAGATAATGAAAAATGAAGGATGTAGATGCATCTAGAAGGATAATAAGTATCCTTAAAAAGGAATTTCAAAATATAAGGATTTCTTGGGATCCAAGGAGTCCCAATGGAGAAAAAGAAAGAGAAAAAGAAAATAATACAAAACAAGAGGATAATGTGATACATCATTAATGACTTTTTGATAATATAAAAAAGAGATATTATTTGCTTTAAGAAAGTAGAATTTTGTGGCTAATCGATTAAAAGCCAAACACAAATATGATAAGAGAGATAATTTTCGAATTCCTAAATATCCAATGAACATGGTTTATTAAGAAGATGTTTAGGAGAGAGAAGATTGCTTTTCATTCAAGGAATAGGATTCCTATTGGGAAAGGGCTTTGTTTCTTCGTGGGCAAGCATGTTGGGGCATGACTACCCCCCATATAAGGGTAGAGCCCATGGTCGAGCCCAAGGAGATCCCACATGTATATCTCTCTTCTCCTTCTTCTTCTTCATTCAAACCCTAACCAATAAAGCATAGGGCTATCTCGGGGCAACAAGCATATATGGTGAGATCCCGGTGGAGGCACGAAGCTACCATGAAGATCTGGGATGGTTGGCTTTCATCCTCGTTGCTCCCAACTACGCTCAAAGCACCTAGCAGATCTATAGGGTCGTCACTTTGGACGTCGTTGCTAGCCCGACTCCGGCCACCTCAGCCACAGCTGGGTGGTGTCCTAGGTGCGGAGGGATGTGACAGAGCTAGAACAATGGTGGACGACGGTCGTCAGACCTTGGGAGGGGAAGACAAACCCCCGCGATCGGACCTAGTTGGCGGACAAGCATGGTTTCGCGAGGAAGAAGATGAGCCAGGAGGTTTTTGACATATTTTCCCCTCCGTGTTGTACATCGCCGATCACTTACGTGAGGGAAGAATCATCATTTAGTTATGTTTCCAAGTTGTGTGGGTTGCGTTGCACGGAAAGGGACATGTGGCGCTCGATGATTGGCCCAAGCAAGTAAATATTTCAAAACTCATATCTTTTTATTGATAGCTCGAATGGATGTGTATAAATATGAAAGTTGCGCAGAAAAATGTGATGAATCCATTAAAAATAGTTTTAGAACCTATTTCCTATTACAATTCGAAAATTAGTGAAAGTTATCAACTTTTATGCATTAATAATTAAGAAACCCTAATTTGATATGATTAATGTATTTATAAGGGTTTTATGGATGATTAAATTTGACATTAACCTGTTAATTATAAAGAGGTACATTAAGAAAAAAAAGGATGAACTTTGCATGTAATTGGATTAATTTAGGGTTCCATGTGCATAAATGAGCTTTAATGGGCCTTGAAACCCTAATGTTAGTAATTGTGACTCTTAATGGATTTAATTGTTCAAATTCATGAATAAGCTCAGATATGATGGTTCTAAGCTAATTTGATTATAAAAGTTCCTAATTGTTGATAAATACCCTTAATATAGTAATTAGGGTTTTCTAAGGAATACAGGTGGAATTAGTTATAAATAGAGTTCAACTAGTCCCTGCGCCCCCCTTCCTGCTGGTCTCCGGCGATAAGAGAAGTGTTTAGGGTTTTCCTCCCACAACTCTTCCGTTTCTTGGGTTTCTCTCCCACTGTGCAACGGGTGATCAATAGTGATGGCGGAAGAGATAACAACACGGTGCAAAAACCTGAAGCTGGCCGAGAAGGAAGATGATATAGTCAATTTTACAGATGTGCCCAAAGGGGAGGACGGAGGGGAAGTGGAACTCTCAGTAGTTGCCCGACTTCTCAGTGAAAGACCGTATAGCTTCCAAGCTTTGCAAAGGACTCTGACACAGGTCTGGAGGTTACAGAAGCAGGCGAGCTTCCAGCAAATAGAGCACAATCTTATTATGATCAAGTTCGAGCGTAGAAGAGATAAGGAGAAAATACTGGAAGGTGCACCCTAGAATTTTGACGATCAGCTACTAATAATGAAGGAGGTTACAGAGGGTGTTCATCCGTCGAAGTTTATTCTTAGCGAATGTCCTTTCTGGGTTAGATACTACAATATACTGTTGGGATACAGAGGAGACAATAGTGTCAGGAAGATGGCTGAGAATGTGGGAAAGGTGCCGACGATAGAGAAAGAAACTGAAGGTTGGGCGAAAACGAGGGAGGGATCTATCGCCGAGGTGGAACTGTGATATGAAAGGCTCCCTTTCTTATGCTTCATCTGCGGCAGGATGGGGCACATCGGGAGGGACTGTCAGCATGAAGAAGATGAAAGAGGTAGTGATATGCAAAAGTGGGGAAACTGGTTGCGCGCATCACCGCGAAGAAACCCAAACCCAACTCGCGTGGGGACAACTTACGAAGGCAGTAGGAAATACCTCATCACAGAGAGCTCTCTATCAACTCAGGAAGAGAGAGCTGAGGACAACATCCAAAGCAAGATTCCTTCTGGGGGCAGTGGAAAAGAGCAAACGAAGGTTGATTTCTTAGGAGCAAATAAAGAAGAGGGAAGCAGGGCCATACAAAAGACAACAATAGGTGAAGGTACAATGGGTGATGACCATGAACAAACCATCAGCTCTGCCAGTGAAACAAATGAGGGGCACACCAACTGTTCGACAAAAGTTGTGACAGTTGATAGTAAAAACTCACAACAGAATGAGGAGGGGGGCTATGAAAACAATGGAGATTCATATATAAAAAAGCCTGAACAACTGGAAACGAAGATAAAGGGCCCGCCAATGACCAGATCAAGCATCTCTGAGGAGGGAGGGGTCAGAGGAGACAATGCCTTATATGAAGGAGGACAATACACAATGGACAGAAATCAAAGAAAGGAAATCAAGCAAACCACCCGTAGGGGGCCAGGAAAAGGACCACACATGTGGGGTTTAAACCGGGTGCCCATAAAATGCAGGAAGTTGGGAAAAAAGAGAAAAGGAAAGGTACTGATATTTTAGAAAAGGAAGGTGAATTAAGAGGCACTAAAATAGGAAGGGGTGATGGAGCAAGCATGATTTGGGATTCATACCCAAAAGTAGCGGTGGCTGGCAAAGACCAGCACCGTGAACAAAGATGAAAGTTCTCAGTTGGAATTGTCAAGGCTTGGCCAACCTTGACACTGTTCGTACTCTCCAGCGCATATGTTAGAGAGATAGGCCTGAGGTGGTGTTCCTCATGGAGATGATGATTGACAGTAATGATCTCGAAAAAACCAAAAGAAAATGTGGGTATCTCAACGGTGTCTGTTTGAGCAGTAATGGCAGATCTGGCGGTATGGGCATGTGGTGGAGTGGAGATAATATTAAAACTATATCCTATTCTAAACACCATTTCATGGTGGAGATTACCAATGCTTATGATGGCTCTCAGTGGCGGCTGGCTGGGATCTATGGGTGGCCTGAAAACAATTTTAAATACAAAACTTGGGAGCTACTCCACTCCCTCATCCAGAATTCTAGTCTCCCTATTGTGGTGATTGGTGATTTCAATGAAATCCTAAATTATAACGAGAAAGAGGGTGGCTCTCCCAAAAGCTTCAGACATATTGATGATTTCTGGGAGGTTGTCGATACTCGTAATCTTTTGGACATCGGGTATAGGGGCAATCCCTTTACATGGTTCAAGGGGAGAAATGCTAAGACTGCTATCAGAGAGAGACTCGACCGGGACTTAGTGTCTTTATGCTGGAATAACTTATATCTGAAAGCTTGGGTCAAGGTGTTTCCACGGGTGTGGTCCGATCATGCCCCTATCCTTCTACACACAACTTAGGAGGGTCAGTTCAGGCCTGATAAAGCTGCGTTCAAGTGTGAAATGTTCTGGCTTTATGACTCTGAATGTAAAGACATCGCGGGGGAAACGTGGAAGAGGGACAACATTAAAAATATCGACGACAAGATCAGCAATTGTGCTACCAATCTCAGCTTTTGGGCTAAGCAAAAGTTCGGGAATATTGGCAGAAATCTTAAAAAGACTGAGAAGGAACTAGATTTGGCTCAGAAGAAGTGCATGAGTGAGGATAATATTGTCAAATGCAGGTCTCTTAGCGAGGAGCTGATCAAACTTCAAGCTCTTAATGAGTCCTACTGGTTTGTCAGAGCCAAAGCGAACAAGATGAAAGATGGGGATCGTAATACAACTTACTTCCACAAGAAAGCCTCACAAAGAAAAAAAAGAAATTTAATAAACAAGTTGAAGAATAGAGAGGGGCGCATTAAAACCAATGAGGGGGAGATACAGAAGATCATTATTTCTGATGAGATGAATGATCAGTTTGCTAAAGAGTCGTCTATAGATGAAGTCAAAAGAGCCATCTTTCATATGCACCCGTCCAAGGCCCCAGGGCCTAACGGTTTTCATGCGGGTTTCTTTCAAGTGTTTTGGAGCATAGTGGATGAATACATAACTAACTATATTAAGGGGTAGTGGAAGGGGGAGGTTGATATCTCTGACACAAACAAGACGAACATTGTCTTGATCCCTAAATGTAAGGACCCTATGGCCACTAGTGACTTTTGGCCCATCAGTCTCTGCAATACCATTTACAAAATCATTTCTAAAGTCTTGGCGAACAAAGTGAAGTCTTTTTTGAATGATATCATCTCCACTAACCAGAGTGCTTTCATACCTGATCGTCTTATTACTGATAATGCTATGATTGCTTTTGAAGTTTTCCATGCCATGAAGCGGAGGGTGAAAGGTAAAAAACGTTTGATGGCTCTGAAACTTGACATGAGCAAGGCCTACGATAGGGTTGAGAGGGACTTTATTGACGGTGCTATGAGGGTGATGGGCTTCAACCAGTTGTAGAGGACAAAGGTGGGGCAGTGTTTTCGCAGCACCACTCTCTCTGTTATTGTAAACGGATGTAAAAAGGGTATGATAATCCCTAAAAGAGGCCTCCGCCAAGGACCCCCAATATCATCTTACCTCTTCTTGTTTTGTGCAGATGCTTTCTCGCATATACTGATCAAAGTGGCTAATGAGGGGCTCATCCATGGAGCCAAGGTGTCCAAGAGGGGGCCGACCATCTCCCACCTCTTTTTTGCTGACGACAGTGTGGTGTTCGCTAGAGCTACTCCGACGGAGGGTTCTATGATAGCTGAGCAAATCAGCTGCTACGAAAGAGCCTCAGGGCAGAAGATTAATATGGAAAAGTCGGAGATTTCATTCAGCATAAATGTCACTAATGATATGAAAAGGACGATCCTCGATAAGCTTAGAATGAAACAGGTGGAGGTGCATGATAAATACCTAGGGTTGCCTACTATCATAGGCAGATCTAATAAGATGATTTTCAAAAACATGAAGGACAAAATGTGGAGCCGTCTCAAGGGGTGGAAGGAGAAATACCTTAGCCAGGCTGGTAAGGAAGTCCTTATAAAATCTATTGTCCAGGCTCTCCCTACGTATATGATGGGGATTTTCAAGATTCCTCAAAACATCATTGATGATATGACAAGGATGATTGCACATTTCTGGTGGGGTTCTATGGATGGGCATTGCAAGATTCATTGGGCGTCGTGGGACAAAATGTGTTGGCCAAAAGATAAAGGGGGAGTCGGGTTCAGGGAGCTCAGCACCTTCAATACTGCCCTATTGGCTAAACAAGCTTGGCGGTTTTTCTCTAATCCTTGGTCTCTAGCCAGCAGGGTCATTAAAGCTAAATATTTTCCTCACTGTCCTTTCTTGGAGGTGTACAGGGATTATGATCCCAGTTTTACTTGGCGCAGTATCTGGGGGGCTAGAGCCCTGCTCAAGGAGGGGCTGCACTGGCGTGTTGGCACTAGCGACAATATTAGTTTATGGGAGGACGAGTGGCTTCCTAATAGCAAAGGGAGGTTCTCTGCTTCTTTATTCAACAAATGTACTAAAGATTGGATGGTGGTGGATATCATTGACAAAGACACTCACCGCTGGAGAGTTGATCTGGTGGGTGATATCTTTATTAGAGAGGACAAGGACCTGATCTTGACCATGCCCCTGTGTTGCAGTGGTGTGGACGGACAATACTGGTCTTTAACCAAAGATGGGGTCTACTCTGTTAAAACTGGTTATAGGCTAGGCCGCGAGGGTCCTGACCATCTCAATGATCCTTTCCTTTCTGCAGATGATAAATTCTGGAAAGGGATTTGGACTCTGGAGGCCCCTCCTAAACTAAAACATTTTGTGTTGCGTATGTACCGTGGGTTTCTAGCTACTGGAGATAAAATGGCTGTTAAACATATTCGTGATGATCCATGTTGTCAACTGTGCCAGGCCGATTTTGAAGATGTTAACCATGCCATGTTTGGATGTAGGTATGCGTGGGACATTTGGAAGGATAAGCTTCTGTTTGGGTCCATCAGGAATAGACTTGACGGTGATAGTTTGAGCTGCTGGAAGTGGATGTTTGAAAATTTAAAAAGGGGTGTTTTTCTGGATGTCATGATTTACTGTCTTTCAGCTTGGAAGTGTAGAAATGAACACCTCTTCAACCTGGCTGACCCTAATGCTTTAATCACTATTTCTAATCTTACTAAATGGGTCTCCTTGCACTCTTTACACAGAAATCTCATTAAGTCCCCTACAGAACTTGTTCTCCGTTCTAGCATCAGATGGTAGACCCTAGCCCGGGGCGTTTTGAAAGTTAACGTTGACGCTGCTATTTTGTCAAATACCGTCACCAACTTTGGGGTGGTTAACAGAAACTATGTTGGTCGATGCTGCCTCATGGCAGCCAAGACAGTCTTGGGGGTCTGGGATGCCCATACGGCTAAATGCTATGCCATTTTGTTCGGGACTTCTATTGCTAGAGATCATGGTTTCCCCAGAGTTGTCATCGAATCTAATGCGACCAATGCCATCCAACAAATGATAAACAAAGCCAGGGGCCCTAGTCCTCATATGCAAATTCTGAAGCACGTCGATGATGCTGCTAAATCCTTCAGATCTATTAGCTTTTCTTATACGCCTCGTGAGGGTAATAGAGCAGCCGATCATGTGGCTAACCTTGGAGCCATTATTAACTCTGATTGTATCTTGTCTGAGAGCCTCCCCACCTCTTGTAATGAGATCCTTGAGATGGATAATGAAATATAAGCATCACCCTTTCAAAAAAAAAGTTATAAATAGAGTTCATGAAAGATAAGTTGTTAATTTGAAAGGAACCAAAGATGATAATTGGGCCTAATGATCTTGTCATGAATTAAAAGGGTAAAAATGGTAGCTTTAATGAAAATGGGAATAATAGACTTAATGGACTTTGCATTGTGCCTTTTATCCAAAATTAGGGTTATATGTTGTTAAAAGGTAACCTTAATATCTTTGAAGAAAAGTAGATGAGATAATTAGGGTTTGTGAGTAATTGTATAAAATTAGGGTTTAAAATAGTTAAAATGAAGTGAAACCCTAATTGCAATGGAAACCCTAAAAGTGGACTAGAAACCCTAGGAAGCGAGCTAGGTTTAATAGATCTTGATGGCATGATCAATGATAGGAAATTTTATGCATATTTCAGAATCTCATTGTGTGTTTTCTTGCCTATTGGATTTCTTGCATTGATTGGGTTAATTCTGTCTCAAATCAGCCTGATAGGTATGTGGTTACACTTATGGTTAAATCACTTTAGTTTCATAGTGATTCCCGAATGTTTTATCAGTTTCCTGAAAATAACTGCTTGGATGACTTTTATTTCATGCAACTATAAAGTGACTATGACTATCACCATAAATATGTGTACATAACTAGCTCAGATCTTTCTCCTCCTCTATGGCTTTGCTAATGATGAAAAGAATGACCTAGTACATGGTCTACCTGTTAGTTAGGACCATCAGGTTATCATGAGTCAGGGATTGGGATACCTATGGGTAGTGCCATGCGACTCTTTAGCATATCAAGAGTTAGGGATTGGGCTAACTATGGGTTGTGCCATGCGACTCTTTAGCATATCACGAGTTAGTGATTGGGCTACTTATGGGTAGTTTCATGCGACTCTTTGACACTACGTATTGATCTACCTATTAGGTAGGATCATGGGGTCAGTTGGGATCTACCATATGAGAGGTACATCCATGTCCACTGTAGGGACAGCATAGAGGTTAGGGTATGTATGGATTGAGTAGTTATGTTTAAAGTGTAAAGTTTGCTTGTTAAATCATAATTACTTGCAATATGTTGTTATAGTTAATTGAATGATTATTGTTTCCCCCACATACCAACATATTCATTTATGCTGACCGACATTTTGTTTTTCGGCGTTTTAGGTACAAATTGAAAAGGACAAATAGTAAAGTGGCATATTGTGAATTAAGAAATAAAGTGCAAGGAGGATTAGTTAGTATAGAGTCCAGATGTGAATAGAAGTTAGATATCTATGTTTTTGAAAAAGGTATGCAAAGTTTTATTTTATTCCAGCTTTTAGTATAGTATCGATAGAATTTAATAATTATTATTGATTATTTGTCGAACCTTTGATCTAAAAATTGGGATAACAGCTCTGACCTCTTGGTCTCCCTTAATTGGGGGTTACCAGGAGGTGGGGTCATTACAGACCCTAAGGGTCATCTTCTCCCTTCCACGTCATAAGCCTATGGTGTAGCCATAGACAAGGTCAACCTGATGTTGACTCTAATGTTCAAGGTATGGCAGTAGAAACTAAAGGTATAGACCTTCTCAATAGGTCTTTGTGACAATGTAGGTGCTTAGGTTTAATCAAAGGACAATTAGAAGCCTAGTTTCATGGTTCAAATGTTTATGGCTAAAATAGGGTATACTAGTAATCTGAGAAAGGGAGGGAATTACATCGTGGTTTCTACTCCTGAGTGTTGGAATATGTCTATCGTGGTCTCACGACTGTCTTGGTGTTCTTTCCTATGACCATGATTTTCAAAATCCCCAACTTCGAGTCCTCTACTAGTGTAGGGCTAGTTGGGGTAGAATGTGAGTATAAGTGGAGGTTCACATGAATTTTTTGTGACCAATTGAAGGCTGTGTTGAGTTATATTTGTATCGAAACAACTCTATGATTTTTATATGTGTAGGTAGAGGTGTATCTTGCATAGCCCTAACTTCCTTCCCTTTCTAGTATTTAGGCATTATTATATTTCTTGACGTGTACCCAAGAACACAACTCAAAATCCTAGAAAGAGAAATGAAATTGACTCCATTTGTTGTCATTATTGCTTGCGTCTTAGACATTATTCCTTCTCATGTCCTTACAAGAAAAAGGATGTTGAGTCAGTATGGGTTCCAAAACCCCAAACGTAGCAAATTTAATATGATTAAGTTGAGATTTGACCTAAAACCTCATTTGAATATCTTAATGTCTTATCTCAACTAAATAGAATGGTACCTCAGCATAGTACAATGATTTAAGCTCAAACTGACATAAAAAAATTGTTGAAAACAAACAGAAACAACCTCGGTCGACAAATAGTTAGACTGAGACAATTCTAGATTGAGAAAGTATTCGATCGAGGGAATACTTGTATCAAATCTGAAATTTCCTATTTAAACTAGTAAAACAGCAACACTCTTGATCGACAAAATGTATGACCGACACATTCTTCAGTTGAAGTATTTGTCGATCGAATGAAGTTCTGAACAACTTAAAACATTCAATTGTTAAATTATGTAATCAGATTCAGTTTTGTTATTAAATGACTCTAACCATATAGGACCATCACATGGGTACCAAAATCTATATCTCTTGCTGGATTGGGTGGTTGATCGTGGATGTTCTAAGCATATGACCGACAACAAAAAGGCCATTCAAACATTTGAAGAAACGAAAAGCACAACAGTCACTTTTGGAGACAATGGAAAAGGAAAGATTGTTGGAACATGTAACATTGGTACAAACCTTCAAATAAAAAATGTTTTACTTGTTGATGGCCTGCATCATAATTGAATTATTGTTAGTAAACAATGTGATAGTGGCTATGATGTCTTATTCAATAAAAATTATTGTAAACTATTGATTGAAAACACTAATGAAATCATTTATGAAGGAAAAATAATAAGGAATTTATATATACTTAGGCCTAATTCTTTGCAAGCTATTATTGGAAAGTTCCTTTTTGTAAAAGACAAATCTTTACAGCTATGGCATAGAAAATTAGGTCATGCAAGTTCCCATGTTATAAAAAAGTTGATTAAATATGATCTTGTACGTGGTTTACCTAAAATATCTTTTGATAAACCTAAAAATTATGAACCTTGTACTCTAGGAAAGCAAAGCAAAACCTCTTTAAAAAAAACAATGCTTAGCACTACTAGATCATTAGAACTTATTCACATGGATTTGTTTGGTCCTATGAGAACTCAATCTATTAGTGGAAAAAGATATTGCTTTGTTATTGTTAATGACTTTAGTAGATATATATGGGTTCATTTTCTTGCAAATAAAGATGAGACTATTCAAGTGTTCATACAATTTTGCTTAAAGATTAAAAATCAACTAGAAAATAAAATATGTACAATTAGGAGTGATCGTGGTGGAGAAATTGAGAATCATACATTTGAAGAATTATGTTGTTATGACCCCACCTCCCAATAACCCCCAATTAAGGGAGACCGAGAGGTCGGAGCCACACCCATAACATCTGGATCAAAGGTTCGACAAGTAACCAAGAATAATTATCAAATTTTAACATACTAAACAGTAAAACTGTGAGAAAATAAACTTTTGCATACCTTTTGAAAACTTGGATCTCTAAACTTCTATCCACTTATGGATTCTATTCTAGCAAATCCTCCTTGTATTTTACTTCATGTATTTCACAATATGACGATTTACTGTTTGTCCTTTTGGCTTGTACCTAAAACGCCGACAAATAAAATGTCGGTCAGCCGAAGCTGGTATGTGGGGGAAACAATAAATGTGCAACTATGATAACAATGTAATCATTCAATTAATCATTTAACAACCAAGATTACATTTTAAATATAACTCTGCGATCCATGAGTACCCTATCCTCTATGCTATCCCTTCGGTGGACCTGGATACTACCTTCCTTATGGTAGATCTCCATTAAACCCCTCATGGTCCTACTGATAGGTGAACTAGTTTCTAGGGTTGGGTCACATGGTACTACTCGTAAGTAGCCCACTCCTTAACTCATGGCAGGCTAATGAGTCTCATGGCACTACACGTAGGTAGCCCAGTTTCTAACTCTCGGTAACCTAGACATTGCTCTAGGATTACCCCTTTTTTTAGCCTTTTCAAAGCAATAGAGGTGGACCCGGATCTAGCCAGTTATATACACACATTTATAGTGATAATCATAGTCACTTTATAGTTGCATGAAATAAATAGATATCCAACAATTATTTTCAATCAACCGATTAAAACTTCGGGAATCACCGTGAGACTAGAGTGATTATTCATAAGAGTAACCACATACCTGATTTGATGATTTCACAAGCATTAAGCAAACCCAACCAAGAATGAAATCCAAGCAAGCAATTCAATCATCACATAATTCCTGAAAAGAATATGTACTCTATTTATTACACACTTTATCAAGAAGCTACTTTATTGACTTGGATTCACTTTCTAGGGTTTTTGTATCCATTTATGGTTTCATTAATCTTCATTAGGGTTTCTTAGATCAATTCTTCAAACTTTATCCCTTTTAGGACAACAAACCCTAAAATACTCTTTTCTACTCATATAAACCCTAATTGCTCAAATTATCTGTTTTACTAGTCTTTTATACCCAAATTGACTTAGGATCATCATATCCCTATTTATTCATGGATTTGAACAATTAAACCAATTAATAGACATATTCTCCTAAATTAGGGTTTTCAAGCTCATTAATGCATAACCATGCACGAAACCCTAAATTAAGCCAATTATATAAAAAGATCATATTTTTAGATCCTATTTTCACTTTTAATAACAACAAGTTAATATCAGCTTGAATAATCCATTGAACAACATTAAATCCATCTATCATCAAATCTAAGGGTTGTTCCTTAATTAAATCATTAAAGATGATAACTTTATGTCCTTTTCAAATTTCAAGCATATTTATGCACATAAACTCTAAATTAGACGAATCACATGAAAAGTTCTTCCTTTTTGAACATATTGTACCTTTTTACATTTAACAGGTTAATATCAACTCTAATGATCCATTAAACCCTATTAAACACTTTATTCATTTCAAAATAGGGCTTCTTAATCTTTAATTCATTAAAGATGATAATTTACACTACATCTCGAACTATGATCAGATTCAGGCTATAAAACTATTTTTATTGGATTCCTTGTGTTCTTATGATCAAAATTCATATATTACTTGTCCTAATCGGAGTTACCAATCATTAGATATGATTTTTGCAATAAATCACTTACCACAACCAATGAGATTGCACCACGTCACCAACTCCCATGCAAGGAGCTCGCTTTGGAAAACATAACCAAATGACAACTCTGCCCCCACTTAATTTGTCGATGCTTCATACCCCAGAGGGGTAGAACGTTCCAACACACCTTTTGCTCTTCTTCTTCCTCAGGCCGTTAGTTTGCAGCCGCCCTAGCCTCCGTCCAGCAGCCTTGCGCGGCTATTCCTCCACACTTGGATCCTCTACGACCTTTGGGGATAGGTCCCCGACCTTCGTCATACCTTGGCGCATCTAGAGGACCCGAAACCAACTGCTGTGGTGGCACGAGTTGGGCTGGGAGGACCTGTGATCCATCCTCCTTATGCAGCCGTGCTGCTGCCATGGTGACTCGCTTAGGGATTGGCGGCTCCGGCTAGGCCTTTCTTTGGTTCCTCCTCGTGACCAGCTACCATCACAACCCCACCTGGGTTCCCCGTTGCTCCAGGATCATGTAGTTACTCGTGGTTTAGGGTTTACGAATGAAAGCAAGGAAGAAGAAGATAGGGAAGAGAGAGGAAGACGTGGGTTTTCTTCTTTGAACTCGACCAGGGGGTCTACTCCTTTTATAGGGGAGGATATCCTCGCCCTAAGATACCCATCTAAGAGGAAACAAGTCCTCTCCTTATTAGGAAACCACCTTCCTTCATTAGAAAGAAAATTTCTCTTTCTTTTTTATCCTTTGGATATTCCTTATTATATGGATATTAGGAAATTTGAAATTCCCCTTCTCTTATTCACTTTATGTTTGCTTTTTAATTCTTTGGCACAAATTTCTATCTTCTTTTAATAGAAATCACTTCCTTTTCATAATGCCACCAAAATCATTAATAATGTATCATATTATATTTTATTTTGCAAATTTTGGTATTTTCTCTTTCTTTCCTCTTTATTGGGACTCCTTGGATCCCAAGACACTCCATTATTTCGAAATTCTTTTTATTGGATACTTATTATCCTTCTAGATGCATCTTTATGCATTATTTCACATTATCTTATTTATTTCTCATTAAAATATCTCTTTTTGAGGATTTCGCTTTATTTCTCTTTTATTTTCCTCATTGGCATTCCTTTTAATATTAGCAACCTCATGGATACGAAATTTCACCAAGAAATCTCATTTATGCCTCTTTCCACTCATTTTCCACATTTTATCATTATTTTCAATTTATTGCTTAATAAAGAAATACTTAATTAAACTTTTCTTTTCTTATTGCCTTCTCTATGCAATTTTGGACTCCTTGGAACCCAAGGAACCCAAGAGGCACGAAATCCATCCTTGGATTACATCTCTTTGTCTTCTAGAGGTTTCTACCTCTTCCTTTTCTCAATTATTCAATTATTCAATTACTAATTGAATTTTCTTTATTATTTGGGCCCAATAGCCAATAAAGCCCACAACACAGACATCGAGGCTATTGTAAACAAAATCCATGTATTCAAAACAAATTATACCATTCTTTGTTCAATTATCTTTAATATGAGAAATTACATTTCTCACCAGATGAACCCAAAAATTGGGGTTGTAACATCCTTCCCCTCTTATAGGAATTTTGTCCTCAAAATTTTATCAAGCAAACAAACAATTCAGGATAAGACCTTTCCATGTCCATCATTGGCCCCTATGTGGCTTTACCAGGCTCATGGCGTCTCCAAAGAACCTTTATCATCACATATTCTTTTCTCTTAGTTCTTTCATCCTGGCGTCTATAAACTACACAGGTGGACTCTGGCCATTTCAGCCTCCCTTGGGGCTCACTAGGTTCATTGCACAGCACATGGTCGGGGTACCTCACATAGTGCTCTAAATAGGACACCTGGAACTAATCACACATTACTTTATCCTGAGGGGTAAAGTCAACCATAACCTTCTCCACCAATCCATCTCAAATGGACCCATGTATCGGGGACCCAACTTCCTTAGTTGTAGCTCAGAGGGGTCAGATTTTTCATGTCACATATTTCCCACAGTGAACTGCAGTCATACTACTTTGCATCCTCTCACGACTCTTGTCGTCTCTAGGCTCCTTTCAGCCATTGCACAATCAAAGCGACTTCATCTACACACACTGTGGTCCTTTCACCAACATCACCTTATTGAAGCGGTGGCCGACACAACCTCCCTTACAGAGCTTCTTTAAATCCCAATATTGGCTATGGTGGTCATCATTACATCTTTCATAGGAAAAGAACTGTCTCTAGCCATCACCCTGAATGAGCACATATGCTCTCATCAGACCCTTTAGTCTGGATCATACTAACCATTAGTTAGGGGTGATAAACTGTACTAACATCGAGTTCTTCATGCACCTACTTCCATCTTTTGGATGGGAACCTTTAGGTCAAACTCAAGAACCTTTGAACTCACTTCATGGTGTAGTTGAACCATCTCTCTCATGGGTAGTTCAACCAGATCTATCCCTTGACAGAACTCTTTCTTTCTCATGTCATCTAGGCAAGGCGATCTACCATAACCCATATTGCATCTTGACCTTCCTTGGTCCAGGGGAGACCTATCACAACATCCATAGTGATGAACTCCCATTCCCTCTCGGGAACTCTTTATCCTATATATCAATGCACTGGGTTACTGGTGCTCATCCTTCACCTTCTGTCATGCATGGCTACATACCACCTACTACCTCATCTTAAGCATCCAAAGTGCTACTGTCACTTATTATCTTCGTGGTACGGTGTATGGTGATCTTAAAATCATGATCTCCTGTATGTCATTCTTCTTCAAGATCAATACCTCAAAAACCCTAAACCATTCTATCGGGGTTTCATCACCTTCTTTTCCAAAGAAGTGCATCTGAGGTTCTACCACCATCCTTTCATTGCATCAAGAACTAGACTGGCTAACCAAACAACCATTAACTTGTTCAACATATCTCATTACATCGGAGTATTAGCTAAGCATATCTCCCTTCCAAACATAGGGTTAGCCTAACAACCTTTTCTAGCTTCTAGCCAAACTAGTCAGATATATCTCGACCAGAACATCCATTACCACCTCACATCCATAGGTATTAGGTAACATTGAAGACATACACTTCCACATATTTCACTTATCATCTCAAACTCGAATTCTAAGTCTATCTTTTTTTAGAACACTTTGAGCTCATATTCTTGGTGATCAAACTCAATCTTGTATGACTCATATCTCATTATAAAAACATCCTCATAAGGTGATTACCTTAGTACTCTTACTATTTGTAAACCATTTATGTATTATTCACTCCACAAGGATATGTTATCATCTCTGTCCTCTTACCTCATAGCATCGTTCTAACTCATATCCATATTTTATCCTTGGTGTACGGAATGCGTATTTTCCTATCTCTCACTCCCATAACAAGAGGAAATAAGCATTTGGCGGCCGTCCAAATACAAAGTTCTACCTGTTCCATGAGTAGAGATGGTACATCCCACATTGCCAGTACACCTTCAAATCTAAGTTGAAACGCGCAACTTATGTCTCTACATCACAATCATCTCGATATCAAAGTTACCTCCATGGAAAATTAGTCTTCAACCTACTGAGGTTTATATCCTTGGTCATCTCCTCTAGGTCTATAGGGTGCCAGTTCTTTTGGGGTCATCCCTCTTCCCTCATGCATCAAGAGAGTGCCCTACTCATCTGCCCTTTGGGTCCCATGAGTTCATGAAGGTGATCAATCTCCTAACCCATGGCCCTCAGACAATGGTAGTTGTTACCTCCCGACCCTATGGTCATGTGCAACTAGGGAATTAGGCAACTCCTACTTCCATCGGTCTTATCCCTACCTGACCCTAGGATAGACTTAGGATTCTCCATTTATAGTACATGTCCAACTTAGAACCTTGCCCAAGCCTTCATCATCTCTCTTTGTATACATGGGCTGACATCCATCCTTTCATAGGGGTCATGGTGACCTGCCTACCTTGGTCAGGCCCCTTACCGGTTACCTCCACGGTAACACATCCACATGCACTTAGAGATGGATATCTATGGGTCTATAGGTTCATTCTCATACCATGTACTTTTCACTTAGCTTCTCAAGATCCTATGAGATCTCTTTAGGTTACCTTATACCAACAAAGCTGATATACACCCTACCAAAGTGGTCCCCCTCCCAAGATGGGAGGAAAACTATCTCTTGACAACATGGTCGCAAAAGCTCTTAGGTCTAGGGTTTACATCCACATGAGCCTACTTAACCCTAGAAAACTATTAAGGCATAACCAGATCACCTATTGAACCATTCTAGGTCATACTTGTCCTCTTTCCTCGATGCTAGATCAAGATCATACTTTCCTTTATCATCAACCTAGTTGTGAGGGGTTCATCAAACATACCTTAAACTTAAGGGGCTTCCCTTTTCCTTTATACATGAGGCGTACCATGCTCGAAACTATAGCAACTTAATTCTCATCATGAGCATTAGGTATACCACTTCCCCTCTTAGGTCAGTAACCCTAGGTTCACTTTGGGTGTCCAACTGCATGCTCAATCTCTTAACCACAAACCAAACATGTATCAGTTATGACATACACTTCCTGTCATCCTTCTCCTCAATCAACACTTTAAGGTTGAGTCCTCCTCAAGGACAATCAACAAGGTGCAAGGCCTCCTAACCTGTTATTATACCTCTCCAGGGTCTATGGAACTCTTCTTCTCATCTATACCATAGGTATAAAGGTATAAGCAGACTCATCCTCTCTCTAGGTTTTGGTTCCTCTAGGACAACCAAGATATCATCAGCCTCCAGGAATTATGCATGAGGCAACTGCTATCATTCACTTAGGTCGCATCATCCTTGACTCCCCATTATTCCTCATATCTCGGGGTTTTAGGCTTCCAGCCTTCTTTCCTGGGGTCATGCTCTCTCTCTAGAGTTAACCCTACATCCAACCTCACCATTAGAGGTCCTCTCTTCATGAAGGATCAACCTCAAAAGCATGCCCCTACCTGGATGAAGCCTATGTTCACTCAAGGTTACCTATAGCTCTTTATGCTCATTTCATAGGCCATCCTTCCTACTCTCTAGGTCAGGGTTTCAACCCTTTGCTCACACTACTAACGTACCCTGGGTGCATGTTATTCCCTGCTCACATAAGCCCATAGGGTTTCTAAGGTCCTTCACTAACATCATCATCTAAGGAGCTATCTTTTATCCTAACATGCATGACCCTTCCCAGGGTTGGGTTTCCAAAGGTGCTAGGTCACCCATGGATCATATGACATCTCAAAGGCATGTCCTTTCAGACACCTAGTCTAACTCATCTCTCTCTAACCCTCACTCAAAGTTAGGGTTAGCATCATCCTCAGAGGATGTGCTAGGTCTCTACTTGTAATGGAGATCTCTATTTCCAAGACTAACTCTCTTTATCTATCCTCCTTACAAGAAGGTCTAGCCTCAGGTCTCTTCTGAGGTCATGACAACTTATGTCATATGACCTAAGCATGTATCTATTCTTTAATTTATGCTTACTCTATTAAGCTTATGTCCATGACATCTTATTTCCATGCTTTTCATTAATTTGATGGAGGATTCCTTAGACCTTATCAATCTTACCCATACCTCAAGTGGGTGAGGAGAAGAAAGAAAACCCTAATCCTTTAGGTCCTTATCAGAATTTTGTGATGAGAAGGGATGAATAAGATGAGAAAGTCCAAAAGGTATCTTATTTCGATTCATACCCTAAGACTTTGGCCAGGCAGTCACACAGATCCAGGATTCCTCGTATTCCGACTAGCGGTGCGGAGGAAAATATTGCCAGCCCCCAGTCGTGATCCTTTTCTAGACACCTCCTTCCTTCGGATAATCCTCTAATAACTCCCTTGGGTTCTATGGAGTTTGTAAATTTAATAATTATTAATGGTTAAGTGAGGAACCTATGCTCTGATACCAAATGTTACGACCCCACCTCCCAATAACCCCCAATTAAGGGAGACCGAGAGGTCGGAGCCTCACCCATAACCTCTGGATCAAAGGTTCGGCAAGTAACCAAGAATAATTATCAAATTTTAACATACTAAACGAGAAAACTGTCAGAAAATAAACATTTGCATACCTTTTTGAAATCTTGGATCTCTAAACTTCTATCCACTTATGGATTCTATTCTAGCAAATCCTCCTTGTATTTTACTTCATGTATTTCACAATATGACGATTTACTGTTTGTCCTTTTGGCTTGTACCTAAAACGCTGAAAAATAAAACATCAGTCAGCTGAAGCTGGTATGTGGGGGAAACAATAAACGTGCAACTATGATAACAATGTAATCATTTAACAGCCAAGATTACATTTTAAATATAACTCTGTGATCCATGAGTACCCTATCCTCTATGCTATCCCTGCGGTGGACCTGGATACTACCTTCCTTATGGTAGATCCCCATTAAACCCCTCATTTTCCTACCAATAGGTGAACCAGTTTCTAGGGTTGAGTCACATGGTACTACTCGTAAGTAGCCCACACCTTAACTCAGGACAGGCTAACGAGTCTCATGGCACTACACGTAGGTTGCCCAGTTTCTAACTCTCGGTAACCTAGACCTTGCTCTAGGATTACCCCTTTTTTTAGCCTTTTCAAAGCAATAGAGGTGGACCCAAATCTAGCCAGTTATATATGCACATTTATAGTGATAATCATAGTCACTTTATAGTTGCATGAAGTAAATAGACATCCAACAATTATTTTCAAGCAACCGATTAAAACTTTGGGAATCACCGTGAGACTAGAGCGATTATTCATAAGTGTAACCACATACCTGGTTTGATGATTTCACAAGCATTAAGCAAACCCAACCAAGAATGAAATCCAAGGAAGCAATTCAATCATCACATAATTACTGAAAAGAATATGTACTCTATGTATTACACACTTTATCAAGAAGCTACTTTATTGACTTGGATTCGCTTTCTAGGGTTTTTGTATCCATTTAGGGTTTCATTAATCTTCATTAGGGTTTCTTAGATCAATTCTTCAAACTTTATCCCTTTTAGGTCAACAAACCTTAAAATACTCTTTTCTACTCATATAAACCCTAATTGCTCAAATTATCCGTTTTAATAGTCTTTTATACCCAAATTGACTTAGGATCATCATATCCATATTTATTCATGGATTTCAACAATTAAACCAATTAAAAGACATATTCTCTTAAATTAGGATTTTCAAGCTCATTAATGCATAACCGTGCATGAAACCCTAAATTAAGCCAATTATATAAAAAGATCATCTTTTTAGATCTTCTTTTCACTTTTATTAACAACAGGTTAATATCAGCTTGAATTATCCATTGAACAACATTAAATCCATCTATCATCAAATCAAAGGGTTGTTCCTTAATTAAATCATTAAAGAAGATAACTTTATGTCCTTTTCAAATTTCAAGCATATTTATGCACATAAACTCTAAATTAGACGAATCACATGCAAAGTTCTTCCTTTTTGAACATAATGTACCTTTTTACATTTAACAGGTTAACATCAACTCTAATGATCCATTAAACCCTATTAAACACTTTATTCATTTCAAAATAGGGTTTCTTAATCTTTAATTCATTAAAGATGATAATTTACACTACATCTCGAACTATGATTAGATTCAGGCTATAAAACTATTTTTATTGGATTCCTTGTGTTCTTCTAATCAAAATTCATATATTACTTGTCCTAATCGGAGTTACCAAACATTAGATATGATTTTTGCAATAATAACTTACCACAGCCAATGAGATTGCGCCACGTCACCAACTCCCATGCAAGGAGCTCGCTTTGGAAAACATAACCAAATGATGACTCTACCCCCGCTTAAGTTGTCGATGCTTCATACCCCAGAGGGGTAGAATGGACCAACACACCTTTTGCTCTTCTTCTTCCTCATGTCGTTGGTTTGCAACCACCCTAGCCACCGTCCAACAGCCTTGCACGACCATTCCTCCACACTTGGATCCTCTGCGGCCTTCGGGGATAGGTCCCCGACCTTCGTCGTACCTTGGCGCATCTACAGGACCCGCAACCAACTGATTTGGTGGTGCGAGTTGGGCTAGGAGGACCTGTGATCCATCCCCCTTATGCAGCCGTGCTGCTACCATGGTGAGTCGCTTAGGGATTGGCAACTCCGACTAGGCCTTTCTTTGGTTCCTCCTCGTGACCAGCTACCATCGCGACCCCACCTGGGTTCCTCGTTTCTCCAAGATCATGTAGTTACTAGTGGTTTAGGGTTTACGGATGAAAGCAAGGAAGAAGAATATAGGGAAGAGAGAGGAAGACGTGGGTTTTCTTCTTTGAACTCGACCAGGGGGTCTACCCCTTTTATAGGGGAGGATATCCTCGCCCTAAGATACCCATCTAAGAGGAAACAAGTCCTATCCTTATTAGGAAACCACCTTCCTTCATTAGAAAGAAAACTTTCTCTCTCTTCTTTATCCTTTGGATATTCCTTATTAAATGGATATTAGGAAATTCGAAATTCCCCTTCTCTTATTCACTTTATGTTTGCTTTTTAATTCTTTGGCACGAATTTCTATCTTCTTTTAATAGAAATCCCTTCCTTTTTCATAATGCCACCAAAATCATTAATAATGTATCATATTATGTTTTATTTTGCAAATTTTGGTATTTTCTCTTTCTTTCCTCTTTCTTGGGACTCCTTGGATCCCAAGACACTCCATTATTTCGAAATTCTTTTTATTGGATACTTATTATCCTTCTAGATGCATCTTTATGCATTATTTCACATTATCTTGTTTATTTCTCATTAAAATATCTCTTTTTGAGGATTTCTCTTTATTTCTCTTTTATTTTCCTCATTGACATTCCTTTTAATATTAGCAACCTCATGGATACGAAATTGCACCGAGAAATCTCATTTATGCCTCTTTCCACTCATTTTCCACATTTTATCATTATTTTCAATTTATTGCTTAATAAAGAAATACTTAATTAAACTTTTCTTTTCTTATTACCTTGTCTATGCAACTTTGGACTCCTTGTAACCCAAGGAACCCAAGAGGCACGAAATCCATCCTTAGATTACATCTCTTTGTCTTCTAGAGGTTTCTACCTCTTCCTTTTCTCAAATATTTAATTATTCAATTACTAATTGAATTTGCTTTGTTATTTGGGCCCAATAGCCAATAAAGACCACAACACAGACATCAAGGCTATTGTAAACAAAATCCGTGTATTCAAAACAAATTATACCATTCTTTGTTCAATTATCTTTAATATGAGAAATTACATTTCTCACCAGATGAACCCAAAAATTGTGGTTGTAACATATGCACATCTCAAGGTTACACTCACAATTTTTCAGCTCCACGCACTCCAGAACACAATGGCATAGTTGAAAGAAAGAATAAATCCTTACAAGAAATGGTTAGGACTATGATGCTTGAACATAATACATCTAAAACCTTTTGGGCTGAAGCTATAAACACAACTTGTTATGTGCTAAATAGAGTAACCATATACTCTTATTTGAAGAAAACACCATATGAACTCATTTTTAATAAGAAACCAAGGGTTGAATATTTTCACACTTTTGGCTCAACTTGCTATATCTTAAACACAAAGGATGATAGAGACAAATTTGACTCTAAATCACAAAAAGCCTTTTTCTTGGGATATTCAACTTCTAGCAATGCATTTAGAAGATACAACACCATATCTAGAAAAGTTGAAGAATCAATTCACATTACTTTTCATGAAGAACTAAAACAAAATACCGAATATAATGACATAGTTGATATTACTCATCAAATTGAAGATCTTAACATATGAACTAAAGATGATCAAAATGCAGAAAATGATCAAAAAATTGAGACACAACAACCCAATCCTAGACTAATTAAAGATCATCCTCCAGAACTAGTCAATGGGAATCCTAATGATAAAGTAAAAACTCATTCCTCTTTTAGAGATGTTGCAAATATGGCATTTGTATCTATAATTTAACCCAAAAAGGAAACTGAAGCTCTAAAAAATGATTATTGGATAATGGCCATGCAAGAGGAATTAAATCAATTTACTAAGAATGATGTATTGGACTTAGTTCCTAAACCTCAAGATAAAACCATTATTGGAACTAAGTGAGTTTTTCGTAGCAAATTGAATGAAGTCGGGGAAGTAGTGAGAAATAAATCTAGGTTGATAGTACAAGGGTACAATCAACAAGAAGGAATATACTTTGATGAAACTTATGCACCCGTAGCAAGACTTGAAGCCATTAGAATGCTACTAGCTGTAGCTGCCCACTAAGACATCAAACTATTTCAAATGGATGTAAAAAGTTCATTTCTAAATTGAATAATACAAGAGGAAGTATATGTTGCCCAACCACCTGGTTTTGAAATTCCTGGTAAAGATGATCATGTATAAACTTAAGAAAGCACTTTATGGGTTAAAACAAGCACCTATAAATTGGTATGAAAGGCTTAAAAATTATCTCTTTGATAATAGTTTTTCAATTGGAAATTCAGATTTGACTTTATTTTTCAAAACATATGAATATGACTTTCTAGTTGTTCAAATTTATGTTGATGATATTATCTTTGGTGCATCAGATGAATTCTTATGTAAACAATTTAGTGATATTATGCAAAAAGAATCTGAAATGAGTCTCATGGGATAATTGACTTTCTTTCTTGGTTTTCAAATAAAGCAAACACCTGCTGTGATTTTTATAAGCCAAGAGAGGTATACAAATGAACTTTTAAAATGTTTTGGAATGGAGCATTGCAAACATGCTACCACACCAATGGCCACTTCTACTAAAATTAACAAAGATGAAAATGGGGAACCCATTGATGATTCTTTATATAAGGCCATGATTGGTAGTTTTCTTTACATAACAACTTCTTGACCGAATATCATGTTTTCTGTCATACTTTGTGATAGATTTCAATCAAATCCCATGCAAACTCATTTTCAAGCTATCAAAAGATTCTAAGATACTTAGCCGACACTTCAAACTATAGTTTATGGTATCCAAAAAGACAATCTTTAGATTTGACAGCTTATACCGATGCCGACTACGTTGGTTGTCGACTTGATCGAAAGAGCACAAGTAGAAGTTGTTTCTTATTAGGACAAGCTTTAGTATCATGGTTTAGCAAGAAACAAAACACGGTTGCCCTTTCTACCACTGAAGCGAAATATATGACAATGGGGTCTTTTTGTGCTCAAGTGCTTTATATGCAACAAGTTTTAAATGATTATGGTTTTACATTTTCATCTATGCCTATCTATTGTGATAATACAAGTGCTATAAACTTGGCACATAATCCTATTTTACACAGCCGTGCCAAACATATTGAAATCCTTCATCATTTTCTTAGGGATCATATTTCCAAAAACCATATATCCCTTCATCATGTTGATATGGAAGATCAATTGGCTGATATTTTCACAAAACCACTTCCATTGGATCAATTTAATTACATAAGAAAAAAATTACTTATCACTCCTTTAGAAGATGTTTTCATTGACATTTGTGCTACTCCTTCTTAAAATCAGTTTGTTTTTCCGACACTTACATTTTGGCTGAAATGGACACCTTTTAGTTCTTTTAATCATCATATTGTAGGGGAGAACTAATTAAGGGGGAGTCTTACCACCTATTTTTAACAGGTATCTTTTTGAAATGACAAAGGGGGAGAAATAATATAAATCTTAAATATTCAAATCAATGAGTTTCATACATACTCTCTTCGCTTCACATCAAATGTTGCTATATTCCCTAAAGAGTTGGATTTTATGTTCCACACATCTTTGGGAATGATAAGCACGTATTCCATAAACAAGAGAAGGAATACACAAGGCAAACTTCATGTATGAAACTCAATATAATTTAAGATTATTTGATTTATATTTAGACATGTTTGTCATCATTCAAAAAGGGGGAGATTGTTGGCTAAATGGAGATCATTAAAATCCCTTTGTTTTGAAAATGACAAACATTTCATTCTTGTGGATCTAATGTGCTACTTGAGTATTTTAGGAACAAGAATACAAGGTGGTGGATGAAAAAGCTTTGGAAGATCTATATGCTTAAATTGCTTTATTTTCATGATTGTAATCAAATGTAAAAATGTGTACAAGTACTTAGATATCATGTAAATCAAGTGGTTAGATCTTCCTATCCACACACAACACTTAGATAGGTCATCCCCTAAGTGAGCATCACAATTGCACATTCATTCTTACACTTAGCATATGATTTAAAGTATTGAAATAGAGTCTGTCTCGGTCGAAACACTTCTCGACCGAGATAATCTCGGTCAAATATTTTCTCGAGCGAGAAACACCTAACTCTAATGCACATACACTGATGAACAACCTGCACATAAGCCTACATAGGCATATATTCGGTCGAACTTAATTTTGACTGAGACTGAGTCTCGAGCAAGTTCTATATCCATTAGACTTGGTGGGAAAAAGTGGTTGGGAGTTGAGTTGAATGTTGCAATACACATTCCCCAGACTTTCCCTCGGTCGATGAAGTTCTCGACTGAGAGACACTCGTCTGAAAACTTCTTGACCGAGAAAGGTTCTGTCTACACTTTTTAGAATTTATTAACTAGCCATTACAAATGTAATTAGTGGATACCTAACAGCTAGTTGAGCACTAAGAACATCCTAGAAAGTGCCTAGAATGTCCCTAAACACTATTAGGCCATTCCTATAAATAGGACATGCCTTAGGACACCTAAACTCACTTGAGTACACATACTTACAATTGAGAATCAACTCTTGTGAGCAATTGAGCAATCCTTCACTTGTAGATCATTTCTATAAGCTGAGATTCCGTGTCCTATAGGATAGAATCTCCTACTCACTACACATTCACGTTCATACACATTGGGTAGGAGATCAAAATGCTTGATATAGGATTCAAGCCTTGTGCTAAAGTGGTAATTTGTATTTTTCCTTCTTCCTTTCTTGTTCCTTTTATTGCTTGTTTTCTCCTTTGCTACTCCTAGGTTGGAGGTTGTGGAAAGGAGGTTGTAGGAGCTTCTTCAGTGGTGAAGGTAGCTTAGTGTGACTTTGGACTACTCCTAGAAGGTCTCAACGAGAAGCTACTTCAAGGAGGAAGGATACTTCAAGGGGGAGTTTGAAGTTACTTCAAGTGAAGGCTGATTTAAGGTTGGTGAGATGACTTCGGGGTGAAGGTTGTCCAAAGGGTTGTGAAGGTAGTTGTATCTTATGTAACATCCTTATGAGGTAATAAAATACAATTGCTTTCAAAATCCCAATTGGAAACAATTAGGTAGTGGACTAACTCCCTTAGTATTTGCCAAGGGTGGAACCACTCTAAATGCCTTGTCTCCTTCTCAAATATTTTTGTGGTTGTTTGTTGAATGAATTTTAAAAATATCATAAAAACCTATTCACCACCCTCTAGTGTTTTTCACAACCACCATCTAAGAGAAACATGTTAGTAATTGCAAAGAAGTGAGTTTTGTCACTAGACTTGCTCCAGGACCAGGTATAACTCGCTCAAACCATTTTTCTTATTTCATAGTAGTTGACATGATTTTGCTGTATTGGGGAATACAGATAGAAAAAAATTGTGTTTCTACTATTATACTCTATGCCAGTATTTCCCAATAGTCCCATGACTGATGGGGACCAACGTGTGGTTGAGCCTAAGGAAATTCAAAGAGAGATAGTTTGGTACTTGTAACGTCCCCGGATTTTCACCTTCTCAAAATCCCATGGAGATGAGAAGACAAAATCTGAAAATGTTAGACAATCATTTTAGAGAGCGATGCGAAAGCAGAATACGCATGTATGAACATTCAACCATAGGCATACACCATAACATTTCTCAACAATTAACATGTATATTAATACAAATTGACTTTTTACAACATGAATTACATTTACATATTAAAAGAAAATTTACAACTTTATGAACATGTATGCTAATAGGATCTTAACACAATAGGTAAACTTGAACAAATGCTCACTCCCATCTTTTTCCTCCCACGCTATCTCTGAACCTAAAACATACGTGAAACAATGAATCAACACACAAGGTGTTGTGCACATGGGTAGAAAGATACATACTAATATGCTTGCATAATTGAAATAATCTTGTGAAAGAAAGAGTAAAAGAAAACATTGTTTAAAGTGATAATCAGGTAAAAACATATTTTTAAATGAGTTTTTTATGCGTTTGTACTACTAAGTGGTGTCACACTTCATTTTTCCCCGCCCCTTGGGCTATGGGGAACGAGTTCCGACCTTATATTTAGAGGGGAGAGAGAGAGAGATGTCGCACTTCATTTTTCCCCGCCCCTTGGGCTACGGGGACCGAGTGTCGACCTTTTATTTAAAGGAAGAGAGAGAGAGAATTGAGGAAGAGAGAGAGAATATATCCACTCAGTAGCTACAAACCATCTATATTCTTTTTTTGTGTTCTTTAATGTTTTGCGGAGCATATACTACTAATACACATCCACGAATTTATATGCAAACACAAGCATCCAAAGTACATCATATCATTATGCATTCATGAAAACTAGTCTTATACTTAATAAAAACCCACGTACCTGAGTTTAGAGATTCCTATATATATATATATATTCTGGATCATCTACATCTCTGGTCATCACCTGATTAATAACAAGACCACATACTATCATCAGATTCTCATCATCTTAACCCAAGTCATGTTCATTAGGGTTTATATTATCTCATTATGATATTCCAACGTTTACTTGCATTATTGTCTTATATTTATCTTACTGATGTCATTTTCCAGATTATGATTCATTATCTGAATATTAGGTCTCATATCCTTTTTGGTGCACATATTAACCCTAGTTTATATACATTATTCAAGTTAGGGTTACAACCCATGTATCAAGGTTCATCTTCTTACAACATGAATTTCGTGTACAAAACTAGTCTCATATTTACATATTATCTTTCAGTTACAGATATGAGAATGTTCTGTGAAATTCATCATTTATTGAGCATGTATGCATTCATTACATTTTATTATGGTTAAAAGCCCTAAATGGCAACATTAAGCAAATTACATGATTTCGTACATCAACATGACCATATCTGACATCATATGAATTATAAACATGAATTATGATTTACAAGTATTTTCTCATAGTTTTAGGCCGTTGTTTGATATTTATTATCTATCAATTAAACATTTCACAACTAACAAGATATCACTGATATTAGTGTATCAAATGCCTGATATTATAGTTCTACTGTGTTCTACTCATTTTCCTGAGAATTTTGGTACCTTATTTGTATTTTTCTGATAAACGAGCTATTTACTATGAATTATTGAAGATTAACATATATATTGGGATTATTACCTTCTTGGTCCTATCATAAGCCGCCACGTGGCTCCAGGTTGGCGCACCTTCTTGCTTGGGCCGGTCGGTCTGATGCAAGTGAGACCGGTTCGCTCTAGATCCACCAGTTCACGCTTGGTTTGGCTCAGGTTCAAGGTTGGAGACCCGACTCCCACCTTTCGTTCTCGTGTTCTCGACGCAGCGCTAGAGCCTGCGCTCTCAGCCACCGCTGCCAGGCTGGTTCCAGTGAGCAGGCATACTCCCGACCATCCTCCTCAAGAGCTCCGATCAGCACCAAAAGACCCAGTGGACCACCTAGGGCTCTGCTGGCATCTCCGTTCCCTAATGTGCTGAGCCTGGCCGGACTCAGTTCACCTCTTAGTAGGGTGTGTTGTCGTGCCGATCTCCTCTTGACACCAGGGTGTGTCTCCGTGCGGATCTCCTCAGTTCCTCATCACCGTCCTCGGATGCTCTTCATCTCCATGAACCGCACGTGTCCACAAGCTTCAAACATGTGCCTCCTCCTCCACGATTATGTCGACGCAAACTATCTCTCCGCTCAGCGCCTTCTTCTCCATAGACATGGTCGCCGCCATGGGAAGGTCTCCGACAAGCAAGCGGCTACGCTGTAGACTCCTTTATGACTCCCTCAAGGTCACGACTTCCCTCCGTCTCTTCCGGCCCTCCAACACTGCTACATTGGCTCTAGATTTGTGACCTCGCTGCCACAAAGAACAAGGAAAAGGTGGAAATAGGTACCCGGTCACCCCTGTCTCGGATTAGTTCTCCTCTGCTACTCCGTCTTCTGAAAGCATGGTGCCACTGAGGCATGGTGCTGCAGCTGGACATCAGAGGAGTGAGCTCGGTCTGCAGTAGCCTCTGTGACCCACATTGCAATGAAGAAGGTGGATCCGTCGTCCTACTATTTGGGTGGATGCATTCAGAAGATGGATGGGGGGTCATTGGTTAGATCCTACTGTCACATAGGCTTGGCTGGCGCACATATGACAAATCTCCTCTGAAATCTGTGGAGTTGAGTGGCAACAAGCTCGGTTGTTTACCCGCATGATGTGGAGTTAGGAGACTAGATCTACATTACCATATTAGCAGCACTCATGGCCTAGCTTGTCCCATGCTAGCTATCCCTAGGTCATGTGACATATCAATGTCATGACCACTAGGACATATAATTCAAAACATGATCAAAGTCCTTGTGGCGTTAATCAAATAATTAAAAACACCTTCTAATATTCAATGCTTCTAGTAGGAACCTTTAATCCAAGTGAAATTTGAACCATGGCTCTCTCTCTTTATCATCACTTAAAGCCTCTAAAATTGGTTTGATGTCATTTCAGTGTGTCAAAATATCATTTGGTCATCAATTGTCACCCATCGATATCAAAATCACTATGGGTATCAAAACCCTAAAATCGATGTCATCACAGTACTTCAATGATTTGCACACCATGTCACACCCCATGGAGCTGGAGGAGGCTTTAATCCACATGAGGCAGGTTGCCTCAAAGGAGGAAGGGGTCATCTAGAATAAATGCCAAGCGAGGAAGGGTTGAAGGTCATACTAGACCAGATGCATCCCAGTAAAGCATTGGGTTCAAATGGAATGAAAGAAATCTTCCATCAAGTGTTTTGGGACATTGTGAAGTGCGAGCAAATAAACTTTATGTAACATACCGAGTTTTGGCTATCCTAACTTGAGAAAAACTAATTCCATGAATAACATGTTAGTGTTCTCATATCATTAATTGATTAAACAAGCTTAGATATGTCCCTTGATAAGCTTGTTTGTACCTTGGTGAACATTTAATTCACATAATATAAGTAACTCATATGGTAACCCTAATTGATGATACATATGATCTAGGCCATGTTATGGACCCATAAATCCTAGTGTGATGATGAATTGGATGCATAGGATGTAATTTTGATCCTTGTATGTGTTGATGAGATGTATCTGATGTATAATGGTCATGTTGACCATAAACACTAAGTTGAAATCATATAACCCTAATATATGTGTTCTTGGTGACATTCATCGTACATGAGTGACATTAGGTTCCATAATCATATGTCATATAATAATATACATGGATTGGACCTAATCACCTAATCACATTCTGATATGAAAATCAATACATCAATAGGTAATATGTTTCACGTTGTTCACTAATATACATTTAAAGACTAAAACATGGTTAATAAGTATTTTATTCACATAAATATGCATGAATGATTAATGTGGGGTTAATGTGTATATTTAGTAAAAAGAAGTGAAATATGAATAATTGATTTATATGGACAATAATATTACTAATAAGTACAATGTGACAATAGATATATGTTCAATATGAGTGGAGATACTTAATATGCCATTGTTTGAGTTAATTTTGAAACTAACGGTCATAATGAGAAATTGAACTAAATAACCTATTTCTTGTAGGATCATCTAATATAACCCCATATGATGAAAATTTGAGGATAATGAATCCTAAATCTAGAATATGGAGGATAATGTTAATATATATTTATAAATATTAGATAATTCACTTAAATCATAATTGTACTCAAACATGTACAATATAATTTTAAAACACAAAACAAATTACAATATTGTGTTCTCTCAGTCCTAATTAGACTAGGTGCAAATTTTTAACACAGTTAGATAACGTTTGCTAATCCAATTTAATATGAGAAGGTAATCTTGCATTATGTAAGCCCATTTTCAATGGGACATTGTTTATTTATTAGACTTCTCATGTCACAGTGGATTTACGGGATTCTCCTAATGTACTTGTGTGCGACTTTATAATTCTTGCATATGGAACAACCGTTTGATGTGGATCTAATGTCAGATGGATTGTTCCCTTCCTCGAGTCCAAGCGCCTCTAGACTCTATAGTCTGTGTGCCTTTCTCCACTCCCTCTACTAGTCTCTATCTCCATTATCTATTTTCCCCAACTTCTTCTTATAATCCTATTATTCTCTTAGTGTGATGATGAACTAGATGAGTTCTAGTTTGATTGCGGTTGGTCGTCTCTATACACCCCCATGAACTCCAGTTGTCTCCGGTCCCCTATTTTTGCCCCCGGTTGGGCTTCTATCCCTCCTTGGACCCTTCACCTACAAGTAACACTGCCATAACCTTTGCATAGATCTCAAAAGATGGTTGAAATACCTCATGTCCCGTCCACCTCACTTGTAGCCTACCTCCCCACCTGGTTAGTTCATGACAATGATCCAAGGTGTCGTGGAGGACCACTAATTAACCTCGAGGAGACTAGAACATGGCCTAGCACTCCTCCATGGACCCCTCTAAATCTTTATGTACCATTCTCCATCTTCAATTTGAGGTACATACATGTTTACCTATTTTGATCTTCTTCACCACAAGTCTGAATTTCGTTTGGATTTCTAACGTTCTTGATCTCTTAACCTCCTGTGTTATCTTCTACATCTTCGATCCAATTTGGTGGCTTTCCATGAGGCCTATGATGTGTCATAAATTCCTCCCTCTTGTCTTCTTGGTGCTTGTCCTTGCCATCATCATGGAGGCATGGTGCATTAGTGACGTCGGCCATCACAGCCGTTGGGTTTGGTATAGCATTGTGGACATCAATGCGTATCTATATTGCTTTGTTTTTGGGAGGATTCGATCATTTGGTTTTAGGTTTGGGACATTGTCTTCCTTGCTCCCTGGCTTGCAAAAACGTGTAGACGAAGACAACAGTCTGGTGTTTTACAAAACCTTATCCTAGCTTTTATTTGATGTCGGTAACACTCACATGGGTTTTATTGTCTGTTCATCACTTTGAATTTATTTTAATTGTGTGAGGTTTGTTGTCATGGTATTACCAATATGATATGTGTTGTATCAAGATATTGATGTGTGATGTAAGGGAATTATTGTCTTTTTATTTTATTCATTTTTTAGAATTTTAGTATATTATTTTATATAAAAAGTTTGTAAATAATTTTGTGGTTATCCATTTTAACTAAAAATATGCTCTAAAATTGAAAAAACAAGACCAATCATTTGGTATTCTTTTATAATCAGATTCAACTAAATTAAATACATGATTTTTTGGGTTTTCCTAATTATCATAAATCTTGTAAAATTCGTACCTAATGATTTATAAATAAAAAATTAATACATAAATGTGTTTTGAGAATGGAAAATTATGATCTATCAGATAAGGTAATTTGCAAAACCTAAATCAATGATGATAAAAAGGATCATTTTAGGGGTTTTGTTTATAGAAGTATAAACCCTAATTGATTTGAATATTTAATAGGTAGGTTTGGACATGGGTATGAATCTAGGGTTCTACTTTGACTTTTGATACACATTTTTTAGGTATGTTGCATTCTCTTTTGAGTCATATTGGACAATTGTTTATTTCTCTCGCTATCTCTCTCTCTCTCTCAGACTTGATTGTGACATATTATCTTAAATGTCACCTATTTACATATAGCTAAACCAATTGGCTCCAAATCTTGACATGTGTCCTATTTACTACTATAATTGCAAATTGAATCATATTATTGTATCTTACTGTTATTTAATTCAATTAGTATCATAATGAGATCATTGAACTATGTTCATGAATACCTTAATTTTCAATGTGTTGGCATGAGAGTGTATTTGATCATGTTTATACATCATTATGATGCCTTTTTAATTTGGATACTAAATTGTGATATGACTAAAATAATTCTTGCCTCACTATTTATAATGCATGTTTGGTTTATATAACTTGTATATGTACACTCTAGGTGGTGCATCCCTATTGTGTGTATTACTAACAGAGGGTGCAGTTAATTGTGTAGTGATGCCATTGCTCCCACAAAGATTATGGTGGTGATGCCATGATATATGGTTATGGTGGTGATGCCATATACCTTAAATGTTGTTGTATTGGTTATTGTATGGTAATCCACATGCATAATTCTTATTGTTTGTTTTTTTCCTCTATTTTAGATTATAATGCAAAATTTGATATTTGTGAATTTAATTTTTTTCTCCATATAATCTTTTCATTTTATTATAAGAAGATTCCTTTTGATATATAATTGGATGTTTCTTTTCCTCTTTCTCTAGGAAGCCTTGTTTATATTTTTTGCCCCTTTTTCTTAAAATTGTGCAATCACTATTATATGCAAATACCAAAAATTTTGCTGACAGTATCAATTTTGTCTTCTATTGTGGGGTGCGCTTCTAACCCCTAGGTGGAGAGCAAGTAGGAGTGAACCACTGTTGACCAAGACTTTTCTAGGTGTAACTAAGCATTCTTAAGAGGTAGATTGAAGTGTTTGGTTTACCCTCCACTAATCCTATGTTAAAGATTAGTTTTTGATAGTTTCCTTTTTGTACATCTTGCATAGTGAAGAAAAATGTGAAACATAAATATTGTTATAGTTATATTTTTAAATTCCACAACTACACTTTATTGTGATAGATAAATTACATACTTTAATTTTAGTTTTCTATCCTTTTTGAAAAAAATTTATTGAATTTCACATTGGATAGTTTTCTAATATTCTTTGGAGTAAGTTTGAGTGGATCCCCTCTTAGGTCCTACTCCTTACAAGTATGGTATCAGAGCTAGAGCTTCTTTATGTAACTATTTCAATTTTTACATCCCTGAGGTTTTACCTCTTCCATAGGTTTTGTATAGGATCCTTATCTTACATGGAAACACTCTAGGCAATATGCTTATCCTAGAATTTACTTATGTTTACCATGAGAGGATGAGAGAAGGATATAGAATCTTTGGAATTTTTATGATGATTTGAAGTGACTCAACGCTTATGTGTTTAGATTGGACACTTTGTGCTTTTTCCATAAGGTTTAAAGTTTGATACCCATGTATATATTTTTAGTCATGAAGATATGACTTAATTGTAGAATTATGTGAAAAAGATGTTTATATATGCTCTAAGTTGATATGCTTAAATTAGAACCACATGTTTGGTTAGAATACCTTTGAACCTTAGACTTTGATGTATGGTGATGATAAAAAGGGTAAGTGATGACGTGAAATATTCTATACATGGTTTAGTTAGACTCACCCTTGTACTTCTAGTTTAGTTTGACTTGGTAGGTCAAACGTTTTAAGGGTTGGAGGGGTAGTACATTTATGGATCATGGATATGCTGATTTTAGGGATGAAATATTTTTAAGGGGTGGAGTCTTGTAACATATTGAGTTTTACCTAAATCCTGACTTGACAAACTCGGAGGCCTTGTTTGGTTGAAAGGAAAAGATTAATATGGGATGGGAAATGGAAAGGATAAGAAGGTATATACATGGCACGGGATATTTGTTTTTCCATCCTATGTTTGGATGTAACCAAGGTTAGAATAAGAATTGTATTTTAGTATATAGATTTTGCACATTAATACTTAAGCATGTATAGATTTGTAAGGCTTAAATTTAAAGACATTCCAACCTAGAGATGAGGCAACAATAATATTCTTAACTTTAAGAAAATTTTGGATCCTAAAGAGTAGGGAACATGACTTCAACTATATATAGGAAAAAATTACTATCTGGTTTTACCAAACCTAGAAATGTATATGACCATGTTATTGTCAAGCATATCAAAAGTAATTAGTACATTTGCAAATGGACAATGTATTCAATATGTAATGTATATTCAAGGAAAACAAAAGTTAGTAAAGGAGAGTAAACTATCTCAAAGAAGGAAGAAGAACTTGAGAAGATAGAACAAAACTTGTGGAGGGAAAAGAATCTTGGAGTTGGAAATATGAGAAAGAAAAAAAATGGAGAAAATAAAAGATCGTGGATATGGACTTGAGGTAAGCAAGATTTTGACAGAAAGATGATTATGATCAATTTTTTATTTGAGCACTTTGATGGATCTATAAACAACTGAATTTAAAAGTTAAGAAGAACCCACATGAGTTCTAATTAGAGATGAACACAAGCTAAAAGTTTCTTTATCCAATAAAATAGAAAACCTAGTCCATATCATATCACACCATAGCTTTCATGGCATTTTCAGAAAACTAAGGAACCATCCCTCACCCTACCTAATATTTAATGTTGTTGCTCAAAGCAGAACGAAACAAAAGGTTTTAGAAGAAAATAAGGGCCTTGATCAATCATCCTTTGTATTTTCCTACCCCCATGTTTCACCTACTCAAAAAATTCCTAGTCAAAGAGACCAAATGATGGCGACATACATACCAGACACTTGGAGGATTGAAGAAGTATAGAGATATAAAGGAAGACGAACAATCCATCATTAACAAAGGAAAAGAAGATCAATGCCATGAGAAGGAAGCAAATAGGTAGGATGTCCATTGGTAGAAGATGGGAAGCAGACAAACAGATGGAGGAAAACACATGGGGAGAGAAACCAAAAAAGGAAAAGAGCCAGGCTTCGGGGATAGGGATCAAGGTTACGAAAAGATCTTATACCCCACAAATACCATGGGGTAGTCCAGAACTTAGAAGTCCCAATGAAATGGGACTCCTCATGTTGTTGATATCCTAACCTATTTTGACTTTTTCATAAAGAAACATGGTATTTCCAATACTGACAGGATTAAAATCGTGTCCTATCTCTAGTCCTACAAACCAAATGGAGCATAATTCCATGAACAAGATGTTAGTGTGATCATATCATTAGAGTTAACTAAATAAGGTTAGATATATGCCATGATATGCTTGTTTGTACCTTGATGAACATTTCATGCATATAATATGAGTAGCTGTGACAAAGTGGGTTTTCTGGCTTAATTCCAAGGATGAAATTTCTTTTAAGGTGTGTAGGATGTTATGGTGTGGACTCTTGGGATTTAGGATACCTAGTTGGATAAGTGAACTCATATATATATTCGATATTGAAACGGCCTTTGAATTTATTTACACATAGATGACTTTAATGTGATGTCGATCTTATGATTTATACCCCTAATATTGCCTTTTGAGGTACTTAATTGACTGATCAATCATTTGAGTTTTGGCACCAAGTTTGAATAGGATGTACGGTTGAGTTATGAGTAAGTTATGGTCTATTTCATGCAGTTTGGATGTCCATAGAGAATGTTATAAGAGTTTGATTATAGGGACGCATATATGCATGATTTGTTAGAGGACTTTGGTCGCTTTTTTATTTAGAACCTAGTTGTGGTATGATGTTGTATCACACGACCTGGTATTGGACTACTACCATAGATTGTCCAATAGCTAGCATCGATCCAGTAGAATCCATGATGGACTTGACGGCTGCAACCTTACCTTAACCTCCCACATGTTGAGACTTAAACGTGGGATGGCGTGGTCCAACCTCTAAGCCACGATCATGGAATACGTGCGCTGGGGAGGAAAACTGACCAAGAAGTTAACATCGACAGAAACCTTTGCATTAGGGTCTTGCGCTAAAAACAATAGAGAGCGAGAGACCATACCCACTACTCTTTCTCTCCGTTGCATACCACAAGGGAAGTGAGGAGAAGACATGTAGATGTTCGTAACCATATTTGATGAGGAAGAGCGCAACAGCGGCTTGAGCAGACCTTGCGTTGACGGCACACGCTGGTGGGGGTCAGGCTCTGTTATCGCGAGAACGCTGAGAAGAAGGATGGAAGAGCCTGTTGCTTGCTAGAGTAGAGCCAGCGGTAGTGCTGTGCTTCACGTAGAAGCAATCGGGGACCTAGCTCGAGCCTGTCGTGGTGGTGTTCTAGAGGTGTCATGGGACTTCTAACCACCAGAAAGAGGCAATAGATCCTTGAAGGATGAAATCACATGGGAGGACAAGAAGACATCATTACCCCCCTTCCCTCCGTCGCACTCCCTGCTAGCGATGGCGGCTTCTACAGATGAAAGGAGTGGTCATAGCGGAGGTGGCCTCGAGGGAGAAAGTGTGAAGGTTGCTAGTGCTCTATTCGGAGGGCAATGAGCTTGGACTAGCAAGCGGCGAGCTTGCCAGGGCACCACCCCGGAGCCACAGGCGGCCTTCCAAGCGGCTGCATGAGTGCACCTTGCAGTGCCGAAGGTGGAGGAAGGAGGAAATTGTGGCTAGGAGGACCTGTTCACTGTTGATTGCTCGCCGGAGCTGGGCCAAACAACGGCGGCACCTGTTCACGGGAGAATAGGGTCACACCTCGCGTGCGTGAGAGAAAGGACGAGGACTGGTTGGTCCATCCGTTGAACCAGACTTGCCCAAACCCAGCCATGAACCGGGTCCAGGTGCCCTTGAACCGGCCAGCTCCACCAGCAAGTAGGAGCAAGGAGCCGCACCCCCAATGTGGACACGTGGTGGCCTCTGATTCGTTAAAAAGGTTTAACAAAGATATAGATGACATGAGGAATATGTGTTTAGATGATCTATCTCTTGATCAAGGTAGGCCATTACCTCTCACTTGGCTTATTATACAATATACTTGTGTTATATGGTAGTAGAGACTTGGCATATGGTATTGATTGAAATGATTGTTCTTGTATGATATGTTGCATGTTTTTCCATACTTATGGCTATGAACACCTGCAAACATAACATAAATGTTCCATCATAAGATAGCTCAGAAACCACTCGGTGTAGAGCGCATGCATAATGATCACAAACCACCTGGTGGTAGATCATATGATGTTTGTATAATGATCATAAACCACTTGGTGGTAGATCATAAGGCCTAAAGACATCAAAGCCACTTGGTGTCATACGCACGAGATGTATGATGGAAATGTGTTTAAAATATGTGTTCTCTTTTGTAAATGAACATCTTTGTGCAAGTATATGATTTTTCTTATATTTCTTTACAACTACCAAGTATTAGTTTTATCTTATTGCCAAGATATGATGAGAGGTATATAAAAGACACGTAGGCGTACTCAGTACAATAATCTTGAAATATTGCACTGACGTGTACCACATGTAATCTTTTGTTTAGGTTGTGTTTATGCTCTTGAAGATCCAGGATAGTGAGAGTTGTGTGGCGAGCTGATGTACAGGTGGACCTGTTGTCTTAAGATCCTGTAGTTTAGTGGTAGTACATGTATATGTATAAGTTTTCTGTTCAATATGTAATATCAAATGCTGTAAAAATTCATGTTGTAATTATATGTTGAATGGTGAACATGTGTTGTATGGTTTTATTATTGTTCATGTACATGTGCTACTGATTGTTTCCTTTTGACTTCCTCTGATTTTCTTCTTCTTAGCCTTGTGTGGGATGTTTAAATTGGGATTCTCACTAAGGTGAGGGTTTCAATTTGGACGTCACACATCAGATTAAGTTTTAGAAAATCTGGGGACGTCACAGGTGGTATCAGAGCATGAACAATAGCAAAGCCTGACATTTTCTCACTATGCAACTCAAAACTAAAGAACCTTGTACTTAATAATTTTTTTGGATTAGATTAGTCGTCTTTTAGAGACTAGATCTGACCTAGCCTATAGGTTATCACCTAGATATCCGAGAACTAGGTCTAGACTGGTGTTTGTTGAGTAGCAAGTCCTTAGATGTCGTTCTTTCCTTGTAGTGCAGTGGTATGGGACATTGCACTATTTGGAAATGACGTGCATCAAGGGAAGAGAAACCCTAGACATATTACGCACGTTGTCTAGAGTAGCTACACTAGTCTACACCATGTTCTCACCCTTTTCACTAGTTTTAATGACACTGTACTCTCTACTATGTGTGGGACACTCATTTTTAGGATTTGTTTTTTGATTTCAAACAGATCAAACCTCGATAGTTTTCTCTGACGTTTGTTTTATCGGAGAAAAACTATATAATATTTTATTATATATATGTATTACAAAAATGTGTCCACACACATGTACGAGTAGGAGGTGGTCATGTAACCTATGTGAAAGTGAATGACATCAGTCTAGAAGAGAGAGTAGTTCTAGATTAGATGTCTAGAGCCTTTTTGATATATATATGATAGATGGAATAGATGAAATAAGTTTTGATGATATGATGTAAGTCTTATATAGATGATATAAGATAGTTTATAAGGATATATGTTTGTCCTTGAGGACATGAGTTAGGTTCGAGGTTTTGAGATAAGTTTTGATGATGAAAGTAACTAGACTTTTATGAGATAAGATATGTTAAGTTAAGACTAGGTTGTGAGTCAGTAAGAGCCTCAATCTCTTTTACAAAGGAGGACCTCTAGTGTTAGGACTAGTTTCGTGGTTAACTCCAGAGAGAGTGAGACCCATTGGGAGAAGGTTAGAGAACCTAAACTCCAAGATATGAGAATTATGAGTGAGTGATATCATATGTCCTAAACTAGAATACTCCTGAGTGATTGAGTTGAGTCACTTTATGCATGATTCCTATAGTCTGGTTGAACCCTAGATGTCCTTGGGAGGACCAAACCCTAAAGTCAGAGAGAGGTTGGTTATGTGTTCATATGTGAACATGAATATGAGTACCTACCGTCTGGGTGAGGGAGAGAGCCCAAGACCACAGAGGAGGAAGCTATGTTAGTTTCTACGAAGCCTCATGCTCGGGTTAGTGGTTTCCCACATAGGAATCTAGTGGTGTATATGATAAAGTTTTGGGTAAGATGTTTCATGGGAAGAAGACCTATGAATAGTATGTTGTAGCATGTTTTTGTTTGTGCTTATGTGGCTAGAGCTAATGAAACTACTAGCTAGTGTCAATGAGGTAATTCGAGAACCCTAGACTAAGAAAGGAAAGATAAAGTATATGTATATGAGATACTCATAGAGTTGGGTCATCTCAGAGAGACTGAGCATGGCATTACCCTCATGATATGGGTTAGGAGAACCTCAGTTGGACCAATTGAAGTTTTGATATATGTTTGACAAGACACTCATATAAGTTTGTCTTGCACAACCATGATATAGTACATGCAAGACGTACTATTTAGACATGACATGAAGGAAATCTAAAAATGGATTAATAGATATCTGAGTACATATGGTTAACGATACACTTGAATAATGATGTTACTATGAGTTGTTGTTTAATTCACTAGTAAATGATGCAATTTAGTATGAGAAAAGAAATAAGATCATACCAATGAAATATGTTACATGAAGTGTTAACCTTATGCTTAATAAAAATGAAATATATAGTTTGATAGTTAGCACAACATAATGTTCATGACACCTTGGTATGATGAGTTAACTCTATTTAATTCCTTACGAACATGGTAATACGATGTTGGAACCCTAATGCATGGCTAAATATAAGGAAGAAAAGCTAACATATGAGATATGTTTTGACCTAATCGGAGTTTCTAAACCCTTGTTTGAGCCTTCTATGAAGTGATGATTCACCTTAGGTGTTTTAAAACCTCCTAATGGTAGTTTGGAGATGGCTATGGAGCTTTGTTGTTGGATATGTTGCACCTAGACTAGTGCCTACATGTGTATGAAGGCAAGATAAGGTTTCCCCTGGAAGTATGAGTATGGTTTACTTTTGAGGACGAAAGTTCTTTTAAGATGTATATGATGTGACAAAGTGGGTTTTCTGGCTTAATTCCAAGGATGAAATTTCTTTTAAGGTGTGTAGGATGTTATGGTGTGGACTCTTGGGATTTAGGATACCTAGTTGGATAAGTGAACTCATATATATATTCGATATTGAAATGGCCTTTGAATTTATTTACACATAGATGATTTTAATGTGATGTCGATCTTATGATTTATACCCCTAATATTGCCTTTTGAGGTACTTAATTGACTGATCAATCATTTGAGTTTTGGCACCAAGTTTGAATAGGATGTACGGTTGAGTTATGAGTAAGTTATGGTCTATTTCATGCAGTTTGGGTGTCCATAGAGAATGTTATAAGAGTTTGATTATAGGGACGCATATATGCATGATTTGTTAGAGGACTTTGGTCGCTTTTTTATTTAGAACCTAGTTGTGGTCTGATGTTGTATCACACGACCTGGTAGTGGACTACTACCACGGATTGTCCAATAGCTAGCATTGATCCAGTAGAATCCATGATGGACTTGACGGCTGCAACCTTACGTTAACCTCCCACATGTTGAGACTTAAACGTGGGATGGGATGGTCCAACCTCTAAGCCACGATCATGGAATACGTGCGATGGGGAGGAAAACTGACCAAGAAGTTAACATCGATAGAAGCTTTTGCATTAGGGCCTTGCGCTTAAAACAATAGAGAGCGAGAGACCATCCCCGCTACTCTTTCTCTCCGTTGCATACCACAAGGGAAGTGAGGAGAAGACATGTAGATGTTCATAACCACACTTGATGAGGAGGAGCGCAGCAGCGCCTTGAGCAGACCTTGCGTCGACGGCACGCACAGGTGGGGGTCAGGTTCTGTTATCGCGAGAATGCTGAGAAGAAGGATGGAAGAGCGTGTTTCTTGCCAGAGCAGAGCCAGTGGCAGAGCTGGTGCTTCGTGTAGAAGCATTCAGGGACCTAGCTCGAGCCTGCCGTGGTGGTGTTCTGGAGGTGCCGCGGGACTTCTAACCACCAGAAAGAGGCAATAGATCCTTGAAGGACGAAGTCACATGTGAGGACAAGCAGGCATCGTTACCCCCCTTCCCTCCGCCGCACTCCCTGCTAGCGGTGGCAGCTTCTACAGATGCGAGGAGCGGTCATAGTGGAGGTGGCCTCGAGGGAGAATGTGTGAAGGTTGCTAGTGCTCTCTGAGTTCGGAGGGCGAGGAGCTTGGACCAGCAGGCGGCGAGCTTGCTAGGGCACCACCCCAGAGCCACAGGCGGCCTTCCAAGCGGCCACATGAGTCCACCTTGCAGTGCCGAAGGTGGAGGAAGGAGGAACTTGTGGCTAGGGGGACCTGTTCATTGTTGCTTGCTCGCCGGAGCTAGGCCAAACGGTAGCGGCACCTGCTCACGGGAGAATAGGGTCATGCCTCGCGTGCGTGAGAGAAAGGAGGAGGACTGGTTGGTCCATCCGTTGAACCAGACTTGCCCAAACCCAGCCATGAACTGGGTCTAGGTGCCCTTGAACCGGCTGGCTCCACCAGCAAGCAGGAGCAAGGAGCCGCACACCCAATGTGGACATGTGGTGGCCTCTGATTCGTTGAAAAAGGTTTCACAAAGATATAGATGACATGAGGAATATGTGTTTAGAATGATCTATCTCTTGATCAAGGTACGTCATTATCTCTCACTTGGCTTATTATAAAATATGCTTGTGTTATATGGTAGTAAAGACTTGGCATATGGTATTGATTGAAATGATTGTTCTTGTATGATATGTTGCATGTTTTTTCATACTTATGGCTATGAACACCTGCAAACATAATATAAATGTTCCATCATAAGATAGCTCAGGAACCACTCGGTGGTAGAGCACATGCATAATGATCACAAACCACCTGGTGGTAGATCATATGATGTTTGTATAATGATCACAAACCACTTGGTCGTAGATCATAAGGACTAAAGACATCAAATCCTCTTGGTGGAAGATGCATGAGATGTATGATGGAAATGTGTTTAAAATATGTGTTCTCTTTTGTTAATGAACATCTTTGTGCAAATATATGATTTTTCTTATATTTCTTTACAACTTCCAAGTATTAGTTTTATCTTATTGCCAAGATATGATGAGGGGTATATAAAAGACACGTAGGCGTACTGAGTACAATATTCTTGAAATATTGTGCTGGCGTGTACCACATGTAATCTTTTGTTTAGGTTGTGTTTATGCTCTTGAAGATCCATGATAGTGGGAGTTGTATGGCGAGCTGATGTACAGGTGGACCTGTTGTCTTAAGATCCTGTAGTTTAGTGGTAGTACATGTATATGTATAAGTTTTCTGTTCAATATGTAATATCAAATGTTGTAACAATTCATGTTGTAATTATATGTTGAATGGTGAACATGTGTTGTATGGTTTTATTATTGTTCATGTACATGTGCTACTGATTGTTTCCTTTTGACTTCCTCTGATTTTCTTCTTCTTAGCCTTGTGTGGGATGTTTAAATTGGGATTCTCACTGAGGTGAGGGTTTCAATTTGGACGTCACACATCAAATGAAGTTTTAGAAAATCTGGGGACGTCACAGTACCTCACATGGTGAACCTAACTATAGATACAAATGATCTAAACCATATTATGGACCAATAAATCTTATGATGAATTGGATGTATAGAATGCAATCATGATCCTTGCATATATTGATGAGGTGCATATGATGTATAATTTTGATCATAGACCATAAACCCTAAGTTGTAATCATCTCATACTAATATATGTGTCCTTGGTGACATTCATTCTACATGAGTGATATTAGGTACCTCAATCATATGCCATGTAATGATATACATGGACTAGACTTAATCACCTAATTAGGATTTGATATTCAAAATCAATACATCAATAGGTAGTATCTTTAACCATATTCACGAATATACATATAATGACTCAAATATGGTCAATAAGTAATTTGATTCACATAAATATGCATGAATGACTAATTTGGGGTTGTTAAATGTGCTTATTTAGTAAAAAGTGCAGAAATATGAATAACAGATTCATATCTAATCATTAGTAAGTATAAAGTGAAAATAAATAGATGTTTAATATAAGTGAGGATAATTAATATGCCATTGTTTACATTAATGTTAACATTAATGTACTTAATGTTAAATTGAATGAAATAACCTATTTCATGTAAGATAATCTAATATAACTCCATATGATGATGATATGAGGATACTGAAGCCTAAATATGAAATATGGAGGATAATGTTAATACATATTAATAGATATTGAGACAATTGGATTAAACCCTAAGTGTACTCAAACTCATACAAGATAATTTCAAAATCCAATTCAAAGTACATTGTCATGTTCTCGGGGTCCTAATTAGTCTAGGTGCAAATTTTTAACTCAATTAAATAACATTTGCTAATACCATTTAATAAGAGAATGTAATCTTGCATTATGTAAGTCCATCATCAACGAGGCTTTGTTTATTTCTTAGAATTTTTGTGTCACTCAGTGGATTTATCAGATTCTCCTAATGTACATGTTTCACGTGACTTTATAATTTTTTCTTCTAGGATGATCGTTGGATGAGGATCCAACATCAGTGGGATCATCCCCTTCCTTGATTCCAAGCACCTCTAGACTCTACAATCTGTGTGCCTATCTCCACTCCCTCTACTAGTCTCTCTCCCCCTTATCTCTTCTCCTTGAGTTCTTCTAATAACCTCGTTAGGTTCTTGGTGCGATGTTAAATTGGATGAGTTCTAGTTTGACTAGGACCGGTAGTCTCTATACATCCCACAAACTCTAATTATTTCTGGCCCCCTATTTCCACCTCCAGTTGGGATTCTATCCACCATTGAACCCTTCACCTAAAAATAACATTATCATAACCTCTGGATAGATCTTAGAAGATGGTTTAAATACCTCAAGTCCCATCCACCTTACTTGTAGCCTACCTCCCAACCTAGTTAGTTCATGGCGGAGATCCAAGGTGCAACGATGGACCACTGACTTCGAGTATCCTAGAAGACAGCCCAAACTTCTCCTTAGACACCTATGAATCTTTATGTACCATTCTCCTCCATAAATTCGAGGTACATAACTATTTCCCTCTTTAGGGTCTTTTTCATTATAGGTCTGAATTTTTTTTGGGTTTCTTACATTCTTGAATTCTAAATCTCCCATGTAATCTTCTACATCTTCGATCTAGTTTTGTGGTTATCTTTGCAGCCTCTGATGTGCCCTGGCTTCCTCCCATCTAGCTTCTTCATACTTAGCCTTGCCATTGTCATGGTGGTGTGGTGCTTTGGTGATGTCAGACATCACATGACCTGAGCTTTGAGCTATTGGGTTTGGTAGAGCATTGTGGACATTAATGTGATTCTATCTTGCTATGTTGTTGGAATGATTCAATGATTTGGTTATGGGTTTGGACAGTTTCTTCCTTCTCTCTAGCTCACAAAGAAGCATATATGAAGATGACAATCTAGTGTTTTACATCCTTGTCCTAGCTTTTAATTGATGTCGGTAGCACTCACATGGGTTTTACCGTATTTTCATCACTTTGGTTTGATTTTAATTGCTTGAGGTTTGATGTTGTGGCATTACCAATATGCCCTGTCATGTATCAAGATATTGATGTGTGATGTTAGGAAAGTATAGTCTTTTTATTTTATTTAGTTTTTAGAATTTTAGTAAATCATTTTGTCTTGGAAAATTTGTAACTATGTTATGGTTATCCAAAAATTAATAAAAATAATATTTTGACATCAGAAAAGTAACACATATCATTTGGTATAGCTTTTATAACCTAATTCAAATAAATTAAATACATGATTTTAATGGGATTTCCAAATTATCTTAAATCTTGTAAAACCCATACCTAATGGTTTATAAGTTAAAAATTAATAAATAGATATGTTTTAATATCTGAAAATTATGATCTATGAGATTAGGTAATTTGTAAAACCTAAATTAGTAATGATAAAAAGGCTCATTTTTAGGGTTTTGTTTATAGGAGTATAAACCCTAATTGATTTGAATATCAAATAGGTAGCTTTGGACATTGGTTTGGATCTAGAGTTGTACTTTGACTTTGGATACACGTTTTTTAAGTATGTTGTATTCTCTTATGAGTCATATAGGACGATTGTTTATTTTCTCTCTCTCTCTCTCAAACTTGAATGTGACATATAATCTTAAATGTCACCTATATACATATAGATGAACTGATTGGTTCCAAATCATGAAATATATCTCATGGACTATTATAATTGTAAATTGAATCCTATTATTTTATCTTTTTGTTGTTTTATTTGATCTGTATCATAATGAGATTATTGAAATATGTCTGTGGAAACCCAGAGTTGCCATATATTGGCCATGATAGTATATTTGATCATGTCTATGCATCTTTATGATGTCTTTTTAATTTGGATACTATATTATGATCTAACTTTATTGATGTTTGCCTCTCTATTTATAATGCATTTTTGGATTATATAACTTGTATACGTACACACTAGGTGGTGTATCCCTATAGTGTGTATTACAAATCGAGGGTGCAAACGGTGATTCTTGTCATTGGGTAATTGTGTTGAATGTCATTGCTCTCCTGAAGATTATGGTGGTGATTCCATAATATATGGTTATGTTGGTGATGTCATATACCTTAAAGTTATTATATTGGTTATTGTATAATAATCCACATGCATAATTCTTAATGTTTATTTGTTGTTCTCTGTTTGAGATTTTAAGACAAGAACTGAAATTTGTGAACTTTTTTTCTTCATATAATGTTTTCATCTTATTATATGAAGATTCCTTTTGATATCTAATAGGATGTTTCTTTTCCTCTTTATCTTACAAGTCTTGTTTGTTGTTGTTTTCATTTTTTCCTAAAATTGTCCAATCACTATTATATGCACATACTGACATTTGTGCTGATAACATCCAATTTTTCTTCTCTTGTGGGGTATGCTTCCAACCCCTAGGTGGAGAGAAAGGAGGATTGAACCACATTTGACCATGACTTTTATAGGTGTAGCTGAGCATTCTGGGGAGGTAGATTGATATGGTTGGTTTATCCTCTGTTGATCCTTTGTTATAGATTAGTTTTCTATAGTTTCTTTCATGTACACCATACATGGTGAAGAACAATGTTAAACATGATATTGTAATAGTTAGATTTTTAACTTCCACTTATACACTTTATGGTGATTGATACATTACATACTTGAATTTTAGTTTTCTATCCTTTCCAAAAAAATTGTTATCAAATTTGGCATTCGATGGTTTCCTAATATTCTTTAGAGTAAGTTTGAGTGGATCCCCTATCGATTCACACTCCTTACACTTCACTACAACATGGTAGCATGACAGAACTAGCCCTACAGAGATTAATAAGATAGATATTGTTCTTATCCTAATAGTACAAAGTACAAAACAATTTCTAAATTTTGCCCTATTAGCCTTTGCATTGTGGACTAGAAACTTATCATCATGGTAATGCAAACATAATTAATTTGTTACTAGATAAGATGATATCAGAAACTCAAAGTGACTTTGTGAAAGGGAGGTTAATCATTGACAATGCTTTGGTAGCTTATGAATTGTTCCATATGATGAAAAAGAGAAAGAAGGGTAATGAGGGTTTCATGGCATTGAAACTTGACATGAGAAAAGCTTATGAAAGAATTGAATGGAACTTCCTGGAAAGGGACATGGTGAAAATAAGGGTATTCCTAGTTTGTGGAGGAGGAAAGTGAGTGAGTGTTACTCATTTGTCTCACACTCAGTCATCTTTAACAGGGCAAGGAGAGGATCGGTAAAACTGACAAGAGGTCTACGCCAAGGTGATCCTATCTCTCCATATCTTTTTCTTTTTTGTGTAGAAGCACTTTTTGATTTCCTGTTACATGCCTCTCAAGAAGGGTGGATTCACGATGCCCGAGCTAGCCATCCAGGGCCATGTGTTACTCAACTCTTTTTTGTAGATGATAGAATTTTATTTGCTAGGGAGACATCTGAAGAGTGCTCATTTTTAGCTATCATAGTTAGCCAATATGAGAGAGCCTCAAGACAAAAAAATGAATTATGAGAAATCAGAGGTGGCCTTTAGCAACAATGTGCAGATTGAGAGGTGTGAGGAGATCAAAATCATACTTAATATGGAGGTGGTGGATAGACATGCCAAATACCTGGGGCTAAAGACAACCATGGGACGGTCCAAGAAGTTGGTTTTTTAATCAATTAAAGAAAGAATATGGTAGGATAAGCATTTACAAAGGTAATGTAAGGATATTCTCATCAAGGAAATGATACAAGCAATCCAAACCTATTACATGAGCGTGTTCAAACTTCCAGATGTCTTCATTGAGGAGGTTAACAATATGAATGCTCATTTCAGGTTGGGGTCTAAGGAAGGGGTGAGGCAGATACATTGTCTTAGCTGGGATAGATTGTGTATGTCCAAGGGAAAGGGAGGTATGGGTTTTGTGATCTGAAATCTTTTAACTGGCGATGTTGGAAAAATAGTGATGGTGACTAATGACAAACAAAAGTTCCCTAATCAGTAGAGTTTGAAGGGCCAAATTTTACATGGGTGGATACATCCTGAATGCACCAGTGGGATATGATCCGAGCTACGCCTAGAATAGCATATCAGGAGCTTACAATAGGTGAAAGGGGGCTTCATCTAGAGAATTGGGGAGGAAATTTTTACAAGATTTTTTTGGAGAGATTGATGTAGAGGCTAAATCAAACATCGGAAAGACTAATAGGAGAAGGAGAGGTAAACAAGGATCTATTATGCTAAATCAATGACCAGAAAAATATATCCTAGGCTATGATGGCACTGGTGGAAAGAGTCCCATTCATGGCACACTATCGTGTTTGGGAAGCTCCCCTTGGTATCCAAGGTGGTCCATACTACATTTACTGGGAACATGAGATGCAGGGGCTATTCATGGTGAGATCAGCCTATAGATTCATTAGTACAGAATCAAAAAGGGAATTTGAGTCGGAAGAGATGATGTGGAGGAAGTTTTGGAAGAAGAAATGGCCCCCAAAATTGGCACACATCATATGGAGTGTCCATAGGAACATTATTCCCACAAGAGTAACCCTAGAATGGTGACAAGTAGTTTCAGATGCAACCTTCCTGTGGTGCATGGGAGAGCCAAAGGATACTTATAATCCATGCACTATTGAGATGCTTGCAGTCAACAAGCGTCTGGGCTTATAGTTGTTTGGACCTAACACATTGGATGCATGATGATATTATTTGTGAATCACTATACATGAGGTTATTGGAACATGGTCAGGAAGACAAGGTAGAAGAGGCAATGATGTTGTTGTGGGTAGCATAGATGATGTAGAACAATAAATTGTTCAATGAAGAGTAGGTGTCTATCCCATGCTTGGTAGCAGGGTTTCATAGGCTTATTTCCAACTACAAGACCTAAAATGTGAGTGGAAAACCCCGACCAAATGCATATACACAACAACTGAAGTAGAACCAAGTTTCTCATGGACTGATGAAGCTTAACATCGACACAACATGGAAACCAAACAAAAATAGTGGGACCAGAATCATGGCTAGGGATCACTGAGGAAAACTACATATCATCTCACAACAAAGAATGGGGGGTTTTCAGTCGGCATATATGGCTGAGGAGTTGCTCTGAAGGAGGGTTTGATTGTCTTCCCAAAGCACAACCTCTGCTCTATTCTGATCAAGATAGACTTTGAATATTTGCTTACAACTATCAAGGGAAGAGGAAAGGGAAGAGGTCACATGGACCTTATTGTACAAGATGTACTCCTCATGCAATGTTTTATAGCTAAAGGTTTCTCTTTCATACCACATGAATATAAAAAGGTTTCTCATTACTTAGAAGCCTCATCTTATAGATTGGACGAACCCTGATCATCCATGGGGACATTCCCAAGTAATCTTGTAATAATGGAACAAGCTGAATTCCAATAATAAAGTGCCTTATTTTGAATCTAAAAAAGTTTTAGAATGTAGGACATATTTTTAAATGTGATCAAGCTAGGAAAAAATATGAATTATAGCTAAAAGTTGATTTAGTAACCTAAACATGGTATGTCACAAAGAGAGCGTGATAGAGAAAAACATTGTAGTAGAGTGATAGAATGGACAAGAATTACATTTTGGAACAAGTTTCTTGTGGTATATAAAAAGATGCAAATTATTCCTTTTAAAGCATGGTGGAGCTGCAAGTGGGAAACTACTCCTAGATTAACTACTAAGTATGAGTTGGATGTAATGTTTTGAATAAATATTCTTTTATTGTAAAATGGGAACCCATGAATATTTTGCAACTTATATTTTTTTATCAAAGCAATGTGAAACCACATGTAATATCCTCAATTTTGGTAAAATTGAATGATATAAATGTAAAACATGATTCGATAAATAATCTTCCGCAGTGGTGTTATTGGTAAAATATCGATGATAGTCACCATTGTGGCATGGGTGCTTATAGTACAAGTTAGATAAAGGAATTTGTACATAAATTAATGATAATGACTTGTTGGAAGATTGCTTAACTAAAATATAAGATAATATGTGAAGTTCCCAAAAGAAATTAATATACATGGTGCTTGGGATAATTAAAGGAATAGTAATCTTTTTGAGAGTGGAAACACAATTTTGAGGCATTAAAAAGAATATTTTAGTTTATATTTTGTATACATGAAAATAATGAGGAAAGGAAGAGATTTCTAGAAATGGGATGAAAAGGGATATTCCATAATTCTTCTAAATAAAGTTAAAAGGAACACGTTTTTGCATATAAAAGACCTTCTGATAAAATCCCACAATTAGATGTAAGTTGGGAAAGTTCTCTATGAGTTCCTATGTTTAATTTAAGAAAGAGAAAGAATAATCAATCCAATGGGTACCATATAACTGTATGCTTTTTCTTGTTAAATGACTTTTAGTTGCCAAATCTAAGCAAGGAAGGAGTGGTTATCCTTTAGATGACATTAGGTTAAGATTTGAGAGTATAAGGTAGACTGTAATTCGGTGGTTAATAAATCACCTTCCATACTAATAAACATGATATACCTTTATCTTTATCTCTCATGTGTAAGTGAATGGGAAAACACACACTTCCACGGTGGGATGATTGCTCTTTCTCCCTCCTTTCTTTGCTCATAGTACCCTTTTGGGTTCCTCTTAGATGTGTATATAAAGAGAACCACATAGCCCTCTTCATCCATCTTCTATCTTTGACAGGCCTTGAAAAGGAAAGAGCCAGAGAAAGAGTCATACTATCACAGGGGGCATCTCCTCCTCAGTCTGTGTGAGTTGCAGACCACCAGACTCACGTTGATCTGAGACTTGTGTCTCCAGTTTCAGTTGTCTACGAAGAGTCCTTCAATGATCTTGATCCCTTTCCTATCCTTCCCCCGTCCTGGCTCAAGAGCTATAGCTCGACGACAAGCAGGCAATGGTGTTCCTAAACATGACAACAAAGTTGCTCCTTTAGTCATCACACTGCCTGGACAGTAGGTGACCTAGGACTGCACCCACTCCTGTGATGATCCAACATGTAGGGAGCAAGGTAAAGGGAGCATCGACCAATTTAGATACCACCCTATGTCAGTGAGCAAATGTTGAGAGGAAGACCTTCCATGAGAGAGAACCCACTATCAACCTGGTCAGAGAGCATGGCAGAGAGGGTGGAAGGAGGTGTTTCTACGGGATGAGGAGGAACGAGAACATTGGGGAAAGATTTTGGGGTAAGGAATGAATGCTAGAAGCCATAGTGCGGTGAGTTTTGGGTCATAACATCAGGTGGTAGCCATAGACAAAAGGAACATGCATATAGGGAAGGAGACATTGGGCCAGGTCCAGTCATGAACCAACAAGTATTAGTCAGTTCAGTGATGAACTGTGTCCCAGAGAGTTGTGGCCGGTCAAAAGATAAACCAAGGAGTAAACCACGTCCTAGCCTGATGCAAAGCCAGTATAAGTGTTTACCAATAGGAAAGCGCCACATGGTCTGGATGTGACGTAAAAGTTATACATCTTATTTTATTCATAGAAAATGCTAGGATGGTACACAAACAAAAAAAATTATATACCAGATCGATTAGAAAAATGAGTGCAATATAAATAAAATATTTTTTGTATAATTATGCTTCCTGTTCTAGAAATAAGGTTGATACTTGTTCAAGTGGTGATTAAAGCATAAAAACCTAGATTTGTGCTTTAACATGTTGGAAATATTAAAAAGCCTTTCTTTTATGTTATTATCTCTTATTGATGCAAAATATGAGAAATAATTAATGTTGAGTTTCTAAACTGAATAATAATCATGCATGGGTATAGTTAGGGTTAAAGATTATATCTTGATAGGTTGTTAATGAACTTAGTTGAATCTAAGTGTTGATAATGCAAGGATAAAATAATTTGGTAATCTTGACAACAACTAATATGAATTAGGGTTCTTAAGTTATTAAAGTGAGAATCATGGGAACTAGGGTTTTGAGGAATAACCCTAATGGTAACTCGATACCACAGAAACATATACCCTTGATTACGGCCGAGTAGGTTTTTATCTAATCCAAGTGATGATGACAAGTTAGGATTTACATAGTTGCATATTTGAATACTTGATTTTTCTGCTTGGATAATATTCATGAAGTATAGTTATATGATAATCTTCATGGCTCACCATTGAGTACGTGGTTATGATTATGGCTAACCAGAATATAGTTTTTTGAGTTTTTCCAAATGATTCCCGAGAACTAATTCGATAAATAAATTGTTGGTTGTTTATTTATTCATGTTCAACTATAATGCCAATATGTGTATCACATAAGTAAATGTTAATATTCTAAACCCTAGGCTGACGTATATCAAGGGATGATGCACACGAGCCCTGGAGGGGATAGTGCTGGTGACCAAGATAATATATCTAGTAAGTGTTAGGATGTGTAAAGAATATGCTAGTTCTTATTTGCAATATTTGATGCTTATTATGTGATCATGTTAATTGCACACATTGTGGTTGCACCCCATGTACATGGTATAGTAATATGTTGGTTGTGTTTTGTTTACCAGTGTTTTAGGTATATGTTACGCATGATAAAGACATGAAGAATAAGATGAAAGATATCAAAGGTATTAAAGTTATACTGAGGATTTGATAGAAGATACTTATTCTCAATAAGTATTTGTTCCATGAGGTATATCATTTTACAATTTGTAAATGATATTTGAAATTTAATTGAAATTGTTTTCTATTATTTGTTATTTGACTAATATGGATCCTTGAGAATACAGGTAATGAATCTCAACCTGAAGGTCTTTTCTTAATTGGGGGATGAATAAAGTGAGGTCGTTACATTTGGTATCTAAGCATTATATTTTTGCAATAGTATTTAATAGTTTATAATTTCAAGTAATCTACAGAAATATGAGGGAATTATTAGGGAATTTTCTAAAGACAATGGTGTCTAGGACAGACCACAATGGGGGGGTGGCAAAAAATTTCTCTGCACCACTATTCGACTTAGAGGGACTCTCGGGCCCATGCATCCTGCCTGGCCAAAGTAGGACAATTATGCCTTCTCATCATCTTGCTTAATAAACCCTAACATGAACTTCCCTCCTCATATCAAGTTAGGGTTTTTGAGAAGAAATAGGAATAAGGCATCCTCTGCCAAATAATGTACATGTAAATGTGGAAATAATAACGAATAATAAATGTGGATAAAGTGGAACAAAATGGTTTTATGAGTTACAAGGGTAAACAATAGATGGGCCTAGGGTTAGTTTAAGAAATCCCTAGTGGGCCAAGGGACATAGAAACCCTATGAGGTAGGGTGTAATCTCTAACCATTACATAAAACCCTTATCTTGGAAAATGAGAGTAGACTGGGTAAAATGGAAATCATCCCCATATGAATCCTAATTAGGGTAAGAGTAATGAGAATTGAGAAAAGTGTAAATAAGTCTTGGTGATATACTTTTCCATGTATGAATTCGGAGAAATTTATTCATGATGCATGTGAAAGAATTTGAATATACATGAGATTAAGTGATCTAGTATCCCATGCATGTGTGTATGGGGAGCATGCCATTCATGAAAAAGGTTTGGAGAAACATAAGAAATTAATGATTATATACATGAAAATGAAAATCTAAATGTTACTTGCTCAAACCCCCATGCAATCTCTAGGAGTTTGGTTATGGAAAGAAAGTCATCATGGTCAAGCACAAAATTGGGAAGACCAGTACATCACCAAACCCCAGATAGGGAAGGTGGCATGAATTCATGGTGTGGATGACCAAGCCCGAGATTGGGAAGGTCATGAAGGGTCAAGCCCCATATTGGGAAGACATGTATGGCCCCAAGCTCCAGATTGAGAAGATGTCCCAAGTCCTGTGTGTAGATGATTGACAAAGTCCTAGATAGGGAAGGTCACATAGAGGTCAAGCCCCATATAGGGAATATTGATATGGCACCAAGCTCCAGATTGAGAAGGTGGCCCAAGTCCAGTGCATGGATAAAACCCCATGAGAGGGCATCCTAGATATTGAGAAAATAAGGTTTGAGGAGTTATTATAAAAGAAATGCATAAGGATGAAAATATGAACCTTTAGGGATAGTGTGCCAATATGGGGTGGGTCAACCCAAGAGTGGGAAGATGACGTATGGAGGAGGAAAAACCTTAAACCTTGGGGTTAGTTTGTGGATAGAGAAGCCTAACTTCCTCCTATGAGCCATGAAGGAACCCTAGGTTAGGACCTTCCCTAGAAAGGTAAGGTGACTAAATCAATTTAAAGATTGTGGTAACCATGAATGTCACCTAATATAAAATATGAAAGCACATATATTTGGTATGATTCTTGAACCCAAGTATGCCATATTTGAGGAACATGAGGAAAAGTCACTATGCAAGTGGATGACCATATGACACTGAGTCTGAAAGAAGAAATGTTGCCATGAAATGTTTCCATGAGTTCCATGATGGGACATAAAGTGAATAATGGGCATTATAAGAGATGGAGGAAATTAGGTTTGAAAATTTGTGTACGAAAATAATGTGTTGGAAAATGGTTAAGGTGTGGCATCTCAAAGAAACCCTTAGGAAGGGTAGAGTTTTGAGTCAATCTTGAGGTCAAGTAGGGTGTATTAAAGGTACATAGGACTGATGGGATTAGGAGTTTATTTTACCCTGAATACATAAGACCATGTGGTTGGGAGGTAACATCTAGGTTTGCCCAAGGTCCGTGAATCAGGAGATTATCTACCTTCGTGATGATCATCTGGCCTAATGGGTGAATGTGAGAAGTACTCTCTAGATGCATAACGATGACATCACTTAGAAAAAAGTACCTATACCCCTAACTATCTTGAGCAAGTGGTTATGGCTCATAGTACTTGAGATGTAAATGTAAAAGATACAAAGAGGTCATGTGATAATATATGCAGTTGTGAATAAACTCAAGAGTGAAAAATGCATTTTACTTAATGAAATACAAGAATATTTTTTAATTAAAAGCAAGTCTTAGAGTTATGTTGAGAATGGTTCAACTTAAAATATTAAATTTTGATGTAATGTGTGGATATATTGTCTCTACTCTTGGAATGGGATGAACTTTGTGTTTGGGCTGCAGTCAAGTGCTTATTTCATCTTATTATGAGGGAGAGAGATTGGATAGACACAACTTATGATGAAATTTAATATATGAGAATGAATATCTCAAGTTAGACTTAATGAAATAATCTAGGGTTGGAGGTATTACCTCACTCTTTTGTGAGAAAATTAGTGAATGATATGTTAAGAACCTAGGTGAAAAGATAATCACCAAGTGAATTTAAGATCAAAAATGGAAATTGTAATCACCAAGAGATGGAATCGTGTAATACTAAGAATGTGGACTAAATTAAAGTACCACCCTTAGTATGATGTGAGGATTTTCCATGTCACTAGAAGATGTCTAAGTAAGGTTAAGTTTTAAAACTAAGATGAGTTCTCATTCACCTTAAGCTTACTGAGTGTGAATTTTGAAGACTAAATTCCTTTGAAGGATGGGTGAATGTAATATCCTCAACTTTGATAAAATTAAATGATATAAATGTAAAACATGATTCGATAAATAATCTTTCCCAGTGGTGTTATTGGTAAAACATTGATGATAGTCATATTTGTGGCATGTGTGCTTTAGCATAAGTAAAATAAAGGAATTAGTACTTGAATTAATGATAATGACTTGTTGGAAGATTGCATCACTGAAATATAAGATAATATGTGTAGTAACCACAACAAAATAATATGCATGGTGCTTTGGTTAATTAAATGAATAATTATCGTACTGAGAGTGGCAACACAATGCTTGAGGCATTAAATAAGAATATTTCACTTTATATTTTTTATACATTCAAATAATGAGGAAAGGAGAGATTTCTAGAAATGGGAAGAAAAAGGATATTCCATAATTGTTTTTAATAATGTTAAAAGGAACACGTTTTTGCATATAAAATATTTTCTGATAAAATCCCTCAATCAGATGTAAGTTAGTAAATATCTTTATGAGTTCTTATGATTAATTTGAGAAAGAGAAAGAATAATCGAAATCCATTGGGTTTCATATATTTGTATGCTTTTTCTTACTAAATGACTTTTAGTTGCCAAATCCAAGTTAGGAAGGAGTGGTTATCCTTTTGGTGACTTGACGTTAGGATTCCATAGTATAAGGTAGACTGCAATGTAGTGGTTAATAAATCACCTTCCATACTAGTAATCTTGATATGCCTTTATCTCTATCATGCATGTGTATGAGAAAGGGAAAACCAATACTTCCTTTTTGGATTGATCACTCTTTCTCCCTCCTTTCCTTTCTCATAGTACCCTTTAGGGTTCCTCTTGGATGTGTATATAAAGAGAACCTTATACCCTCATCGTCAATCTGCTATATGTGAGAGGCCTTGAAAAGGCAAGATCCAGAGCAAGAGTCATACTCTCATGGAGAGCATCTCCTCCTCAGTCAGCATGAGTTGTAGACAACTAGACCCACATCAATTTAAGACTTGTGTCTCCATTATTGGTTGTCCATGAAGTGTCCTTAACCAATATTGAACCCTCATTTATCCTTCCCCCTTCCTGGCCCAAGACCTATATCTCAAACATGAGCAGGTAATGGCGTTCATAGACATGATAACAAAGTTGCTCCTCTGGCCATCACACTGCCTAGACAATAGGTGATCTGGGACAACACCCACTCCTGTGATGCTCTAATGTGTAGGGAGCAAGGGAAAGGGAGCTTTGAATGATTTGGATGCCACCCAAGGTTGGTGAGCATGCGTCGAGAGGAAGGCCTTCTGTGAGAGAGAACCCGCTATCAACCTGGTCAGAGATCGTGGTAGAGAGGGCAGAAGGAGGTGATATAGAGGGAGGAGGAGGAACGAGAACAATGGGGAAAGATGATGAGGTAAGGAACGACCATCACCAGCCATGGCATAGTGAGAGTTGGGTCGCAACATCAGGTAGCAGCCGTAGATGGATAGAGCCCATGTATAGGGAAGGAGACATTGGATCAGTTCCAGTCGTGAACCAAGAAGTATAGCCACTTCAGCGATGAGCTGCATCCGAGAGAGTTGCAGCCGGTCTAGAGATAAACTAGGGAGTAAACCACATCCAAGCTTGATTCCAAGTCAGAATAAGTGTTGACCAATGGGAAAGTGCCACATGGTCCGGATTTGAGGTAAAAATTGTACATGTTATTTTACTCATAGAAAATGCTAGGATGGTTCAAAAATAGAAAATTTATATACCAAATGGATTGGAAAAATTAGAGGAATATAAACAAAATATTTTTGGTGTATTATTATGCTTCGTATTCTGAAAATAAGGCCGATACTTGTTCTAGTGATGATTAAGCATAAAAACCTAGATTTGTGCATTAACATGTTGGAAACATTAAAAAGCCTTTCTTTTATGTTATTATCTGTTATTGATGAACAATATGAGAAATCAAGATAATCATGATGTTGATAAATTAGGGTTTCTAATGTGACTAATAATCATGCATGGGTATAATTAGGTTTAAAGATCATATCTTGCTAGGTTATTAATGAACTTAGTAAAATATAAGTGCTCATAATGCAAGGATGAAATAATTTGGTAATCATGACAACACCTAATATGAATTAGGGTTCTTAAGTTATTAAAGTGTGAATCATGGGAATTAGGGTTTCTAGGAATAACCCTAATGGTAACTCGATACCACGAAAACCTAAACCCTAAATTAGGACCAAGTAGGGTTTTATCTAATCCAAGTGATGGTGACAAGTTAGGATTTTTATACTTTCATATTTGAATGTGTGATTTGCTTGCTTGGATAATATTCATGAAGTATAGTTATATGATAATCTTCACGCCTCACCATTGAGTACGTGGTTATGACTATGGCTAATCAGAATATAGTTTGTCGAGGTTTTCTGAATGATTCCCAAGAATAAATTTGATAAATAAATTATTGCTTGTTTATTTAATTCATGTTCAACTATAATGCCAATATGAGTATCACATAAGTAAATGATAATATTCTAAATCCTAGGTTGACGTACATCAAGGGGTGATGCACACGAGCCCTGGAGGGGAAGTGATCATGCCCAAGATAATGTATCTAATAAGGGTTAGGTTGTGTAAAGAATATGCCAGTTCTTATTTGCAATATTTGATGCTTATTGTTTGATCATGTTAATTGCACACATTGTGGTTGCACCCCATGTACATGGTATAGAAATATGTTGGTCATGTTTTGTTTGTCATTTTTTAGGTATATGTTACACACGATAAATGACATGATAAATAAGATTAAAGATATCAAAGGTATTAAAGTTATACCAAGGAGGATTAGATAGATGATACTTCTTCTCAATAGGTATAAGTTCCATGAGGTACATCATTTTACAATTTGTAAATGATATTTGAAATTTAATTGAAATTGTTATCTATTACTTGTTATTTGACTAATTTGGATCCTTGGGAATATAGGTAATGGCTCTCAACTTGAAGGTCTTTCCTAAATTGGAGGATGCAAAAAGTGAGGTTGTTACACCACATGTAGGAAATAATGAAGTCACAACTGTCATGAAATTTCATTGTAGCAACATTAATGAAGTTGTATAAACCCCTCCTAGGTAGGGAGACATTTTAAGAAACTGAATAGAGTAAAATCCAGGAGTAGCCATTTGGTGGCAAGTCACCCATGTGCCATGTCCAATAGCGTGAATTGCCATCGTGATGCTAGCCCCCAATAGGTGTGTCTCCAAGAGACTTTTTCCCAAAAATTCATTTCTAAGGGGATTTGAACCTAGGAACTCTCATCTAATGGATCACCCCTTTTACCAATTGAGTCAACTTGGCAATTCCAGATCTATCTCTAATATATGCATAAATACAATTATTTACCTTCAATCAGTAAGATTCAAAAAATATTTTGATTTCCAAACATCAAGTAAAAAGCAGGCAAAAAATTGAGAAGGAAGGTGGGTTTATTATTTAATATCCAAAATTTTCTTATAACTATGTAATAGTAAAATCTCTTTTATTATAAATTGACAACTATTTTGTAATTTCAAGATATAGACCAAGTGTTGTTGTATATAAACTTGACATAAACTATTGTTGTTACAAGTATTCAAATTCAAACACAACCTTATGGCATATAATACATGCTCCATTGGTGTTGCATGCTTAATGTAAACAAATATATGATCCCAAGTATGTTTTGGAGAAATATTGATCATGGAGCTATTTTTATTATGATGAAGATGAATGAATACTTCCTTTTGCATTGATGGGGATATAATGCAAATATTTTAGGTAAATATTAACAAATTGGTACTCTTAATATTAGTACTTGGCCTAGATCGTAGATGAAACTTTACCTCTCTTTCGATTACTAGGAGAAGCAACAATTGACTAAGGTCAATTATTGCATGGTACTCATTCCATGATTCAATCCTTATAGGATTTAGAGGTGTGTTAAAGCTTCATTCAATTTGGTATATCCATATTTTCATAAATATTGTATCTGACATCATGGTTGTTGCATGTAACTTGACATATCCCAATATTGTTAATATGATTTATTGGATAAAATTGAAAGAAAAACTGACTTACAAATAGAATGGTTTGTCAACAATTATTTATGTCGTTCACACTATGATGCTATGGAATGCATACCTATGATATATAGGGTTGGTTTTCTCATAGTGAATCTATGTGAAAGTCCTCTAAAATTCATTTAGCTATTTAAATGACCGTCTTAGAAATTTTCATGATAGTCATAACCATTGTATCTTTTGTTTTTCAGAAAATATTTATAAACCTTTGGAAATCTGAAGTCCTACTTATAAAGTGATAGGGACACATTCATGTAAAGTTGTCCTTTATGAAGTAAGAAATGTCCACTTATCTGGAATTAGAGACCCAAACCATTTGCACCCACTTAAGATAGAGAGGAATGATAATTCCAAATATTATTATGTTCAAGTGTTGTCTTATGATTTTCTCTACAAGTAAAAAAGATACAATGTGTGTGTGAAAAACTTTTTCTCACCACGACATGTCACATGGCTAGGTACGACACATGTAGACACTTTCTTTTTTAATGGAAAATTCATCTCTTGTTCTTTGTAAATATCTTTTTCTTGATTTGAATTCAAATAGTGAAAAACAATATTGAGCAAATACTTATACCATAATTTTGATGCATAATTTACATTATTGATTTATTTCTCAAAGTTTCTTAATGACTTGATTATCTTTGGACAAAAAAACATTCATATGATATACAGTCTTGTGTACTTTAAGCACCTAATGCCTAGTAAAATATAAGTAATTTCTACAGTTAACCAAAGATAGTCATTACTCAGTCATGTATGATTGATACTATCTGAAGTATCATTTTTTAGACTCAATAGCTAAATGACTTTCCTATCAATTTGGATACCTATATCACATTTCATGTTTGTATCTATTAATATCAACCTATTTTTATTGGTACCTCAGTATGATTATATTTTTGGGACTTAAAAACAATATCATCGAATGGAATATTATAATGTCGGTATCTATTTGATCAACCCAATGCTTATATTCACAATAAAGATGTTCTTTGGAAGAATACTCAATATCCAAGACCTAATGTAGAGATACATGTGGTACACATTTTTATGTGTGAATTTAGTACTTCCATGTTTGCCTTTTTGTTTTCATCATAGTTTGTCAACAACTATTTCTAGTTTTCCACTTTACACACTATTTCCACCTCGACTTTTATGTTGTGCCATTTTGTAGATAGTTATTTATTAATTATTTTATTGGGTATATTCTTCAACAAAGTATGTAAGACAATGGAAACTTTGACCATATTCTTTGGTACGACCAAGAAGGGGTACTATAAATATATGAGGTGATTGTATATGGGAGACAAAGTACTAACAAATCGATACACAATAACATGAATTTTTTATTATCATACTAGTGTATATCATGTTGACGTGCTTTATATGACAACCTAAATTTCTCTAACCTGAATTATGTTCCTTCTCTCTCTTTTGAGACCCATATCACTAAATTTAATTTCAATCACATGACCTGAGTTTGTTGATGACCTAATTTTATCACCACGATGACTAATTTCATAATATGCAGTCTAATTTGGGAAATTGAATTAAGCATCATTCTTTAACATATCACCATCTTGCAACATAAACTGAACCTTATAAATGTGATCACCTTGATCTCTAATATTCTTTATGTGGTCATCTTTCAATTTTGAATCCAATGACACAATAATCTTCTCAATCGTATCAACAAATCAAAAGTTAAGCATCTTGGAAAATCCCTATTTAATCATGCTTTATGCACTCTATTTTCATTTTTGGGCCAACCTATGGCTTTTCAGACTAATAGACCAGCTTGGCCCAGTTGTGGGCATTGTGCTTCCTTGATCTCTCCTTTTTTGGGCATATTCCACCACAATTGTAGGATCATGTCCTACGGATCCACTTCCAAAATCCTATGGTGCTAAGGTTACCTACCATTTACCTCCAACTATATAACTTTCACAGGGCTATAGTGTACTTATCGACAACACACGAATTAATGTGCTTCCTCACCTCCTTCGCCAAAATTAGGAACAAAATACTTTTTTATCTCTTTAGTCTTTCAGTTTTGCTTATTCTTTGATCTCTCACTCATGCCCTAGGGCTCCACCCTTTTTCTCCTTCTTTTTCTTCCATACATGGACACAATGACGTTGAAGCTCCTCAACCCAACTGCACCTTGGACAGTGCTAAGGTCACATGTGGGCTCAGTGGCACCAGTACAAGATTCTTGACACATCCCTGTGAGATGAAGGCCTCCCACTACCCTTATCGCTTTCCTCCGATGAGGCTCCCCACTATGGATATTTTTTGTGGCGTATCATTCTCATGAAGTGGAGGATTCTAGGCAATGATTAGGAGCTTTGGGCCATGTTTGGGATTGTTAGACCATAGTTTTGAGGGTTTGATAGCAAGAGGACATGTGACTCAGACCTATTTGGATGGGTGTGGTGGATGGACACCATTGGATCTAGACTATTCAACCATGGAACCATCACCAGCAAGGTGTCATTGCCCTTGCCACGCATCCACAACTGATAGATGGGAGATTCACGACCCTAGTCAACCACTAAATTGAAATGAAGATACAAATGAAGCACTTTTGCAAAAAGAGATAGATTTAGGTTTCCAAACCATTTTTAATGCATTCCTCATATTTTTCTGATCATTTTTCATGTATTGACTTTTTGCATCCGAGTTTTCTATCACCAGATATGATTTTATCAAGATAATTCCTTTTTTAGATTTATATACCATTTTCTAGAAAAAGCCAGGGCCACCCGATCCATGGTCTGTAGATCCACTAAGGATCTGACGGCCGTGGATGCGCGTGCCTGGACTAGCGATTAAAATGGATGAAAGATGATTCTGACCTTGTCGTGACTGAAGGGAGTGAGGGGCAAGTTGGTAATTTAGTGGGAAGTCTTCTTCAACCTCGCGTGCCTCCCTATTACGCTCTGATGATCAACCTCAAGGTTGACTTGGAGATTCTGGCCACCAGCGGGCTTGCCAATTTGCAGGGAGCTCCGCCTCCTTTAGCCGAACTCGTCTACGCCTTCAATCGCCCACCCCAGACACTCCAGGGTCATCATCTACTCACCGGACTTCGGAGATGGTCTCCGAGATACTACG